>JASWHV010000013.1:34640426-35840426 GCA_030760725.1 Neostapfia colusana | reverse complement strand
AAAATTTCTATTTCCTACTCTGTTCTCTCTCTCAATATGGTGAGGGAAAACTCCAACCGCCAACGAAGGAACGCTCGTGGTAACAATGAACCACATGAGGATGGCAATGTGGAAGTTCCTGAAATGCCAACCCCGGAGCTGACGCAAGCAACCTTGAACGGTTGCTGGCCATGCAGAACCAGCTCATGCAACTATGATACAAACATTGGGTCATCTGCAGGACGACAAAAACAACAACCCTAACCCCGTTCCTGCACCCCACCGCCGCCACAGCCACCACCGCCGGCTCACAACAGATTGGGAGAGTTCATGAGGACTAGGCCGCCTACTTTTGCACAAGCCAATGATCCTATGGAGGCTGATGACTGGCTGAAGTCTATGGAAAAGAAGCTTGCTATTTTTCAATGCAATGATCGTGAGAAATTTCTCTTCGCATCACACCAACTTATGGGAGTAGCCGCTGATTGGTGGGATGCTCTTTGCAATGTTCATGTCAACCAGGAGACTATCACTTGGGCTGAATTCAATGAGAGTTTATGCTCTCACTATGTTCCTGCAGGAGTCATGATGCTTAAATGGCAAGAGTTTGAAGGTCTCCGTCAAGGAAGGAAGAGCGTGAATGAGTACCTCAACAAGTTCACACAGCTGTCAAGGTATGCTCCAGAAGATGTCAACTCGGATCACAGAAAGCAATACTTGTTCATGAGGGGATTGAACAATGAAATTCAAGTCCAGCTGCTCAACAATGACTATGCAAACTTCCAAAAGCTCGTTGACAAAGCTATAGTGGTGGAGAGCAAGATCCGTGAGATTGAACAAGAGGGAAAGAGAAAGATGCCATATCAAGGACAGCCACAAGGAAGCAATGTACGTCCCCGCTTCGTGCCACCAGTGTAAAAGTCCCAAAAATGTATATGAATAAACCGAAGTTTGAATTCTAGGTGTTGCAAATTCATGAAAATTAGGACTTGCAAAAACTTTTCTACACGAGAGGATGTTCATCAAAAAGAGACTCACATGTTCATTTGAATGTGTTGAACCAATATGGATTTAAACACTCATTTGCATGAAAGTTAAAAATCAGCTTTTCAAATTCAAAGTTCACCGCAAATTGTGGCCAAACTTTTGAATACCCATGCAGCCCTATATTTTTGAATTGAGGAATGTTAGGGTGGCAAACTTTTGATTTTAGGGTGGGCTAAAAAGGAATTTAATAGGAGCCTTTGTAAATTCAAACTGAATTCAAATTTGCAATGCAAATTCAAACTGAATTCGACAAATTAAAATGCTAGCCCACTTTTCATTCTCAGAACTTTGGAATGGAAAGGATTAACATGAGAAGATCTTTTGAGAGGAGGAAAGGGGGTGGACCCCACTGGTCAGTGAGCCAAAATTGGCTTGCAAATGAAGTCTCCTCGGGTCTCTGTTTTCCACTTCAACGAGTAGCTTCTCTGATCGCCATTGAGCTGCAGCCGAGACACGTCCCCGTGGTTTTTCCCCCACGCTAGCGACCAGTTTGGCTGCTTCCTTCCCTCTCGACGTGATCTACTCCTTCACAGACCGAAGCAAACAGACTTTGGCCTCCTCCTCGTGAGCTAACACCGAGAGCCGAGCGCCGCACGTCGGTTCCAATCGGAAGCCCACCAAACCGAGCGTGCAACTCCACTCTGAGCTGCAAAACAGCATGGCATGCTCGTCCTTCATCTCAGCGCGAAAGCTAGCAAGTTTTGACTTCCCTCACCCGAGAACGCCGTTTCTACGCAGCGACCTAACGTTGCCGGTGATCGGGCGCACGTGGACAGCCCAACCGGGGAGCTTTCATGCCCGAGCAAGCACGTCCACGGGAGCGCCCTACCTTAGTGCTGCTCTCCACTGAAACTTGGATCAAACCGTGGACGATCGAGCGCTAATTCGAGGTTTTTGCTCCGGCGGGTGCAAACCGAGTAACCGGTATGAAATCTTCAAATTCCCACTCCCTAATTGTTGTTAGATCACCAAATCTTGCACACACGGTCCGGGCTAGCCGACGATCATTTTCTTGAGCAACCATGGCTAGAAACCGACTCGGAGCGGCGTATTTCAAGCTATTCCGAGCGCTTCCATGGCAGCATCAATCGGGCGCACGGTGACAACCTACTTGGAGGCGTTCCCGAGCAATTTTGAGGCCATGTCAGTCTTCCCTAAGCTCCAAGGGTGCTGTAGATACAATTAGTCGATGGTTTGGCGGGCTAGAACCCTTGGCCGACGGTGCCGAACTCTCCCTGAGACCGCCGCACGCCGCCAACTATTTTCCAACCCTTGGCAGCCAAAGAAGACCTCACTGACATGTTCCCCAGCGTCCCAAACTCACAAGAGGCGAGTCGCCGTCCAGCCGATGGCCAGAAACGCCGGTCCGGCGAGCTCCGGGTGCGGTCTGGCGAGGGAGCAGCGCGGGCGCGGGAAAGAGCGGGAGGAGAAAGAAGAACCGGCCGGGCCCAGCTATCAGCGACCGAAATTTTAAAAAGTTGATCGGCTGTGGCTCGGGATCTATTGTGGCTGTGCGCATGGAAACCCCGTAGCCCGGTGTGGCCCAGATTATATTGGCTGGAGTTTAAAACAATGGGTCCAACTGATTTCGTATAGCAAAACAAATACAGATTTTGCCACAACTTTGCAAAATCATATCGTTGTGTAGGAACCTCCAAATTAAGTGATTAAAATTGGGTTGAACTCATTTTGTAAAGATCTATCCAAATATTAACCCCAGTTTGTATGAAACCAATAATAAATCCTGGGAAATTCTTTGAAGTTTTATGAAAAAGAATTATTGAGGGAGTTTGGTTCATCTAAAAATCTTCAAATTTTGCTAGAATATTCTTTAGGATATTATTGACATTCTAGCAAATTTTCAGCTCATTTTAAGATGACTTGGGTAGGAATTTGCTAAATACAAATTCCTGTGTTCAAAGTGATCCAGAAACATTTTCAGAAAAGGTTTCTAACTTGTAAAATCCCTTCGAGGCAATTCATAGCTCCAAAAATCAAGACAAAATTCTGGCATGCTCTATTAGTCACACTTGAAATTTTAGTTCACTTGATTGGGGGAAAATGCATATTACTTCATAAGTAATTCTTCTTAGTAGAAATGCTTAAGGAATTATTCTGGAGGAACTACTCAAGTAAAAGGCCTGAATTTTGGACAAAATTACTTTCTTGTGACCAGGAACTCACATGTAAAGTTTCAGCTCAAGTTGAGCCTTAGATCTCCCAGTTCATGTTCTCCATGCTTATGTATGTGGGGAAATACATAAGAGTCTTGTAGGAATTGTGGGGAACACAATTTCATTCCATATTAGCTGCAATTTGGCAAGCTAAATCCCTGGGTAGTATAGAACATGCTGTAAAAGTTTTGAAGCCATTGGAGTTCTTGATCTTCAGTTTCATTCAAATCTTTTCAGCTCATCTCTTATGTTCATTAGGAAACTTAGTTTATAAACTAAACCCCTAGGACAGACTTAGTTCATTGATGTTTCTTTGCACAACAGAGGCAACAAAGCCATTATTTGCATTTCCACACAGCCTCTGTTCTTTATAAATCAAGTCTTTAACTCTTTGAATTGCATTGCAAAATTTGTGCATATACATGTCGATAGGGTTCACAACGAAGGGGATTCGAAGGAGTGATTTATTGAAGTGGATCAGACTCCGGAGGATCAAGGAATTGATCAGCAAGGAGCAGCAACACTAACTGCTTATATATATATATATATATATATATATATATATATATGAATTGAGGAATGTTAGGGTGGCAAACTTTTGATGTTAGGGTGGGCTAAAAAGGAATTTAATAGGAGCCTTTGTAAATTCAAACTGAATTCAAAATTGCAATGCAAATTCAAACAGAATTTGACGAATTCAAATGCTAGCCCACTTTTCAATTTCAGAACTCTGAAGGGAAAGGAGGAAAGGGGGTGGACCCCACTGGTCAGTGAGCCATATTGGCTTGCAAATGATGTCTCCTCGGGTCTCTGTTTTCCACTTCAACGAGTAGCTTCTCTGATCCCCACCGAGCTGCAGCCGAGACACGTCCCCGTGGTTTCTCCCCCAAGCTGGTGACCAGTTTGGCTGCTTCTTTCCCTCTCGACGTGATCTACTCCTTCACAGACCGAAGCAAACATACTTTGGCCTCCTCCTCGTGAGCTAACACCGAGAGCAGAGCGCCCCACATCGGTTCCAATCGGGAACCCACCAAACCGAGCGTGCAACTCGACTCCGAGCTGCAAAACAGCACGGCGCGCTCATCCTTCACCTCCTCAGTGCAAAAGCTAGCAAGTTTTGGCTTCCCTCACCCGAGAACGCCGTTTCTCCATGGTAACCTAACATTGCCGGCGATCGGGCACATGTGGACAGCTCAGCCAGGGAGCTTTCACGGCCGAGAAAGCACGGCAACGGGAGCACCCTACCTCAGTGCTGCTCTCCACCGAAATTTTGATCAAACTGTGGGCGACCGAGCGCTAATTCGAGGTTTTTGCTCTGGCGGGTGCAAACCGAGTAACCGGTACAAAATCTTCAAATTCCCACTGCCTAATTGTTGTTAGATCACCAAATATTGCACACACGGGCTGAACTAGCCGGCGACCATTTTCTTTTGAGCAACCTTGGCTTGAAACCGACTCGGAGCGGCGTATTACAAGCTTTTACGAGCGCTTCCATGGCGGCATCGATCGGACACACGGTGACAACCTACTTGGAGCCGTTCCCGAGAAATTTTGAAGCCATGTCGGTTTTCCCTAAGCTCGAAGGGTGCTGTAGAGCCGATTAGTCGATGGTTTGGCGGGCTAGAACCCTTGGCCGAAGGCGCCGAACCCCCCCCCCCCTGAGGACGCCGCACACCGCCGACTAGTTTCCAACCCTTGGCAGCCCAAGCAGACCCACCGACGTTTTCCCCGGCGTCCCAAACTCACAGGCGGCGAGTCTCCGGCCGGGAGATGGCCGGAAACACCGGGCCGGTGAGCTCCGGGTGCGGGCCGGCGAGGGAGCAGCGCGGGCGCGGGAAAGAGCGGGAGGAGGAAGAAGACCCGGCCAGGCCCAGCTGTGAGCGACCAAAATTTTAAAAAGTTGATCTGCTGTGGCTCGGGATCTATTGTGGCTGCACGTATGGAAACCCCGTATCCCAGTGTGGTCCAAATTCTAATGGCTGGAGTTTAAAACAGTGGGTCCAACTGATTTCCAGTAGCAAAACAAATCCAGATTTTGCCACGACTTTGGAAAATCATATCTTTGTGTAGGTACCTCCAAATTGAGTGATTCAAATTGGGTTGGATTTATTTTGCAAAGATCTATCCAAATAGGAACTCCAATTTGTATGAAAATCAATAATAAATCCTGGAAAATTATTTGACCTTCTAGCAAATTTTCAGCTCATTTGAAGATGATTTGAATAGGAATTTGCTAAATAGATTTTGCTGTGTTCAAAGTGGTCCAGAAACATTTTCAGAAAAGGTTTCTAACCTGTAAAATCCCTTCTAGGCAATTCATAGCTCCAAAGATCATGAAAAAATTTAGGAATGCTCTATGAGTCATACATGAAATTTTAGTTCACTTGATTGGGCATGAAAATGCACATTACTTCAGAAGTAATTCTTTTAGTAGAAATTCTTAAGGAATTATTCTGGAGGAACTACTAAAGTAAAAATCCTGAATTTTGGACCAAATTACTTTCCTGTGACAAGGAACTCACATGTAAAGTTTCAGCTCAAGTTGAGCCTTATATCTCCCTGTCCTTGTTATCCATGCTTATGTATGTGGGGAAATACATAAGAGTCTTGTAGGAATTGTGGGGAACACAATTTCATTCCACATTAGCTGCAATTTGGCAAGATAAATCCCTGGGTAGTGTAGAACATGCTGTAAAACTTTTGAAGCCATTGGAGTTCTTTATCTTCAGTTTCATTCAAATCTTTTCAGCTCATCTCTTATGTTCATTAGGAAACTTAGTTTATAAACTAAACCCCTAGGACAGACTTAGTTCATTGATGTTTCTTTGCACAACAGAGGCAACAAAGCCATTATTGGCATTTCCACACAGCCTCTGTTCTTAAGATATCAAGTCTTTAACTCTTTGAATTGCATTGTAAAATTTGTGCATATACATGTCGATAGGGTTCACACTGAAGGGGATTCAAAGGAGTGATTCATTGAAGTGGATTAGACTCCGGAGGATGAAGGAATTGATCAGCAAGGAACAGCAACACTAACTGCTTAATATATATATATATATATATATATATATATATATATATATATTACATCCATGCAAAACAGGCAAGCTCCGGTGCTTTGATACTCCTCTTGCATGACCAAAGAAACCCATGGAGTATTGGGTAGATGTTTTATGATCGTGTAGAACTGCCATGGTTAAGTAGGATTCGGTACAGGTCGAGTGGAGAGATGCTACTCACATGATCAGGAGAAACAGGGGCATACGGGATTGGTTCATAAATTTGTTAGCAAGTTGAAGTTGAGACCGGGCAGGTTGTAGGAGCAGCAGGACATAGGGGCCTGGGTGCGTTAGACCTGTCCGTGTCGGTCAAGGACCGATCCGTATGCAGCCTTTGTTGAGCAAGTTTGAGTTGTGTACCAGAATCATGCTGGCTGTATGGGACCCAGTAAACCGATGTACCTCAGGAAGCTTGCGTTGGGACATTTCCGGTCGCCTCAGGCAAGCGGGCTGGTGTGCAGTATGTGGGTAACACTATTATGACATCTCATATTGGTAGGTGCACCATGAGGGTGGCTACTGTACGGAATGATTAGATCGACTCAACATAGGTGAAATGGAGGAAAGGCTACCACTGTGGCGGATCGGAATCCGCTCATCCAGGATCGCAGAGGGTGGTGCCGCACGATGCGACACCCGACAGCACACGTCATAAGAACATAATATATTACATGGGAAAAACAAACTGAACTGTACAAAAAGGTACAACTTCAGTTACAAACTAGTATTTATTTTACACAGCGGAAGTCTACTCTGTACAACTCACGCCCGCCTATCTAGCAAAAGTCGGTTGCCCAGCCCTAGGGCAACCAACATTGGCTGCACTCCTAAGCTCAGCGCGGCGCGTATGGCTCCCACTCAGCCGTGGTCCCCGACGGAGGGTAACCCTCGCCGGTGGACTCGTACTCCGAGTCCGTGGGTGGCTCCTCACCTGAAAAACACTTAAGCAGCAACCGTGAGCACGAAGGCTCAGCAAGGCTTAACTGACTCCCCTAAACATGAAACTCTACATGAGGTGTACAATAACATAGGATGGTAATATTGCAGCAAATGGACACGCCTACAAGTTCATCCTTAGTTCAGCTTTTAGCAACAAGTTAACAGTTCAGGAAGCTGAAATTTAATAAGCAATATTTGGTGGCAAACATGTAGCAGTACAATATTATATCATATCAGCAAGATTGAATCACCATATTTCATACATTATTCTACGTCACGACTCAGTGACCAAGTGGTACTCTTCACCATGAGGGACGGTGAATCGACTCGATATACACCTGCAGGGAAACCCAAAGAGCACGTCACGTATGCCCATCCGTGGAGCTGCACAGCACGCTCACTCGATGTTGTACGGGACAACCTTTCACCCAACAGCCCAAACGTCGAACCAGTCGCACCGAAACGAGCAGGAGGTTCCCCATATGTAGCATCTCTCTATGCCCGTTGGCAGATTTACACCTTGCTGCCCTCAACCTACACCTATAAATCGGTGTGCTATGCCTCGACGCCTGGAGGTTTAGGCTACATCGGTTTATCGGGGCCCATATATCTGATATGCCTTCGGTACGTTCAAACATGATCAGCGTGGGCCGCACATGGATTGGTCCTCAATCAACACGGACAGGGCCGCGCCCACAAGACTTCCTCTTGTTGCGCCCTAGCCCCTGCCTAGTCTCATTTTCATTACTAAAGTGATCTCACATCACTCAACCGAACCCGTGTGTCCCAAGCCTATCTCGCGAGTAGATTCCAACTACTCGACTTGTACCAAAGTCCTATGAAACATTAAGCATAGCTTGTCTACTCGAGGTCTTAGACACTACCCTCACTATTTTCGGAACCTTTGGTTATGCAAGTGGGGTTTCAATCATCCTATACCTAATGCACATACATACTTCACTCTACGTATGTAAACAAAGTAAAAACTTTATAAAAGAGTTAATGCAAACCAGGGCTTGCCTTGTTGCTGCTGGTCAGGGGTTAAGTCTTCGTCCGGAAGAAGGAAGTCCACCACTTCCGGAGTCTCTTGGCCTTCAGCGACTACACGTTAATGTAATACTACATGTTAATGAATATGCATATGAGTTTATTGGAATACTTTTGCTATTAGTTCTGATAACCAGTCTCTAACAACTGGAACTTTGTTTAAGAATTTAAAGATGAACTGGATGTTGGTGGTTCGGGCTTAAACCTAAGCACATGGTTAAGTGCTAAGTGGTTTTTCCCCTTTTCCATATTAATCCCTCATATGGTTAAACAGGACAGGGGTGATCCAGAGCTCTAATGGAGCTGAGAAATTTTTTGTGTGAGTTCCTTGTCACAAGAAAACCCTCTGGACCAACATTAGCACTTTTCATTGAGGGGTTTGTTCAGAATAATTCTCTTACCAAATAAGCAAAGAAGAATTAATTCTGAGGTAACACCCCTGTTCATGCCCAACTTAGTGAACTAAAATTTCAATTATAGCTCATAGAGTTTGCATGAATTTTCCTAGCATTTTTGGAGCTAAGATTTGTCCAGAACTGAATTTCCAAGTTTTGGAAATTCTCTGAAAATGTTTCTGTATTTAAATGAACACAGCACCTTCAAATTTGAATTGCTCTGACCAAATCAACTCCAAATGGTCTGAACCTTTTACAGGGGTTCTCTAACATCCTAAAGAACATTCTGGCAAAATTTGGGGATTTTTGGATGAACCAAACTCCCTCTAAAATTCTTTTGCTGAAAAGTTTTAAAGAATTTTCCAGAAATAATTAATGGGTTTAGTACAAATTGGGTTGTATATTTGGAGAGAGCTAGGCAATATGAATCCAACCCAATTTGAATCACCAAAGTTGGAGCTTCTTAGCAAAAGTTATGGGGTTCTAAAGTTTGAACTAGATCTGGAAATTCAAATTAATTCGGGAAACATTCAAACTCTGACTGTGGGTCCCTCCTACACGTGTCGGCTGCTGGAATCATGTCACACGGGGCCACAGGACCCTTCCCACGCCACCACACTGGATCCCGAGCCGCAGCGGATCGGCGATTTAAAATATCGCCACTGACATGCGGGGCCCCCAGTCGTCTTCCTCCTCGTGCGCGCCCGCGAGTCTAGCGGCGGTGCACTCAGGCGAGATTCACCGGAACCGCCTTCCTGACCACCCCCAGTGCCAGAACTGGCCGCCTATCCTTGCCTCACCCTGGGGAACTTGTCCCGGGGGTCGGAGCTCGCCGGCGGTGACCGGAAACAGGCGTGCAACGTCCACCGCGGAGGCTAGGGCTCCGGCGAGGTCGTTCTCGCTCTCTGGGGCATGAAAAGGGCTACGGTTTGCTCGAGAAGCATCAGTGGATCACGAGGAACCCAACGTGAGCAGTCTCAGAGGCTAACAACACCGGCAAACCCACTCTCGACGGTGACCAGAGCCGTGTTTGTGCCGGCGACTATAGAAATGGCTAATACTCGGCCATTCCTGGACGGTTTTGCTTGGTTCTTCCTCGAGGAGGGGCGCTAGGAGGTGTAGGAGCTATCTGTGAGCTAGCTTGATCATTGAATCAGCGTGTAATCCGAATTTTGGATTCTTGCCGAGCTAGGTCAGTTGCACTAGGGTTTGGGACTTTCCGAAATTCTTGCTACTCGGTGGACCATTTGCCGAAGGGTTTTCGGCTACACCATCTAGGATTCCCCACGCACCTTTCTTGTGTAGAACGTGGTCAGCGATGATGGCTGGATGGGGCTGTCACCGGTGAGCCGAAGCTCGATGCCGCGGTATCTCCCGGTTCTTCAACTTCGATGGCTCACACCGCTCAGACTCGGGTGCAGCTTGCTGGAGCAGCACGGGGACCCTCTAGCGTGCGCCCTGGCACTGCCTTTCGCTGCAGGGATCGCGAGCGTTCAACGATCAGCGTGGGTGCACGCCGGGGCTCGGAGGTGCAAGCGTTGCGGCGAGTTCTTCGCGTGCGCGGGCGCTGATCAGAGCGACAGGCGAGGGAGGCAGCAAACTCAGCTTTGTGCTGCGTACGTGGTGATCGGGAGGGGGGCGCGAGTAAATCCCCGCGCGCGCTGGCGCGGCCATGAGGCGGTAACCGGTCGCGGCGGCTGACTGACGACCACCGAGTGGTTCTCCGTTGCTCACATCCCCTGACCAGTGGGCCCTGCTCCCCCCTTTTTCTTTCCAATTTTTCACCTCTGTTTTACTGAAAATTATCCCCAGCTACTCTCAATTAACTGTGAGACTTAGCCCACAAGTCTTGGTTTGAATTTGAGTTCTCAAATTCAAACTTTGTTTGACTAAATTTGCTTTATGTTTAAACTAAAATTCAAATTCAGTTTTTGAATTCTTTCAATTTAGCTCTTGACAAGATGAACTCCAATGGGGATGAAAATTGGGGGTATTACTCAGAAAATGTGCTGAGTTTGAATATGAAGCTAACTTTTGAATTTGAGTGATGAAAGTTGCTGCAATATGAATTTACATTCAAATTGGCCTCTTTTTCAAATACCTCCAAAAGTGCCTCAAAAAGTGTTTGATTTACATGAAATTTGGCTTGAACCTTCCCAAGACTTTTCAAGTCCTAGGGGTGAGCTCAACCTATCATGTTCATGTGTAAAATTCCCACTTTGTGAAAGTGTGGGCTTTCCCCTCTAATCACTCTTTTGATGGAGGTTACTTGCTCTTCACACTTTTTCACAATCTATCCACAACAAAACTGTGGTGTTGTGAGGTGATAAAAAGTTTTTTGCAAATCCCTTTTCTTGGGCTTTTACAGCCACGTACGACGTCAGTGATGGTTGCTGTAGGCAACGTCCAGTACGGCCGTACGTGTCGTGTAGTCCGGGTGTTTTTTATTTGAATCACCGTCACTCACGGAAGAGGATTGAGCATACTTGTTCTCACAGTCATGCACATAGTAAGAACTTGCATGAGAAATGAACTAAACACTATGGTTTGAAGTTCATACTAGCTTTGTGATGTTATCCTTTATGAATAGTTAGAGCAAACTCGATTCATTTACACCGTGAGCAATTTACATCGGGGGAAAGCATTTCTTGTTTGATTGTGGACTCTCGATGTGGCGTGCCCAAGGTTACTATTAATTTACTGCTCATAAGACCTGAAAGTAAGTATTCACTTTTAGGCGAGTTCATTATGCAAACTACTAGCCCACTTTATGCCTTTAACTTCATGTAGAGTTGCATGACTAGGTTTGACGGTTAAGTCTTGCTAAGATTTATGCTCACGGATTCTATACTAGTTGTTTTGCAGGTATTGACTATGCTTATGAGAATAGTTGCCGTTGAGACTCGGAAACCTCGAGTGGTTGCTCATGAGCATCCTCGCTGCTGCGGTTTGATATTCATGTTGCTAGTAAGAAACGTCAGCAGGCTGGACCGTTTCTTTGTTGCTAAGTTAGAAATGAGTCGTGAGAGTTATAGTCTTCCTCTGTAGTAGTATTGAGATAAAGTATTTGTAAAATACTCTTTGTACGCTTCCACAAATCATTTATGTAATATGCTTGTCCTTGACTCGTGTTCTGTTGGGTGCCGCATCGTTTCCGGGTGAGCGTGCACGTACCCGTGGTTCGGGGGCGTGCCCCTCACAACCAGCCGCACCACACTATGGCTCGTCCGCTTCTACTTTCCGCCCTGTGAACCCACCTCGCTCTAATCAACCACCGCAACAATGTCTTGTTATGCGAGCACCTCATATGCCTATGCCTCCTGCGCCACGTCCCAACATGGGCGCCTATGCTCAAAACCAGCCTCGCCCCAACATTCCTGCTGTTATGGGAAACAAGGCATGTTTTTCATGCGGAGAGGCGGGACACTTTGCGAGTCAGTGCCTGAAGAAATGCCTTGGACAGCTGAACAACGCACCTTAGTAGAACCCACGGCCGAATGGAGTAGCTATGCAAGGTAACCGTGGACAGCAGAACTATGCTCGTGGCAATGTGAATCACGTATCTGTTGAGGAAGCACAACAAACTGAGGACATCATGATTGGTATGTTTCTCGCCAACTCCAACCCAGCAACTGTTTTATTTGATTCCAGAGCATCACATTCATTCATCTCATCCAAGTATGTTGCCAAGTATAACCTGCCCATATCTCACATGAAACAAACTATGTTGGTTAATTTTCTCGGTGGAGAGATGAGGACTAATATAGTATGTCTGAAAGTAAGCCTTAAAATAAGGGGGTAGACTTTCTTGCCAACCTTATCGTCTTGGATTCCCAAGGGATTGACATAATACTTGGAATGGACTGGTTAAGCAAGCACAACGGAGTAAAATCAATGTGCTCAGAGGATTGTGCAGTTGACGAGTGAGCACGGTACTCGTATTGAGTTCGAGGCAGCCCAACCCGCAACCGAGAAGGCAGTGCTGAACCACATCGAAAAAGTGACATTGGAAATCATTCTGGTGGTTCAAGAATATTCAGATGTGTTCTCGGAAGAACTTCCAGGTATGCCACCTAACTGGGACATTGATTTGCCATTGATTTAGTACCCGGAACTGCACCTATAGCGAAAAGGTCATATAGGATGTCTGCTAATGAATTAGTGGAGCTCAAGAAGCAAATTCAGGAGCAGCTAGCTAAGGATTTTATACGCCCAAGCTCGTCACCGTGGGGGAGCCCCCGTGCTCTTCGTAGACAAGAAAGATGGGATCCAAAGGATGTGTGTTGACTATAGGTCTCTCAATGAAGTGACGATCAAGAATAAATACCCACTGCCCTGCATAGAGGACCTATTCGATCAAATGAAAGGTGCCTGAATTTTCTCCAAGATTGATCTTCGGTCGGGATACTTCCAGCTGAAGATTAAGCCCTCTAACGTACCCAAGACTGCATTCCAAACACAGTATGGTTCGTATGAATATACCTGTTATGTCATTTGGGTTGACAAATGCACCTGCATACTTTATTTATGTAGGATTGAAGAGCACGTGAAAAACTACCATAGGGGGGAGAATGGTAGATTTAAACTTTTTAGCGGAAGCAACAAAACCCCCTCGGCAGAAAATCGATCTGTTAAAGAAACCGTGTATGCGACTGATCTAAACGTGTTCAACCGTGACAAAAGTGGTATATATTATAGAGAATCCAGTCATGAAAATACGACAACAAGAATCACAGAAATCCAAAAAAACCTAAGTTATGATTGAAAGATCAAACAAGGGTCAATCTGTTCTACTCGAGTAAAAACCAGATCTGCAACACTGCAAAGAAACTCGTGTAGATCACAAACTACAAATCCAATGACCGTGAAATTTTCATACATGATATATAATCAAGCTGTGGAGACAACCCAAAAAGAATCACGTCAATTGGATCTCTAAAACTCGAGTTATGATCAAAACACCGAAGCACTGTCGTGCTGTCCAGAAACTCAACGAGAAAGACTTGACAAAAACAAGTCGGACAAACAAGGCATAAAAGCTCCTCTAAATTATGAATTTTATTGATCAAAACATAAGAGGAACAGCCTAAAGTCATCTACCCACAAGCTCTGTCTTCCCTTGCTTTTATAACCAGCCCTGATGCCAACCCAATTCAAACTAGGACTCTAATCCTACTCATTTTCTGAATTGAAACTTTCCATAACTGCTCAAGACTCTTCTATATGCAGATAGAAGCAATCTTAAGACTTCCAAACACCTTAGGAACGCATCTCACATTCCTAAAACAACTCAACTTCGTGTCCCACATGAAATCTTATCATAACCAACTCAAATCATTTCATATTTGAGCCATAACCGACTCAGCCGCAGCCTGAGTCCATAATCCAGCCGGTTGGACCTTTCCTACCAATTCTTTACATCCATATCTCTTCATCATGCCTTGGAACCATGTTGCCACATCCATGCACTCCTTGCACACATGCAAACACCTTCCAATGACATCCACGATACCTTCATATGCATTGTTCTTGATCAATACATGCTGCGCGACCTCCCGATCAACTCAACCACAATTCCTCCCGAACTTGGTTGTTGAACCTCATCTTCTACCTAAGACTAGTTCAATGGATCCCGTCACCAGCCATATCTTGAACTCAAGCAACACATGCACATGAATAAACAACCAATACTTTCGAGCACAAGTCTACGACTTGACTCACGTTAGTTCCGAAAAACACAACACCTTACGTGAACACCTCACATAAGCATGTTGCAAACCATAGAAAAATGTTAACCACCGTAAACAGTCATAACACTTCAAAAATTTAGTAAAAAAATACTAAGCAAACTTTCCATTGATGTAAAGCAAGTTCGAAACATTTGCATGGTAAAAACATAACCATTGCAATTTAGCTCCGGACTTTGCCAAAGCTAACCGGACCTTGAGCTGGAGCTTACCAAAGCTAGCAGAACATAGCACCGGAACTTACCAAAGCTAGTCAGACCTACCGCCGGAGCTAACCAAACACATGTCGGACCTAGCCATAGCAATTCGGACCTTACGTCGTATCTTGTCAGAGCTCGAACCTAGAGTTGGACCTTGACAAAAAGAGGGTTTTGGCAGAATTCAAAACTTCTATCGTTATGGCCAATGTATTCAGCACACATAGGTCTCACAATCTCCCCCTTGATTAATGCATTGGCAACACCAATTAAAATCTGAACATTGGCTTATTCACATGAAAAGTTTTGAAAACAATCAAATGAGAAAGACATTTCGAAACAAAAATTTCTCCCCCTATACATATTTCTCTCCCTTTGTAAATCAGAAATAAAATGAGAAGAAAACAAAAATTCTCCCCCTGAGAAGAATCGTGCCAAAACATTTGTGAAGTGTGCAATGTGTGATCAATTTCTCCCCTTTTGACAATGTATTCAGCAAGGTTCAAAAGAGAAATTTTAATTGTTATGAGCATATTTATAACATATACATATAAAACAAAGCTCATCCAATCTATACTATCAAGTAACGTACACTAACACATCAATGAGATACATAAAGTAGTGTAAGCCATGCTAGAGATCAAGTGTAATTTTCAATTTAAGCAAGTCATGATCTAAAAAACTTAACTATGTCAAGACCTGAAAGCATGACACTTGTTGCAGCATTTTAATTATTTTTCAAAGCACAAATTCAGATCAGATGACATTTGCAAGAGATTATATGCCGTATCAGCCTTATTCTAACCAACCAAGCCAAGCCTATGTCATTTGACAATCAGAAGATTAAGGACATGGTTTTAGTCATACACAACTTCTTCCAAGTTCATATCCATGTGCAATGATAAGCCATCTCAAAAGAAGAAGTGTGATGCATGCATATTCTCTTGATCTTTTTCTCAATTTTTCATTTGAACATAAAAGCTCAACATGTGAATAGTTGATTGATTATTTTTCATTATTAAAAGCACTTGTGAGCATGCAACAAGTTTAAAACAGCAAGAAAGTTCGATAATGACCAGATTTAGTGTAAATAATTATTCCAATTACTAGTCATGGCAAAAACTACAAAATGTATAACATGAGTAATGTAGTAAGAACTTTCAGCATATAAAAGGAATCACAAAGTCATATATGTATGAAATACTATGCTCATATTATTTTCACATAGACTTCTCAAGTTTCAAAACCCCCCTTAATTTAAGCCATTAGGATGCATAACCCCTATTTCACTACGAATGAAACACAAACGAGTGAAATCCAAAGGTTTTGTAAAAATGTCAGCCAATTGTTGTTCGGTATCTACATGGTGAAGCACAATGTTTCCTTTTTCAACATTATTATGGATAAAGTGATACCTAATGTTAATGTGGTTTGTTCTCGAATGTTGCACGGGGATTTTAGCAATGCAAATGGACTAGTGTTATCACAAAATAGTGGAACACTATCTAGATCAACCCCATAGTCCTTAAGTGTTTGAACAATCCAAAGAATTTGTGAGCAAGCGCTAGAAGCAGCTACATATTCAGATTCGGCTGTGGATTGTGCAACTGAATTTTGTTTTCTAGAGGACCAAGAAACAAGTGAATTACCAAGAAAATGACAAGCACCAGAATTACTTTTCCTATCAATTCTACAACCCCCAAAATCAGCATCTGAAAAAGCTTTCAAAGTAACGGTTGAGAAAGAAGGAAGAAAAATCCCAAATTCTTGAGTTTCATGTAAGTACCTGAGAATCCTTTTGACGGCTTGACGATGTGAAGCACGTGGGGAGGCTTGAAACCGTGCACAAAGACATACGCTGAACTATATGTCCAGTCTTGATGCCGTGAGGTACAAAAGTGATCCAATCATACTTCTATATTCTTTTTGATCCACGGGTTCACCATCTTCATCAAGTTCAAGTGTCGTTGCTGTACCCATTGGTGTCTGAAGAGACTTGCTTTTGTCCATGTTGAAGCGCTTAAGAAGGTCTCTTGTATACTTTGTTTGATGCACAAAAGAACCCTCCTTGGTTTGCTTGATTTGCAGCCCAGAAAGTATGTGAGTTCTCCCATCATACTCATCTCAAATTCTGAACTCATCATAGCTAGAAACTTGGACACAAGATCATGAGAAGCACAACCAAAGATAATATCATCTACATACACTTGAATGAATAATGAGTCATTGCCATGCTTAAGCACAAAAAGAGTTTTATCAATCTTGCCCATGGTAAACCCCTTTTCAAGTAAGAATGTTTTTAACCTATCATACCATGCTTTAGGGGCTTGTTTAAGACCATACAAGGCTTTGGACAGTTTGTAAACATGATTAGGAAAATTTGGATTTTTAAAACTCGGTGGTTGCTTGACATAAACCTCCTCATCTATGTAGCCATTAAGAAAAGCACTTTTAACATCCATTTGATATAACTTGAAACCTTTAGATGCACCAAATGCTAAAAAAATTCTTATAGCTTCTAACCTAGCAACAGGAGCAAAAGTTTCATCAAAATCTAGTCCTTCAACTTGTGTGAAACCTTGAGCAACCAACCTAGCATTATTCCTAACCCACAGCCCCATCCTAACCTTGTTTATTTTTAAACACCCATTTAGTTCCGATTGGAGTTTGACCTTGAGGTGGAGGTACAAGTTTCCAAACACTATTTCTTTCAAAATTTTCTAACTCTTCTTGCATGGCAACAATCCAAGATTCATTAGTGAGTACGTGTGATATATCTTTGGGTTCAAAAGAAGCAACAAATGCAGAATGAGCGTGAGAGTTTGGATCACAAAACCTGGATCGTTTGACTCGTTCATGCAAGCTTCCAATCATTTGTTGTGGAGGATGACTTTTGAGGACCTGGAGGGGAGTAGATGTAAAGGTTCCAAAATATGAATACAAAGAAACTCTTGTTTGCACCAAGTTGGTTCCCTATGTATGAAAAATGGGACTTGTTTAAACTTTTGCACATGTGATACTACACATGGGAGCTCTCTTCACAAAAGTTCAAATATTTATTTGAAAACTTGGAATCCAAGAGGGATCTAAAATCAAGGTGGGAAGTTCCCATATGTGTGAGAAAGCTAAAGTCAGATTTTGGAACAAATTGTTCAACTCAAAAATTCAAATGAGAGTAACACAATGATTTTCAAACTGTTGTGTTAAAAATATCATTTGCAGCAGCCAAATCAAAGATCAGATTTCATATTTGAATTCCTTAGGTCCAAATTAGGGGGTATGCAAAGTTTCATGAATTTTGGAAATGTTTCCTACCCATTTTTTTGAATGGACTTTAAATTGCATAGGATTTCAAATTCAAATGTGGATTTGGATGAAACTTGTCCAAATTATCCAAACACAATACAGATTGGAATTTCCCAAAATTTAATTTCCGGCATTTGCCAAAATGAGGAAATATTTGTGTGAAAATTGAGGGGATAAGGGGGAGAGTGGGGCCCACATGTCTTAGGGCCAATTTGACTTGCACCCAAAGTCTGGTGCTCTGTTTTTCACTCCACCGAGGGTTCCTCCCTGGCGACACCGAGCTGCTCGCGCCACCTCGAGGTTCCACCTCCTGCTCGAACGTGTGCTCGGCCTGATCCTAACACACCGAGCAAACCGAAGCACGCTGCCTGCCTCACTCGATCGCGCTCTCAGTGTTTCCTCACGCAAGAACAGAACCGGCAGACTCACCGCCGCGATCTGCGTTCTCCGGATCACCGGCCCCAACCGAGCCTCGGTTGCTCGCGCCGGCAGCACAGAAAAGCAGTGGCAGCGTGTGCTCTACCATGCTAGCCCCACAACGCCGAAGCTCCTAGCATGTGGAGCGGGCAAATCAGCAACTGGCGTCAAGAAACGAAGCTCACCGGCGGAAGCCAAATCGGGTCACTGTGGGCGGCACGCCACGGCCGTTTTCTCCGTCCCTCCTCTACACGAAAGGGGTGCACCATACTCCCTAGATCATGTAGCTGCAAACCGTATAGCGATTGATCAACCGGGTGAGGGGAATTTCCAGATTTTCTCAAACATAGTGTATTCGGGTAGAGCTCGGTCTATACCGAAATTCAAGTTACTCGGGTAGCTACTGGCCGAGTAAACTTGCAAGCACCTTCCTCTCATCCTAGCGCTCCTCCTAAACCAAGAATCAGGCTAAATGATCTGGAAACGACCGTGTTCTTGTTGTTTTTCGGGCCGCCATGGAAAAACATCTCGGGTCACCGTGGAGCTCGATGTTACCGGTCTTTTCACGAGGTTTGGCATCCATTTTCGACATCCTCAAGCTCCCACGGTGCTCTCCGATCAATTCCCGACCGTTTTGATGCGGTGTAGAAGGTTTCCGACCTCACCGGAACCCTAGCGGCCACTGCCGCCGCCGCACACCATTTTCCAGCGATCCCCGGCTGCCGGCGACCCTCCCAACCTGTTCTGTGGGCCGAGTTAGGGTGGGGCGGCGAGTTTGAGGTCGGGAGATGGCCGGTAAGGCTGTTCCGGTGACGCTCGCCGGAGGCCGCCACTGCCGCCTCTGTTTGGCGCGAGGAAGAAGACGACCTGTCGGGTGGGATCCACTAGCAGGCGTTTAAACATTTTAGGAATTTCAGTTTTCAATTTAAACTTTGGAGAGCCACAACTTTGTGTAGGTGTGTCAAAAAATTGTCAAATAAATTTTGTTGGATTCCTCTCAAAGAGTAGTATCCAGGGTACAGCCCAATGTTTATGAAAATACCTGGATTTGGCTCATTAATTTATATGAGGAAAATTTTGTAGGAATTTTTCCAGGAGTTATGTGTATTGGACAATTCCCAAATTTGGGCAGGAGATTCTTCCAAAAATACTAGAACTCCAGTAAAAATTTCAGAGGTATTAGACCTTATTTGCTTGGCCAAATGTGGTGTTAATTTCTTATGTCTCTGAAAATTGGAAAAATAGAACATAGTTCAATTTCAGATTTTTCCCCAAACTTTAGAACCTCATAACTTTTACTAGAAAGCTCCAAATTTAGTGATTCAAATTGGGTTGGATTCAGGTTGGAAAACTCTATCCAAATATGCAACCCAATTTGTATGAAACTCAGTATTTAATTCTGGAAAATTCTTTAAAGCTTTTCAGCAAAAGAATTTTTGGGGGAGTTTGGTTCATCCAAATTCCTCAAATTTTGCCAAAATATTCCTAAGGATGTTAGTGAACTAATGTAAAAATTTCAGCTTATTTGGAGTTTATTTGATTAGGGCCATTCAGGTTTGAAGTTGCTGTGTTCAATTGAATACAGAAACATTTTCAGAGAATTTCTAAAACTTGGAAATTCAGTTCTGGGTAATTCTTAGCTCCAAAAATCCTAGGAAAATTGTCCTATGAGCTATAATTGAAATTTTAGTTCACTAATATTTGCATGAACATGGAAGTTACTTCAGAATTAACTCCTTTTTGCTTAATGGCTTATAGAAATGTTCTGAACAAACCACTCAAGGAGAAGTGCTAATTTTTGGTCCAGAGGACTTTCTTGTGACAAGGAACTCACATGAAAATTCTCAGCTCCATTGGGGCTCTGGATCACCACTGTGCTGTTCAACCTATTTAGATGAGTATCACACAAGTGATGAACAACACATCTCACTTGATCATAGTGCCTAACCCCAAACCAAAACCACTAGCACCAGTGTTATTTTAAATTCTTAAACAGAGTTCCGGATTTTAAACTTGTCACTAGGACTTGTTAGCAAAATCTTTACAATTAAATCCATGTGCATGTTCATTACGTGTAGCATCTACGTGGAGAATTTGAAGTCATCGGAGTGGAGATCAAGAAGGAGGAAAGCAACTGATCATGCCTCTAGTGGTCTTCACTAACTGAAGTTCATATATATATAAGTCCCCTGCAAAACAAAGGCAAGCCCCGGTTTGCATCAAAACTTACAAGTTCTTATTTGTAATCTCTTTATATTGTCTAGCATTTAGTTATTGCATTAAGTCTAGGTGGTATGAAACTCCAAATGCATGACCTAGAAAACCCTGGAGTACAATGTAGAGTAGGTTATTAATTGATTATATAACTGCTGATCTCAAGTTAACAAAAGTGGATTAAAAGAGGCATAACTCAAGTAGGCAGTTTTCTACTCGTGAACCGGAATTAAGGGGGATCAATCGGAAGAGTTGGGAATTGACCCTCATAGTTAGGAATAGAGACCGGGCACTGGATGGAAGGCTCAAGGACGTGGTCCTGTGAACCTAGTCTATGTCTGACTCGATTAAGACCCGTTCTCGTGTGCGGCCCTGCTGGACAAGTTTGAGATGTGTACCATATGCATAGTGGCTATATGGGACCCAGGAAACCGATGTAACATGTTAACCTGGGTGTCGAGGCATACCTCACCGTCTGATGCAGATGCTGAAAGGATAGAGAAGTCGGCTCTACGAGGGTTTGCCGTAGTGAGTCTTAATCCCAGTCGGTGGGACCAGTACGACATTTGGGTGTCGTGTGAAAGGTTGCTACGTACGACTTCAGTGACGGTTGCTGTGTGCAACGTCGAGTATGGGCGTACGTGTCATGTCAGTCGGGTGTTTTTTATTGCAATCGCCGTCGCTCGCGGTAGTGAGCATACTTGTACACTGAGTAGTGACATAGTAATAAACTGGGAAACATTTAATATGCTTCGTGAGTAATCCTCATAATGGTGAGGAATGACCAACACTTTCACTAAATTTATTTTTCACCTTGGGCTAGTAGCGTCGAGGCAAACGTTTCTTGTTTGATTGTGGAGTCTCGTCGTTAATGGCGCAAGGTCTGTATGGGTCTAGGGTAGCTCACTAAAGTTACTTTCACCTCGGCCAAGTGACATCGAGATGAAGCATTTCTTGTTTCATTGCAGAGTCTCGATGTAAATTGTGCAAGGGCTATAAAAGTTGCTTAAAACTTGAAGTAAGGACTTTCCTGTAGCTCAAGTTCATCCTTTGTGCAAACTTCTATATTCAGCCCTCTATTTTCAGCATGTAGAGTTTCATGACTAGGGTGACGGTTAAGTCTTGCTGACCTTCATGCTCACGGATACTGCATAAGTTGTTTTGCAGGTAATAACTATACGCTGATATGTACGGGTGTCCGATGAGACTCGGAACTCTCCGAGTGGTGAACTCATGGCAACCCCTGCCGCTGCTATTGTGATAGTGTTGCTAGCGAGAAGGGTCCGCGGGCTGGACACCTTCTCTATTGCTTAGCATAGGTATGAGACGTGAGTTGTATTAGTCTTCCGCTGTAGATTATTTTGAGAAGTATTTGTAAAATTTATACTTTGTAAGCTTCCGCTTGATTTATGTAATCTTATGCTTTATTATGTGTGCTGTTGGGTGCCGCATCACACGGCACCACCCAATGCGATTCCCGGGCGAGCGGCACGGCCCAGCGATCGGGACCGGGCCCTGACAGCGTGGTATCAGAGCCACATTGGTAATAGCGCATGGAATAAGGATCATATTACAACAAAAACTTAGGATACAGTGAGGAAACGGTATAGGCCCACATAAGGACTATAGTAGTATAGTTACTTAAAGTGGCATGACTAACATACTTGTTATAATTCTGAATTTTGATTATGTAACGATGCACCTACGCTCAGGTAAGCATGGTAAGGAACGCCACCGAAAGTGGTTCAATTTCGGTTAGCTCCCCTGACGAGGAATGTGGTTCAGGGATAGGTCTCACAGCTTGGTGGGAGACGTCAATATGAACTCTTGGACTCTTCATGTTGCTGAATTCATATGAAACGCTGATCCCTAGCGTGCATTAGTCAAGTAAGTGGAGACCCCATCATGTGGTCAGTAACGTGATAGTGTGTTCGTCTGGAAATAGCCCAGGGGGACATACGCAGCGCTTGCCATCGGCGTGCCCTGCAGGGCAGTAGGTGGTATCTGTTGGGTTGATAACATTCCCAAGCGTGACGACCCGTTCGCGCTCTACTTGGGTTCCCCGTCGTGTGGTGTAAAAACGTGATCACGTACCTTGAGACGTGGCTTGACTCAAGGATGGCCTGTATGTTTATGATAAGGGCGGATGTTTTTAGTATGATATGGAATTGCCTGAGATGATAAAAAACCTATGTGTGCATCATAATTGAATGTTCTTCTGCAGGTACTAACTACGTACGTATCCCGTCTAGTACACGTGTGCGAGAGACCGTTGAATGCCACAATTGAGACTTATATAGCGGTATAATCCAGTTAGGATTTTTATTTTGTGGGGAACGTAGTACCGATATTGTTCTCACGGTGCATCGACACCGTACTACACTTAATAACCTCTTCCCTATGAAGAAATGATTCATGAGCTAACTTTCAACTAAAAATGGAAGTTTGAAACAAATATTAGTTACTGAACTCTTATTTTGAGCTAAGATTCAAATGAGAGGAAGCCTAGGCTTCAAAGATTTCAAAAACAGAGTGCTCTGTTTTCGGCAGGAATTCTTGCTGGAATTTGACAGAGCATAACTCTGAGTAGCTTTAACCAATTAAGGTGTATGATACAGTTCTGGAAAGATCTTCAAGTGCTCTACAACTTCTTTGTAGACCTCCAGAGAAAAATTGTAACACCCCAAAATTCTGTTAAGAGGGGAATTTAAAATTTTTTGGACGTACTGCATGTGGTGCAGAAATTCAAATTCAAATTGGAATTCAAATTCAAATCAAAACAGAAAAGAAATGGAAAAAAAAAAGAAAAAAGAAACCCCCGGCAAATGGGCCGAAACCCACCAGCCGGCCCACCATACCCTCCCCCCCCCCCCCCCGCGCCAGCCCACAGCCGTGTGCCTCTCCCTCTCATTGACACGCGGGGCCCGCGTGTCATCCCCCACCTCTCGCTCGCGCCAACTACCCGGACTCCTCCGCGCGCCCAAATCCAAACTACCCCGGAAACCCGCGTCCCCCAGCCGAATTCTGGTCCCGAACGACTCCGGCTCGATCCCAACAGACCCGCCGCCCTCCCCCGTCTATATAAACGCCGGCATTGTCCTGTTCCCCCCCCCCCCCGATCGGCTGTTTTTCCGCCCGGTGAGAACCAGAGCTTCTCCAGCCGTTTTCTCTCGATCTTTGCTCGGGTTTTCTGATCTAACGCGTCGATTGTGTCCCACCGCCTCCGGGGAGTCACGCAGGTGCAGAAAACTCGGTGGTTTGCGCTCTAGGCACAGCTCCGACAAGCACCACAGCGGTTCCACCTCGGACCTCGACGCCGACCGCCTTCCAGGGCCTCCGAGCTCAAGAAAAACCCCGAGGTGAGATCCCTGACCTCCCCTCTACCGTTCTATGCCATGAAATCCCAGTTTTAGGAGGTATAGACGAAGATCCGAAGTTTTCCGGCGAGATCGCCGCCTCCCGCCGCCACGCGCCGCCAGGCAGCGCCGCCCACGCACGGTCAGGGCGACGTGGCCGCTTGTGCTCCGTCTATTTTAAATCGCACGGTAGAATTAAAACCCGCGCGTACCGGTTCAGCGATCTAATCTAAGCCGTCTGTTTTAAATCGGACGGTCCACATCAGCCCCACGTTATAAAGGCCGGGATTCTTACGTGCTACCCCCTTGGGATCTCGGAAAACACGAGCTAGCCCCGGAAACTTCTGATCTAGCCCCTGGAACTTCAGAAATTCGTGTAAATTCATTTAAAAATCAGTTTTAGCCCCTGGACTTAATAAAAATTAGGAAAACCCCTCTGTTATGTGTAGTTAGACCCCTGGAAATTTATGAAATAATAAATTAGACCCTGTAGTAGGGTGAATTTACCTTTTTGACCATATATGATATTAAATTTAGAAAATTGAATATGGGATTTGGATTTAAATTTAAAAGGTGAGGCAAACACATTGCAAATTCAAGTTTAAACTTTCCTGGCACTTGGAAAACTTTAGAATGAACTAAAATAAATTTTATGTTGAAATAAAATCTGCTTAAGTGTAGTTCATATTTATTAGATCTAGAAACACATTTTTAGGCTAGGAAATAATTCTGAAAACTGATAAAATAAATTTAATTTAGTTCACATCAGAGGAGAAGTTCAAAAGTGTATTATTTAATATTTTAGATCAGAACCTATTCTGTGTAGATGATAAGTACTACTATTTAAGATTTAAAACTCAATTTTAGGCATAGAAAATAAATCTGGAAAATAAAGGAAAAAAGGTATGCATAACTAGAAAATAATAAATGAAGTCTCCAAATCCAAAGACTTCAGTTTGGGATTTGGTAGAAGGTCTGAAAACCCATTTGGAATAGGGACTTACTTTCCATGCAAACTTGGTAGCTAAAGAGTGTATTAAAGAATTTGTTTAAATTGGAAATTTATATATATTGTGTGCAAACAGAAATCTGAATACAAAAGTTAGAAATCATATACATATGCTTAAAAGTGCATGTAGGCCAAAAATCAACACATCTAGGACAACCACAACACTTAGTAATGTGAATGACCTTCATAGGTATGTATGTGTGGTTTGTATGAAGTGAAAGTGTGAACCATGTCCTATGGATTGTTGTTTTCTTTTGCTATGTGTATGGGCATGAGTAGAGCCTACCCCAGAGCAAGTTCTCCCCTTCCAAGACCAGGACTTTCCATTCCCAGAGCAGCAGGAAGAAGGCAAGTGTCCTTGACCACTTTGATCCTATGCTAGGATGTGTAGATAGAATTATTTGCATTGTCAATTGAAATATGAAACCCATGCTAGGAAGTTTCCCTAGAATTGCATTACCTTGTTTCCTTGTACCTTGGGTTGGGATTTATTTTATCATGTCATTTATTTATATGCTTAGCCATGCTTAGACTGGGATAATTGGGATATGGGATCATTAATTTATTTACCTTACTCTTGAATGAGATATTATGAGTTATGTAGAGATAGGGATCGAGGCAAGTTGGATGATTTGGTTGGTGCTGGGTGCACGAGACTCGGGTTTGTGTTTAGTACTTGCCTGGATCCTAAGGACCGGTTCATGGAGCATGTAACCTTGCTTTACCGTGCCAACCACATGCTGAGATGGGGCAGCTTGGCCAATTAATTAGGTGTATCCCCGACGTAGTATGGGTGTGTTGGATGGTGCGGGGAATAGGTGTCAGCTGGACTACCATATGAACCGGAAGGCTCAAGAGGAGGCCACTGCAGCGGGGTTGGAGCCTTTTGTATGTTGTTAGGGGTGAAACCTCAGTGGGCCCACGCTCGTCGGGAATTCCTTTGCAAAGGCTTCGTAGTGATCTCCTGGCTACAAACCTGGGAAGTGTGAATGTGGTTCATGGCCACTGGCATAATGGAGGTTCTTTTAGTCC
The DNA here is from genome assembly GCA_030760725.1 of Neostapfia colusana. NCBI lineage: Eukaryota > Viridiplantae > Streptophyta > Magnoliopsida > Poales > Poaceae > Neostapfia > Neostapfia colusana. Next base: position 35,814,505 of record JASWHV010000013.1, on the reverse strand, counting down.
ACCCAGCAACGGGGGATGAAATCACAACATGTGGGTACAGTGGTGCAAACTCTGCAGAGTCAAAACTGTTATGACAGCCGTGCTCACGGTCAAGAGTGGCTTGGACTTATTCATGATTAGAGGAATGATGACTTTGGAAGTTGTGGATGTTAAGCGGGGAGCTTAACATTGGAAATGATGTATGGTTATTTGATTATGATGATGGGTTGGGAGATTGGGATCATTTCACCTATGTAGTAATGTAGGTGTTTAATAAGCTAAGGTGATAGGTATTAATTGCGTAGTGCTTTAGCCATGAATTCAACCTCTCCTTGCTCTAGCCATGCATGACATAACTTTCCCACACTTGCTGAGTACCAATGGTACTTAAACTTGCATATTTGTTGGTTTAAATTGCTGCTCAGGTCAAGGGGATGATGTAGTGTTCAATGACCAAGACTTTGGACCCGAAGAAGGATTCTAGGTTCATGGAGTCCCCCGGGCAACGCCTATGACGGAGCCCACAAGAATAATATTCCGCTGCTATTCTATTTACATGTTATGAACTTATTATCGTCCATTGAGAGGTGTGCTTTGTAAGACATATTTATATTCAACACCTGGCTTGTAATAAATGATGCTTCACTATTTGTCATCACATGTATGAGAGAATGATCCTGGCATACATGTGATATTCACTCGGTTATTCTTCGGAGAAACCGGGTGTGACAGAAGTGGTATCAAAGCCAAGGTTGCCCGTAGGAACATGGACCTAGGTAGAAATGGACGTATTTAAGGACCCTATTTTCTTAAAAACTATTTTACAAAGGTGTGGGTTGAAAGTGTAAAGGGTGTCACTTTATTCATCTTGCCCCAACTTCTATTCAAAATACAATTTTTGTTTAACTCTTATCTAACTTAATTTTAAAATGCTATGTTTTAGATGGTTCGCATGATCCACACCGCCTGCAAGTCCACCGGAGGGAGAGTTCCTGTAGTTGCCCTTGCTTTGAGAGAGGAGAACCGTCCGATGACGTATCACTCCTACGGGTCGGCAGTAGGAGGCTTGTTGCGCCGTCTACGGCGTATGCTCCACGCTGCCTGCAATACGGGCAAGCTAATCATACACTACAGCTCCACCCGTACCATCCGTGAGAAGCGGGAAGAATGGAGTTCAGGAATGAGGATTATCCATGAAAATCAGCTGCTCAAGATCCACCGCTCTCCAGCTTGTCGAGTGACACAGGTCGATGCCGATAAGGATGTCACCTGGGAGGCCATCACCTGCAAGAGTTACATCTACCGTCGCCACCTAGACAGGACTGAGTACATGTATGTCCTCCAGCGTGAGAGTGGTACCGCAGAGTACAAGTACCCGCTAGTGCAGCAGGGGACTTCCCATGAGCACATGGACCTGTGCTTGGAGGATGCTGCTATGCTCAGCACTCGATTGCAGGAGTGTCAGCAGGAGCTTCAGGATGTTCGTGACACCCTGAAGGAGACTGAGGCATTGCTTCGCGCTAGCTTGAGGGCGAGAGAAAGAGGAGATGGGAATGAACTGTATGTCACCGTGAATGACACATGGACTCCTGACTCCCCAGACCGCCGGGCGAGCAGGCGTCGCCGCACTTCTCCACCAGCAGTTTCCCCACCCAAAGCGGAGTCAGAGGGCAGCCGCAATAATGAGGAAGATCCCGAGGAGCCAGCTCAGTGATACGAGTCGTGTAGCGTCCTTTCCCATAGCTCAGCAGGTTATCGAGTAGGTGAGTCAATACCTTGGTTAATGGTGTGCTAATGTTTGGTGTGTGACGTGAGTTGTGGAAGCCATGGGCATTTGTCCACAACCTCGTCTTCAGGTTGTTTTGCTTTGATGTGTGAACCCCTATGAATTAAGAGTGCATTTATTTTCACGTGAGACGTGAGACCCTCAGAAAATATAAATATAATAAGGCCTTAAAATTTTAAGTTTAAACAAGCAAATTGGTAAGTTTCTTGCCAATTTACACATTGCAACCCTGTTGTTTGATTCTGGTGCTACCCACTCATTCATTGCTCAAGGGTTTGTTAAGAAGCATGATATAGCTACAACTCAAATGGACCATATGCTAGCAGTAAACTCTCCAGGGGGAGAGATAAGGACAAGACAAGTGTGTCCCAAGGTGAATCTAGACATTAATGGGGTAGTATTTATTGCCAACCTCATAGTGAAAGATTCATAAGGGATAGATACTATTTTGGGTATGGATTGGTTGACCAAACATAAATGAATCATCCATTGTTCGACAAGAACGGTGGAACTAACTCACCCTAGTGGCACAAGAGTAAAGTTCATAACCATACAAGAGCCTAGGAGGGACATTAAACTCAATCAAGTTGAGGTGGAAGTGGAGTCGATCAGGATCATCAGGGAATATCCAGATGTTTTTTCGGAGGAATTGCCAGGTATGCCCCCGATCGTGAAGTGGAATTCACGATTAAGCTAGTGCCTGGAACAACTCCGATATACAAGAGACCCTATCGGATGGACTCCAAACAGCTGGGAGAACTCAAGGAACATTTGAGAGAATTGACAGAGAAGGGGTACATTCATCCTAGATCCTCACCATGGAGATCTCCAGTGATATTTGTGCCCAAGAAGGACGGAACCCAAAGGTTATGCGTAGACTACCGTGCGTTGAATGAAGTAACCATCAAGAACAAGTACCCATTACCCCGCATTGGAGACTTGTTTGATCAGTTGAGGGGAGCTTGTGTGTTCTCGAAAATTGATCTCAGGTCGGGATACCACCAACTTAAGATAAAGCAAACTGATATTCCAAATACAACTTTCGTATCTCGGTACGGACTGTATGACTACACCGTCATGCCTTTCGGGCTAACTAATGCCCCGACATACTTCATGTATCTCATGAACAAGGTATTCATGGAATATCTGGACAAATTTGTGGTGATTTTCATAGATGACATTCTCGTCTTCTCCAAAGATGAAGAAGAACATGAGAAACACCTAAGGTTGGTGTTGCAAAAGCTGAGAGAACACCAACTATATGCCAAGTTGAGCAAGTGTGAGTTTTAGCTGAAGAGAGTTCCCTTCTTAGGACATATGATCTCCGAGGGAGGAATCTCCGTAGATCCCGCCAAGATCGAGGATGTACAGAAGTGGAAGACCCCTGAGAATGTCGGGGAAGTTCGAAGCTTCTTAGGATTGGCTTATCGATGGTTTATCGAGGGTTTTCTCCAAGATTTCGAGACCCCTCACCGAATTGTTGGAGAAGGGAATCACATTCAAATGGACACCGCAGTGCGAGACGAGTTTTCAGGAACTGAAGAAAAGATTGACAACAACCCAGTGCTAGTTATGCCAGATATGCAGAAGAACTTTTCGGTGTACTGCGATGCCTCTGGAAACGGGTTGGGATGTGTTCTCATGCAAGAGGGGCATGTCGTGGCTTATGAGTCCTGGCAGCTCCGGAAACACGAGAAGAACTATCCTACACATGACCTAGAACTAGCCGCAGTGGTACACGTGTTGAAGATTTGGCGGCACTACTTGATGGGGAAAAGGACAGATATATATACGGATCATAAGAGCTTAAAGTATATTTTCACACAGCCAGATCTCAACCTCAGTCAAAGGAGATGGTTAGAGCTAATCAATGACTTTGATGTGGGCATCCACTATCATCCTGGGAAAGCGAACGTCGTGGCAGATGCTTTAAGTCGGAGGGTGCAGGTCAATAGGTTGAGCTTGAAGGACATGCCTGCAGAATTGAAGGAAGATGTTATAAAACTCAATCTATGTCTGGTGAATAGTGGTGAGGCCATCGTCACGGAAGTGGACTCCACATTAGAGCAAGATATACGCAACGGTCAAAAGACTGATGAGAAGATACAAGAAATCAGAGAACTCTTCAAGGATAATAAAGCCCCTGGTCTTAGAGAGGATGAACAAGGTACGGTGTGGCACGGGAAAAGAATCTGTGTGCCTGAAGTGAAGGAGATCCGTGAATTGATTTTGACGGAGGCTCATGATCCCGACTATTCCATTCATCCTGGAAGTACTAAGATGTATCATGACCTCAAGAGCAGATATTGGTGGTATGGAATGAAGTGAGATGTCGCGGAACATGTTTCCCTATGTGACACATGTCAATTGGTGAAAGCGGAACATCAACGACCCGCGGGATTATTGCAACCACTCAAAGTGCCTGAATGGAAATGGGAAGAAATCGGTATGGATTTCATAGTGGGACTGCCTAGGACCCAGTCGGGATATGATTCGATATGGGTCATCATTGATAGGCTAACCAAGGTAGCTCATTTCATCCCTGTGAAAGAAAGCTACAGCGGATCCAAATTGGCAGAATTATACATGTCAAGGATCGTGTGTTTCCATGGAGTGCCAAAGAAGATAGTGTCAGATCGAGGGACACAATTCACCTCAAGGTTCTGGCAGAAGTTGCATGAAAACATGGGGACTCATCTGAATTTTAATTCTGCTTATCATCCCCAGACTGACGGACAGACGGAAAGAACCAATCAGATTCTTGAAGACATGTTGAGAGCGTGTGTGCTCAAGAACAATAGGAGTTGGGATAAGAATTTACCGTATGCGGAGTTCTCCTATAACAACAGCTATCAGGCTAGTATGAAAATGTCACCCTTTGAGGCTTTGTATGGGAGAAAGTGCAGAACTCCACTATTTTGGAACCAAACCGGGGAAAGTAAAGTGTTTGGACCCGAGGTACTACAAGAAGCCAAGGCAAAAGTGAGGGAAATCCGCAACAACCTGAGGATAGCACAGACCCGACAAAAGAGTTATGTCGATGTACGGAGAAGAGAGCTTATTTTCAATGTGGGAGACTATGTTTATCTCAAGGTGTCCCCTATCCGAGGACTTCATCGGTTCAAGGTGAAAGGGAAGTTATCACCTCGATACATCTGACCCTTTCAAGTTCTGGAGAGGAAAGGTGAAGTGGCATATCAACTAGAACTACTGGCTCGCCTATCGGATGTGCATGATGTATTCCATGTGTCACAGCTCAAGAAGTGTCTAAGGACGCCTGAAGAGATGTTACCCATGAAGGAGATTGACGTACGAGGGGATTTGTCTTATGCCGAGCAACCGGTCAAGATTTTGGAGACAATGGAACGCCTCACAAGAAATAAAAGAATCCGGATGTGCAAGGTGCAGTGGAAGCATCACTCGGAAGAGGAAGCCACATGGGAGCAAGAAGACGAGCTTAAGGCACAGTTTCCGGAATTGTTTTCTTAGAACCACCAATCTCGAGAACGATATTTCTTTTAAGGGGGGTAGAGCTGTAACACCCCAAAATTCTTTTAAGAGGGGAATTTAAAATTTTTTGGACGTACTACATGTGGTGCAGAAATTCAAATTCAAATTGGAATTCAAATTCAAATCAAAACAGAAAAGAAATAGAAAAAGAAAAAGAAAAAAGAAAACCCCCCTGGCCAGTGGGCCGAAACCCACCAGCCGGCCCACCATACCCCCCCCACGCCAGCCCACAGCCGTGCGCCTCTCCCTCTCACTGACACGCGGGGCCCGCGTGTCATTCCCCACCTCTCGCTCGCGCCAACTACCCGGACTCCTCCACGTGCCCGAATCCAAACTACCTCAGAAACCCGCGTCCCCCAGCCGAATTTTGGTCCCGGATGACTCCGGCTCGATCCCAACAGATCCGCCGCCCTCCCCCGTCTATATAAACGCGGGCATTGTCCTGTTTTTCCCCCTGATCGGCTGTTTTTCCGCCCGGTGAGAACCAGAGCTTCTCCGGCCGTTTTCTCTTGATCTTTGCTCGGGTTTTCTGATCTAACACGTCGATTGTGTCCCACCGCCTCTGGGAGTCATGCAGGTGCAGAAAACTCGGTGGTTTGCGCTCTAGGCACAGCTCCGACGAGCACCGCAGCGGTTCCACCTCGGACCTCGACGCCGACCGCCTTCCAGGGCCTCCGAGCTCAAGAAAAACCCCGAGGTGAGATCCCCGACCTCCCCTCTACCGTTCTATGCCATGAAATCCCAGTTTTAGGAGGTATATATGAAGATCCGAAGTTTTCCGGCGAGATCCCGCCTCCTGCCGCCGCGCCCCGCTGGGCAGCGCCGCCCGCGCACGATCAGGGTGACGTGGCCGCTTGTGCGCCGTCTATTTTAAATCGCACGGTAGAATTAAAACCCGCGCGTACCGGTTCGGCGATCTAATCTGAGCCTTCTGTTTTAAATCGGACGGTCCACATCAGCCCCGCATTATAAAGGCCGTGATTCTAACACGCTACCCCCTGGGGATCTCGGAAAACACGAGCTAGCCCCGGAAACTTCTGATCTAGCCCCTGGAACTTCAGAAATTCGTGTAAATTCATTTAAAAATCAGTTTTAGCCCCTGGACTTAATAAAAATTAGGAAACCCCTCTTATGTGTAGTTAGACCCCTGGAAATCTATGAAATAATAGATTAGACCCTGTAGTAGGGTGAATTTACCTTTTTGACCCTATATGATATTAAGTTCAGAAAATTGAATATGGGATTTGGATTTAAATTTAAAAGGTGAGGCAAACACATTGCAAATTCAAGTTTAAACTTTCCTGGCACTTGGAAAACTTTAGAATGAACTAAAAATAAATTTTAGGCTGAAATAAAATCTGCTTAAGTGTAGTTCATATTTATTAGATCTAGAAACACATTTTTAGGCTAGGAAATAATTCTGAAAACTGATAAAATAAATTTAATTTAGTTCACATCAGAGGAGAAGTTCAAAAGTGTATTATTTAATATTTTAGATCAGAACCTATTCTGTTTAGATGATAAGTCCTACTATTTAAGATTTAAAAGTCAATTTTAGGCATAGAAAATAAATCTGGAAAATAAAGGAAAATAGGTATGCATAACTAGAAAATAATAAATGAAGTCTCCAAATCCAAAGACTTCAGTTTGGGATTTGGTAGAAGGTCTGAAAACCCATTTGGAATAGGGAATTACTTTCCATGCAAACTTGGTAGCTAAAGAGTGTATTAAAGAATTTGTTTAAATTGGAAATTTATATATATAGTGTGCAAACAGAAATCTGAATACAAAAGTTAGAAATCATATACATATGCTTAAAAGTGCAGGTAGGCCAAAAATCAACACATCTAGGACAACCACAACACTTAGTAATGTGAATGACCTTCATAGGTATGTATGTGTGGTTTGTATGAAGTGAAAGTGTGAACCATGTCTTATGGATTGTTGTTTTCTTTTGCTATGTGTATGGGCATGAGTAGAGCCTGCCCCAGAGCAAGTTCTCCCCTTCCAAGACCAGGACTTTCCATTCCCAGAGCAGCAGGAAGAAGGCAAGTGTGCTTGACCACTTTGATCCTATGCTAGGATGTGTAGATAGAATTATTTACATTGTCAATTGAAATATGAAACCCATGCTAGGAAGTTTCCCTAGAATTGCATTACCTTTTTTCCTTGTACCTTGGGTTGGGATTTATTTATCATGTCATTTATTTATATGCTTAGCCATGCTTAGACTGGGATAATTGGGATATGGGATCATCAATTTATTTACCTTACTCTTGAATGAGATATTATGAATTATGTAGAGGAAGGGATCGAGGCAAGTTGGATGATTTGGTTGGTGCTGGGTGCACGAGACTCGGGTTTGTGTTTAGTACTTGCCTGGATCCTAAGGACCGGTTCATGGAGCATGTAACCTAGCTTTACCGTGCCAACCACATGCTGAGATGGGGCAGCTTGGCCAATTAATTAGGTGTATCCCCGGCGTAGTGTGGGTGTGTTGGATGGTGTGGGGAATAGGTGTCAGCTGGACTACCATATGAACCGCAAGGCTCAAGAGGGGGCCACTGCAGCGGGGTTGGAGCCTCTTGTATGTTGTTAGGGGTCTCAGTGGGCCCACGCTTGTCGGGAATCCCTTTGTAAAGGCTTCGTAGTGATCTCCTGGCTACACACCTGGGAAGTGTGAATGTGGTTCGTGGCCACTGGCATAATGGAGGTTCTTTTAGTCCACCTGACAACGGGGGATGAAATCACTACATGTGGGTATAGTGGTGCAAACTCTGTAGAGTCAAAACTGTCATGACAGCCGTGCTCACGGTCAAGAGCGGCTTGGACTTATTCATGACTAGAGAAATGATGACTTTGGAAGTTGAGGATGTTAAGCGGGGAGCTTAACATTGGAAATGATGTATGGTTATTTGATTATGATGGGTTGGGAGATTGGGATCATTTCACCTATGTAGTAATGTGGGTGCTTAATAAGCTAAGGTGATAGGTATTAATTGCGTAGTGCTTTACCCATGAATTCAACCTCTCCTTGCTCTAGCCATGCATGACATAACTTTCCCACACTTGCTGGGTACCAACGGTACTCAAACTTGCATATTTGTTGGTTTAAATTGCTGCTCAGGTCAAGGGGATGATGTGGTGTTCAATGACCAAGACTTTGGACCCGAAGAAGGATTCTAGGTTCATGGAGTCCCCCGGGCAACGCCTGTGACGGAGCCCACAAGAATAATATTCCGCTGCTATTCTATTTACATGTTATGAACTTATTATCGTCCATCGAGACGTGTGCTTTGTAAGACATATTTGTATTCGACACCTGGCTTGTAATCAATGATGCTTCACTATTTGTCATCACATGTATGAGAGAATGATCCTGGCATACATGTGATATTCACTCGGTTGTTCTTCGGAGAAACCGGGTGTGACAAAAATCACAAGTTAACTGGGTGAAAAGTCCAGTTGAAGGAAAACTGTCCAGAACCAGGAAAGCAGAAAAATCTCTCTGGACCTTTCTGTTTTTAAGCCATAACTTCCTGTAGAGAAGTCCTTAAGGATCCTATGATACACCGTTGGAAAGGTTATGAGATATGCAACATTGTTGTAGTTCAAAGTTGGTTTAGATTCATATTGTATCTGTGTATATAACTGTGATAAAAATCAGCCACATACAAAGGAGATGCTGGCAAATTTTGTCCAGGAATTCTATCAAATTTGAGCAATCATAACTTCTGATACAGAAATGATCTGGAGTCATAGGAGTACTCGTTGGAAAGATATTGAAGTTAATTTTAACTTTGGTATTCAACTTGAGTTTTGAAAATGCTTCTAAACGGATCAAAATCTGGGTTAGGACAGAAGAGTCTGTTCTGCACAGCAAAGAGAACGGTTGAAGGAGCAACTAGGAGAAACCCTGAGCAAATGTGTTATACAACCAAGCTCATGACCTTGGGGTTTCTCTGTGCTGTGTAGTAGGAAGAAGGACGAAACACTATGTCTTAGTGTTAATTTTCGTCCGCTTAACATTGTGACAATCAAGGACAAGTACCCGTTACCACAGATCGACATATTGTTTGATCAGTTGGTCAAAGCAAGGATCTTTTCCAAGATGGACTTAGGATCAGGGTACCATCAGATTGAGATAAGGGCTGAGGCTATTCTGAAGACAGTTTTTCGATGAGGTACGGAGTTTATGAGTACCTGTCATATCCCTTGGCCTTACCAACACTCCAGCTCAGTTCATGTCCTTAAGGAACTCGGTATTCATGCCGGAGCTTTACAAGTTTGTCGTGGTATTCATCGACGGCCTACTGGTTTATTCCAAGTCGGAGGAAAAAACACGAGAAGCACCTGCGTATAGTCTTGCAACGGCTGCGGGATCACAAGCTATACGCGAAATTCAGCAAGTGTGAATTCTAGATATCGTAAGTGCCTTTTCTCGGGCATATTATCTCTGTGGAGGGCATCGCTGTAAGCCCGAGCAATATCATGCAAGTGCTGCATTGGAAGTCCCCAGAACTGTTCACAAGGTACGGAATTTCCTCGGTCTCGCGGGATATTATCGGAGGTTCATTTCAAACTCCTCAAAATTGCCAAGACTAGGACATAGCTGCTGAAGAAGGCTACCAAATAAGTTTGGATCCAGCAGGTAAAGCAGCGTTCAAGGCATTCATAAAACACTTAACATCAGCACCGGTTTTGGCGCAGCCAGACACAAAAGACCGTTCGTTGTGTACTGCAATGCATCCGGCTTTGGGCTAGGATGTGTGCTGATGCAAAACCGAAGGGTGATCGTGTATGGGTCACAGAAACTCAGGAATCATGAGCAACACTATCCGACTCATGACTTAGGACTCGCTGCCGTGGTACTCGCACTCAAATTGTGGAGGCACTACCTACTCGGTAACCTCGTGCATTTATATATCGACCACAAGCGCCTCAAGTACATATTCACTCGGAAGGAGCAAAACATGAGGCAGCAAAGATGGTTGGAGATGATAAAGGATTGCGAAATAGAGGTCCATTATCATCCCGGCGAGGCTAACATGGTGGCGAATGCGCTGAGTCGCAAGCCACACGTTCATAATCTAACCATCACCCTGTTGGAACAGAGCGAGCCACCATTACATATGGTTTCCCATAGAGCTCTCTACAATTTAGCTTTTATCCCCACCATCCGTGAGAAAGGGTAGCAGCCCAGAAACATGATCAGGGCATGTCACATTTGCGGAGATGTATAGACAGTTGGGAACCGAAATATTTCCGGAAAGACGGAGATGGCGTCCTGTGGTTTAAGGACAGAATCGTCGTACCCCGTAACCGGAGTCGAGGAAGAAAGATTTTTGACGAGGCTTACTTGTCAAAGTTTCTTTTCACCCCGATTCCTCGGTCCATTCCAGGTTTTCGGAATTGTAGGTCAGTTGCACACCGGCTGGAATTAACCGCGATATTCACCGGTGTGTACGACATCTTCCACATTTCTCAGCTGAGGAAGTACCTCAAGTGTTCAACCACCATTCTGCTGGGAAATACCGGGGAACTGAAACCAGATCTCACACCTCAGGAGGAACTGGTTCAGATCATCAACATAATGGAACGAACCACAAGAAACCATACGTTGTGGTTCTATAAAGTTTTAAGGAATGGTTACTCCTAGGATGAAGTGACATGGGAGACCGAAGGATTTCTTCGCGTCAATTATCCCAATGTTTGACGTCGCACATTCTATAATTTTCCACCATCCTCCCTCTCATTTTTACCTTATAATCTCAGGACGAGATTCTTTCAAGGGGGAGGAATGTAAAGGTCCCAAAATATGAATACAAAGAAACTCTTGTTTGCACCAAGTTGGTTTCCTATGTATGAAAAATGGGACTTGTTTAAACTTTTGCACATGTCATAATACACATGGGAGCTCTCTTCACACAAGTTCAAATCTTTATTTGAAAACATGGAACCCAAGAGAGATCTAAAACCAAGGTGGGAAGTTCCCATATGTGTGAGAAAGCTAAAGTCAGATTTTGGAACAAATTGTTCAACTCAAAAATTCAAATGAGAGTAACACAATGATTTTAAACTGTTGTGTTAAAAATATCATTTGCTGCAGCCAAATCAAAGATCATATTTCATATTTGAATTCCTTAGGTCAAAATTAGGGGGTAGGCAAAGTTACATGAATTTTGGAAATGTTTCCTACCCATTTTTTAATGGACTTTAAATTGCATAGGAATTCAAATTCAAATGTGGATTTGGATGAAAGTTGTCCAAATTATCCAAACACAATACAAATTGGAATTTCCCACAATTTGCTTTCCAGCATTTGCCAAAATGACAAAATATTTGTGAGAAAATTGATGGGATAAGGGGGACAGTGGGGCCCACATGTCATAGGGCCAATTTGACTTGCACCCTAAGTCTGATGCTCTGTTTTTCACTCCACTGAGGGGTTCCTCCCGAGCGACACCGAGCTGCTCGCACCACCTCCCGGTTCCACCTCCTGCTCGAACGTGTGCTCGGCCTGATCCTTACATAAGGGGGCCCGACCTCGATCACGGGGTCGTGCCGCCTTGCCCAAGGAATCGCTTTGGGTGGTGCCGTGTTATGCGGCACCCACCAGCACGCATATAAGGAACACAGTATTACATAAATCAAAAGCGGAAGGTTACAATTATTCTTTGTAAATAATTTACACAAATTAGCTACAGCGGAAGTCTATAACCAGCTCACGTTGAATAACTACGAAGCACCGAGAAGAGGTCCAGCCCGCAGACTCCTCTCGCTAGCAACACGAAGACAAGGCAGCGGCTAAGTTCTCCAAGTGTGACATGACTTGGAAGTTTCCGAGTCTCACCGGACAACCCTCTTTATAGCGTCGAGGTTTACCTGCAAAACCACTTATATAGCAAGAGTGAGCACAAAGGCTCAACAAGACATAACCGTCTCTCTTAAGACATGAAACTCTAGATGAAAGTAACCTAAGACCTAAACCTGTCATTTGCGAAAAGACTCCCTACGAGTTCATCCTTAATTTTCAAATTTTAGCCATATTAATCATGACCTTGCGATCAGCAACATTGGAACTCCACAATCAAACAAGAAACGCTTTATTCCAATGTTACTTGCCCCAAGGTAGAAAATAACTTTAGTTAGCTCTATCTCTACTTCAAACATGGTTTTCATGCAACTTAACATAATCATAGCAGCAATTATACTTTTGCAAACTGTTTCCACACAAGTTGATTAACTACGTCACAACATGGGAGCAAGCGGTACTCAATAACCGCGAGGGACGGTGATTCGAATCAAACACTACCCGGATAAATCGACACATACGCCCGCCTCTGAAGACCCAACTCTGGCGTCCTTCATTACGTCGTATGTGGCAACCTTTCTCAGGACACTAAACTGTAGAACCGGTCGCGCCGTCTCGGGCTCATAGGTCTAACGAGACGATGTGGTATGCCTCTACAATCCAGTAAACCTGGTACATCGGTTTCCTGGTTCTCATATATCAGTAAGCATCCGGTACACAACTCAATACTTTCTCCTGGACGCGGCATACACATCGGTCCTTAACCGACACAGGCAGAGCTACTCGACCAAGACCTCGTCTTGTCGCAGCCTAACCCCTCTGCCCGGTCTCATCTTTAGAAATGTAAAGTTTAGTTTGCTTCCTATCCCAACCACACTTATGATATTCTGAACTATAGCTCGCGAGTATTTTCCAACTACTCGTCTTCTACCGGATGTCCTAGCCAATTTAGCACGGCCTTATTCTACAGCGATGACACAATGCTACCCTTGACCTCAGGGATTCATGTTTGGTTATGCAAGTGGAGTATCAACATCCTTGACCTAATGCACATACAGACCTTGACCAAATGTAGTGAACAAAGGGAAAACTTTAAAAACAACTTAAGTGCAAACCGGGGCTTGCCTTGGTTTTGCAGGTGACTAAAGTCAGATGTTCGTGGAGTTAGTTTCTGCTGACTTGCAGCCCAATGTCTGCCCTTCTTGCTCCTTGATCCACTCTTCACGTATCCACGTTTAATCACTACACGTTATGAGTATGCATACCTGTTTAATTATAAATCCTTTGCTAACAAGTGCTAAAGACAAGTTTCAAAACTGGAACTCTGTTTAAGAATTGAAAATGAAACTGGGGTGGTGGTTTTGGTGTGTGTCTAAGCATTATCCTCAAGTGAGAAGTGAGGTTCATCACTTGGGTTGGGAGATCAACTAATGGTTGAACAGAACACTAATGATTCAGGGCTCCAATGGAGCTGGGAATTTTCTTGTGAGTTCCTTGTCACAAGAAAATCCTCTGGACTAAAATTCAGAACATTTCACTAAGTGGATCACCCAGAACAATTCCCTAAGCATTTAAGCAAAAAGGAATTAATTCTGATTAAATTTTCACTCTCGTGCAAATTCAAGTGAACTATAATTTCAGACATATCTCAGGGAGTATGCATGAATTTTCCTAGGATTTATGGAGCTATGGAATGCCCAGAACTGAATTTCCAAGTTTTGGAAATTCTTTGAAAATATTTCTGTCTTTATTTGAATACAGAAACTTGGAATTAGAATTACCCTAACTAAAGCAACTCCAAATGAGCTGAAACTTTTACAGGGGTCTCCTACTATCTTAAAGAATATCCTGGCAAAATTTGGGGAATTTTGGATGAACCAAACTCCCTCTAAAATTCTTTTGCTGAAAAGCTTTAAAGAATTTTCTATTGGTTTTCATGAAAATTGGGTTGTATATTTGGATAGAGAATTTCATTCTGAATCCAACCCAATTTGAATCACTAAATTTGGAGCTTCCTAGCAAAAGTTATGAGGTTCTAAAGTTTGAACCGAATTTGGAATTCAAATTAAACCGAGAATTGTTTAAACTCTGACTGCGGGCCACAGGGCCACGTGCCGACCGCTGAAACACGAGCCACACGGGTTACAGAGTATTTCCCGCATTGTCACAGTTTGATCCGAGGCCACAGAGAATCCCGTATGTTTAACTTCAGCCGCTGACGGGTGGGACCGACCATCTTCGTCTTCCTCCGGCTACCGCGCGACCCTCGCCGCCGGAGCTCGCCGGAAAACTTCAGAACCCAGGCCTCCGTTCACTTCCCGTGCTCAAACTTGCCGTCAGCCCCTAATTTCGTGCGCTGATCACGGGGAGAGGGTTTCCCCACACCGACGTCGGCCCTAACCGAGCTCGCGACGGTGTGGCGGCTTAACCGAGCTTCGGCGACGTAGCGCCGCTGTTCTAGCTCACCAAAAGCACGAAGGATTAGCGCTACAGCATCAGTGGAAGGTGTAGATCATCGACGTGTGCTCAATTTTGCTTGGAGATGCCGCTAGCTATGCTGTCACCATGCGCCCGAGGTGGTTTTTGCGGCGACAGTGTAAAAACTGGGCTTTCTTCGGCTAGGGTTGATGGAATCGGGCGCTGTTTGGTCGAGGAGGTCCGTTGGAGGCTGAGGATCATGACACCAGCACACAACTGGAAGCCCTCACACCTCGGGGAAGAATTTCCCGGTCTGGAGCCGGCGACCCGAAGAAACCGCCGTGAGTAAAACTCAAATTCCGGCTAGATGGTCCCATGAACTGACCCCGAACTCGGTGGACAGCAAGGAGAGGTGGTAACCAACCTTTTTCGTGGCTTTGTTGGGCATGAAACACCGGAGTGGCTTGGTTTGAAGTCAAGTCGCCGAGGTTGGTCCGCCGGGGAAGAACCGGCTCGCCGAGGCGATTGCAGCCCGCTGCACCCTCAGAACTGGCCTTGACAGCTTCAGGGAGTGTGGGCAACGTTTCTTTGAAGCTCGTCCGGGTGTCCACGGCTCGGGGAGAGGGTTGACGACAGGAGCCCAAGCGTGTGGGCGCGGCGGCGGCAAAAGCTCCCGGAAACGGCGCTGTGGCGAGGAGGGCGCGTGGCTCGGACGTGGCTCGGTGCTGTTAGGTGTGCGCTCTCGGTGGGAGGACGATAAGGGCGAGGGGAACCAACGTCAAAGCAGCTCGGGAGCTGGCGGTCGCGTGGTTTCGGTGGCGCGCGCGCGCGCGTTCGGTCCTTCGAGCGAAAACAGTGATCCGGTTTGAGTCTGAACAGAGAGACTGTTGTTTATGTGCTAAGTCTCCCCCTCTCCTCAATGACAATTGGGTCCCACTCACCTCCTCTCCTAAATATCCCAATTTTTGGCACATTGTAAACTTCAGCTCTGAGGAACTTAAATCCAAAATTCATTTGGCAATTTGATAAGTTATTCCTCTGTTTTGAGTTTAAATTCAAATTTGGATGAAATTTACAAGTTCCTTTGATATTCCTATCAAAGCACCTCCAAATTTGCTCCAAATTTGCCACCTCTACAATTTGAACCTGGGGAGTTTGAATATGCCCTTTGATCTTTGAGTTGGTCATTGCAAATACAACTTTTTAAACAACAGTTTGAATTTCCTATTTTGAAACATGCCCTTCTTCTTTTTGGAAGTGGCCCTCTTATTTCAAACTGATTTCAAAGTTTTACAGCACATGCCAACACTTTCATGAGTAAACAAAAGTTTTTGTAAGTCCCATTTCTTGTATTCAAACTCAACTTTATTCATAGCTCAAGTTTTCTATTCACAAGTTTTGGGACTTTTACATTCCTCCCCCCTTAAAAAGAATCGCGTCCCGAGATTCATGATTAAGGACAAGGTGGAGAGGACAGTTACTCAACATATGCCTCTAACAACTCCGGATGATTGCGTTGCAAATATTCCTCGCTTTCCCATGTAGCTTCGTCGGACGTGTGATTTTCCCATAGCACCTTGAAAAATCGCAGCGTCCGATTCCTGGTTTCGCGAGTCTTTTCATCAATTATCCGGGTTGGTCGCTCAACATACGTGAGGTCCGGCTTCAAATTTTCTATGTCTCCCGTGAGAATCTCCGTTGGAACTTTTAAACACTTCCACAACTGAGATATGTGGAAGACGTTATGAACTCCGGCTAAGGTTGCCGGCAGCTCCAAACAGTATGCCACGGGTCCACATCTTTCAATGATGACGAAGGGACCGATAAAGCGCGGAGCTAATTTTCCTTTCACTCCAAATCGGTGAATGCCCTTCATTGGAGATACGCGGAGGTATACGTGGTCCCCAATATGGAAATCCAGAGGACGACGTCTCCTATCTGCATAGCTCTTTTGTCTGGACTGAGCGGCTTTCAGATTTGCTTGAATAAGCCTTACCCGCTCTTCCGCTTCATTTACGAGATCAATCCCGTAAATAACTCTCTCGCCGGCTTCACACCAGTTCAAGGGTGTGCGGCACTTCCGGCCGTAGAGAGCTTCATAAGGTGCCATTTTTATGCTCGTTTGATAACCGTTGTTATACGAGAACTCTGCCAACAGTAAGTGATCATCCCAGCTCTTACCGTGGTGGATGGCACACGCCCTTAGCATATCTTCAAGGATTTGATTCACCCTCTCCGTTTGCCCATCGGTTTGAGGGTGATACGTGGAGCTTCGAATCAATTTAGTTCCCAAGGATGTGTGTAGCTGTTCCCAGAAACTGGATACGAACAGCGATCCTCTGTCGGAGACAATGGTACGGGGAACTCCATGCAGACATAAGATTCGTGCTATGTACAACTCTGCATACTTCTTGGCGCTGTAGTTGGTATGCACCGGAATGAAATGTGCCGATTTGGTTAATCGGTCAACGATTACCCAAATCGAATCATGGTGGTGGGAGGTCATCGGCAACCCAACAATGAAATCCATACTCAAGTCTTCCCACTTCCATGCCGGTATTTGTAGCGGTTGCAGCAGGCCCGACTTCTTCACATGGTCGGCCTTAACTCTTCGACACGTATCACATTCTGAAACGTATTTTGCGACTTCACGTTTCATACGCGTCCACCAAAATTTCTTTCGGAGGTCTTGGTACATTTTATTGCTGCCAGGATGAATAGAAAATTTGGATAAGTGAGCCTCATCCAAAATTTTCTTCCGCAGCCTCATATCACGGGGTACAACTATCCGGTCCCTGAACCATAAGGTATCTTCATCATCTAACCGGAAACATTTTATCTCCCCGTTCTTCAACCTCCTTTTGATATGAGTCATGCCCTTGTCTCTCCTTTGAGCTTCCATCACCTCTTCTCTTATTGTGGGTATGAGAGCTAGATTATGCAAAGCTCCATATGGAACCAAGTAGAGACTTGGTCCTTCCTCTTCCATCGGCGTAATGGTCAGGTTATGAATATGAGACTTCCGGCTCAGTGCATCGGCAACCACATTTGCCTTGCCCGGATGATAATGAATTTCAATCTCATAGTCCTTGATCAACTCCAACATCGCTGTTGTCGCATATTCAACTCTTTCTGAGTGAATATGTACTTCAAACTTTTGTGGTCGGTTTAGAGATGAACGAGATTTCCCAATAGGTAATGTCTCCACATCTTCAAAGCTAATACCACGGCAGCAAGCTCGAGATCATGAGTTGGATAATGTTGCTCATGATTCCGTAATTGCCGTGATCCGTATGCGACCACGCGTCCTCCTTGCATGAGTACACAACCAAGCCCGACGCCGGATGCATAACAATAAACATCAAAAGGCTTGGTTGTATCCGGTTGCGCTAGAACCGGGGCTGTTGTGAGGTGTTTCACCAACGCTTGAAACGCTTCCTCACATGGCTTGCTCCAATCATACTTGACTCCTTTTTTCAGTAGCTCAGTCATAGGTTTGGAGATTTTGGAGAAGCTCGGGATGAACCTCCGATGATATCCCGCCAAATCCAAGAAGCTACGAACTTCATGGACTGATGTTGGAGACTTCCACTTCAGCACTTGCTCAATCTTGCTTGGATCAACAGCAATGCCTTCCGCTGAAATAATATGCCAAAGAAATGGCACTTGGTTGATCCAGAATTCACATTTACTAAACTTTGCATAGAGTTTATGATCTCTCAGTCGCTGGAGCACAATATGCAAATGTTTAGCGTGTTCCTCTTCAGATTTGGAATAGACCAAGATGTCGTCGATGAATACCACGACGAACTGATCCAGCTCCGGCATGAACACCGAGTTCATAAGATACATAAAGTGGGCCGGAGCATTGGTCAACCCAAATGACATGACAAGATATTCATAGAGTCCATATCTTGTCGAGAATGCTGTTTTCGGGACATCTTCCGCTCGAATCTTGATTTGATGATATCCCGACCTTAAGTCCATCTTGGAGAAGACTTTAGCACCCACTAGTTGATTGAAGAGGATATCAATTCTTGGTAGTGGATACTTGTTCTTTATGGTCACATCATTTAAAGGACGATAGTCGACGCATAGCCTCAGCGTCTCATCCTTCTTCTTCACAAACAAAGCTAAGCAACCCCATGGTGATGAACTTGGACGAATAAACCCCTTGTCCATCTTCAACCTTTTGAGGGAAATAATATTCTCGTGCACTTTGTTGATACTGAGGTGCATGAGAAACAAGTTGCTGCTGCGGTGGAGGTGAATAAGACCTCTGTGGAGTAGAAGAGTCGTCACACTCCCAGAATGATTGCACCTCTTGTGGAATCTCTCGACCGGAAGGTGAACGGATTACCAACTGATACTTCTGAGGTAGACGATTGTCTTCATCCTGTGATGAGTACCTCTCCCTCTTTTCTTTGAGGTAGAGGTTGGAATAATATTCTTGAGCGATAGCACAGCTCACAAACTCATCAAAATCCTCCTGGCTAACTTGAGCCAATTCACATCGCAGCCTAGCAGTCAGCCCTCGATAAAAATGATAACCCCTCATGGATGGGGATTTCACATAGTCAGGGACATATTGAGCTAAGCGATTGAATTCCTTTGCATACTCAATAACACTCCTGTCCCCTTGCTTCAGACTCCAGAACTCATCATGACTTGTCTGCATTATGCCGGCAGGGATGAAACGAGCACGGAATGCAGCTTGGAATTCCGTCCATGTGACACGATGCCCTGCTGGTTGAACAGCAAGGTACTCTGCCCACCATGCTCCAGCAAAACCGTGGAGCTGCTGAGCGGCATATAGAGTCTTCGAGAATTCATCACATCGGATCAACCCAAACTTGGACTCCATGACACGTAACCAGTGATTTGCTTCACAATGGTCAGCCGCCTCAGAGAATACCGGCAGTTGTGTCGCCAAGAAATCCAGGTACGTGCTCTAGGTTAGCATGTGATGTTGAGCTTCTCGACTTATGCCTTTCTGAACTAGAGTTTGGAGGGTTTCATTCATCTTCGCCATAATTTCAGCCAATCCGGTTGGCGATGGCTCTTGTGATGAAGTCGAGTCATTCCCACCTCGACTTGAACCTCCAAGCTCCATTTGAGAACGTGTGCGTACCATACTGCACGAAACAAAATTTTGAGTCAATCAAAATTCTATCTCGGTAGTAAGTAAAGATAAGTAAAACATGAACATGTCATGAACTTTATGAAAGCATAACCACATTCATGTTTAAACCAATCTTATGTACGCTAAGCTAATCAGCGGGACTACCCTGACCACCTCACACAAACTCCAAATTTTACTCAAGTTATCAACAGATTCTAGACTTGAGTTCAATAACAAAGTTTTAGTAAACTTCAGCAGCTTTCCAAAAAGTACTTATGTGCTCCTTAAGGATTTTTCTACAGGAAGTTATGGCTTAAAAACAGAAAGGTCCAGAGAGGTTTTTGCTTCTGTCCTAGTTCTGAACAGTTTGCCTTCAACTGGACTTTTCACCAACTTAAAATGTGATTTTGCTCTGGAGGTCTACAAAGAAGTTGTAGAGCACTTAAAAATCTTTCCAGAACTGTATCATACACCATAATTGGTTAAAGCTACTCAGAGTTATGCCCTGTCAAAGTCCAGCAAGAATCCCTGCCAGAAACAGAGCATTCTGTTTTTGAAAACTTTGACGCCTAGTTGTACTCTCATTTGAGTCTTAGCTCAAAATAAAAGTTCAGTAGCTACTACTTGTTTTAAACTTCCATTTTTAGTTGAAAGTTAGTTCATGAATCATTTCTTCTTAGGGAAGAGGTTATTAAGTGTAGTACGGTGTCGATGCACCGTAAAAACATGTCGGTACTACGTAGCCTCACCAAAAGAAATACCTAAACCGGATTATACCGGCATATCCGTTTTATCAGTGGCACTAAGACGGTCTCTCGCACACGTGTACTACATGGGATACGTACGTGGTTAGTACCTGCAGGAGATCACTCAATAGTGGTGTACTCAAAGGTTGTTTCATTTCAGGCAGTTCTATAATTGAAAGTAAATACAAACGCCCGTATCATTGTCATACGGCCGTCCATGAGTTAAGCCACGTCTCAAGGCACGTGATCGTGTTTCAACACCACACGACGGGGAACCCGAGTATGTCATGAACGGGTCGTCACGGTTGGGAATGTTATCAACCCAACGGATACCACCTACTGCCCTGCAGGGCACGCCGATGGCAAGCGCTGCGTATGTCCTCCTGGGCTATTTCCAGACGAACACACTATCGCGTTACTGACCACACAATGGGGTCTCCACTTACTTGCCTAATGCATGCTAGGGATCAGTGTTTCATATGAACTCAGGAACATGGAGAGTCCAAGAGTTCATATTGACGTCTCACACCAAGCTGTGAGACCTATCCCTGAACCACTTTCCTCGTCAGTGGAGCTAACCGAAATTGAACCGCTTTCGGTGGCGTTCCTTACCATTCTTACCTGAGCGTAGGTGCGTCATTACAGAATCAAAATTCAGAATTATAACAAGTAAGTTAGCAATGCCACTTTAAGTAACTATACTACTATAGTCCTTATGTGGGCCTAATATCGTTTCCTCACCGTATCCTAAGTTTTTGTCGTAATACGCTCCTTATTCCGTGCACTATTACCAATGCGGCTCTGATACCACGCTGAGGGGGCCCGACCTCGATCACGGGGTCGTGCTGCCTTGCCCGAGGAATCGCATTGGGTGGTGCCATGTTATGCGGTACCCAACAGCACACATATAAGGAACACAATATTACATAAATCAAAAGCGGAAGGTTACAATTATTCTTTGTAAATAATTTACATAAATTAGCTACAGCGGAAGTCTATAACCAGCTCACCTTGAATAACTATGAAGCACCGAGAAGAGGTCCAGCCCGCGGACTCCTCTCGCTAGCAACACGAAGACAAGGCAGCGGCTAGGTTCTCCAAGTGTGACATGACTTGGAAGTTTCCGAGTCTCACCGGACAACCCTCTTTATAGTGTCGAGGTTTACCTGCAAAACCACTTATATAGCAAGAGTGAGCATAAAGGCTCAGCAAGACTTAACCGTCTCTCCTAAGACATGAAACTCTAGATGAAAGTAACCTAAGACCTAAACCTGTCATTTGTGAAAAGACTCGCCTACGAGTTCATCCTTAACTTAAAAATTTTAGCCATATTAATCATGACCTTGTGATCAGCAACATTGGAACTCCACAATCAAACAAGAAACGCTTTATTCCAATGTTACTTGCCCCAAGGTAGAAAATAAATTTAGTTAGCTCTATATCTACTTCAAACATGGTTTTCATGCAACTTAACATAATCATAGCAACAATTATACTTTTGCAAACTGTTTCCACACAAGTTGATTAACTACATCACAACATGGAAGCAAGCGGTACTTAATAACCGCGAGGGACGGTGATTCGAATCAAATACTACCCGGATAACTCGACACATACGCCCGCCTCTGAAGACCCAACTCTGGCATCCTTCATTACGTCGTATGTGGCAACCTTTCTCAGGACACTAAACTGTAGAACCGGTCGCGCCGTCTCGGGCTCATAGGTCTAACGAGACGATGTGGTATGCCTCTACAATCCAGTGAACCTGGTACATCGGTTTCCTGGTTCCCATATATCAGTAAGCATCCGGTACACAACTCAATACTTGCTCCTGGACGTGGCATACGCATCGGCCCTTAACCGACACAGGCAGAGCTACTCGACCAAGACCTCGTCTTGTCGCAGCCTAACCCCTCTGCCCGGTCTCATCTTTAGAAATGTAAAGTTTAGTTTGCTTCCTATCCCAACCACACTTATGATATTCTGAACTATAGCTCGCGAGTAGTTTCCAACTACTCGTCTTCTACCGGATGTCCTAGCCTATTTAGCACGGCCTTATTCTACAGCGATGACACAATGCTACCCTTGACCTCAGGGATTCATGTCTGGTTATGCAAGTGGAGTATCAACATGCTTGACCTAATGCACATACAAACCTTGACCAAATGTAGTGAACAAAGGGAAAACTTTAAAAACAACTTAAGTGCAAACCGGGGCTTGCCTTGGTTTTGCAGGTGACTAAAGTCAGATGTTCGTGGAGTTAGTTTCTGCTGACTTGCAGCTCAATGTCTGCCTTTCTTGCTCCTTGATCCACTCTTCACGTATCCACGTTTAATCACTACACGTTATGAATATGCATACCTGTTTAATTATAAATCCTTTGCTAACAAGTGCTAAAGACAAGTTTCAAAACTGGAACTCTGTTTAAGAATTTAAAATGAAACTGGGGTGGTGGTTTGGGTGTGTGTCTAAGCATTATCCTCAAGTGAGAAGTGAGGTTCATCACTTGGGTGGGGAGATCAACTAATGGTTGAACAGAACACTAATGATCCAAGGCTCCAATGGAGCTGGGAATTTTCTTGTGAGTTCCTTGTCACAAGAAAATCCTCTGGACCAAAATTCAGAACATTTCACTAAGTGGATCACCCAGAACAATTCCCTAAGCATTTAAGCAAAAAGGAATTAATTCTGATTAAATTTGCACTCTCGTGCAAATTCAAGTGAACTATAATTTCAGACATAGCTCAGGGAGTATGCATGAATTTTCCTAGAATTTTTGGAGCTATGGAATGCCCAGAACTGAATCTCCAAGTTTTGGAAATTCTCTGAAAATGTTTCTGTCTTTATTTGAATACAGAAACTTGGAATTATAATTATCCTAACTAAATCAACTCCAAATGAGCTGAAACTTTTACAGGGGTCTCCTACTATCCTAAAGAATATCCTGGCAAAATTTGGGGAATTTTGGATGAACCAAACTCCCTCTAAAATTCTTTTGCTGAAAAGCTTTAAAGAATTTTCTATTGGTTTGTATATTTGGATAGAGAATTTCATTCTGAATCCAACCCAATTTGAATCACTAAATTTGGAGCTTCCTAGCAAAAGTTATGAGGTTCTAAAGTTTGAACCGAATTTGGAATTCAAATTAAACCGAGAATTGTTTAAACTCTGACTGCGGGCCACAGGGCCACGTGTTGACCGCTGAAACACGAGCCACACGGGTTACAGAGTATTTCCCACATTGTCACAGTTTGATCCGAGGCCACAGAGAATCCCGTATGTTTAACTTCAGCCGCTGACGGGTGGGACCGACCACCTTCGTCTTCCTCCGGCTCCCGCGTGACCCTCGCCGCCGGAGCTCGCCAGAAACTTCGGAACCCGGGCCTCCGTTCACTTCCCGTGCTCAAACTTGCCGTCAGCCCCTAATTTTGTGCGCTGATCACGTGGAGAGGGTTTCCCCACACCGACGTCGGCCCTAACCAAGCTCGCGACGGTGTGGCGGCTTAACCGAGCTTCGGCGACGTAGCGCCGCTGTTCTAGCTCGCCAAAAGCACGAAGGATTAGCGCTACAGCATCAGTGGAAGGTGTAGATCATCGACGTGTGCTCAATTTTGCTTGGAGAGGCCGCTAGCTATGCTGTCACCGTGCGCCCGAGGTGGTTTTTGCGGTGACAGTGTAAAAACTGGGCTTTCTTCGGCTAGGGTTGATGGAATCAGGCGCTGTTTGGTCGAGGAGGTCAGGAGGCTGAGGATCATAACACCAGCACACAACTGGAAGCCCTCACACCTCGGGGAAGAATTTCCCGGTCTGGAGCCGGCGACCCGAAGAAACCGCCATGAGTAAAACTCAAATTCCGGCTAGATGGTCCCATGAACTGACCCCGAACTCAGTGGACAGCAAGGAGAGGTGGTAACCAACCTTTTTCGTGGCTTTGTTGGGCGTGAAACACCGGAGTGGCTTGGTTTGAAGTCAAGTCACCGAGGTTGGTCCGCCGGGGAAGAACCGGCTCGCCGAGGCGATTGCAGCCCGCTGCACCCTCAGAACTGGACTTGACAGCTTCAGGGAGTGTGGGCGACGTTGCTTTCGAGCTCGTCCGGGTGTCTACGGCTTGGGGAGAGGGTTGACGATGGGAGCCCGAGCGTGTGGGCGCGGCGGCGGCAAAAGCTCCCGGAAACGGCGCTGTGGCGAGGAGGGCGTGTGGCTCGGACGTGGCTCGGTGCTGTGAGGTGTGCGCTCTCGGTGGGAGGACGATAAGGGCGAGGGGAACCGACGTCGAAGCAGCTCGGGAGCTGGCGGTCGCGTGGTTTCGGTGGCGCGCGCACGCGCGTTCGGTCCTTCGAGTGAAAACAGTGATCCGGTTTGAGTCTGAACAGAGAGACTGTTGCTTATGTGCTAAGTCTCCCCCTCTCCTCAATGACAATTGGGTCCCACTCACCTCCTCTCCTAAATATCCCAATTTTTGGCACATTGTAAACTTCAGCTCTGAGGAACTTAAATCCAAAATTCATTTGGCAATTTGATAAGTTATTCCTCTGTTTTGAGTTTAAATTCAACTTTGGATGAAATTTACAAGTTCCTTTGATATTCCTATCAAAGCACCTCCAAATTTGCTCCAAATTTGCTCCCTCTACAATTTGAACCTGGGGAGTTTGAATATGCCCTCTGATCTTTGAGTTGGTCATTGCAAATACAACTTTTTAAACAACAGTTTGAATTTCCTCTTTTGAAACATGCCCTTCTTCTTTTTGGAAGTGGCCCTCTTATTTCAAACTGATTTCAAAGTTTTACAGCACATGCCAACACTTTCATGAGTAAACAAAAGTTTTTGTAAGTCCCATTTCTTGTATTCGAACTCAACTTTATTCATAGCTCAAGTTTTCTATTCACAAGTTTTGGAACTTTTACATTACACACCGAGCAAACCGAAGCACACTGCCTCCTCACTCGATCGCGCTCTCGATTTTTCCTCACGCAAGAACAGAACCAGCAGACTCACCGCCGCGCTCTGCGTTCTCCCGATCGCCGGCCCCATCCGAGCCTCGGTTGTTCGCACCGGCAGCACAGAAAAGCAGCACCCACGTGTGCTCTACCACGCTAGCCCCACAACGCCGAAGCTCCTAGCCCTTGGAGCGCGCAAATCAGCAACTGGCACCAAGAAACGAAGCTCACCGGCGGAAGCCAAGTCGGGTCACCGCGGGCGGCACGCCACGGCCATTTTCACCGTCCCTCCTCTACATGAAAGAGGTGTGCTATACTCCCTAGATCGTGTAGCTGCAAACCGTATAGCGATTGATCAACCGGGTGCGGATAATTTCCAGATTTTCTGAAACATAGTGTATTCGGGTAGAGCTCGGTCTACCCTGAAATTCAAGTTACTCGGGTAGCTACTGGCCGAGCAAACTTGCAAGCACCTTTCTCACATCGTAGCGCTCCCCCTCAACCAAGAATTGAGCTAAATGATCCAGAAACGACCGTGTTCTTGTTGTTTTTCAGGTCGCCATGGAAAAACATCTCGGGTCACCGTGGAGCTCGATGTTGCCGGTCTTTTCACGAGGTTTGGCGTCAATTTTTGACATCCTCAAGCTCCCACGGTGCTCTCCGATCAATTCCCGACTGTTTTGATTCGGTGTAGAAGGTTTAAGACCTCACTGGAACCCTAGCGGCCACTGCCGCCGCCGCGCTCCATTTTCCTGCGATCCCTGGCTGCCGGCGACCCTCCCAACCTGTTCTGCGGGCCGAGTTAGGGTGGGGTGGCGAGTTTGAGGTCGGGAGATGGCTGGTAAGGCTGTTCCGGCGACGCTCGCCGGAGGCCGCCCCCGCTGCCTCTGTTTGGCATGAGGAAGAAGACGAACTCGGGTGGGACCCACTAGCAGGCGTTTAAACATTTTAGGAATTTCAGTTTTCAATTTAAACTTTGGAGAGCCACAACTTTGTGTAGGAGTGTCCCAAAATTGTCAAATAAATTTTTTGGATTCCTCTCAAAGAGTAGTATCCAGGGGTACAGCCCAATGCTTATGAAAATACCTGGATTTGTCTCATTAATTCATATAAGGAAAATTTGTAGGAATTTTTCCAGGAGCTATGTGTATTGGAAAATTCCCAAATTTGGGAAGCAGATTCATCCAAAAATACTTGAACTCCAGTAAAAATTTCAGAGGTATTGGACCTCATTTGCTTGGCCAAATGTGGTGTTAATTTCTTATGTCTCTGAAAATTGGAAAAATAGAACAGAGTTCAATTTCAGATTTTTCCCCAAACTTTAGAACCTCATAACTTTTACTAGGAAGCTCCAAATTTAGTGATTCAAATTGGGTTGGATTCAGGTTGGAAAACTCTATCCAAATATGCAACCCAATTTGTATGAAACTCAGTATTTAAATCTGGAAAATTCTTTAAAGCTTTTCAGCAAAAGAATTTTTGGGGGAGTTTGGTTCATCCAAATTCCTCAAATTTTGCCAAAATATTCTTAAGGATGTTGGTGAACTAATGTAAAAATTTCATCTCATTTGGAGTTTATTTGATTAGGGCCATTCAGATTTGAAGTTGCTGTGTTCAATTGAATACAGAAACATTTTCAGAGAATTTCTAAAACTTGGAAATTCAGTTCTGGGTAATTCTTAGCTCCAAAAATCCTAGGAAAATTCATGCAAGTCCTATGAGCTATAATTGAAATTTTAGTTCACTAATTTTGTCATGAACATGGAAGTTACTTCAGAATTAACTCCTTTTTTCTTAATTTCTTATAGAATTGTTCTGAACAAACCACTCAAGGAGAAGTGCTAATTTTTGGTCCAGAGGACTTTCTTCTGACAAGGAACTCACATGAAAATTCTCAGCTCCATTGGGGCTCTGGATCACCACTGTGCTGTTCAACCTATTTAGATGAGTATCACACAAGTGATGAACAAAACATCTCACTTGATCATAGTGCCTAACCTCAAACCAAAACCACTAGCACCAGTGTTATTTTAAATTATTAAACAGACTTCCGGATTTTAAACTTGTCATTAGGACTTGTTAGAAAAATCTTTACAATTAAATCCATGTGCATGTTCATTACGTGTAGCATCTACGTGGAGAATTTTAAGTCATCAGAGTGGAGATCAAGAAGGAGGAAAGCAACTGATCATGCCTCAAGTGGTCTTCACTAACTGAAGTTCATATATATATAAGTCCCCTGCAAAATAAAGGCAAGCCCCGGTTTGCATCAAAACTTACAAGTTTTTATTTGTAATCACTTTATATTGTCTAGCATTTAGTTATTGCATTAAGTCTAGGTGGTATGAAACTCCAAATGCATGACCTAGAAAACCCTGGAGTACAATGAAGAGTAGGTTATTAATTGATTATATAACTGCTGATCTCAAGTTAACAAAAGTGGATTAAAAGAGGCATAACTCGAGTAGGCAGTTTCCTACTCGTGAACCGGGATTAAGCGGGTTCAATCGAAAGAGTTGGGAATTGATCCTCATAGTTGGGAATGGAGACCGGGCAGTGGATGAAAGGCTCAAGGACGTGGTCCTATGAACCTAGTATATGTCTGAGTCAATTAAGGCCTGTTCTCGTGTGCGGCCCTGCTGGACAAGTTTGAGATGTGTATCGGATGCATACGGGCTATATGGGACCCAGGAAACCGATGTAACATGTTAACCTGGGTGTCAAGGCATACCTCACCGTCTGATGCAGATGCTGAAAGGATAGAGAAGTTGGCTCTACGAGGGTTTTCCATAGTGAGACTTAATCCCAGTCGGTGGGACCGGTTCGACATTTGGGTGTCGTGTGAAAGGTTGCCACGTACGACGTCAGTGACGGTTGCTGTGTGCAACGTCGAGTACGGGTGTACGTGTCGTGTCAGCCGGGTGTTTTTGATTGCAATCACCGTCACTCGCGGTAGTGAGCATACTTGTACACTGAGTCGTGACGTAGTAATAAACTGGGAAACATTTAATATGCTTCGTGAGTAATCCTCATAATGGAGATGAGGAATGAACAACACTTTCACTAAATTTATTTTTCACCTTGGGCAAGTAGCGTCGAGGCAAAGCGTTTCTTATTTGATTGTGGAGTCTCGATGTTAATGGCGCAAGGTCTCGATGTAAATTGTGCAAGGGCTATAAAAGTTGCTTAAAACTTGAAGTAAGGACTTTCCTGTAGCTCAAGTTCATCCTTTGCGCAAACTTCTATAATCAGCCCTCTATTTTCAGCATGTAGAGTTTCATAACTAGGGTGACGGTTAAGTCTTGCTGAGCTTCATGCTCACAGATACTGCATAAGTTGTTTTGCATGTAATAACTGTACGCTGATATGTACGGGTGTCCAATGAGACTCGGAACTCTCTGAGTGGTGAACTCATGGCAACCCCTGCCACTGCTATTGTGATAGTGTTGCTAGAGAGAAGGGTCCGTGGGCTGGACACCTTCTCTGTTGCTTAGCACAGGTATGAGACGTGAGTTGTATTAGTCTTCCGCTGTAGATTATTTTGAGAAGTATTTGTAAAATTTACACTTTGTAAGCTTCCACTTGATTTATGTAATCTTATGCTTTATTATGTGTGCTGTTGGGTGCCGCATCGCACGGCACCACCCAATGCTATTCCCGGGCGAGCGGCACGGCCCCGTGATCGGGACCGGGCCCTGACAGTAGACAATTCACAAGCTCCTTCTTCTTCATGTTCATCACAAATTGATGAACTTGTGACTTGAGGATGATCTGGACCAGCAATGATGGTCATCGGTGCTGGTTGTGAATCAAATTCAGGAGCTGGAACAATGTCATTATCTCCTTAATTTTTGGGCAGCAACATCACTTCTTCATCTTCTTTGATGGAAATACTCTCCCCCGCGGATATGGGTCTGGTCCTGCAATACTAGAGCTACTACCTGGGCTAGCTTCATCAATAGAAACCTCACAAGTCTCCACAATTTTGTTAGTGTCATGTAAAAGCACACGGTAGCCTCTAGTATGAGATGGGTAACCAAAAAACATGCCATCTACGGATCTAGGTTCAAATTTATCAAGATTACCATGTTTCGTAACAAAGCATTTGCAACCAAAGACCCGAAAGTGTGTGACACTAGGCCTATGTCTAAAACGAAGTTCATATGGTGTTTTACCTAGCATAGCACGCAAGAAAACACGATTTGAGACATAACAAGCAGTTGCAATTGCATCAGACCAAAATTTTCTAGGAGTTTGATATTCATCAAGCATAGTCCTAGCCATCTCAACTAAGGTTCTGTTCTTTCTATCTACAACACCGTTTTGTTGAGGTACATATGGTGAAGAAAATTGATGACCTATTCCATTTTCAACACAAAAGTGATTAAGATTGATTTTTAAATTCGGTTCCGTTATCACTTCTAATTGCTTTTAAAGATCCTAGGTGATCAATTGATAATCTAAGAAATAAGATTCTAAAGTGACTAAAAGTTTCATTCTTAGATGCCATAAAATAAACCCAAGAGTATCTAGAATAGTCATCAACAATCACAAGAACATACCATTTAGCTCTGAAGGATTGAACATGTGAAGGTCCTATGGTGTCAAGGTGCAAAAGTTGACCCGGTTCAGTTGTCATGATCATTGTGAGAGGATCATGTGAACCTGCAACCATATTAGCATGTCTACAAGAAGCACACACAATGTCTTTGTCCCCTTTAAGCTTAGGCAGCCCACGTCAAGAGCACTAACACGTGTGATATGATCAAAGCCAACGTGACCAAGTCTACGATGCCAAAAATATAAGTCTTTTGAATCATTAGCAACTAGACATCTATGCTTAGAGGAGGACATATCAAAATCAGCTTTAAAAACTCTTCCGAACTGAGACATATTAAAAATGAGCTCACTATTCGAATCTACAACCTTGCAACAATTTTGAGTGAAAATAATTTCTAGATTTTCATCTAGTAATTGTGAAACAGAAAGCAAGTTGTATTTCCAATTTTAACAAGTGCCACATCTTTTAAAGTGTAGTGATTATTTACTCTAACCGAACCCTTAGCAATTATAGGAGTTGAAGAATTATCGGCAAA
Source organism: Neostapfia colusana (assembly GCA_030760725.1). Lineage (NCBI taxonomy): Eukaryota > Viridiplantae > Streptophyta > Magnoliopsida > Poales > Poaceae > Neostapfia > Neostapfia colusana. Next base: position 35,784,096 of record JASWHV010000013.1, on the reverse strand, counting down.
AGTAACATTTTCTACATGTGACACAAAAGAGAGGGAGAACAACCATTCTTTGTTACTGGTCATGTGGCGTGAGCATCCTGAATCCACAATCCAAATGTTCTCCTTCCTCAAGCATGTAACCTACATAGAAGTACAATACGTCGATGACTCAATACTAGGGTTAGTCAAAAGGCATTTAGGAATCCAGTTTTGAGTCACACGACATCCAGTAGAAGTAACACGCAAAGGCTGAGATAAAACAGCAGGTTTATGAGCCAAAGTTTGAGGAATTTTGTACCCAACTATTGACCTATGAGGTGTTACATGAGTAGCACTAAAACAGTAGGTCCAGAAGAAAACTTTGCATGTTTTTGACTCATTACAGCAGGTTGCATATTCCTAACATTCGGTTCAGCACACGCAACAGGTTTTGCACAGTTGTTATGTGATCTAGCAATCATTCTTTCCTTTTTTCTGTTGCTTAGCTAGTCTATAACAAAAATCTATGACATGACCATTTCTACCACAGTAGGTACAATGAAATTTAACTTTATGTTCATGTCTATATGAGCAGACAACATGTTTATCTGAAATCGAATGAGACAACACTCCTGCAGATTTAAAAACCACTTCTTTTTGTTTAGGAACTGTTTTAATCAAACCACTTCCTAATGACATTACAATTTTAGGTGGATGTGCTTTAGCATGAGCATGGGAATCAAAACCTAAACCAGTTTTATCATTGCAAGATTTATAAGAATTCAACAGCAAGTTCAGATTCTTATTCCCATTATAAAACCGCTCTAGTGTCCTATTCATGTCATCAAGTTTCTTAGACAAGTCTAGACAGTTTGGACATGAAGTTTTTCCTTTTAGTTTGCAATTGGAACAGTACTTAACTTCATGAGAACGTAAAGTATTGTTCAATATAGAAATTTCATTCATAGCATCTTGTAGTTTCTTATTAAGATCATCACAAGTAGAACAATGCAAATCAATTGTAGAATAACAAGCATCTTTCAAGTTTTTATCATTAAGTGCAGCAAGCTCTCTGTTCTTTTCAATCTATAACTCAAGTTTATCAAGTGTGGAGGTATGTGCACTTCTTAGAGAGGATAATTGTTCATATATTAAATCACATGAGGAACAAGAATCATCACTAGGAATCAAAGATTTCAAACGATTAATTTCATATTCTAGTGACTCAATTTTAACAGCATTGTCCCTAAGCTTTTTGTCCTTTTTTTAACTATAACAGTGGCACGAGAAATAGCATCACACATTTCTTCGCAAGTAGGACATATCTCTTCATTGTCGCTGTTGTGTTCTGCCTCCTCCATACTTGAACCTGACTTGCCCGCCATGAAGCATAAGTTTGCCAAATCATCTTCATCTTGGTCACTTCCGATGTCCACATCGCTCGAGCCAAGTTCTTGAAGTGCGGAGATAAAACTATTTACCAATTGGCATCCTATAAAACCCTTTTTTTCTTATCGTTTGCAGAGGAGTGATTCGTCCTAGTTTTCTTTTCATCACGGGACGTAGGACCTGAAAGATTAGGGAAATCCGTACCAAAATGTCCTGTATTACCACATTCGAAGCATCATTGAGGTCCGACACTTCTTCTCCTTCTAGTTCTCACATTTTGCAATGCTTTTGAGAACCGAGTAGAGATGAGTGCAAGATCTTCCTCTGGAAACTCTTCAATCTGTTCAAGGGTTAGAGAGGACAACAAAGAAAGTGTACCATAAGATGAAGATTGACTAGAGCTAGGCATGTCACGTTGTGAAACAAATGAATAGACTTGTTGGGGTTCTCATGTGATATTATGTCAATTTCATGAGTTTTTAACTTAGAATATAGCACAATAATGTAAGTGTACTCATGAAAGTAGATTCACGAATAGATGTAACTTTCATCTTCCAAATTGAGATGTCTAATGCACTTAGTAATTGCCTAGCATTTTCAGCATCTGAAAAAGTAACGTTGACACTACGCATGTTGCTGAGAATTTTATTGAAGCGAGCAAAGAGGTCATCGATTGACTCACCAGGTTGCATCTCAAAGGGCATGTATTCTTTCTTGAAAATATGTTGTCTTACCTCCTTGATTGTGTTGGATCCTTCGTGGTAGTCACAAAGTGCTTTCCACACATCGTATGCAGATCGGAGGTGTGCAACATGGTCAAAGTCACTTTGAGTTAATCCTTGTATGATCAAGTTCCATGCTTTGTTGTTGTTATCGACATCTCTCATGTTCATAGCCGTGACTTGATCGTTTGGTGGCACTTCATAAGTCTTGTACACCTTTTCCCATATTGCAAAGCCTTGCGCGTGGATGAAAACCTCCATACGTGCCTTCCAAACCTGAAAACCAATGCCACCGAACACACAAGGTTTTGCAGAGTATTTCTCCATGTTGATTAGTCAAAACACGTGCAAATCATAAATATTATAGCACCGTGGCTCTGATACAAATTGTAGGATCAAAGAGCACGTGAAAAGCTACCAGAGGGGGTGAATGGTAGATTTAAACTTTTTAGCGGAAGCAAAAAAAAACCCTCGGCAGAAAATCGATCTGTTAAGGAAACTGTGTATGCGACTGATCTAAACGTGTTCAACCGTGACAAAAGTGGTATATATTATAGAGAATCAAGTCACAAAGACACGACAACAAAATCATGGAAATCCAAATAAAAACTCAAGTTATGATCGAAAGATCAAACAAGGGTCAATCTGTTCTACTCGAGTAAAAACCAGATCTGAAATACTTCAAATAAACTCGTGTAGATAAGAAACTACAAATCCAATGACCGTGAAATTTTCACAGACGATATACAATCAAGTTGTGAAGACAACCCAAAAAGAATCACGTCAGTTGGATCTGTAAAACTCGAGTTATGATCAAAACACCGAAGCACTGTCGTGCTGTCCAGAAACTCGATGAGAAAGACTTGACAAAAACAAGTCGGACGAACAAGACACAAAATCTCCTCTAAATTACGAATTTTATTGATCAAAACATAAGAGGAACAGCCCAAAGTCATCTACCCATGAGCTCTGTCCTCCCTTGCTTATATAACTAGCCCAGAGGCCAACCCAATTCAAACTAGTACTCTAATCCTACTTAGTTTCTGAATCGAAACTTTCCATAACTGCTCAAGACTCTTCTATAAGCTGATAGAAGCAATCTTAAGACTTCCAAACATCTTAGAAATGTATCCCACATTCCTAAAACAACTCAACTTCGTGTCTCACACGAAATCCTATCATAACCAACTCAAATCTTTCCATATTTGAGCCATAACCGACTTAGCCGCAGCCTGAGTCTATAATCCAGCTGGTTGGACCTTTCCTACCAATTCTTTACGTCCACATCTCTTCATCACGCCTTGGAACCATGTTGCCATGTCCATGCACTCCTTGCACACGTGCAAACACCTTCCAACAACTCCACAATACCTTCATATGCATTGTTCTTGATCCAAACATGTTGCGCGACCACCCGATCAACTCAACCACAATTACTCCCGAACTTGGTTGTTAAACCTCATCTTCTCCCTAAGACCAGTTCAATAGATCCCATCACCAGCCATATCTTGAACTCAATCAACACCTGCACAAGAATAAACAACCAATACTTTCGAGCACAAGTCTGCGACTTGACTCACGTTAGTTCCGAAAACCACAACACCTTACGTGAACACCTCACATAAGCATGTTGCAGACCATAGCGAAATGTTAACCACCGTAAACAGCCATAAAACTTCAAAAACTTAGTAAAAGAATACTGAGCAAACTTTCCATAGATATAAAGCAAGTTTGAAACATTTGCATGGTAAAAACATAACTATTGCAATTTAGCTCCGGACCTTGAGCCGAAGCTTACCCAAGCTAGCAGAACCTAGCACCGGAACTTACCGAAGCTAGTCAGACCTACCGCCGGAGCAAACCAAACACATATCGGACCTAGCCTATGCATCGAGGCAACTAAAGAAACATGAGCTGAATTACCCCACACATGACCTGGAATTTGCAGCCGTGGTACATGCCTTGAAGATTTGGAGGCATTATATCCTTGGCCACCGATGTGAGATCTATACGGATCACAAAAGGCTCAAATATATATTCACACAAATGGATCTGAATTTGAGGCAACGTTGATGTTTGGAACTCATCAAGGATTATGATGTTCGAATCAACTATCACCCCGGAAAGGCCAATGTAGTAGCCAATATAGTATGTCATCATGGAGTTCCGAAGAGGATAGTTTCAGATCAAGGTTCTCAATATACCTCTAAATTCTAGAAGAAGCTGCATGAATCCATGAGTACACAGTTGAATTTCAGCTCCGCATATCACCCACAAACCGACGGGCAAACCGAGAGGACGAATCAGATATTGGAGGACATGTTGAGGGCTTGCGCCTTGAAACATGGGCGTAGTTGGGACAAGAGCTTGCCGTATGCTGAGTTCTCATACAAAAAAATATACCAAGCCAGCCTGAAAACATCACCTTTCGAGGCACTATACGGTAGACGGTGTAGAACACCGCTGTTCTGGAATGAGACCGGAGAAAGCCAAGTATTTGGACCCGAAGTGCTGCAAGACATCGAAAAGCAAGTCCAAATGATATGTGAAAACTTGAAGGACACTCAGTCACAACAAAAGGGCTATGCAGCCAATAGGCGAAGGAGTTTGACATTCGACGGTTGAGACTTTGTGTATCTTAAGGTGTCGCCTATCCGAGGCCAACGACGGTTCAATGTCAAAGGCAAGCTAGCACCCTGCTACATCAGGCCATTAAAGATTTTGGGCAAGTGAGGAGAGGTAGCCTATCAACTAGAGCTGCCATCGCACTTTTCCGACGTGCACGACGTATTTCACATATCCCAGCTCAAGAAGTGCCTAAGATCTAGTACCGTAAGAACAAGTATCGATGGATGAACTAGATGCTTCAAGAGGATCTGACCTACGCTGAACACCCCATCAAAATCTTGGACATAAAGAAAAGGGTCGCGAGGAACAAAGTAATCCGTTGGTGCAAAGTACAATGGAGCCATTACACGGGAGCCGAAGCTACGTGGGAGCGTGAGGAAGACCTCAAGATGGAATTCACTCATATTTTCTCCAGTCTATATAGAGAAGCATTTAAAAAGAAGAAGAAATAAAGAGAGGAATATAGAAGCAAATAAAATAATAAAAGGAAATTGACACGACCCCACTGGTCCTGTCGAGCCAGGATCACGCTGAGGGGTGCTGCGTTGCACAACACCGTATAACACACGTCAAAGGTACAAAGCGGAAGCGGAAGCTTTATTACATAAACAAGTTTATTAACATGTTTACATCAAAATAAGTTTAGTCCACACTCGCGGGCGTAGACTAAGCATCAAGTGCACGTTCAGCCCTCGAACGTGTCCTTGCTAGCACACTCGCACACTAACTCTGCGGCGTGCACGACTCCCACTCGACGGGGTTCCCCTCCTGGGGTTCCGTCTCCTCTTCGGGAGTCCCTTCCTCATAGAACCCTGCAAAAGCTTCAAACACAAGCAGTGAGCACGAAGGCTCAGCAAGTCTGACCCGTCTCACCTAAACATGAAACTTCTACATGAGGGTGATGGGTTGCATGAGGTAAAAATCATTTGCAAGGACTCGCCTAATTAGTAGAACCTTACTTTCAAGTTTTAGCAGCAGGTTGTGGAGAACTTTACGCTAAGGCACATGAGAGAGCCGCAATCAAACAAGAAACGCATTTCTCTCATGTACTTTGCCCAAAGTTGAAAAGAACTTTAGTTAGCACTAAGCTACAACATATCATTAACAATCAATATCCAACTTTCAATCAGCAACATTTTAACATGTAACTAGCCTGTTCTTTCTACGTCACGGTACAGTGAACAAGTGGTACTCACTGACCGCGAGGGACGGCGATTATAATCGATTTACACCTGCAGGGTTACCCGAACAACCCGTCACGTACGCCCGTACTCGATGTTGCCTACAACAACCATCACGGACGCCGTACGCGACTACCTTTCACCCGTTAGCCAAATATTGAACCGGTCCCATCGTCCCGAGCAAGAGGTCCCTGCACGCGCATCTCTGTGCCGCCAGCTGATTTACACCTCGAGCTCTCAACCTACCCTCTGAACGACGGGCAATGCCTCAATACCCAGCTACCCGAGTTACATCAGTTTCCCGGTTCCCATATAGCCGGTAGGTCTTCGGTACTGTTCTAGCTTGTTCAACAGGCCCGCACACGGCTCGGTCCTCAATCGACACAAGCGGAGCTACAGCACACAGGCCCCAAAGTCCTGCTGCCCTTACTCTCCGCTCGGTCTCATTTTCTTGCCATGTGTATCATGTGCTATCTCTACCCGAGCAATGTACCTCTAGCCTATTCTCGCGAGTAGTTCCAACTACTCGACTTGTACCGAATCCTACTCTATCCTAGCAATGCAGTGGCTAACGGGGTTTGCAATCCTAAACCCCAACCCATGGTTTTCTTGGCTATGCAGTGGGGTTTCCAAACAAGACTCTGATGCACAACATAAAGAAAACAAGTATGTGCTCAAAACAATAAAAATTTATAAAATGGTTAATGCAAACCGGGGCTTGCCTTGCTGCTCTTGGTCGTAGGCTAGCTGTTCCTCCGGAGTAACGAAGTCTAGGACTTCGGGTTCCTCCTCGACCTTAGCGACTACATGATAAGAACAATGTATGTATTAATTAAATGCTTTTGTATTAACTTTGAAGTTGTGAAGTCTATAACCTTTACTAGATAGACCTAATGACTGTGAAACTTTTACTGTGGCTTGGTTACAACCTAAACAGAGACTTGGTCAAGTTTTAGTTGCAGCAAAGCTCATTTGAGCCCTCCACAAATAATTATGTCCTTGACCTTAATTAAAGGCTTTTAGGGTGTTCTAGGTATTTTCATGAAACAAACTATGACTTTCTGAAAACTAGATTTTCAGAGGGTTCTAATGGAATTTGTCTCACTTAATTTGGAAGTCTCTAACTAAAGATATGAGCTAAACAATTTCAGAGAAAATTCTGAAAATGTTTCTGAACATTTTCTATTTTCTCTGGAACAGTTTTACTAATCACACCATTAGGTGGACTAAATGAGCTCAAATGGATCTGAAATTTTTATGGTATTTCAAGGATATTTTGGTGAACATCTCAGCAAAATTTCAGGATTTTCCTCCAAATGATTCTCCAGTTAAAATTCCTAACAGTTTAAACTTTAAGGAATTAATTCTGGAGAATTAAGGAATCTCATGAAGTGACACTTGATTTTCTGGAAAGTACTCAAAGAGCTGAATCCAGCAAAATTTGGTTCACTCAATTTGGAGCTTTCTAGCCAAAGTTATAAGGATTTGAAGTTTGAAGGAAATCTGAAAATCGGGGAAAAGTTTAAACTCGCGCGTGGGCCCAGGGGACACGCGTCGCACGCCGAAGCGACAGCACACCGCGGCCCACAAGGCTTTTGCGCGCCAGCACACCCGATCCCGGCCGCAGCCGGATCCCGATTCAAAATATCGGCCGCTGACAGCTGGGGTCCACCCCCTTCTTCAACCTCGCGACACCCGCGCTCCGCCGCCGAGGGACCTCGCCGGAGAGCTCGCCGCTGGCTGCTGTACAGCTTCAAACTTCTTGATTCTGGCCGCCCCTGCCTACTTTTACTTGGGGAACATGATCCGAGGGTCAGCTGCTCATGACAACGGCCGGAGCATGGTCGGCGACGAGCCGCCATATCGGAACGACTTCGGCCATGTCGGCTGATGCTCCTAGTGCCTCAGCTACTTGGGAAACCGGTCGGGGAGCATCAGTGGACCTCAGAGAAGGTCGACATGAACTCGGGGCAGCTCGGGGAAGGCCCGAAATAGGTCCTCACCGTGCGCCCGATACCCCCCGTGCGTTCCGCCATTAGTAGACCTTGAATTACGCCGGGCACAGAAGTTCTCCGGCCCAGAGTTGTGAAGGCAACTTGTGCGTCACCGTGTCTAGTTCGTGTGGGAGTGGCCTGAGGCCCTCTAATCCTTTCTAGAGCACGAATTAAACAGAATCGTACCCGAGGGTCGTTCTGCACACAGAAAGGGGAAAAGTGGAAATTCGCCGCCGGTGAGCAACCACTCGAGCTGTGGCTCGGGGATGAGCAGCACCGATCACTTGCGCGTCCAAGGGTGCCTTGGCTCGGGCGTGACAACGCCCAGGTTGGGCTGTCCACGAGAGCCCGAGGTGCGGCGGTTTCCAGTTCCGAGTTTGATCTTTCGGCACAGCCGATATCACTCGGTTTCAATCGATTTCTATCAATGGGAAGGATGGAGGATGGTCGCTAGTACCTGGCTGGGACCCTGGAGTGGAAAGAGGAAGCTGCGATCAGCTCGATCCAGCAGGAACTCGAGCGCCGGTGATGGCAGTGGAGAAATGGATCGTGCACGTCGGCAGCTCGGGGAATGGCGACTGAAGCACGCCGGGGAGGGAATAAATAGGCCGGTCGGCCGGTCTCCGGCTTGGGGCACGCAGCAGGAGCTGGCGCCGGCTGCCCCCTTCGGTGGCGCGCGCGCACAACAGCCGGGAACCGACTGAACTGTGGTTCAGTCGGTTTGCTTTGAGGCTGAGGCTGACATGTGGGTCCCACTCCTCTTTTAACCTCTGAAATTTATTCCTAACAGCTGTGGTAAACAGTGAACCCTATTCTACCCTTGGCAACTCAAATTATTCACCCAAGAGCCATTTGAATTGATCAAAGTTCAAATGAGGTTTGGTTTGAATGAATTTCAGCACAAGTGCAGTTTGAAATTCAAATAAAGTTTGAATTTCTCCCCCTTAGCTCATGTCAAGATCAACTCCAAATGGAGTGAAAATTGGTGTGTGAGCTCACAAAAATGTGCTGAGCAAGAATATGCCTTCCACTTTTAAATTCAGTGGGTGAAAACAGTTTGAATTTGAATATGTTTTCAAACTGCCCCTTTCCTATCTACACCCAAGATGACCTCAAAAATGTTTTGAATTTGGGTGAAACTTGGCATGGACATCCTTGGCAAAGTGTAGGAGTTTTCATATGTCCAGCCCATCTATATCACATGTGGGAAGTACCACTTTTGTAATGTGTGAGTTTGTTCCCTAATGAGCATGTTGATAATTGTTACTTGCTCTTTATTTGTGTTCATCATTTTTCCTCAAATGAGGTGTGTGGTGTGGTGATGAACACTGCAAATGAGTGTCAAAAACTGAGGCCCTTACATTCCTCCCCCCTTAAAAGAATCTCGTCCCGAGATTATAATGTGAAATGAGAGAGAGGACGGTGGAAATTTTACCGAATATGCGACGTGAGAAAGTCGGGGTAGTTAGTGCGAAGGAATTCTTCGCTCTCCCATGTCACTTCATCCATGGAGTGATTACTCCACAGAACCTTGTAGAACCACAACGTACGGTTGCGTGTGGTTCGGGCCTTTTCATCAATAATCTGCACCGGTTCCTCCCGATAGGTGAGATCCGGTTGCAGTTCTTCAATGTCTTCCAGCTGAACGGTAGTTGATAGCTTGAGACACTTCCTCAGCTGGGAAATGTGAAAGACGTCGTGCACACCGGAAAGTGCTTCTGGTAATCTTAGCCGGTATGCCACCGATCCACATCTTTCGGTAATCTGGAATGGACCGATGAATCGGGGTGCTAACTTTCCTCTCACCCCAAATCTGTTTACGCCCTTCATTGGAGACACTCGTAGATATACGTGGTCTCCAGCTTCGAATTGTAACGGACGCCTTCTCCGGTCCGCATACTGTTTCTGTCGGGATTGAGCGGCTTTTAGGTTCGCTTGAATTACTCGAACCTTTTCTTCCGCGTTGTTGACAAGATCAATCCCGAAGGTAACCCTCTCGCCAGACTCACACCAATTCAATGGTGTGCGGCATTTTCTCCCGTATAGCGCCTCGTAGGGCGCCATCTTGTACGGCCTTCGGGATATTGGCATGGTTCCCGGTGCAAGTTCAATCTTGAACTCCACCTCTCTATCGGGTGGCATCCCCGGCAAATCATCCGGGAATACATCAGGGAATTCTCGGACCACTGGAATGTCTTCCAATCTGATGGTTGTGGCTTGATAGACACTTGGAAGTTTTATTTCTGGACTGTCCAGAAATAATGAGTGAGAACCGTGCACTCCTGAGTTTAAGTGCACGACTCGGAGGACGGTGTCTAAAACAGCGCCGTGGCGGTTTAACCACGACATCCCTAGGATGACATCGACCTTCTGTCCCTCTAAGATAATGAGAGACGTGGGGTACACTCTACCCGCTAAGCATAATGGTGCTTTGGAGACCATTACGCTTGCTGAAATCTTCCCACCCGGTGAACAAATTAAATATGGACTATCGGTGGGTAGTATTGGCAAGCTGTGTTTAGCAATGAAAGCTTGGCTAATAAAATTATGCGTGGCGCCTGAATCAAATAGTACTATAGCGGGATGCTGGTGGAGTTGGAACATACCCGCAAGGATTGGCTCGCCCTCCGGCACGTCCTCAATGGCAAGCTGGTGGACAGTACCGGGCCTAGGGTTTGCCCGCCGCGCATTAGTAGGGTTCCGGGGTTGATTCCTCCCCGGAAACTGTGGTACCACTCCGCCGCCTTGCCTCTCCGGGCAACTGCTCGCGAAGTGTCCTGGACGACCACACTTGTAACATGTGGCCGCTGCTGGTGGAGTACTTGGTGGACGAAAGCCCGGCATGCGTTGCGGAGGTGCAAACGCACGCGGCATCGCCCGCTGCTGCTGTTGTTGTTGCGGTGGTGCTGGCAGTGCCGGCCGGAATGCCGGTGAAGAATACGGCCGACCGCGGAACGGCATCGACCGCTGTGGTGGCTGCCAGCGCGGACCTGATGGTGGGCGATTCACCATCCGAAACTTCTGAGAAGGACCGCCTCCTTCTCCGCTGCTCTGCGGCGCGCTTCGCTTTCGCTCTGCCGCCGCCAACTCCTTGCCGGAGTCTTCCTGAACAATCGCAGCATAAATTATGTCGTTGAGGCTGCCGCGATTGAACATCGCCAGCTTGTCCTTCAGGAGCGGGTTAAGCCCCTGGTAAAAGTGGTCCCGCCGCTTCTCGTCCGTATCTGCGTGATACGACGCGTAGAGTGCGAGATCGTTGAACGCTCTGGAGTACTCCAGCGCGTTCCGGCTCCCTTGTTGCAGGTGTAGGAATTCCTGCGTCTTCCTCTTCATCAAACCGGGCGGTATATGATAGGCCCGGAAGGCCGTCCGGAACTCCGCCCAGGTCATCACTCGGTCGGTGGGTTGTGAAGCACAAAAGTTGGCCCACCACGCGCTCGCGGATCCTTGGAGCTGCTGGACCGCGAACTGAGTCTTGCGCTGCTCGCTGATTTGGAGCAGCCCGAACTTCATCTCTATGGCGCGGAGCCAGTTGTCCGCGTCAAGTGGTTCATCCGCCCTTGAGAATACAGGGGGATGAGTCGCCAGGAAGTCAGAGTAGGAGCTCTGTTGGCGCTCCTCACGATCTTGACGTCTCTCTGGGCGAGACGTATTCGCAATTAACGTTTGCAGCAGCTCTGTATGCTGCTGATGTGAACCCGCCATTGCCGCGACAATGTCGGCCAATGTAACCGTTGGCAGTGGCGGTGGCGGTGTTTGCTGTTGCTGTTGCTGCTGCTGTCCCGAGGAGTCCTCGGGAGGTGGTTGGGAGGTCTCTCCCCCTTGGCTAGTACCTCCAACATCGGGGTTGGCACGAGTACGCGTCATTCTGAAATTCAACACAGCAGCAATTAGCACATGTCTTACTCAAAATTCCATAAACAGGAGTAAGTATTGAAGCGACGCATGATTAACTTGCACAACATTCACATATATTGATAAAGCATAAACTTTATACAAGATACATTATTCTCGGATCTCCGAGAAGTCGTGCTCATGTCGTCACTACCTATACATACGCTACTGTCTACACGACATGTCACCGATTACAAAAGTTGGGTTACGCTACCCTAGCTGCCCTACTTGGCAACCGTAACCCCCTACTCGGAGTAGAACTCGACCTCCTGTGGGTCGTCCTCCTCCGGTACCTCTGCTGGTGGCTCGGGGTCTACCACCTCTTCTCCCATTCCAGGTTCTCCCATGGCTGGAAGACCCAAGACTACCGGTACGCCCAATACCGGGGGCACGAGGTCCTGCAATGCATGCACCTCGTCCATAGCCTGGTTGTAGTCCTCTTCCCAGCCTTGTCCTTCCTCAATAGCGTCGTCCCGCTCTTGAGCAAGGTCCTCATTCTGCTGGGTTAGGGTCTGCACCAGCTCTTGCAACGCCGCAATGTCAACACGGCTCTTCTTCTTTGCCTTCTTCAGACGACGCAACTGATTGTGTTGTTCATTCAGTCGCTTGATTGTCGGAAGGAGCACATTGCGGAGTGCACTGTGAGCACTCTCAAAATGATCTCCACGGCTTGTGCTCTCCTTGAGCTTGGTGGCGAGATGCTCCGTATGAACAGCTTGGCTGTCCATCACAGCGTTTCCCGCCCTCATTTGGAGGCTGAGATTTGCCTCCGCGGGGTTGTACCTTGGGCAACTCGGGTTTGTTGCCTCTAGGTACCTCTCTTCGCACACATGCTGAGCTCGTCCCTCCACCGGAACGAGTGCGTATGGAGTTCCCTCCATAGCCTGTACGTGTAGTTGGCAGAAACGTGACATAGTGTCACGGGCTGCCACTTGCCACATCCCTTCCGGTTGTCTTCCTCTCACCGTGACGGTGAATGGCACCCAACCGGGTGGCGTAGGCCCTGCAGGAACCTCGACATGGATCGTCCACGTCTTGTTCCCCTCTTCGCCTTCTTCCTTGGCGAAGTATTGCGGCATCTGGTTGTACCCGAAATATTGGAGCATTAGCCACAATGCTCCCGGGTAGCCGCTACGGTCAGAGCAGTGGGAAACTACCCACCCGTTCTCCAACCGTTTATCTGCTGCCATCTGTAAAAATATATTTGAGAAATGTCAAATATTTATTTAAACAGTAAACCATTGAGTTATAACATAAGATATGTCATTGAACCCTTAACACTTGGAAACATAGTTCAAATTTTTAAACAAATTTGACTGCTGATCTGCTGTTCCCATGACAGCCCTGACCAGTTTCCATATCAATCTGATTTAGGCCAGGTTAAAAGCAAAACCAGTCCTGGAGCTCAACATCAAAGTTAAAGTTAACTTCAATAGCTTTCCAGAAAGTATTTGGTTGGCCTAAGATCTGCTCTGGTTCAAAAGTTATGAGATGTCAAAGTTAACAGAATTTCTGGGAACAATTGGACAGCACCTCCCTGCCTTAGGTACTGATTTGATCCAATAATTCCAGTTAATTCTGTTCCTAATCTGACAAAACTTTCTGTTACAAAGTTGTAACCCATCTCATAAGCTTCCCAGAACCACCTCATTTTCTATTTTTGGATTTTTATGCAGGAAGTTATGCTTAATTTACAGAGAGTCTACAGAGAGTCTTTGCTCCGTCCTGTTTTCTGGACAGTTTCAACTCTACTGCATTTTTCGAGTGGTTAAGGGATGAAACACCTCTGGAACTCAACAGAAAAGTTGTAAAGCTCCTCCAAAGCTTTCCAGAAATGTATCATACGACCCCAACCTCGAAAGAACTCAACCTCTAACCTCTGATTAACTTCAGCCTTGATTTAGCTGAAAACAGAGTGCTCTGTCCTTAACATCCTATAAGTTGAAAATTTATTAACTTTGAATATCCTGTTCAAGGGAAGGAGTTACATCAAGTTTTACTACTTTGGATCAAAACCTTCAAGTTTTTAAATGAAGTTGTTCATTTAGTTGGGTGTGACGTCGAGGCGTCACCAGATTATGTCGGTACTACGTCCTCACAAAGGAAAAACCTATACCGGATTTAGCCGGCTTCGTTAGTTCAGTGGCACTACTCGTCACTCGCACACGGATGCTACACGTCTACCGTTTCGTGGTAAGGCTACCTGCAGAAACTCAAACAATCATCAGACTCGGCTGCACACCGAGCCCGGAATCCATACAGTTTGTACACCCGGCCGTCATCACTCGCCCGGATGTTCTCAAGCCAAACACGCCTTGAGTTACGTGTTCACGTTTCAGACCACGTGACGGGGTCTCCCATGTTGCACCACGCACGCCAGGGACAGACGTTGCTCGAATACCCCAAACGACATGAAGAGTCGTAGAGGATATCAAAGCGGGTCGGGTTACCTGCCACCCGTGGGGCTCCACCCTTCAGCTTGTGCGCACTGGTGGACAGCGCTTACGTGCACCCCCCAAGACATGAACGTCCCGAGATGCACGATTTTCCGACATAACAAATAAGTTAATAAGCCACTTTCTATATACTAATAACATCCTTATACGGGCTACTAACTCGTTCCTCACTGGATTTTTGAAAAAGAAGACCTTTGTACTGTGTTAAACCTCAAGCGAGCTCTGATACCACGCTGACACGACCCCACTGGTCCTGTCGAGCCAGGATCACGCTGAGGGGTGCTGCGTTGCACAACACCGTATAACACACGTCAAAGGTACAAAGCGGAAGCGGAAGCTTTATTACATAAACAAGTTTATTAACATGTTTACATCAAAATAAGTTTAGTCCACACTCGCGGGCGTAGACTAAGCATCAAGTGCACGTTCAGCCCTCGAACGTGTCCTTGCTAGCACACTCGCACACTAACTCTGCGGCGTGCACGACTCCCACTCGACGGGGTTCCCCTCCTGGGGTTCCGTCTCCTCTTCGGGAGTCCCTTCCTCATAGAACCCTGCAAAAGCTTCAAACACAAGCAGTGAGCACGAAGGCTCAGCAAGTCTGACCCGTCTCACCTAAACATGAAACTTCTACATGAGGGTGATGGGTTGCATGAGGTAAAAATCATTTGCAAGGACTCGCCTAATTAGTAGAACCTTACTTTCAAGTTTTAGCAGCAGGTTGTGGAGAACTTTACGCTAAGGCACATGAGAGAGCCGCAATCAAACAAGAAACGCATTTCTCTCATGTACTTTGCCCAAAGTTGAAAAGAACTTTAGTTAGCACTAAGCTACAACATATCATTAACAATCAATATCCAACTTTCAATCAGCAACATTTTAACATGTAACTAGCCTGTTCTTTCTACGTCACGGTACAGTGAACAAGTGGTACTCACTGACCGCGAGGGACGGCGATTATAATCGATTTACACCTGCAGGGTTACCCGAACAACCCGTCACGTACGCCCGTACTCGATGTTGCCTACAACAACCATCACGGACGCCGTACGCGACTACCTTTCACCCGTTAGCCAAATATTGAACCGGTCCCATCGTCCCGAGCAAGAGGTCCCTGCACGCGCATCTCTGTGCCGCCAGCTGATTTACACCTCGAGCTCTCAACCTACCCTCTGAACGACGGGCAATGCCTCAATACCCAGCTACCCGAGTTACATCAGTTTCCCGGTTCCCATATAGCCGGTAGGTCTTCGGTACTGTTCTAGCTTGTTCAACAGGCCCGCACACGGCTCGGTCCTCAATCGACACAAGCGGAGCTACAGCACACAGGCCCCAAAGTCCTGCTGCCCTTACTCTCCGCTCGGTCTCATTTTCTTGCCATGTGTATCATGTGCTATCTCTACCCGAGCAATGTACCTCTAGCCTATTCTCGCGAGTAGTTCCAACTACTCGACTTGTACCGAATCCTACTCTATCCTAGCAATGCAGTGGCTAACGGGGTTTGCAATCCTAAACCCCAACCCATGGTTTTCTTGGCTATGCAGTGGGGTTTCCAAACAAGACTCTGATGCACAACATAAAGAAAACAAGTATGTGCTCAAAACAATAAAAATTTATAAAATGGTTAATGCAAACCGGGGCTTGCCTTGCTGCTCTTGGTCGTAGGCTAGCTGTTCCTCCGGAGTAACGAAGTCTAGGACTTCGGGTTCCTCCTCGACCTTAGCGACTACATGATAAGAACAATGTATGTATTAATTAAATGCTTTTGTATTAACTTTGAAGTTGTGAAGTCTATAACCTTTACTAGATAGACCTAATGACTGTGAAACTTTTACTGTGGCTTGGTTACAACCTAAACAGAGACTTGGTCAAGTTTTAGTTGCAGCAAAGCTCATTTGAGCCCTCCACAAATAATTATGTCCTTGACCTTAATTAAAGGCTTTTAGGGTGTTCTAGGTATTTTCATGAAACAAACTATGACTTTCTGAAAACTAGATTTTCAGAGGGTTCTAATGGAATTGGTCTCACTTAATTTGGAAGTCTCTAACTAAAGATATGAGCTAAACAATTTCAGAGAAAATTCTGAAAATGTTTCTGAACATTTTCTATTTTCTCTGGAACAGTTTTACTAATCACACCATTAGGTGGACTAAATGAGCTCAAATGGATCTGAAATTTTTATGGTAGTTCAAGGATATTTTGGTGAACATCTCAGCAAAATTTCAGGATTTTCCTCCAAATGATTCTCCAGTTAAAATTCCTAACAGTTTAAACTTTAAGGAATTAATTCTGGAGAATTAAGGAATCTCATGAAGTGACACTTGATTTTCTGGAAAGTACTCAAAGAGCTGAATCCAGCAAAATTTGGTTCACTCAATTTGGAGCTTTCTAGCCAAAGTTATAAGGATTTGAAGTTTGAAGGAAATCTGAAAATCGGGGAAAAGTTTAAACTCGCGCGTGGGCCCAGGGGACACGCGTCGCACGCCGAAGCGACAGCACACCGCGGCCCACAAGGCTTTTGCGCGCCAGCACACCCGATCCCGGCCGCAGCCGGATCCCGATTCAAAATATCGGCCGCTGACAGCTGGGGTCCACCCCCTTCTTCAACCTCGCGACACCCGCGCTCCGCCGCCGAGGGACCTCGCCGGAGAGCTCGCCGCTGGCTGCTGTACAGCTTCAAACTTCTTGATTCTGGCCGCCCCTGCCTACTTTTACTTGGGGAACATGATCCGAGGGTCAGCTGCTCATGACAACGGCCGGAGCATGGTCGGCGACGAGCCGCCATATCGGAACGACTTCGGCCATGTCGGCTGATGCTCCTAGTGCCTCAGCTACTTGGGAAACCGGTCGGGGAGCATCAGTGGACCTCAGAGAAGGTCGACATGAACTCGGGGCAGCTCGGGGAAGGCCCGAAATAGGTCCTCACCGTGCGCCCGATACCCCCCGTGCGTTCCGCCATTAGTAGACCTTGAATTACGCCGGGCACAGAAGTTCTCCGGCCCAGAGTTGTGAAGGCAACTTGTGCGTCACCGTGTCTAGTTCGTGTGGGAGTGGCCTGAGGCCCTCTAATCCTTTCTAGAGCACGAATTAAACAGAATCGTACCCGAGGGTCGTTCTGCACACAGAAAGGGGAAAAGTGGAAATTCGCCGCCGGTGAGCAACCACTCGAGCTGTGGCTCGGGGATGAGCAGCACCGATCACTTGCGCGTCCAAGGGTGCCTTGGCTCGGGCGTGACAACGCCCAGGTTGGGCTGTCCACGAGAGCCCGAGGTGCGGCGGTTTCCAGTTCCGAGTTTGATCTTTCGGCACAGCCGATATCACTCGGTTTCAATCGATTTCTATCAATGGGAAGGATGGAGGATGGTCGCTAGTACCTGGCTGGGACCCTGGAGTGGAAAGAGGAAGCTGCGATCAGCTCGATCCAGCAGGAACTCGAGCGCCGGTGATGGCAGTGGAGAAATGGATCGTGCACGTCGGCAGCTCGGGGAATGGCGACTGAAGCACGCCGGGGAGGGAATAAATAGGCCGGTCGGCCGGTCTCCGGCTTGGGGCACGCAGCAGGAGCTGGCGCCGGCTGCCCCCTTCGGTGGCGCGCGCGCACAACAGCCGGGAACCGACTGAACTGTGGTTCAGTCGGTTTGCTTTGAGGCTGAGGCTGACATGTGGGTCCCACTCCTCTTTTAACCTCTGAAATTTATTCCTAACAGCTGTGGTAAACAGTGAACCCTATTCTACCCTTGGCAACTCAAATTATTCACCCAAGAGCCATTTGAATTGATCAAAGTTCAAATGAGGTTTGGTTTGAATGAATTTCAGCACAAGTGCAGTTTGAAATTCAAATAAAGTTTGAATTTCTCCCCCTTAGCTCATGTCAAGATCAACTCCAAATGGAGTGAAAATTGGTGTGTGAGCTCACAAAAATGTGCTGAGCAAGAATATGCCTTCCACTTTTAAATTCAGTGGGTGAAAACAGTTTGAATTTGAATATGTTTTCAAACTGCCCCTTTCCTATCTACACCCAAGATGACCTCAAAAATGTTTTGAATTTGGGTGAAACTTGGCATGGACATCCTTGGCAAAGTGTAGGAGTTTTCATATGTCCAGCCCATCTATATCACATGTGGGAAGTACCACTTTTGTAATGTGTGAGTTTGTTCCCTAATGAGCATGTTGATAATTGTTACTTGCTCTTTATTTGTGTTCATCATTTTTCCTCAAATGAGGTGTGTGGTGTGGTGATGAACACTGCAAATGAGTGTCAAAAACTGAGGCCCTTACAGAAATATAAATGGAAAATAATGAAAATAAATAGAAAAGGAAAGAAATAAAAAGAAAAAGAAAAAAAAGAAAAATAGCCAAATTGGGCGACCCCAATTTTTCCCCAAATTCCCCTCTCCCCTAATTTCCCAAATTTTCCCAATTTTCCTGATTTTCCCCAAATTCCCCAAAATTCCCCTAGGGGGATTTCCCCCACATTTGGGAGGAATTTTCCCCCAATTTGGCCGCACCACTTAGGGGCGGAACCCTAGTGGGCCCCACCCCCTTGGCCGCAGCTCATTAGGGGGGAACCCTAGCCGCCCCCCTTGTTGGATTTTTGTGGGTTTTTATTTCTCAATTAATCTCACCCATTGGTGGAAAATAAATAATAAAATCCCAGCCCCTAGCTCCCACCTCTTTTAAAATTAAATCTGAGCCCTTGGATAATTGGGTTGCTAAAATTCTAGCCACACTAGCTC
Source organism: Neostapfia colusana (assembly GCA_030760725.1). Taxonomy (NCBI): domain Eukaryota; kingdom Viridiplantae; phylum Streptophyta; class Magnoliopsida; order Poales; family Poaceae; genus Neostapfia; species Neostapfia colusana. The sequence continues at coordinate 35,765,138 of JASWHV010000013.1, read as the reverse complement.
TTTTTCCCCTTATAAATATAACCCCCCCTTAGCCGCCACCCCCACCTCTAATTTGGCCTCCGCCCCCTCTCCCTTGCTGCCAAGTCGCCGCCCCCCCTTGCTGGAGTTTGGCCGCCGTCGAGCTCCGTCACGCCTCGCCATCGCCGGAGAAGAAGCCCCCGACGTTGTGCCCTAGCCGCAGCCTCATAATTCTCCATAGAAAATCCCCCGCTGCTGCCATTGCAAGGGAGGAGGTCCTGCCGCAAGGAAGAAGTGAGGTAGGTCTTCTTTACCCCTCTTACAGCGTCGCCACTGTTTCTACGCACCCATTTTCTCCACCCCCTGCGAGCAGAAAATTCTGCGTGTGGACAGACCATGTTTTGGTCGATTTTTGACGGTGGGATTGATCTACAAAGTGTTCAAGATCATGACCACGTCAACACTTGATCCCAGCAGCCTTGTTCATCCTAAAACCCCATGGAAGCCTACTAAAACTTGCAAGAACACGTGCAAATAAATTTTTATAAACTGCACCATAGGAATTGCATTCATCCACCTCATTGCATCTTGAGTAAAGTTCATGCATGATAATTGATTGCTATAAATTTTGTATGTGCGTGGTCGTGAGTAGAAGGACACACTCAAGAGGCTGTCTACGAGGAATTACAGCACCAAGACTTCGAGACGCTTGAGCAACACGAACCATGGGAGCAAGGCAAGTGCTCTTGACCATATTGATCCCATGTTTTTGAAACTGTTTTACTTGCGAAAACTTGTATGCTTGTGTCAACTTGATGGGACATCCTTTTTATAGGAGTTTACTAGTTTTGTTAACTATCCTTGTCGCCAGGAAAGTTGATGAGTCGGGTATGGTTATTTTTGCATTTTTGCTTCGCTCAGTATACGGAATACGGGAAGCTGAGATAAAACTTGTTAGCTACTGCACTCATATAAATAAAGATGATGATAACTTGATGATGTTAGTGAGCATGGAATCGGAGAGATCTAGGCGAGCTTGGTTCGTGGATGTAGCTGAATGATATGGTGGTTTGCTTGTCGTAGATCTAAGGACCGGTTCATGCGAGCACAAGCCAGGAAAACAGTGTCACCACAAGGCCAAATATGGGTGTGGCTTAGCTGATTAATTAGGTGTGTTGCTAGCTTGTAATAGATCATTGGATGGCGCGGGGAATGGGAGTCGATGAGGAGTGCCTTGGGAATTGCATGGCACAAGAGGGGCCCATGGGTGGGAGAATGGAGATTCGAGCCTGCCGATGAAACCTCAGTGGGTCCGTACATCCTAGTAGCACTCTTTGTAAAGGCTATTTTGTGATCTCTTGGCCATACACCGACGGTTTTGGAGGCAAAACATGGGATGGTTGTTCAGGTATGGTTTTTGGGACTGGGTTTGGAACTGTTTTGAGTCATGACAATGAGTTTGGTTTCGGTTTTATGAAAATTAGATGGTTATGAGTATTCATGAATATTAGATGAACTTGAGAAAGAGTATTGGCTTGTTGAGGCTTGATAAATGGTGAATTATGATGGAAGCATGTTGCTGAATTACTTGGTTATGTTGGGATTTAACTCACCTAGAAATAATTGCTGTTTTTACCATGTTTGCGAAATAAAATTTTCTTGCTGCAATGAACCTTTTTATTCCCTACCTTGTTGTAAGCTACATGTCATACTTTTCCCACACTTGCTGAGTACGACATGTACTCACCCTTGCATTCCCACATATACATCAGCTACAGGAGAAGAGTACTTCAAGAAACATGTGGACTACTAGGCATGCGCACTACCGTCAACATGCTTGTGGAGTTGAAGATTAGAGCCTTCTGTCTTTAGTTATTTCCGCTGTCATTTAGAGTCTTCCGCTGCAAGAATAAGTTAGATATTCATGAGTGAGACAATTAGTCAATGTAATAAAGTACTTAAACACTATTTGTACGTGGTTATATTCTGAATTCAGTTTGTTGAGTACATGTGTATGTGTGATGAACATCCTGGGCACACATATGCATTCACTTGGTTCATTTTCGGAACCGGGTGTCACACTATATGGGACCCAGTAAACAGATGTACCTCGGGAAGCTTGCGTTGGGACATTTCCTGTCGCCTTAGGTGGTCGGCCGGTGTGCAGTATGTGGGTAACTCTCTCATGACATCTCATGTCGGTAGGTGCACCATGAGGTGAGGCTACCGTATGGGACGATCGGATCGATTCGATGTAGGTGAAACTTGGGAAAGGCTACCACGTATGACGTCTAGGATGGTTGCTGTAGGCAACATCGAGTACGAGCATACGTGTCGTGTAGTCCGGGCGTCTTTTGGTTCCAATCCCCGTCGCTCGCGGATATTTGAGCATACTTGTTCTCACAGTCGTGACATAGTAAGAACTTGCATGAGATAATAACTAATCACAATTGTTTGAAGTTGATACTAGCATTGTGATATTACCTTGTATGAATAGATCAGAGCAAACTCGATTCATTTCCACCATGAGCAGTTTACATTGGGGGAAAGCGTTTCTTGTTTGATTGTGGACTCCTGATGTGAGGTGCCCAAGGTTACTTTTAATTTTCTGCTAATAATACCTGAAAGTAAGGACTCACAGTTAGGCGAGTTCATTATGCCTATTGCTATCCCATGTTATGTCTTTACCTTCATCTAGAGTTTCATGAATAGGATCGAGGGTTAAGTCTTGCTGAGCTTTATGCTCACAGATACTATACTAGTTGTTTTGCAGGTATTTGTAAGGGCCTCAGTTTTTGACACCCATTTGCAGTGTTCATCACCACACCACACACCTCATTTGAGCAAGAATGATGAACACAAATGAAGAGCAAGTAACAATTATCAACATGCTCATTAGAGAACAAACTCACATATTGCAAAAGTGGTATTTCCCACATGTGATATAGATGGGCTGGACATATGAAAACTCCTACACTTTGCTAAGGATGTCCATGCCAAGTTTCACCTAAATTCAAAACCTTTTTGAGGTCATTTTAGGTGTAGATAGGAGATGGGCAGTTTGAAACCATATTCAAATTCAAACTGTTTTCCACCCACTGAATTTAAAAGTGGGAGGCATATTCTCACTCAGCACATTTTTGTGAGCTCCCACACCAATTTTCACTCCATTTGGAGTTGATCTTGACATGAGCTAAGGGGGAGAAATTCAAACTTTATTTGAATTTCAAACTGAACTTGTGCTGAAATTCATTCAAACCAAACCTCATTTGAACTTTGATCAATTCAAATGGCTCTTGGGTGAATAATTTGAATTGCCAAGGGTAGAATAGGGTTCACTGTTTACCACAGCTGTTAGGAGTAAATTTCAGAGGTTAAAAGAGGAGTGGGACCCACATGTCAGCCTCTGCCTCAAAGCAAACCGACTGAAACACAGTTCAGTCGGTTCCCGGCTGCTGTGCGCGCGCGCCACCGAAGGGGGCAGCCGGCGCCAGCTCCTGCTGCGCGCCCCAAGCCGGAGGCCAGCCGCCGGGCTATTTATTCCCTCCCCGGTGTGCTTCAGTCGCCATTCCCCCGAGCTGCCGACGTGCACGACCTGTTTTTCCACTGCCATCGCCGGCGCTCGAGTTCCTGCTTCATCAAGCCGATCGCAGCTCCCTCCTTCCACTCCAGGGTCCCAGCAAGGTACTAGAGACCTTCCTCCATCCTCCCTTTTGCTAGAAGTCGATCGAAACCGAGTGCTATCGGCTGTGCCGAAAGATAAAAATCGGAACTGGAAACCGCCGCACCTCGGGCTCTCGTGGACAGCCCAACCTGGGCGTTGTCACGCCCGAGCCAAGGCACCCTTTGACGCGCAGGTGATCGGTGCTGCTCATCCCCGAGCCACAGCTCGAGTGATTGCTCACCGGTGGCGAATTTCCACTTTTCCCCTTTCTGTGTGCAGAACGACCTTCGGGTACGATTCTGTTTAATTCGTACTCTAGAAAGGATTAGAGGGCCTCAGGCCACTCCCACACGAGCTAGACACGGTGACGCACAAGTTGCCTTCACAACTCTGGGCCGGAGAACCTCTGTGGCCGGCGTAATTCAAGGTCTACTAATGGCGGAACGAACGGGAGGTATCGGGCGCACGGTGAGGACCTATTTCGGGCCTTCCCCGAGCTGCCCCGAGTTCACGTCGACCTTCTCTGAGGCCCACTGATGCTCCCCGACCGATTTCCCAAGTAGCTGAGGTACTAGGAGAGTCAGCCGACATGGCCGAAGTCATTCCGATATGGCGGCTCGTCGCCGACCATGCTCCGGCCGTTGTCATGAGCAGCTGACCCTCGGGTCAGGTTCCCCAAGTAAAAGTAGGCAGGGGCGGCCAGAATCAAGAAGTTTGGAGCTGTACAGCAGCCAGCGGCGAGCTCTCCGGCGAGGTCCCTCGGCGGCGGAGCGCGGGTGTCGCGAGGTTGAAGAAGGGGGTGGACCCCAGCTGTCAGCGGCCGATATTTTGAATCGGGATCCGGCTGCGGCCAGGATCGGGTGTGCTGGCGCGCAAAAGCCTTGTGGGCCGCGGTGTGCTGTCGCTTCGGCGTGCGACGCGTGTCCCCTGGGCCCACGCGCGGGTTTAAACTTTTCCCCGATTTTCAGATTTCCTTCAAACTTCAAATTCTTATAACTTTGGCTAGAAAGCTCCAAATTGAGCGAACCAAATTTTGCTGGATTCAGCTCTCTGAGTACTTTCCAGAAAATCAAGTTTCACTCCATGAAATTCCTTATTTCTCCAGAATTAATTCCTTAAAGTTTAAACTGTTAGGAATTTTAACTGGAGAATCCTTTGGAGGAAAATCCTGAAATTTTGCTGGGATGTTCACCAAAATATCCTTGAGCTACCATAAAAATTTCAGATCCATTTGAGCTCATTTAGTCCACCTAATGGTGTGATTAGTAAAACTGTTCCAGAGAAAATAGAAAATGTTCAGAAACATTTTCAAAATTTTCTCTGAAATTGTTTAGCTCATATCTTTAGTTAGAGACTTCCAAATTAAGTGAGACCAACTCCATTAGAACCCTCTGAAAATCTAGTTTTCATAAAGTCATAGTTTGTCTCATGAAAATTCCTAGAACACCCTAAGAGTTCCAATTAAGGTCAAGAACATAATTATTTGTGGAGGGCTCAAATGAGCTTTGCTGCAACTAAAACTTGACCAATTCTTTGTTTAGGTTGTAACCAAGCCACAGTAAAAGTTTCACAGTCATTAGGTCCGTCTAGCAAGGGTTATAGACTTCACAACTTCAAAGTTAATACAAATGCATTTAAATTAATACATACATTGTTCTTATCATGTAGTCGCTAAGGTCGAGGAGGAACCCGAAGTCCTAGACTTCGTTACTCCGGAGGAACAGCTAGCCTACGACCAAGAGCAGCAAGGCAAGCCCCGGTTTGCATTAACCTCTTTACAAATTTTTATTGTTTTGAGCACATACTTGTTTCCTTTATTCTGTGCATTAGAGTCTTGTTTGGAAATCCAACTGCATAGCCAAGAAAACCACGGGTTGGGCTTAGGATTGCAAACCTTGTTAGCCACTGCATTGCTAGGATAGAGTAGGATTCGGTACAAGTCGAGTAGTTGGAACTACTCGCGAGAATAGGCTAGAGGCACATTGCTCGGGTAGAGATAGCACATGAAACACATGGCAAGAAAATGAGACCGAGCGGAGAGTAAGGGCAGCAGGACTTTGGGGCCTGTGTGCTGTAGCTCCGCTTGTGTCGATTGAGGACCGAGCCGTGTGCGGGCCTGTTGAACAAGCTAGAACAGTACCGAAGACCTACCGGCTATATGGGAACCGGGAAACTGATGTAACTCGGGTAGCTGGGTGTTGAGGCATTGCCCGTCGTTCAGAGGGTAGGTTGAGAGCTCGAGGTGTAAATCAGCTGGCGGCACAGAGATGCGCGTGCAGGGACCTCTTGCTCGGGACGATGGGACCGGTTCAATATTTGGCTAACGGGTGAAAGGTAGTCGCGTACGGCGTCCGTGATGGTTGTTGTAGGCAACATCGAGTACGGGCGTACGTGACGGGTTGTTCGGGTAACCCTGCAGGTGTAAATCGATTATAATCGCCGTCCCTCGCGGTAAGTGAGTACCACTTGTTCACTGTACCATGACGTAGAAAGAACAGGCTAGTTACATGTTAAAATGTTGCTGATTGAAAGCTGGACATTGATTGTTAATGATATGCTGTAGTTTAGTGCTAACTAAAGTTCTTTTCAACTTTGGGCAAAGTACATGAGAGAAATGCGTTTCTTGTTTGATTGCGGCTCTCTCATGTGCCTTAGCGTAAGGTTTTCCACAACCTGCTGCTAAAACTTGAAAGTAAGGTTCCACTAATTAGGCGAGTCCTTGCAAATGATTTTTACCTCATGCAACCCATTACTCTCATGTAGAAGTTTCATGTTTAGGTGAGACGGGTCAGACTTGCTGAGCCTTCGTGCTCACTGCTTGTGTTTGAAGCTTTTTGCAGGGTTCTATGAGGAAGGGACTCCCGAAGAGGAGACGGAACCCCAGGAGGGGAACCCCGTCGAGTGGGAGTCGTGCACGCCGCAGAGTTAGTGTGCGTGTGTGCTAGCAAGGACACGTTCGAGGGCTGAACGTGCACTTGATGCTTAGTCTACGCCCGTGAGTGTGGACTAAACTTATTTTGATGTAAACATGTTAATAAACTTGTTTATGTAATAAAGCTTCCGCTTCCGCTTTGTACCTTTGACGTGTGTTATACGGTGCTGTGCAACGCAGCACCCCTCAGCGTGATCCTGGCTCGACAGGACCAATGGGGTCGTGTCAGCGTGGTATCAGAGCTCGCTTGAGGTTTAACACAGTACAAAGGTCTTCTTTTTCAAAAATCCAGTGAGGAACGAGTTAGTAGCCCGTATAAGGATGTTATTAGCATATAGTAAGTGGCATATTAACCTATTTGTTATGTCGGAAAATCGTGCATCTCGGGACGTTCATGTCTTGGGGGGTGCACGTAAGCGCTGTCCACCTGTGCGCACAAGCTGAAGGGTGGAGCCCCACGGGTGGCAGGTAACCCGATCCGCTTTAGTATCCTCTACGACTCTTCATGTCGTTTGGGGTATTCGAGCAACGTCTGTCCCTGGCGTGCGTGGTGCAACATGGGAGACCCCGTCACGTGGTCTGAAACGTGAACACGTAACTCAAGGCGTGTTTGGCTTGAGAACATCCGAGCGAGTGATGACGGCCGGGTGTACAAACTGTATGGATTCCGGGCTCGGTGTGCAGCCGAGTCTGATGATTGGTTGAATTTCTGCAGGTAGCCTTACCACGAAACGGTAGACGTGTAGCATTCGTGTGCGAGTGACGAGTAGTGCCACTAAACTAACGAAGCCGGCTAAGTCCGGTATAGGTCTTTCTTTGTGAGGACGTAGTACCGACATAATCTGGTGACGCATCGACGTCACACCCAACTAAATGAACAACTTCATTTAAAAACTTGAAGGTTTTGATCCAAAGTAGTAAAACTTGATGTAACTCCTTCCCTTGAACAGGATATTCAAACCTAATAAGTTTTCAACTTATAAGATGTTAAGGACAGAGCACTCTGTTTTCAGCTGAATCAAGGCTGAAGTTAATCAGAGGGTAGAGGTTGAGTTCTTTCGAGGTTGGGGTCGTATGATACATTTCTGGAAAGCTTTGGAGGAGCTTTACAACTTTTCTGTTGAGGTCCAGAGGTGTTTCGTCCCTTAACCACTCGAAAAATGCAGTAGAGTTGATACTGTCCAGAAAACAGGACAGAGCAAAGACTCTCTGTAGACTCTCTGTAAATTAAGCATAACATCCTGCTTAAAAATCCAAAAATAGAAAATGAGGTAGTTCTGGAAAGCTTATGAGATGGGTTACAACTTTTTAACAGAAAGTTTTGTCAGGTTAGGAATAGAATTAACTGGGATTCTTGGATCAGAGCAGTACCTAAAGCAGGGAGGTGCTGTCCAATTTTCTCCAGAAATTCTGTTAACTTTGACATCTCATAACTTTTGAACCAGGACAGATCTTAGGCCAACCAAATACTTTCTGGAAAGCTATTGAAGTTAACTTTAACTTTGATGTTGAGCTCCAGGACTGGTTTTGATTTTAACCTGGCCTAAATCAGATTGATATGGAAACTGGTCAGGGCTGTCATGGGAACAGCAGATCAGCAGTCAAATTTGTTTAAAAATTTGAACTATGTTTCCAAGTTTTAGGGGTTCAATGACATATCTTATGTTATAACTCAACGGTTTACTGTTCAAATAAATATTTGACATTTCTCAAATATATTTTTACAGATGGCAGCAGATAAACGGTTGGAGAACGGGTGGGTAGTTTCCCACTGCTCTGACCGTAGCGGCTACCCGGAAGCATTGTGGCAAATGCTCCAATATTTCGGGTACAACCAGATGCCGCAGTACTTCGCCAAAGAAGAAGGCGAAGAGGGGAACAAGACGTGGACAATCCATGTCGAGGTTCCTGCAGGGTCTACGCCAACCGGTTGGGTGCCATTCACCGTCACGGTGAGAGGAAGACAACCGGAAGGGATGTGGCAAGTGGCAGCCCGTGACACTATGTCACGTTTCTGCCAACTACACGTGCAGACTATGGAGGGCACACCATACGCACTCGTTCCGGTGGAGGGACGAGCTCAGCATGTGTGGGAAGAGAGGTACCTGGAGGCAACAGACCCGACTTGCCCAAGGTACAACCCCGCGGAGGCAAACCTCAGCCTCCAAATGAGGGCGGGAAACGCTGTGATGGACAGCCAAGCTGTTCATACGGAGCATCTCGCCACCAAGCTCAAGGAGAGCACAAGCCGTGGAGATCATTTCGAGAGTGCTCACAGCGCACTCCGCAATGTGCTCCTTCCGACGATCAAGCGACTGAATGAACAACACACTCAGTTGCGTCGTCTGAAGAAGGCAAAGAAGAAAAGCCGTGTTGACATCGCGGCGTTGCAAGAGCTGGTGCAGACCCTAACCCAGCAGAATGAGGACCTTGCTCAAGAGCGGGACAACGCTGTTGAGGAAGGACAAGGCTGGGAAGAGGACTACAACCAGGCTATGGACGAGGTGCATGCATTGCAGGACCTCGTGCCTCCGGTATTGGGCGTACCGGTAGTCTTGGGTCTTCCAGCAATGGGAGAACCCGGAATGGGAGAAGAGGTGGTAGATCCAGAGCCACCAGCAGAAGTACCGGAGGAGGACGACCCACAGGAGGTCGAGTTCTACTCCGAGTAGGGGGTTACGGTTGCCAAGTAGGGCAGCTAGGGTAGCGTAACCCAACTTTTGTAATCGGTGACATGTCGTATAGACAGTAGCGTATGTATAGGTAGTGACGACATGAGCACGACTTCTCGGAGATTCGAGAATAATGTATCTTGTATAAAGTTTATGCTTTATCAATATATGTGAATGTTGTGCAAGTTAATCATGCGTCGCTTCAATACCTACTGCTGTTTATGGAATTTTGAGTGAGACATGTGCTAATTGTTGCTGTGTTGAATTTCAGAATGACGCGTACTCGTGCCAACCCTGATGTTGGAGGTACTAGCCAAGGGGGAGAGACCTCCCAACCACCTCCCGAGGACTCCTCGGGACAGCAACGGCAGCAGCAACAGCAAACACCGCCACCGCCACTGCCAACGGTTACATTGGCCGACATAGTCGCGGCAATGGCGGGTTCACACCAGCAGCACACGGAGCTGCTGCAGACTTTAATTGCGAATACGTCTCGCCCAGAGAGACGTCAAGATCGTGAGGAGCGCCAACAGAGCTCCTACTCCGACTTCCTGGCGACTCATCCCCCTGTATTCTCAAGGGCGGATGAACCACTTGACGCGGACAACTGGCTCCGCGCCATAGAGATGAAGTTCGGGCTGCTCCAAATTAGCGAGCAGCGCAAGACTCAGTTCGCGGTCCAGCAGCTCCAAGGATCCGCGAGTGCGTGGTGGGCCAACTTCTGTGCTTCACAGCCCACCGACCGAGCGATGACCTGGGCGGAGTTCCGGACGGCCTTCAGGGCCTATCATATACCGCCCGGTTTGATGAAGAGGAAAACGCAGGAGTTCCTACACCTGCAACAAGGGAGCCGGAACGCGCTGGAATATTCCAGGGCGTTCAACGATCTCGCGCTCTACGCGTCGTATCACGCAGATACGGACGAGAAGCGGCGGGACCATTTTTACCAGGGGCTTAACCCGCTCCTGAAGGACAAGTTGGCGATGTTCAATCGCGGCAGCCTCAACGACATCATTGATGCTGCGATTGTTCAGGAGGACTCCGGCAAGGAGTTGGCGGCGGCAGAGCGAAAGCGAAGCGCGCCGCAGAGCAGCGGAGAAGGAGGCAGTCCTTCTCAGAAGTTTCGGATGGTGAATCGCCCACCGTCAGGTCCACGCTGGCAGCCACCACAGCGGTCGATGCCATTCCGCAGTCGGCAGTACTCTTCACCGGCATTCCGGCCGGCACTGCCAGTACCACCGCAACAACAACAGCAGCAGCGGGAGATGCCGCGTGCGTTTGCACCTCCGCAACGCATGCCGGGCTTTCGTCCCCCGAGTACTCCACCAGCAGCGGCCACATGTTACAAGTGTGGTCGTCCAGGACACTTCCCGAGCAGTTGCCCGGAGAGGCAAGGCGGCGGAGTGGCACCGCAGTTTCCGGGGAGGAATCAACCCCGGAACCCTACTAATGCGCGGCGGGCAAACCCTAGGCCCGGCACTGTCCACCAGCTTGCCATTGAGGACGTGCCGGAGGGCGAACCAATCCTTGCGGGTATGTTCCAACTCCACCAGCATCCCGCTATAGTACTATTTGATTCAGGCGCCACGCATAATTTTATTAGCCAAGCTTTCATTGCTAAACACAGCTTGCCAATACTACCCACCGATAGTCCATATTTAATTTGTTCACCGGGTGGGAAGATTTCAGCAAGCGTAATGGTCTCCAAAGCACCATTATGCTTAGCGGGTAGAGTGTACCCCACGTCTCTCATTATCTTAGAGGGACAGAAGGTCGATGTCATCCTAGGGATGTCGTGGTTAACCCGCCACGGCGCTGTTTTAGACACCGTCCTTCGAGTCGTGCACTTAAACTCAGAGGTGCACGGTTCTCACTCATTATTTCTGGACAGTCCAGAAATAAAACTTCCAAGTGTCTATCAAGCCACAACCCTCAGATTGGAAGACATTCCAGTGGTCCGAGAGTTCCCGGATGTGTTCCCGGACGATTTGCCGGGGATGCCTCCCGATAGAGAGGTGGAGTTCAAGATTGAACTTGCACCGGGAACCATGCCAATATCCCGAAGGCCGTACAAGATGGCGCCCAAGGAGTTGGCTGAACTGAAGACTCAGCTCACGGACCTTCTGGAGAAGGGTTTTATTAGGCCGAGCTCCTCGCCATGGGGCTGTTCGGCATTATTTGTCAAGAAGAACGATGAAACGTTGCGGCTTTGCGTGGACTACCGTCCATTAAATGCCGTAACCATCAAGAACAAGTACCCGTTGCCACGGATCGACATGTTGTTTGATCAGTTGGTCGAAGCAAAGATCTTTTCCAAAATGGATTTAAGATCCGGGTACCACCAGATTAAGATAAGAGCGGAGGACATTCCGAAGACAGCTTTCTCAACAAGGTACGGACTTTATGAGTACCTGGTCATGTCCTTCGGCCTCACCAATGCTCCAGCTCACTTCATGTACTTAATGAACTCGGTGTTCATGCCGGAGCTGGACAAGTTTGTCGTGGTCTTCATCGACGACATCCTGGTATACTCCAAGTCGGAGGAAGATCACAAGAAACATCTGCGTATAGTCTTGCAACGGCTGCGGGATCACAAGTTATACGCAAAGTTCAGCAAATGCGAGTTTTGGATATCGCAAGTGCCTTTCCTCGGGCATATTATCTCAGCGGAGGGTATCGCTGTGGACCCGAGCAAGATCACGCAAGTGCTGAATTGGAAATCCCCGAGAACTGTTCACGAGGTACGGAGTTTCCTCGGACTCGCGGGATATTATCGGAGGTTCATTCCGAACTTCTCGAAGATTGCCAAGCCAATGACAGAGCTGCTGAAGAAGGCTACCAAATATGTTTGGAGTCCAGCATGTGAAGCAGCATTCAAGGCTTTAGTCAAGCACCTGACATCAGCACCGGTTTTGGCGCAGCCAGACACAACAAAACCGTTCGATGTGTACTGCGATGCATCCGGCATTGGGCTCGGATGTGTGCTGATGCAAGACCGAAGAGTGGTCGCGTATGGATCACGGCAGCTTAGGAACCATGAGCAAAATTATCCAACTCACGATTTGGAACTCGCTGCCGTGGTACTTGCATTAAAGATGTGGAGGCACTACCTACTCGGTAACCTCGTACATTTATATACCGACCATAAAAGCCTCAAGTACATATTCACTCAGAAGGAGCTGAACATGAGGCAACGAAGATGGTTGGAACTGATAAAGGATTACGAAATAGAGATCCATTATCATCCGGGCAAGGCAAACGTTGTGGCAGATGCGCTGAGCCGCAAGTCACACGTCAATAATCTGACCATCACACCGTTGGAAGAGAGCGAACCACCACTACATGTGATTCCACACGGAGCTCTCTACAACCTAGCTTTGATCCCCACCATCCGTGAAGAGATAGCGGCAGCCCAGAAGAATGACAAGGGCATGTCACATTTGCGGAGACGTGTAGACAGTGGGGAGTTGAAATGTTTCCGGAAGGACGGAGACGGCGTCCTATTGTTCAAGGACCGAATCGTCGTACCCCGAAACCCGGAGTTACGGAAGAAAATCTTTGATGAGGCTCACTTATCAAAGTTTTCTATTCACCCCGGCAGCAACAAAATGTATCAAGAACTCAGAAGAAGGTTTTGGTGGACACGGATGAAGCGAGAGACTGCCAAATACGTGTCCGAGTGTGATACATGTCGAAGGGTGAAGGCAGACCACATGCGGAAACCGGGACTGCTGCAACCACTGGGCATTCCTGCCTGGAAGTGGGAGGACGTAAGCATGGATTTCGTCGTCGGTTTACCCACCACCTTACAGAAACATGATTCTGTGTGGGTGATCGTCGATCGGCTCACCAAAGTTGCCCACTTCATCCCGGTCAACACCAACTACAATGCCAAGAAGTACGCTGAACTGTACATCTCACGGATCCTATGCTTATACGGCATACCCCGTACCATCGTATCGGACCGGGGCACTTTATTTGTGTCCTGTTTTTGGGAGCAGCTACACGCTGCCTTGGGGACGAAGCTGATCCGTAGTTCGGCCTACCACCCGCAGACGGATGGACAAACTGAGCGGGTAAATCAAATTCTAGAAGACATGCTACGAGCTTGCGCTATCGACCACGGCAAGAATTGGGATGATCACTTGCCGTTAGCCGAGTTCTCGTACAACAATGGGTACCAAGCCAGCATCAAGATGGCGCCCTACGAGGCGCTATACGGCAGGAAATGCCGCACACCACTGAACTGGTGTGAGTCTGGCGAGAGGGTTACCTTCGGGATTGACCTTGTCAACGATGCGGAAGAAAGAGTTCGACTGATTCAAGCGAACCTAAGAGCCGCTCAATCCCGACAGAAACAGTATGCGGACCGGAGGAGGCGCCCATTACAATTCGAAGTTGGAGATCACGTATACCTACGAGTATCTCCAATGAAGGGCGTAAACAGATTTGGGGTGAGAGGAAAGTTGGCACCCCGATTCATCGGTCCATTCCAGATTACCGAAAGATGTGGATCGGTAGCATACCGGCTGAAATTACCAGAAGCACTTTCCGGTGTGCACGACGTCTTTCACATTTCCCAGCTGAGGAAGTGTCTCAAGCTATCGACTACCGTTCAGCTGGAAGACATTGAAGAACTGCAACCGGATCTCACCTATCGGGAGGAACCGGTGCAGATTATTGATGAGAAGGCCCGAACCACGCGCAACCGTACGTTGTGGTTCTACAAGGTTCTGTGGAGTAATCACTCCATGGACGAAGCGACATGGGAGAGCGAAGAATTCCTTCGCACTAACTACCCCGACTTTTTCACGTCGCGTATCCGGTAATTTTTCACCGTCCTCTCTCTCATATTCACCTTATAATCTCGGGACGAGATTCTTTTAAGGGGGGAGGAATGTAAGGGCCTAAGTTTTTGACACCCATTTGCAGTGTTCATCACCACACCACACACCTCATTTGAGCAAGAATGATGAACACAAATGAAGAGCAAGTAACAATTATCAACATGCTCATTAGAGAACAAACTCACATATTGCAAAAGTGGTATTTCCCACATGTGATATAGATGGGCTGGACATATGAAAACTCCTACACTTTGCTAAGGATGTCCATGCCAAGTTTCACCTAAATTCAAAACCTTTTTGAGGTCATTTTAGGTGTAGATAGGAGATGGGCAGTTTGAAACCATATTCAAATTCAAACTGTTTTCCACCCACTGAATTTAAAAGTGGGAGGCATATTCTCACTCAGCACATTTTTGTGAGCTCCCACACCAATTTTCACTCCATTTGGAGTTGATCTTGACATGAGCTAAGGGGGAGAAATTCAAACTTTATTTGAATTTCAAACTGAACTTGTGCTGAAATTCATTCAAACCAAACCTCATTTGAACTTTGATCAATTCAAATGGCTCTTGGGTGAATAATTTGAATTGCCAAGGGTAGAATAGGGTTCACTGTTTACCACAGCTGTTAGGAGTAAATTTCAGAGGTTAAAAGAGGAGTGGGACCCACATGTCAGCCTCTGCCTCAAAGCAAACCGACTGAAACACAGTTCAGTCGGTTCCCGGCTGCTGTGCGCGCGCGCCACCGAAGGGGGCAGCCGGCGCCAGCTCCTGCTGCGCGCCCCAAGCCGGAGGCCAGCCGCCGGGCTATTTATTCCCTCCCCGGTGTGCTTCAGTCGCCATTCCCCCGAGCTGCCGACGTGCACGACCTGTTTTTCCACTGCCATCGCCGGCGCTCGAGTTCCTGCTTGATCAAGCCAATCGCAGCTCCCTCCTTCCACTCCAGGGTCCCAGCAAGGTACTAGAGACCTTCCTCCATCCTCCCTTTTGCTAGAAGTCGATCGAAACCGAGTGCTATCGGCTGTGCCGAAAGATAAAAATCGGAACTGGAAACCGCCGCACCTCGGGCTCTCGTGGACAGCCCAACCTGGGCGTTGTCACGCCCGAGCCAAGGCACCCTTTGACGCGCAGGTGATCGGTGCTGCTCATCCCCGAGCCACAGCTCGAGTGATTGCTCACCGGTGGCGAATTTCCACTTTTCCCCTTTCTGTGTGCAGAACGACCTTCGGGTACGATTCTGTTTAATTCGTACTCTAGAAAGGATTAGAGGGCCTCAGGCCACTCCCACACGAGCTAGACACGGTGACGCACAAGTTGCCTTCACAACTCTGGGCCGGAGAACCTCTGTGGCCGGCGTAATTCAAGGTCTACTAATGGCGGAACGAACGGGAGGTATCGGGCGCACGGTGAGGACCTATTTCGGGCCTTCCCCGAGCTGCCCCGAGTTCACGTCGACCTTCTCTGAGGCCCACTGATGCTCCCCGACCGATTTCCCAAGTAGCTGAGGTACTAGGAGAGTCAGCCGACATGGCCGAAGTCATTCCGATATGGCGGCTCGTCGCCGACCATGCTCCGGCCGTTGTCATGAGCAGCTGACCCTCGGGTCAGGTTCCCCAAGTAAAAGTAGGCAGGGGCGGCCAGAATCAAGAAGTTTGGAGCTGTACAGCAGCCAGCGGCGAGCTCTCCAGCGAGGTCCCTCGGCGGCGGAGCGCGGGTGTCGCGAGGTTGAAGAAGGGGGTGGACCCCAGCTGTCAGCGGCCGATATTTTGAATCGGGATCCGGCTGCGGCCAGGATCGGGTGTGCTGGCGCGCAAAAGCCTTGTGGGCCGCGGTGTGCTGTCGCTTCGGCGTGCGACGCGTGTCCCCTGGGCCCACGCGCGGGTTTAAACTTTTCCCCGATTTTCAGATTTCCTTCAAACTTCAAATTCTTATAACTTTGGCTAGAAAGCTCCAAATTGAGCGAACCAAATTTTTCTGGATTCAGCTCTCTGAGTACTTTCCAGAAAATCAAGTTTCACTCCATGAAATTCCTTATTTCTCCAGAATTAATTCCTTAAAGTTTAAACTGTTAGGAATTTTAACTGGAGAATCCTTTGGAGGAAAATCCTGAAATTTTGCTGGGATGTTCACCAAAATATCCTTGAGATACCATAAAAATTTCAGATCCATTTGATCTCATTTAGTACACCTAATGGTGTGATTAGTAAAACTGTTCCAGAGAAAATAGAAAATGTTCAGAAACATTTTCAAAATTTTCTCTGAAATTGTTTAGCTCATATCTTTAGTTAGAGACTTCCAAATTAAGTGAGACCAACTCCATTAGAACCCTCTGAAAATCTAGTTTTCAGAAAGTCATAGTTTGTCTCATGAAAATTCCTAGAACACCCTAAGAGTTCCAATTAAGGTCAAGAACATAATTATTTGTGGAGGGCTCAAATGAGCTTTGCTGCAACTAAAACTTGACCAATTCTTTGTTTAGGTTGTAACCAAGCCACAGTAAAAGTTTCACAGTCATTAGGTCCGTCTAGCAAGGGTTATAGACTTCACAACTTCAAAGTTAATACAAATGCATTTAAATTAATACATACATTGTTCTTATCATGTAGTCGCTAAGGTCGAGGAGGAACCCGAAGTCCTAGACTTCGTTACTCCGGAGGAACAGCTAGCCTACGACCAAGAGCAGCAAGGCAAGCCCCGGTTTGCATTAACCTCTTTACAAATTTTTATTGTTTTGAGCACATACTTGTTTCCTTTATTCTGTGCATTAGAGTCTTGTTTGGAAATCCAACTGCATAGCCAAGAAAACCACGGGTTGGGCTTAGGATTGCAAACCTCGTTAGCCACTGCATTGCTAGGATAGAGTAGGATTCGGTACAAGTCGAGTAGTTGGAACTACTCGCGAGAATAGGCTAGAGGCACATTGCTCGGGTAGAGATAGCACATGAAACACATGGCAAGAAAATGAGACCGAGCGGAGAGTAAGGGCAGCAGGACTTTGGGGCCTGTGTGCTGTAGCTCCGCTTGTGTCGATTGAGGACCGAGCCGTGTGCGGGCCTGTTGAACAAGCTAGAACAGTACCGAAGACCTACCGGCTATATGGGAACCGGGAAACTGATGTAACTCGGGTAGCTGGGTGTTGAGGCATTGCCCGTCGTTCAGAGGGTAGGTTGAGAGCTCGAGGTGTAAATCAGCTGGCGGCACAGAGATGCGCGTGCAGGGACCTCTTGCTCGGGACGATGGGACCGGTTCAATATTTGGCTAACGGGTGAAAGGTAGTCGCGTACGGCGTCCGTGATGGTTGTTGTAGGCAACATCGAGTACGGGCGTACGTGACGGGTTGTTCGGGTAACCCTGCAGGTGTAAATCGATTATAATCGCCGTCCCTCGCGGTCAGTGAGTACCACTTGTTCACTGTACCATGACGTAGAAAGAACAGGCTAGTTACATGTTAAAATGTTGCTGATTGAAAGCTGGACATTGATTGTTAATGATATGCTGTAGTTTAGTGCTAACTAAAGTTCTTTTCAACTTTGGGCAAAGTACATGAGAGAAATGCGTTTCTTGTTTGATTGCGGCTCTCTCATGTGCCTTAGCGTAAGGTTTTCCACAACCTGCTGCTAAAACTTGAAAGTAAGGTTCCACTAATTAGGCGAGTCCTTGCAAATGATTTTTACCTCATGCAACCCATTACTCTCATGTAGAAGTTCCATGTTTAGGTGAGACGGGTCAGACTTGCTGAGCCTTCGTGCTCACTGCTTGTGTTTGAAGCTTTTTGCAGGGTTCTATGAGGAAGGGACTCCCGAATAGGAGACGGAACCCCAGGAGGGGAACCCCGTCGAGTGGGAGTCGTGCACGCCGCAGAGTTAGTGTGCGTGTGTGCTAGCAAGGACACGTTCGAGGGCTGAACGTGCACTTGATGCTTAGTCTACGCCCGTGAGTGTGGACTAAACTTATTTTGATGTAAACATGTTAATAAACTTGTTTATGTAATAAAGCTTCCGCTTCCGCTTTGTACCTTTGACGTGTGTTATACGGTGCTGTGCAACGCAGCACCCCTCAGCGTGATCCTGGCTCGACAGGACCAATGGGGTCGTGTCAGTATTTGACTCTACGCTTATGAGTACGTTTGTCCGATGAGACTCGGAACCCTCCAAGTGGATACTCATGAGCAACCTTGCCTCTGCGTTATTCATGTTGCTAGTAAGAAACGTCCACGGGCTGGACGGTTTCTTTGATGCTAAGTTAGATATGACTCGTGAGAGTTATATTAGTCTTCCTCTGTAGTATTTGAGGTAAAATATTTGTAAAATTAACTCTTTTTAAGCTTCCGCAAATGATTTATGTAATATAAGTTCCTTTACACGTGTGCTATTGGGCGCCGCATCACACGGCACCACCCAATGCGATTCCCGGGCGAGCGGCGCGACCTCGTGGCGGGGCGGACCCTCACATTTGAGAGTTTGTCAAAAACTCATAAATAACTTGAAGTGCAATTTGAGACTCAAGTCTAGTACTTCACCTTCCAAAGGTCCACTCAAATCAACTAAGCAATCCACCACTAAAAGTTGTGATTGTGCAAAATTAATAATTAATTTTAAGAAGCAACTTAGTGAAGCCCAAGGCAACTCCCAAGCCAAGAAAGGAGTTTTTGATAAGGAAAACTCAAATATGTAAGGAGTGTATATTTGAACTCTAGATCTCCACTAGTAAAAAATTGAGACACCCGGTTTTGAAAAAATGAACCAAGAGATGCGCATGTGTGCCAGGATGTTCATCACACATACACACGTACTTCACAAACTAAATTTCAGAATATAACCACGTACAAATAGTGTTTAAGTACTTTATTACAATAACTCATTGTCTCACTCATGAATATCTAACTTGTTCTGCAGCGGAAGACTCTAACGACAGCGGAAAATAACTTAAGACGATAGGGCTCCATTCCGACTCCACAGGCATGTTGACGGTAGTGCGCATGCCTAGTACTCCACCTGCTCTTCAAAGCATTCTTCTCCTGTAGCTGAAGTATATGTTGGAATGCAAGGGTGAGTACATGTCGTACTCAGCAAGTGCAGGAGTATGACATGTAGCTTAAAACAAGGTAGGAAATGAACGGTTTCCTTGCAGCAAGCAAGTTTCATTTCACAATCATGATAAAAACAGCAACTATCTCTAGGTGAAGTAAATCCCGAAATAACCAAGTAATTCATCATCCCTCATGTTCCATACCATCATAATTAATCATTTATCAACCAGCCAATTCTCATTCTCAAGTTCATCTCATATTTACAAATTCTCATGAACAACACATATTCATATAACGGAACCCAGTCTCATATTCATGACCAAAACCAGTCCCAAAACTAGTCCCAATGACAATACGATAACCATACCTGAATAACCATCCAAAGTTTTGTCTCTAATCATGGAAGTTGGCCAGGTGCATGTAACCGGAAGCACGGCTATCATGATAGTTTTACACTCTAAAGAGGTAGCACCACTTTACCCACAAGTTCAGAATTTTGTCACCTGTCGGTGATTATAGAGAACCTCAATTCTGCCACTACACAACCATCTGTGTATGGCCAAGAGATGACAAAATATCCTTTACAAAAGGGCTACTAGGGTTTACAGACCAACTGAGGTTTCAACGGCAGGCTCGAATCTCCATTCTCCCACCCACGGGCCTCCTCGTGTGCCATGCAGTTCCCAGGGCAGTCCTCCTCGACTCCCATTCCCTGCGCCATCCAATGGTCCATAACAAGCTAGCAACACACCTAATTAGTCAGCTAAGCCGCACCCATATTTGACCTTGTGGTGACACTGTTTTCCTGGCATGTTCTCGCATGAACAGGTCCTTAGATCTAAGACAAGAAACCACCATCTCATTCAGCATAACTACGAACCAAGCTTGCCTAGATCTCCCCATGCTCATTAACGTCATCATGTTCTCAACATCTTTAATCTTAATGAGTGCAGTAGCTAACCAAGTTTGTTTCAGTTTTCCCGAATCCCATAAGTTATGCGATGCAAAAGAGAAAACGACCATACCCGACCCAACATGTACCTGGCAACAAGGGTGGCTAAAAAAAGCTAGCAAACTCCTACTAACAGGTTTCCCATCAAGTTGACACGAGCATGCAGTTTTCACAAGCAAAACAGTTTGAAAACATAGGATCAATATGGTCAATAGGCACGTGCCTGTGACACCCTCATTTTCGATTTCTGCATATATTCATGTTTCATGTAGAAAAGCATTTTAAAATAAGTTGAAACAGAGTAAGAATAAAAAAGATAGCCATAAAGAGCCAATTCCAGTGCACCGAGAGCGCTGTAGACAATTTCCGCGGCCGCTGGCCACGTGGCGTGTTCGGAGCTCATCTCCGCACAGGGGGAGAGGTCCGCCGCTAAACTGGCTACGTGGCAGGATTGGGGCTCATCCCCACGAAGGGGGAGAGGTCTGTGGGACACGTGTTGCCCCCGGAGCTAGCCCCTACGAAGGAGCAAGGCCAGCCCCGCAGGACACGTGTTGCCTTCGGAGCTAGTCACCGCGGAAAAGAGAGGACCAGCCGCACGGGACACGTGTAGCTCTCGGAGCTCACCTCCGAGTGGTCCGGTCCTACTGGACACGTGTCACCTCCGGAGCTCACCTTCGGGAGGTCCGACACTGTTGGACACGTATCATATCTAGAGCTCACGTCCGGGAGATCCGTCACTACCGAACACGTGTCGACCTTGGAGCTCGTCTCTGAGGAGAAAGGAAATCTGGTGCTACTGGACACGTCGCATTCTTGGAGCCCACCTCCGAAGAGAAGGGAGGTCCGGCTCTGACACATGGCACTATCGGAGCTCACCTCCGAAGAGAAGGGAGGTCCGGCTCTGACACGTGGGACTATCGGAGTTCACCACCGAAGAGAGGGGAGGTCTGGCACTGACACGTGGCGCACGCGGAGCTCGTCTCTGAAAAGAGAGGGAGGTCCCGCCCGCCAGGACGCGTGGCGCACGTGGAGCTCACCTCTGAGGAAGAAGGAGGTCTCGCCCGCCTGACACGCGGCACAACCAGAGCTCGTCTCTGCGGAAAGGGGAGCCCAGGTTCCCGCTAGACACGTGGAGCTTCCAGAGCTCATCACTGCGTAAGGACGCGATTCTGAAGCGGTTTTTCTTCTGTATGCATGGGAATCCCCGGTATTGAGGAAACCGACACGAATTCCACGTCGCTACCGCACCAAATCAATTGAGGATAAGTTGTTAAGATTCAAAAACAATTTGAATAGGACTCTTATTCGAATTCCAATCAGATTAGGACTCTTTGTTTCCCGGTTATAAATAGAACCGAAATCCTTTGGCTGCAACCACAAACTTCTTTTCTACCTCCCGAGTCGATGACTTAGAGCCCTAGCCCCAAACTCGTCGAGTTAATTCACTTCGCCGGAGTTTAGTCGCCGGAAGAGCCCCGACGATCTGCGTTGCTAGGAGGGAGGTCCCGAAGAACGTAAGGTAGGTTTCCATTACCACCTTACGACATTATTGCGTTTTCTTTGCATCTATTCTCTGATCCTTTCGAACAGAAGCTTTTTTGTGGACAGATCACGTGTTGATCGGTTTGATCTAAAGTCAAGATCATCGCCATGTCCACAATTGATCTTTACACCTCTGTTCATCATAAAAACCCATGCAAGCCATGCAACAACAGGTACAAACTAAACTGCATCATAGGATTAGCATGCATATGCATCATTGCATCTTAAAGTAGAGTTGTGCATGATATTGATTGCTGTGAATCTTGTATGTGCATGATCGTAATTAGAAGGACAATCTCAGGGAGCTATCTACGACGAGCTGCAACAACAAGGTTTCGAGATCCCAGAGAAACAGGAACCGCAAGAACAAGGCAAGTGCCCCTTGACCATATTGATCCCATGTTTTGGAAAATCTGTTTTGTTTGCGAAAAGGTGTGTGTGCTTGAGTCAACATGATGGGAAACCCTTTATAGGAGTTTACTAGTTTTGTTAACCACCCTTGTCGCTGGGAAAGTTAATGAGTCGGGTATTGTTTTTTTTATGCTTCGCCGAGTCCATGGGATATGGGAAGCGAGATAGATGTGTTTAGCTAACTGCACTCGTAAGAATAATTAGAAATCAGATATTGTTAATGAACATGAATCGGAGGGAGATCTAGGCAAGATGGGTTTGTGAATGAGGTAGAATGAGATGGTGGTTACTTGCCGTAGATCTAAGGACCGGTTCATGCGAGAACATGCCAGGATAACAGTGCCACCATAAGGCCAAGTATGGGTGCGGCTTAGCTGAGTAATTAGGTAAGTTGCTATATTGTTATGGACCGTGGAAGGCGCGGGGAATGGGAGTCGAGTGAGGACTGCCCTGGGAACTGCATGGCACAAGAGGGGGCCGTGGGTAGTAGAATTGGAGATTCTCACCTGCGGGTGAAACCTTAGTGAGTCCATACATCTAGTAGCCCCTTTGTAAAGGCTATTTTGTGGTCTCTTGGCCATACACCGATGGTTGTGTACTGGTATAATATAGGTTCTGCAGTCGCCAACAAGTGACGAAATCACAAACTTGTGGGTAAAGAGGTACAAACCCTGAAGAGTCTAAAACTATCATGATAGTCGAGCTTACGGTCATGATCACCTGGCCAACATCCATGATTAGTTGGTATCTTTATGGTTTTTGGTTTGGTTATGGTTTTTGGGACTATTGAGTCCAGGTAATGAGATTGGTTGCATGACTGTTGAGTCATGGCAACAAGATTTGGTCTCGGAATGAGACAGAATTGAATGGTAGCGAATACGAGATGGTTTTCATGAGATGGTAGCGAATACGAGATTGTATTCGTGATATGGTAGTGAATACGAGATGGTATTCATGAGCAAAGTTGATTAATGTCTGGTTGAGACATGGAAAGGGATGAATCATGATGGAGGCATGTTAATGTTAATACATGTTGGGATTACATTCACTTTATGCTAAGTTGCTGTTTTTATCGTTTTTTGAGAATTAAACTTTGCTTTCTGCAATGAGCCTTTTTATACCTTCCTTGTTGTAAGCTACATATCATATGTTTCCGCACTTGCTAAGTACATCATGTACTCAAACTTGCATTATCATACATTATCAGCAACAGGAGAGGATTACTATGAAGACCTCGTGGAGTATTAGGAGTGAGATCCACCTCAACCTTGCCTGTGGAGTAGAGATAGAGCCGCCGCTGCTGCTTAGTTTGCTTCTGCATTAGTTAGAAGACTTCCGCTGCTAGAATAAGACTTCCGCTGCTAA
This sequence comes from Neostapfia colusana, assembly GCA_030760725.1. Lineage (NCBI taxonomy): Eukaryota > Viridiplantae > Streptophyta > Magnoliopsida > Poales > Poaceae > Neostapfia > Neostapfia colusana. The sequence continues at coordinate 35,741,767 of JASWHV010000013.1, read as the reverse complement.
GATAAGACTTCAGCTGCTAGAATGAGTCCAAGACTCACGAGACATTGTAATAAACCTTGTTATTCGTGGTTATATATATTCTGAATTCAGTTTGTGGATGATATGTGTATGTGTGATGAACATCCTGGGCACACATACGCATCAGCTCTCGGTTCTGTGTTCTACAGAATTGAGGGCATCACAGATTGGTATCAGAGCCACGTTGACTGTAGGACGCATCCCTACTCACATATTGGTATTAGAAGCCACACTGACCATAGGATGCAAGCTTAGGTAAAATGCATAGATTGGCATTGGAACCACCTTGACCATAGGACAAAGTCGTAGAGTAGTCACAGATTGGTATCACCCCAAAACCCCATAGGACTCCCATTGAATAAGCCTTGAATAGGAGTTGTGTGCTGAGCTTTGTGATGATTGGTTGTGCTTGAGTGCTTAGTGTGAGTTGTGGGACATTTCAATGTTGTCCATATCCGCACATAGTAGAGAGATGTGAAATGCCTCAGCCATTGTTCACATCCTCATATAGGACGATATTAAGTCCATCCACCTTGATGCATATAGTTAGGGGGATCCATCTAACATTTCTAACCTCTATTCTATTCCATTCTATCTCACAGATGGTGAGAGGAAACGCCTGCCGCCAAGGAAGGAACGTCCGTGGCAACCAAGAGGATGGCCACGATGAAGTTCCTGTTAACCCCGGAGCTGGTGAAAACAACCTGGAATGGATGATGGCCATGCAAAATCAGCTTATGCAAACCATGATCCAAACTTTGGGTCAGCTGCAGGCCAACAAAAACAACCCCGTTCCGGCACCACCCCCACCGCCGCCACCACCACCGGCTCACAATCGCTTGGGAGAGTTCATGATGACTCGACCACCCACTTTTGCTCAAGCTAATGACCCAATGGAGGCTGACGATTGGTTGAAGTCCATGGAGAAGAAGCTTGCCATAGTTCAGTGCAATGACTGAGAGAAGGTTCTCTTCGTGTCGCACCAACTCATGGGAGCAGCCGCTAACTGGTGGGATGCCCTTTGCAACGCTCATGTCGACCCGGAGACTATTACTCGGACTGAGTTCAAGGAGAGTTTCCGCTCTCATTACATCCCTGCTGGTGTAATGATGCTCAAAGGACAAGAGTTTGAAGGTCTCCGCCAAGGACAGAAAAGCGTGAACGAGTATCTCAACAAGTTCACGCAGCTGTCATGGTACACCCCTGAAGATGTCAACTCGGACCAACGGAAGCAGTACCTGTTCATGAGAGGGTTGAACAATGAGATCCAGGTTCAACTCCTCAACAATGACTATGCGAGCTTCCAGAAGTTGGTTGACAAAGCTATAGTGGTTTAGAGCAAGATCCGAGAGATCGAGCGCGAGGGCAAAAGAAAGATGCCATACCATCCACAAGGGAGCAATGTACGATCTCGGTACATGCCCCCAGCTGCACCACAGTATGGGTCGCCCGCTCCTGCTTTTTGCCCTAATCAACCACCACAGCAACGTCCTGTCATGCAAGCACCTCGTGTGCCTTTGCCTCCTGCGACCCGTCCAAACATGGGCGCTCCTGCTCAAAACCCTCTCCCTAACGTACCTGCTGAGGTGGGCAACAAGGCATGCTTTGCATGCGGTGAAACAGGACACTTCGCGAGCCAGTGCCCGAGGAGAGGTCCTGGACAACCAAGCAACGTGCCCAAACAGAACCCACGGCCGAACGGAGGAGCCAATCAAGGAAACCGTGGACAGCAGAACTACGCTCGCGGCAACGTGAACCATGTTTCTGCTGCGGAAGCACAATAGGCTGAGGACGTCGTAGTTGGTATGTTCCTTGCCAACTCCAACCCAGCCACCATTCTATTTGATTCCGTAGCATGACATTCATTCATATCATCCAAGTATGTTGCCAAGAATAATCTACCCATATCACACTAGAAATATACTATGTTGGTTAATTCTCCCGGTGGAGGGATGAGGACTAATATAGTATGTCTGAAAGTAAACCTTAAAATAAGGGGGGTAGACTTCCTTGCCAACCTCATTGTTTTGGATTCCCAAGGGCTTGACATAATACTCGGAATGGATTGGTTAAGCAAGCACAACAGAGTAATACAATGTGCCGAAAGGAGCGTGCATTTGACAAACGAGCACGGTACCCGTATTGAGTTTGAGTCAGCCCAGCCAACAACCGAGAAGGCAATGCTGAACCACGTCGAAGGAGCAACCCTGGAAAGCATTCCGGTGGTTCAAGAATTCTCGGACGTGTTCCCAGAAGAACTTCCAGGTATGCCACGTGACCGGGACATCGAGTTTTCCATTGACTTGGTACCCGGAACTGCACGTATAGCAAAGAGACCCTATAGGATGCCCGTCAATGAACTAGTGGAGCTCAAGAAGCAAATCCAGGAGCAGCAAGAGAAGGGTTTTATACATCCAAGTTCGTCATCATGGGGAGCCCCCGTGCTCTTCATAGACAAGAAGGATGGGACCCAAAGAATGTGCGTGGACTATAGGTCTCTCAACAAGGTGACGATCAAGAACAAATACCCTCTGCCTAGTATAGAGGACCTGTTCGACCAAATGAAGGGAGCCCGAATGTTCTCCAAGATTGATCTTCGGTCGGGATATTTCCAGCTGAAGATTAAACCCTCTGACATACCCAAGACTACCTTTCGAACATGGTATGGTTCATATGAATATACCGTTATGTCTTTTGGGTTAACGAATGCACCCGCATACTTCATGTACCTCATGAATAAAGTCTTCATGGAGTACCTGGACAAGTTCGTCATGGTTTTCATTGACGACATCATGGTGTATTCGAAAAGCGAGGAGGAACACGAAGAACATTTGAGATTGACATTGCAAAAGCTGCGGGAGCATCAATTGTATGCCAAACTCAGCAAATGTCAATTTTGGCTAAAGGAGATATCGTTCCTAGGCCATATCATCTCTGAGGAAAGAATATCGGTTGACCCCGAAAAAGTGGGAGATGTTCTGAAGTGGAACCAACCGCAAAACGTGAGGGATATTTGGAGTTTTCTTGGGATGGCCGGATACTACCGCCGGTTCATAAAGGACTTCTCTAAGATAGCAAAGCCTATGACGGAGTTGCTAACAAAGGTAAAAGCCTTCCAATGGACCCCAGCGTGCCAAGAAAGCTTTGAGGATCTCAAGAAAAGGCTAACCACAGCGCCGGTCTTAGTATTACCGGACGTGAGCAAGAGCTTCGACATATATTGTGACGCATCAAGACAAGGGCTCGGATGCGTGCTCATGCAAGAAGGACAAGTGGTAGCCTATGCCTCACGACAATTAAAGAAGCGAGAGCTGAATTACCCCATACATGACCTGGAGCTAGCAGTCGTGGTACATGCATTGAAGATTTGGAGACATTATATCATTGGTCATCGATGTGAGATCTATACGGATCATAAAAGCCTCAAGTACATATTCACCCAAACGGATTTGAATTTGAGGCAACGTCGATGGTTGGAGCTTATCGAGGATTATGATGTTGGAATCAACTATCACCCCGGAAAGGCCAATATAGTAGCCGATGCATTGAGCCGGAAGGGAGCATGTCACCAACTCACGGTTCGGGAGCTACCACCTGAGCTACAAAAGGAGTTTGAACGATTACATCTTGGGTTTTTGAACGAGATGAAGTAATGGAAGTCCACACTTCGTTGGAGCAAGAGATAAGAGATGGCCAAGTAATGGATGCTTAGATCAAAGAGATCAAGGAAAGGATCCAACAAGGCATCGAAAAGGACTTCAAGGAAGACGACAAGGGTACGCTTTGGCTAGGGAAAAGGATTTGTGTGCCTAACGTGAAGCACATCCGCGACACGATATTAAAGGAGGCACATGACTCACTATATTTCATACATCCCGAAAGTACCAAGATGTACAAGGACCTGAAGACTTGTTATTGGTGGGATGGTATGAAGAGGGACATAGCTGAGTATGTTGCCCTATGCGACACATGCCAACGGGTGAAGGCCGAACATCAAAGACCCGCTGGACTGTTGCAACCCTTGAAGGTACCCGAGTGGAAGTGGGAAGACATCAGTATGGATTTCATCGTCGGATTGCCACGAACTCAGTCGGGTTACGACTCCATCTGGGTTATCGTGGACCGATTGATGAAAACCACCCATTTTCTTCCTGTAAAGATCAAGTACAATATTGCACAACTAGCCGATCTGTACATGGAGCAAATCGTGTGCCGCCATGGAGTCCCGAAGAGGATAGTCTCAGATTGGGGTTCTCAGTTTACCTCTAGATTTTTGAGGAAGCTGCAGAAAGCTATGGGTACACGACTGGATTTTAGCTCCGCTTACCACCCGCAGACTGATGGACAAACCGAAAGGACAAACAAAATTTTGGAGGACATGCTGAGAGCTTGCGCCTTGAAACATGGACGTAGTTGGGATAGGAGCCTGCCGTACGCTGAGTTCTCCTATAACAACAGCTATCAAGCTAGCTTGAAGATGTCTCCTTTTGAAGCATTGTACGGTAGACGGTGTAGAACGCCACTATTTTGGAACGAAACCAGAGAGAACCAAGTGTTTGGCCCAGGAATTCTACAAGAGGCTGACAAGCAAGTCTAAACAATACGGGAGAACTTGAAGGCTGCTCAGTCACGACAAAAGGGCTATGCGGACAATAGGCGAAGGAAGTTGACTCTCAAAGTAGAAGACTTTGTATACCTTAAGGTATCGCCTATCCGAGGCCAACGGTGTTTTAACGTCGAGGGCAAGCAAGCACCTCGCTATATCGTGCCATTTAAGATTTTGGACAAGCGAGGAGAAGTAGCCTATCAACTAGAGCTCCCAATGCACCTCTCCGACGTGCATGACGTGTTTCACGTATCACAGCTCAAGAAGTGCTTGAGAGTACCGGAAGAGCAAGTACCAATGGATGAACTCGAACTTCAATAGGATCTGACCTATGCAGAGCACCCTTTCCAAATTTTGGACGTGAAGGAAAGGGTCACGAGGAACAAAGTGATCTGATGGTGCAAGGTGCAATGGAGCCGTCACACGGAAGCAGAAGATACATGGGAGCGTGAAGAAGACATCAAGACAGAATTCCCTCATCTATTCTCTACTAATGAATCTCGAGGGCGAGATTCAATTTAAGGGGGGTAGATTTGTGACACCCTCATTTTTGATTTCTGCATATATTCATGTTTCATGTAGAAAAGCATTTTAAAATAAGTTGAAACAGAGTAAGAATCAAAAGTATAGCCAAAAGAGCCAATTCCAGTGCACCGAGAGTGCTGTAGACAATTTTCGCGGCCGCTGGCCATGTGGCGCGTTCCGAGCTCATCTCCACACAGGGGGAGAGGTCCACCGCTAAAATGGCTACGTGGCAGGCTCGGGGCTCATCCCCGTGAAGGGGGAGAGGTCCGACTCCGTGGGACACGTTTTGCGCCCGGAGCTAGCCCCTGCGAAGGAGCAAGGCCAGCCCTGCAGGACACGTGTCGCCTTCGGAGCTAGTCACCGTGGAAAAGAGAGGACAAGCCGCACGGGACACGTGTAGCTCTCGGAGCTCACCTCCGAGAGGTCCGGTCCTACTGGACATGTGTCACCTCCGGAGCTCACCTTCGGGAGGTCCGACACTGATGGACACGTGTCACCTCCGGAGCTCACGTCCAGGAGGTCCGTCACTACCGGACACGTGTCGACCTCGGAGCTCGTCTCTGAGGAGAAAGGAAATCTGGCGCTACTGGACACGTGGCATTCTCGGAGCCCACCTCCGAAGAGAAGGGAGGTCCGGCTCTGACATGTAGCACTATCGGAGCTCACTTCCGAAGAGAGGGGAGGTCCGGCTCTGACACGTGGCACTATTGGAGCTCACCTCTGAAGAGGGGGGAGGTCCGGCACTGACACGTGGCGCACGAGGAGCTCGTCTCTGGAAAGAGAGGGAGGTCCCTCCCGCCAGGACGCTTGAAGAGCCTCAGTTTTGACACATGCTTGAAGTGTTCATCACCACACACACACACAGACCTCATTTGAAGAAAGTTGATGAACACATTTGAAGAGCAAGTAACCACCATCAACATACTCATTAGAGAACAAACTCGCATATTGCAAAAGTGGTATTTCCCACATGTATTATATAGGGGCTGGGCATATGAAAAACTCCTACACATTGCTAGGATTGTCCATGCCAAGTTTCACCCAAATTCAAAACCATTTTGAGGTCATTTTTGGTATAGCTAGAAAAAGGGCAGTTTGAAACTACATTCAAATTCAAACTGTTTTTATCCCATGAATTCAAAAGTGGGAGACATATTCTTACTCAGCACATTTTTGTGAGCTCACACACCAATTTTCACTCCATTTGGAGTTAATCTTGACATGAGCTAAGTGGGGCATATTCAAACTTTTATTTGAATTTCAAACTGAACATGTGCTGAAATTTATCCAAACCAAACACAATTTAAATTCTAACTAATTCAAATGGCTCAAAGGTCGATAATTCAAATCACCAGGGGCTTTGTGGGAACTACTGTTTACAACAGTAGATTGGAGTTAAGTTCAGAGGTTGAAATTTAGGGTGGGACCCACATGTCATAGAGATGAGAGTGAAGACTTGCACACAAAGTCACAGCCTCGGTGGGAAATTCCACCGAGCAGCTTCCGGTTCAACACCACCGAGAGCTCCCCGTGCGCCACCGAGGAGGAGCAGCATCACCAGCTGCTTCCCGCTTTCACACGCGAGCCAAGAGCGGTTCCGGGGTCCTCTTAAGGCGCTCCACCGAAGCAAGCATCGCTCGCTTCCTTCTCCCCAGTGAACACCGAGCCCCCGGCCTTCCGCCTCTCTGTTCAATCGGGAAACCGCGAAAACATCGCGCCCCCTCCTTCCCCGAGCTGCTAGGCAGCATCCTGAGGTCGCACTGCACTTCCCCGACGCTAAAAACCCCGAGCTCCGGCCTCCCTTGCCCGAGAACGATCGCCACAGCGGCGACCTAACCTCAGCCGAATGTCAGGCGCTCGTGGACAGCGTTCCACAGGGGCTTTCACGGTCCAGCAAGAGCGGCAACAGGAGCGCGAGACCACCGTGTTGCTCTCCTCCAAGTCTGGAAGCAAACCGTGAAGAATCCGCTACGAATTTCCAGATTTTGCTCCGGCGGTCTTAAACCGAGCTTCCAGTACAAATTCTTCGAATTCCCGCTCTATGATCCTTCTTAGGTTATCGAATCCTGCACATAGGCGCTGGACTAGCCGGCGATCAATTTCCTTTCTGCACCCATGGTATGAAACCGACTAGGAGTGACGAGTTTTGAGCTCGATCGAGGACGTTCATGGCGGGCACGATCGGTCACACGGTGCCGACCACCTTGCCACCATCTTTGAACACCTTTGAGATCTTGTCGAGCTTCCTAGAGGTGTACTGATGCTGTAGAACCGATTGTTTGAGGTCTTGGCGGGTTAGAAACCACGGCCGTCGGCGCCGAACCTCAACCGAGGCCGCCGCACGTCGCCGGGCTATTTCCGGTCACCGCCAACTCGAACTGACACCACCAACGTGTTCGTTGACGTCGATAACCCCCTGGCGGCGAGTTTCAGACCGTGCGATGGCCGGCAGCGACAATCCAGCGAGCTTCGGGTCTGCTCCGGCGAGGGGAGGTGGCGCGGGCGCGTCGGGAGGAAGAAGACGACGCGGGGCCCGGCTGCCAGCGACTTAAAAATTTAAATCAGGATCGTGTGCGGCTGGGATCTGTTGTGCTGGCGCGCAAGAACCCCGCAGACCACGGTGTGCCGACGCATCAGTGCGCAACACGTGTCCCCGTGGCCCACCCGCAAGTTTAAACATTTCCTTGATTTTCAGATTTTCATTCAAACTTCAAATCCTCATAACTTGGGCTAGAAAGCTCCAAATCGAGTTAACCAAATTTTGTTGGATTCAGCTCTCTGAGCACTTTCCAGAAAATCAAGTTTCACTTCATGAAAACCCTTAATTCTCCAGAATTAGTTCCTCAAAATTTAAACTGTTTGGAATTTTGACTGGAGAATCCATTGGAGGAAAATTCTGAAATTTTGCTGGAATGTTCCCCAAAATATCCCTGAACTACCATAAAATTTCTGATCCATTTGAGCTCATTTGATCCACCTAATGGTGTGATTACTGAAACTGTTCCAGAGAAAATAGAAAATGTTCAGAAACATTTTCAGAATTTTCTCTGAAATTGTTTAGCTCATATCTCTAGCTAGGAACCTTCAAATTAAGTGAGACCAACTCCATTAGAACCCTCTGAAAATCTAGTTTTCATAAATTCATGGCTTGTTCCATGAAAATCCCTAGAACACCCTAAGAGTTCCAATTAAAGTCAAGGACATAATTAATTGTGGAGGGCTCAAATGAGCTTTGCTGCAACTAAAATTGACCAAGTCTCTGATTAGGTTGTAACCAAGCCACAGTAAAAGTTTCACAGTCTTTGGGTCTATCTAGTGAGACTTAGAAGGTTCACAAATTTAAAACTCAATTCAAATGCATTTAATTGATACATGTACTTCTTATATCATGTAGTCGCTAAGGTCGAGGAGGAACCCGAAGTCCTAGACTTCGTTACTCCGGAGGAGCAGCTAGCCTACGATGAAGAGCAGCAAGGCAAGATCTGGTTTGCATTAACCCTTTTTACAAGTTTTTATTGTTTTGAGAACTTACTTGAGTACCATTATTCCTTGCAATAGAGTCGTGTTCGGAAACCCAATTGCATAGCCAAGAAAACCATGGGTTGGGTTTAGGATTGCAAGACCCCGTTAGCTACTGCAGAGCTAAGTTAGGGTAGGATTCGGTACAAGTCGAGTAGTTGGAACTACTCGCGAGCATAGGCTAGAAGCACTCGACTCGGGTAGAGATAGCACATGATACACATGGCAAGAAAAATGAGACCGAGCAGAGAGTAAGGGCAGCAGGACTTTGAGGCCTGTGTGCTATAGCTCCGCTTGTGTCGATTGAGGACCGAGCTGTGTGCGGGCCTGTTGAACAAGCTACAACAGTACCAAAGACCTACCGGCTATATGGGAACCGGGAAACCGATGTAACTCGGGTAGCTGGGTGTTGAGGCATAGCTGGTCGTTCAGAGGGTAGGTTGAGAGCTTGAGGTGTAAATCGGCTGGCGGCACTGAGATGCGCATGCAGAGACCTCTTGCTCGGGACGATTGGACCGGTTAAACATTTGGCTAACGGGAGAAAGGTAGTTGTGTACGGAGTCCGTGATGGTTGTTGTAGGCAACATCGAGTATGGGCGTACGTGACGGGTTGTTCGGGTAACCCTGCAGGTGTAAATCGATTATAATCGCCATCCCTCGCGGTCAGTGAGTACCACTTGTTCACTGTACCATGACGTAGAAAGAACAGGCTAGTTACATGTTAAAATGTTGCTGATTGAAAGATGGACTTTGATTGTTAATGATTTGCTGTAGTTTAGAGCTAACTAAAATTCTTTTCAACTTTGGGCAAAGTACATGAGAGAAACGCATTTCTCGTTTGATTGTGGCTCTCTCATGTGCATTAGCGTAAGGTTCTCCACAACCTGCTGCTAAAACTTGAAAGTAAGGTTCCAATATTTAGGCGAGTCCTTTGCAAATTATTTTATCTCATGTACCCATCACCCCTCATGTAGAAGTTCCATGTTTAGGAGAGACGGGTCAGTCTTGCTGAGCCTTCGTGCTCACTGCTTGTGTTTGAAGCTTTTGCAGGGTTCCATGAGGAAGGGACTCCCGAAGAGGAGACGGAACCCCAGGAGGGGAACCCCGTCGAGTGGGAGTCATGCACGCCGCCGTGTTAGTGTGCGGGTGTGCTAGCAAGGACACGTTCATGGGCTGAACGTGAACTTGATGCGTAGTCTACGCCCGTGAGTGTAGACTGAACTTATTTTGATGTACAAATGTTCATAAACCACTTTATGTAATAAAAGTTTTGCTTCCGCTTTGTACCTTTGATGTGTGTTATCCGGTGCTGTGCAACGCAACACCCCTCAGCGTGATCCTGGCTCGACAAGACCGTGGGGTCGTGTCAGACGCGTGGCACACGCAGAGCTCACCTTTGAGGAAGAGGGAGGTCTCGCCCGCCTGACACGCGGCACAACCAGAGCTCGTCTCTGCGGAAAGTGGTGCCCAGGTTCCCACTGGACCCGTGGAGCTTCCGGAGCTCATCACCACGTAAGGACGTGATTCTGAAGCGGTTTTTCTTCTGTACGCATGGGAATCCCTGGTACTGAGGAAACCGACACGAATTACACGCCGCTACCGCACCGAATCAATTGAGGATAAGTTGTTGAGATTTAAAAACAATTTGAATAGGACTCTTATTCGAATTCCGATCAGATTAGGACTCTTCGTTTCCCGGTTATAAATAGAACCGAAAACCTTTGGCCGCAACCACTGTAACACCCCAAAATCCTGTTAAGAAGGGAATTTAAAATTTTTTGGATGTATTGCATGTGTTGCAAAAATTCAAACTGGAATTCAAATTAAACTCAAAACAGAAATGAAAAAGAAAAAGAAAAGGAAAAAAATAAACCTCCCCGGCCAGTGGGCCGAAACCCACCAGCCGGCCCACTCACCCCCTCGCCAGCCCGCAAGCCGCGCGCCCGCGTATCTCTTGCAGACAGGCGGGACCCACCTGTCATCCCCAACCTCCCGCTCGCACCGACCCCGGACTGTTCCCCGCGCGCGCGATCGTAACCGACCGGAATTCCGCGTCCCGCAGCCCGACTCCCGGTCCCAGAAGGCTCCAGCTCGATCTAAACAAACCCACCGCCCTTCCCCGGCTATATAAACCCCGGCATCTCCCCGTTTTTCCCCCACGATCCACCGTTTTTCCTTCCGGTGAAAACCCGAGATTCCCCGGCCAATTTCGCTTGATCTTCGCTCGGGATTTCTGATCTAACTCGCTGGTCTTGATCCACCGCCTCCGGGGAACCGCGAAGGTGCAGAAAACTCAGTGGTTTGCGCTTCTAACACAGCACCGACGAGCCTCGCCGTGAATTCACCTCGGACCTCGTCGCCGACCGCTTTCCAGGACCTCCGAGCTCAAGAAAACCCCCAAGGTGAGATCCCCGACCTCCCCTCTACCGATCTATGCCATAAAATCACAGTTTTAGGAAGAATTGACGAAGATCCGAAGCTCTCCGGCGAGATCGCCGCCTCCCTCCCCCGTGCTCGATCAGAGCGACGTGGCCGCTTGTGCGCCGTCTATTTTAAATCGCACGGTAGAATTTAAATCTCCGCGTACCGGTTCGATGTTATAATCTCATCCATCTGTTTTAAATCGGACGGTCCACGTTAGCCCGCGTTATAAAGGCCGTAATTCTTACGCGCTACCCCCTGCGGTTCTCGGAAAATACGAGCTAGCCCCGGAAACTTCTGATCTAGCCCCTGGAACTTCAGAAAATCATGTAAATTCATTTAAAAATCAGTTTTAGCCCCTGGACTTAATAAAAATTAAGAAAACCCCTCTGTTATGTGTAGTTAGACCCCTGGAAATTCTTAAAATAATATAATAGTCCCTGTAGTGGGGTGAGTTTACCTTTTTAACCCTATGTGATATTTAATTTAGGAATTTGAATATGTGTTTAGTATTTAAAAAATAAAAGATGGGACAAACCCATTGTAAATTCAAATTAAAAACTTTCCTAGTACTTGGAAAACTTTGGAGTGAGATAAAAATAGATTTTTGGCTGAAATGAATCTGTTTAATTGATTATTCACATTTATTAGTTATAGGGACACATTTTAAGTAGAGAATAATTCTGAAAATTAGTAAAATAAATGTAAAATAGTTCACATCAGAGGAGAAGTTCAAAAATATATTATTTAATATTTTAGACCCAAAACCTATTCTGTTTAGATGAGGTGTCTTACTATTTTCATAATAAAGTTCACATTTAGGTATAGGAAATAAATATGAAAATATAGCAAGCTAGGTATGAATAACTAGAAAATGATAAATGAAGTTTCTAAAATCCAAAGAATTCAGTTTAGGGTTGGTAGAAGGTCTGAAGACACATATGGAGTAGGAAAATACCCTCCATGCACACTTGGTAGCTAAAAGGTGTATCCATTGAATATAAGGAATTTATTTAAATTGGAAACTCATATATAGTATGCAAACATAAATATGAATACCAAAGTAGAAATCATATGCACATATTTAAAAGTGCATGTAAGCCAAAATCAACACACATAGAGTAACCACAACACATACAAATGTGAATGGCTTTCATAAATGTGAATGTATGGTTTGTATGAAGTGGAAGTGTGAACTATGTCTTATGGATTGTTGTTTTCTTTTGCTATGTGTGATGGTATGATGTAGAACCTGCTCCAGAGCAAGTTCTTCCTTTCCAAGATCAGGACTATACATTCCCAGAGCAGCAAGAAGAAGGCAAGTGTCCTTGACCACTTTGTTCCTATACTAGGATGTGTAGATAGAATTATTTGCATTGTCAATTGAAATATGAAACCCATGCTAGGAAGTTTCCCTAGAATTGCATTACCTTGTTTTCCTTGTAGCTTGGGTTGGGATTTGTTTCATTATGTCATATTACTTGTGCTTAGCCATGCTTAGAATGGGATAATGGGAATATGAGATCATCAATTAATTACCTTACTCTAGAATGAGATATTATGAGTTATGTAGAGGTAGGGATCGAGGCAAGTTGGATGATTTGGTTGGTGCTGGGTGCACGAGACTCGGGTTTGTGTTTAGTACTTGCCTGGATCCTAAGGACCGGTTCATGGAGCATGTAACCTGGCTTTACCGTGCCAACCACATGCTGAGATGGGGCAGCTTGGCCAATTAATTAGGTGTATCCCCGGCGTAGTATGGGTGTGTTTGATGGTGCGGGGAATAGGTGTCAGCTGGACTACCATATGAACCGCAAGGCTCAAGAAGGGGGCAATGCAGCCGGGTTGGAGCCTCTTGTATGCTGTTAGGGGTGAAACCTCAGTGGGCCCACGCTCGTCGGGAATCCCTTTGTAAAGGCTTTGTAGTGATCTCCTGGCTACACACCTGGGAAGTGTGAATGTGGTTCGTGGCCACTGGCATAATGGAGGTTCTTTTAGTCCACCTGACAACGGGGGATGAAATCACTACATGTGGGTACAGTGGTGCAAACTCTGCAGAGTCAAAACTGTCATGACAGCCGTGCTCACGGTCAAGAGCGGCTTGGACTTATTCATGATTAGAGGATGAGGACCTTGGAGGTTGTGGATGTTAAGCAGGGAGCTTAACATTGGAAATGATGTTATGGTTATTTGATTATGATGATGGGATGGGAGATTGGGACCATTTCACCTGTGTAGGAATGTAGGTGCTTAATAAGCTAAGGTGATAGGTATTAATTGTGTAGTGCTTTAACCATGAGTTCAACCTCCCCTTGTTCTAGCCATGCATGACTTAACTTTCCCACACTTGCTGAGTACCGTCGGTACTCAACCTTGCATATTTGTTGGTTTATATTGCTGCTCAGGTAAAGATAATGAAGTGGTGTTTAATGATCAAGACTTTGGACCCGAAGAAGGTTTCTAGGTTCATGGAGTCCCCCGGGCAACGCCTGTGACGGAGCCCACAAGAATAATTATTCCGCTGCTATTTTATGAACTTATTATTGTCCATCGAGACATATACTCTGTAAGACTTATTTATATTCGACACCTGGCTTGTAATAAATGATGCTTCACTAGTTGTCATCACATGTATGAGAAAATGATCCTGGCATACATGTGATATTCACTCGGTTGTTCTTCGGAAAAACCGGGTGTGACAACCACAAACTTCTTTTGCAACTCCCGAGTCAACGACTTGGAGCCCTATCCCCTAACTCATCGAGTTAATTCCCTTCACCGGAGTTTAGTCTCCGGAGGAGCCCCGACGATCTGCATTGCTAGGAGGGAGGTCCCGAAAAACGTAAGGTAGGTTTCCATTACCACCTTACGACATCATCGCATTTTCTTTGCATCTGTTCTTCGATCCTTTCGAACAGAAGCTTTTTCATTGACAGATAACGTGTTGATCAGTTTGATCTAAAGTCAAGATCATCGCCACATCCACAATTGATCTTTACACCTCTGTTCATCATAAAACCCATGCAAGCCATGCAAGAACACGTACAAACTAAACTGCATCATAGGAGTTGTGCATGATATTGATTGTTGTGAATCTTGTATGTGCGTGATCGTAATTAGAAGGACAACCTCAGGGAGCTATCTATGACGAGCTGCAACAACAAGGTTTCGACATCCCAGAGCAACAGGAACCGCAAGAACAAGGCAAGTGCCCCTTGACCATATTGATCCCATGTTTTGGAAAAACTGTTTTGTTTGCGAAAAGGTGTGTGTGCTTGAGTCAACATGATGGGAAACCCTTTATAGGAGTTTACTAGTTTTATTAACCACCCTTGTCACTGGGAAAGTTAATAAGTCGGGTATGGTTTCTGTTTTTATGCTTCGCCGAGTCCATGGGATATGGGAAGCGAGATAGATGTGTTTAGCTAACTGCACTCGTAAGAATAATGAGAAATCTGATATTGTTAATGAACATGAATCGGAGGGAGATCTAGGCAAGCTGGGTTTGTGAATGAGGTAGAATGAGATGGTGGTTACTTGCCGTAGATCTAAGGACCGGTTCGTGCGAGAACATGCCAGGATAACAGTGCCACCACAAGGCCAAGTATGGGTGTGGCTTAGCTGAGTAATTAGGTAAGTTGCTAGATTGTTATGGACCGTGGAGGGCGCGGGGAATGGGAGTCGAGTGAGGACTGCCCTGGGAACTGCATGGCACAAGAGGGGGCTGGGAGAATTGGAGATTCTAGCCTGCCGGTGAAAACTTAGTGAGTCCATACATCTAGTAGCCCCTTTGTAAAGGCTATTTTGTGATCTCTTGGCCATACACCGACGGTTGTGTACTGGTATAATGGAGGTTCTGCAGTCGACGACAGGTGACGAAATCATAAACTTGTGGGTAAAGAGGTACAAACTCTGCGGAGTCTAAAACTATCATGATAGCCGAGCTTACGGTCACGAGCGCCTGGCCAACTTCCATGATTAGCTGGGATGGTTATGGTTTTTGGTTTGGTTATGGTTATGGTTTTTGGGACTGTTGAGTCTGGGTAATGAGATTGGTTGCATGACTGTTGAGTCATGGCAACGAGATTTGGTCTCGGAATGAGACAGAATTGAATGGTAGCGAATACGAGATGGTGATCGTGAGATGGTGGCGAATACGAGATGGTATTAATGAGATGATAGTGAATACGAGATGGTATTCATGAGCAAAGTTGATTAATGTCTGGTTGAGACATGGAAAGGGATGAATCATAATGGAGGTATGTTAATGTTAATACATGTTGGGATTACATTCACTTTAAGCTAAGTTGCTATTTTTATCGTGTTTTGAGAATTAAACTTTTCTTTATGCAATGAGCCTTTTTATACCTTTCTTGTTGTAAGCTACATATCATATTTTCCCGCACTTGCTGAGTATATCATGTACTCAAACTTGCATTATCATACATCATCAGCAACAGGAGAGGATTACTATGAAGACCCCGTGGAGTTTTAGGCGTGAGATCCACCATCAATCTTGCCTGTGGAGTAGAGATGGAGCCGCTGCTGCTGCTTAGTTTGCTTCCGCATTTGTTAGAAGACGTCCGCTGCTAAGATAAGACTTCCGCTGCTAGAATGAGTCCAAGACTCATGAGACATTGTAATAAACCTTGTTATTCATGGTTATATATATTCTGAATTCAGTTTGTGGATGATATGTGTATGTGTGATGAACATCCTGGGCACACATACCTATCAGTTCTCGGTTCTGTGTTCTACAGAATTGAGGGCGTCACAGTGCCTTGCTCCCGCGTTTCGTGTTGCTCAAGTGTCTCGAAGTCTTGGTGCTGGAGGTCCTCGTAGATGGCCTCTTGAGCGTGTTCTTCTACTCACGACCACATACATAAAAATAATACAGCAATCAATGTCATACAGAAGCTTTACTCAAGATGCGATGATGTGGATGCATGCAAATCCTAAAGTGCAGCCTATAGCAATCAGTTTGCATGTGTTCCTATGAGTTCTAGTAAGCTTTCATTGGGTTTTACGATGAATGATGCTGCTGGAAATAAGTGTGGACGTGGCTATGATCCTAGCTCGAGTAGTAGATCAATTTCCACCGTCAAAACATAGACCACAGCGTGATCTACCTACGTGCAGTAGCTTCTGTTCGCAGGGTGTGGTGTAACGGGGTTTGTGACGACAACAGCGTGATCTACCTATCTTCTTCCTCGTCTCCTCCTCTGTGGCTGTCCTTTTCCTTGCAATGGCAGCAGCTGGAGTTTTTCTTCAGGGAAGAATAGAGCTGCGGCTAGGGCAGGGCACTGGGGTCTTCTTCTCCGGCGACGGCGACACGGGGCAGAGCTTCGATAGCGGCCAGGGCACCAGCAGGGCGGCGATCAGAGCTTGGCAGCAAGGAGGTGGTGGCGGCCAGGAATTTTGGGGCAGGGTGGCGGCTAGGAGAGGGGATTGGTTTTATTTATAAGGGGGAAAATAGCCAAGGGGGCTAGGATTTCAGCAAATCTTTTAATCAAGGGCTAGGGTTTAATTTGAGAAAAGGTGGGAGCTAGGGGCTGGGATTTAACCAAATATTTTCCATCAAGGGCTGTGATTAATTGAGAGAGAGGAAAATCCCTAGGGGGATTTTCCTTGGTGTGGCTAGGGTTTTCTCCCCCTAAGGGGTGCGGCCAAGAGGGGTCCCAATGTGGGGGGATCCTTAGGGATTTTGGGGCTGTCCAAAATTTGGGGAAAATTTCCCAAATGTGGGGAAAAATTCTGTAGGGGGTCCTTTTATTTATTTGTTTGTTTCTATATTCCTTTATTCATTTTCTTCTTTTTTTAAATGCTTCTCTACATGAAAATGGATGCAAATGCATGCTGATGAATATGAGGGTGTTACAAACCTACCTCCCTTAAAATGAATCTCGCCCTCGAGATTCGATAGAGTGGAGAAAAGATGAAGGAATTTTGTCTTGAGGTCTTCTTCCCGCTCCCATGTAGCTTCGGCTTCCGTGTAATGGCTCAATTGCACTTTGCATCAACAAATTATCTTGTTCCTCGTGACTCTTTCCTTCATGTCCAGGATTTTGATGGGGTGTTCCGTGTAGGTTAAATCCTCCTGAAGTTCTAACTCATCCACTGGTACTTGTTCTTTCGGCACTTCTTGAGCTGGGATACGTGAAATACGTCGTGCACATCGGAGAGGTGCGTTGGCAGCTCTAGTTGATATGCTACCTCTCCTCGCTTGCCCAAAATCTTGAATGGACCGATGTAGCAAGGTGCTAACTTGCCTTTGACGTTTAACCGTCGCTGGCCTCGGATAGGCGACACCTTAAGATACACGAAGTCTCCGACTTCGAAGGTCAGACTCCTTCGCCTATTGTCCTCATAGCATTTTGTCGTGACTGAGCGGCCTTCAGGTTTTCACGTATTGTTTGGACTTTCTTCTCGGCGTCCTGCAACACTTTGGGTCCAAACACTTGGTTTTCTCCCGTCTCATTCCAGAACAGGGGTGTTCTACACCATCTACCGTATAGTGCCTCGAAAGGTGACATTTTCAGGCTGGCTTGGTAACTGTTGTTGTATGAGAACTCAGCATACGGCAAGCTCTTGTCCCAACTACGCCCATGTTTCAAGGCGCAAGCTCTCAACATGTCCTCCAATATCTGATTCGTCCTCTCGGTTTGCCCGTCAGTTTTGTGGGTGATATGTGGAGCTAAAATTCAACTGTGTACCCATGGCTTCATGCAGCTTCTTCCAGAACTTAGAGCTATATTGAGAACCTTGATCTGAAACTATCCTCTTTGGAACTCCATGACGACATACTATTTGCTCCATATACAGCTCAGCTAACCGTGCCACGGTGTACCTGGTTCTAACAGGAATGGAGTGGGCTGATTTCGTCAATCGGTCCATGATAACTCAAATAGAGTTATAACCCGACTGAGTACGTGGCAATCCAACTATGAAATCCATACCAATTTCTTCCCACTTCCACTCGGGTACTTTCGATGGCTGCAATAATCCAGCGGGTCTCTGATGCTCGGCCTTCACTCGTTGGCACATGTTGCATAGGGCAACATATTCAGCTATGTCCTTGTTCATGCCATCCCACCAATAGCAAGTTTTCAGGTCCTTATACATCTTCGTACAGCCGGGATGTATGGAATAAGGCGAGTCATGTGCCTCCTTTTCTATCGCGTCACGGATGTGCTTCACGTTAGGCACACAAATCCTTTTTGCTAACCAAAGCATGCCATTCTCATCTTCCATGAAATCCTTCTCCTTCCCTTGTCGGATTCTTTCCTTGATTTCCTTTATCTCATCATTCGTTGCTTGGCCATCTCGTATCTCTTGTTACAGCATTGATTTTAGTTCTATCACCTCCATCTCATTTAAGAATCCAAGATATAACCGTTCAAACTCCTTACGTAGCTCGGGTGGCAGTTCCCGAACCGTGAGTTTGTGACATGCTCCCTTTCGGCTCAATGCATCCGCTACTACATTGGCCCTCCTTGCGGTTATAGTTGATTCCTACATCATAATCCTTGATGAGCTCTAACCATCGGCATTGCCTCACATTCAGATCCGTTTGCGTGAATATATACTTGAGGCTTTTGTGATCCGTATAAATCTCGCATCGGTGACCAAGTATGTAATGCCTCCAAGTCTTCGAGGCATGTACTACTGCTGTGAGTTCCAGATCATGCGTAGGGTAATTCAGCTCATGTTTCTTTAATTGCCTAGAGACATAGGCTACCACTTGGCCTTATTGCATAAGGATACATCTAAGTCCCTATCTTGAGACATCACAATATATATCAATGCTCTTGCTCACGTCCGACAATACCAAAACCGGTGCCATTGTCAATCTCTTGTTTAACACCTCAAAGCTGTCTTGACACACTTGTGTCCACTGAAATGCTTTCCCTTTCATCAGCAACTCAGTCATAGGCTTTGTTATTTTGGAGAAATCCTTGATGAATCAGCGGTAATATCCAGCCATCCCAAGGAAACTCCGAATGTCCCTCACATTCTATGGTGGGTTCCACTTCAAAACATCCCTCACTTTTCCGGGATCAACCGATACTCCTCCTTCGGAGATGATGTGGCGTAAGAATGCTATCTCCTTTAGCTAAAATTGTCACTTTCTGAACTTAGCATACAATTGATGCTCTCGCAGTTTCTGCAATGTTAATCTCATGTGTTCCTCATGTTCTTCGTCGCTTTTTGTATATGCCATGATGTTGTTGATGAAAACCATGACGAGCTTGTACAAGTACTCCATGAAGACCTTATTCATGAGGTACATAAAGTATGCAAGCGCATTTGTCAACCCAAATGACATGACAGTATATTCGTATGAACCATACCATGTTCGAAAAGCTGTCCTGGGTATGTCAGAGGGTTTAATCTTCAGCTAGAAGTATCCCGACCGAAGGTCAATCTTAGAGAAAATCTGGGTGCTTTCATTTGATCAAATAAGTCCTCTATGCGGGGCAGCGAGTACTTATTCTTGATCGTCACTTCGTTGAGAGACCTATAGTCCATGCACATCCTTTGGGTTCCATCCTTCTTGTCCATGAAGAGCACGGGGGATCCCCACGGTGATGATCTTGGGAGTATGAAACCCTTATGTAGTTTCTCCTAAATTTGTTTCTTGAGCTCCACTAATTCAATATCAAGCATTCTATATGGCCTCTTAGCTATAGGTGCAGTTCTGGGTACTAAATCAATGGCAAACTCGATGTCACGATCAGGTGGCATACCTGGAAGTTCTTCCAGAAACACATCTGAATATTCTTGAACCACCGGAATGCTTTCCAATGTCAATTCTTCCACATGGTTCAGCATTGCCTTCTCTATTGCAGGTTGGGCTGCCTCGAACTCGATATGAGTACCATGCTCACTCGTCAACTGCACGATCCTCTTAGCACATTGAATCACTCGTTGTACTTGCTTAACCAGTACATTCCAAGTATTATATCAATCTCTTGGGAATCCAATACGATAAGGTTGGAAAGAAAGTCTAACCCCATATCTTAATGCTTACTCTCGGAGTTGAATTTAGAATTGAAAGAAGGGATTTCCCAGCTATATGCATCAAGGTATATGAACTAAGCAACTTCTTTATTAATATCATCTTATATGAGGATGTAAACAAGTTCCAAAGTATGCCACATCTCTACTATGTGTGTATGTGGACATTCGCCGAAGCGTCCCACAACTCACACCCAAGCACACAAACATAAGCAATCATCACAAAATTTCAGCGCACCACACTTATTCAAACTACTACGATCTAAGCGTTCTTATTACAACTTTATTCAATGGGGAACCTAAACTTAATCGTGAGAACCGGTGCTGTTCTCACTATGTGGCGGGGGTGGTCCATACATGGGTGCAGTTTTCACAATCAAAACAGTTTGAAAATATAGGATCAATATGGTCAATGGGCACTTCCCTTGCTCCCACGGTTCGTGTTGCTCAAGCGTCTCGAATTCTTGGCGCTCGAGGTCCTCGTAGATGGCCTCTTGAGCGTGTTCTTCTACTCATGACCACATACATACAAATAATACAGCAATCAATGTCATACACAAGCTTTACTCAAGATGCGATGATGTGGATGCATGCAAATCCTATTGTGCAGCCTATAGCAATCAGTTTGCATGTGTTCCTGTGATTTCTAGTAAGCTTTCATGGGGTTTTACGATGAATGATGCTGCTGGAAATAAGTGTGGATGTGGCTATGATCCTAGCTCTAGTAGTAGATCAATTTCCACCGTCAAAACATAGACCAGAGCGTGATCTACCTATGTGCAGTAGCTGCTCTTCACAGGGTGTGGTGAAACGGGGTTTTTGACGACAGCAGCGACGTGGTAAGAGGAGTGACGGGGACCTACCTCTATTCTTCCTCCTCTCCTCCTCTGAGGCTGGCCTTTTCCTTGCAATGTCAGCAGCTGGGGTTTTTCCTCGGGGAAGAATAGAGCTGCGGCCAGGGCAGGGCGCTGGGGTCTTCTTCTCCGGCGACGGCGAGGCAGGGCAGAGCTTCGACGGTGGCCAGGGAACCAGCAGGGTGTAACAGCCCTAGCTTTTGTAAAGTTTTATGTCAACTTATGAAACAAAGTTAAGGCGAAGAAAGGCCATAATTGTGTCACATGAAATGATGAACACACAAATGGACATGTGAGGGAGTTAAAAATTTCCTCTAGCCCTTGCTCAACACATGTTAACCTAGGGGAAATAATTACACTCCTAAAACTCTAACTCATGTGCACCTCCTCTATGAGTAGAGTGGAGGGAATTTAAATGCAATCTGAATCCTTTTAAAAGGATTCCTATTCAGATTGTACAAAGGCCCATATGTGAGAGCATAGATGCATTTCTCATGTATTCAAGAGCCTAAGTTTCAAATTTGGAGAATTTTAGGTTTCATATACTATTTATTCCGAGGATTAAATGAGGGTACGTTCAAATTCAAACTTAAATTTGAATTTTGAACCAAACATACTCAATTTCAAAATCTAATTTCGGATTTGAGTTCCTCATAATTCTTTTGACCTATCCTCCAAATTTGATCAAATTCAGAGCTCGTTTGCTATTTTAAATCGAAATGGGGGAAAAGAGGGGGACTTGTGGCTGTGGACCCCACCGGTCAGTCTCACGAGAGCAGAAACCGACTCAGCCCTGTTCTTCGTCGATGGAGAGCTCGACAGCAGCAGCTCGTGCTGGCTACCCCGATGCCACCTCCTGCTTCGATCTCTTGCCGTCCTAATCCACGCCCAGGAGTGCAGCAACGCCATTTTGCCTTCTCCCAACCGAGCTCCCGCTCTCTGTTCGTCCTCCCGAGCAGAACAGCGCCCCTCCTTCTCTCAATCCTACACAGCCACCTGAGCGACGGATGATCGAGGTCTCCACAGCAAAGATCATCTCATACACATTCTCTAGCCGGCTAGACACTTTACCCCGCAGTCCTGAGCTCACCGGCGCCTAGAAACGGCAAAGTTTCCACTGTCCCGAACTGAAACTGCAGAAGCTGGAACTGGACGCCGTGGACAGCCCAAACCAGCAGGGATCACGCCCAAGCAAGCCACCCCATCTGTTCACCAACAAGTCTAATTTCTCACCTCCAAAGATCAGCCCCAGCCATTGATCACAGAGGGAGAATTTCAAGTTTTTCTCCCGGGGCAGAAACGGACCTTGAGGTAAAGAAGTGTAAAATTCGTCCTCAATTCATGTTTGTTGAGTCTCAAACTTCATACACAGGTTGTTAACTGCCTAGCACACCTCCTCCATCGATTTTAGACCAAGAAATTGAGTGTAGAGTGAGCAATCCGAGCTCTTTTAGAGGGTATGCCGCTGGACCCTATCGGGTGCACGGTGCCGATAGGTTTAGAGCCATCTCCAGCTGGTTTAGACCTCATGCCGGTCTTCTACATGATCCCATGGTGCTGTAGAGCCCAAGAACCGACCATTTGGTGAAGAATTCACCGTGCAAGACCTCGCCGGAGCTCTAGGGTTTGCTGTGGCCGGTGCGCACTATTTTCCGGCGAGTTTCAGCCGCCGGGGACCTCACCAATGAGTTCAGCAGGGTGGAAAATGGGGGGGGGGCGGCCAGCAGGGGGTCCGGAGGTGGCCGGGAAGCTCATTTCCGGCGACCTCACCGGAGGCAGCCGCCACTGCTCTGTTTTGGCGCATGGCTGGAGGTTAGGGATGACGAGTGGGACCCACTGTCAGCATTTAAACATTTTCCAGATTTTCCCACTCTAGTTCAAACTTTGGAGAGCCATAACTTTGTGTAGGAGTGTCCAAAAATTGTGAAACAAATTTTGTTGGATTCCTCTCAAAGAGTACTATCCAGGGGTGCAGACCAATGTTTATGAAAATCCCTGAATTTGGCTCATTAATTCATTTAAGAAAAATACTGTGTGAATTTTTACAGGAGTTCTGTTTATTGGAAAATTCCCAAATTTTGACACGACATTCATCCAAAATTCCTTGAACTCCAGTAAAAATTTCAGAGGCATTGGACCTAACTTGCTTGGTCAAATAATGTGTTCATTCCTTATGTCTCTGAAAAATAGGAAAATAAACAGAGACAATTTCAGCTTTTCACCATTCTTTGAAAAATCCATATATCGATGTAGGAAACTCCAAAAATGGTAAAACCAATTCCTATGGACTCAGGACATTTTGTACTTCACAAAAAGTCTACTTTCCAGCATAGGAAAGCTTAATATCTAGGGGGTAAAGGCAGATTAGTGAAAACCACATAAGGATTTGTTGTGCCCACATGAAGCCATTTCATGAGCTCAATTTTTGCACACTGCCTGAACACCTTCCATAGAGGCTGTGGTTAAATTCTCAGCTTCATTGGACCTCTGGAACTTGAGCTACCATATTTTAGGTTTAAGTGTTCATATAATGGACTTAATCACATGGTGATTATTAGTATCTCCTTTTCACCCTAGCTTTCGTCTTCTCTAAAGTTTAGATCCAACAACAGAAACCTTGCTGTTGTTTATCTCTCATGTGCGTGAGTTAACTTGAACAACAGTTTGAAACAGTTTCTAAATTACTTTTGAAATATATGTGCATTGCAATATGATAGCTCACGTGACGTCGACGTTCGACGAGGATCCGACTCTACAGCGAGGATCTCCATCTCGTGACGAGTTTGGCGGATTCTCCGGAGGAAGACTAACTTCTAGCTTCTAACAAAACCGTTGAGCAAGGCAAGCCCCGGTTTGCATATCGTTACCGTTTTAAGTTTTACTTTACTTCACATCATGTTTATTAGACTTGAGTGCATTATGTCTAGGATGATTGAAACCCACTTGCATGACTATTACATCCCTGATTAGAAGGTTTAGTGTAGGCTTTGCCACGTTGTAGATGCTAGGCTAATGTTGTAGCTAGCTCGGTAGAAGTCGAGTAGTAAAAAGCTACTCGCGAGAAAGTTCGAGTAAGGGAGTTACTCGCGAGAGATAAATGATAAGAGCACCCTCATGAATATGAGATGGGGACGGGGATGTTCCTGTAGGATGGAGCGCTCAAGGTTGGTCTCGACCTGCGATGGGTGTGACAATGCTTGAGACCACATTTGGCCTGGACCGGGATGGTAAGGCAAATGTGGAGGTTGGTTGTAGCCCCGTCCGTGTCGGTTAAGGACCGTATGTATGCGGCCCTGCTGGACAAGATTGAGCTGTACCGGATATATAGTGGGGTATGGGACCCATGAAACCGATGTAACACGATGGACCGTGATATAGAAACTCATCCTTCGCGTGGGAATGGCGTTGAGAAGGCGGGAGGTGTAAATCCTTTAGCGGGCAACTTCGACGTGTCCGCGTAGAGGACCATCCTGCTCGACGCGAAGCGTTTTTCTATGTCGGGGTGTCGTGTGAAAGGTTGCTGCATACAGCGTAAGAAAGAGCTCTTGAGAGAGTCTTTCGAGGCGGGTGTATGTGTCGTGTATTCCGGGTTGTTATTGATTCGAATCACCGTCGCTCGCGGAAGAGGATTGAGCATACTTGCCCACTGCGCCGTGACTTAGTAAAAAGAGAAACTAAGTCTCTTAACTTGCTGTTTGTGGATTAATCACTGTATTGGAACCTTGACTGAAGTAGTTATAGAGCCAACTAAATTTCATTTCCACCTTAGGCTAGCAACATCGGGATAAGCGTTTCTTGTTTGATTGTGGACTTCCGATATTGTGAGGCGTGAGGACCACTAAAATGAAGGCTATAAGAATCTGAATATAAGGACCAAGTTTAGTCATGATGCATTTTGCAAATTCCTATGCCTACTTTCTTACTACCTCTGCATGTAGAGTTGCATGTTTAGGAGTGACGGGTAAGTCTTGTTGAGCCTTAGTGCTCACGGTTGCTTCTGAGTTGTTTTTGCAGGTAGCAGGATGCCTGCTATGAAGAGGGTTGTTCGGTGAGATGATAAACCTCACGGTTTGTTCAACTCATCGGAAACCTAGCCGCTGCCTTTCTTTGGTGAAGCTAGTAGGAAGCGTTCCCGGGCTGAACGACTTCTCTTCGGCGTAGTTAGGGTCGAGAGTGAGTAGTTTGTCCAGCAAATTTAAATTTCCGCTGCGTGTGTACATTATGTTGTAAAAGAAATTACCTTGAGTAACAAAATGGTTCCGTTATGTTCTTATCGTCTTTTCGTGCATGCTGTTGGGTGCCGCAGCGCACGGCACCACCCACTGTGATTCCCGGGCCGGGCGTCTCACAGACGTGGTATCAGAGCCGCATTGGGAATAGCACGCATGAAAAGAGAATATTTTTGAAAACTTAGAGGTATACGAGTGAGGAACGTATAGTATGCCC
Source organism: Neostapfia colusana (assembly GCA_030760725.1). Lineage (NCBI taxonomy): Eukaryota > Viridiplantae > Streptophyta > Magnoliopsida > Poales > Poaceae > Neostapfia > Neostapfia colusana. The sequence continues at coordinate 35,716,360 of JASWHV010000013.1, read as the reverse complement.
ACATAAGGAGTATTATTAGTATAGTTACTTAAGGTGGCAAGCTAACAGTGTGTTACTCTTCAGTATTTCAATTCAGTAACGACGCACCTACGTGGAGGTAAGAATGGTAAGGAACGCCACCGAAAGCGGATCAATTTCGGTTAGCTCACCCATACGAGGAAAGTAGTGTGGGATGTCCCGTTCAGCAATGGACGGGAAGTGAATATGTTTTCTAAGACTCTTCATGTCTTAGAGACATATGAATGGCACTAGCCTCCAGTGCGCAAACCCAGGGGCAAGAGGAGGAGACCCCATCGTGTGGTTTGTATCACGAAGTGTGTTCTCCAGGACTCTTCATGTCCTATGAGGCATACGAAAGCGCTGTTCCACCGGTGTGCTTTATTGCAAAGGTGTGGAGCCCCCGTCGGGTGGTGAATAACCCGATCATGTACCTTGAGACGTGGCTTGACTCAAGGACGGCCCGTATGGCAATGATACGGGGCGTATGTTTTTACTATGATATGGACCTGCCTGAAATGATAAACCAATGTGTGCATCATTATTGAGTGATTTTCTGCAGGTACCTTAACCACGTTAGAACATGTCGTGTAGAAAACGTTTGTGAGTGATCGTTTTAGTGTCACCACTTGAGACGTATAAGCCGGTATAAAGCCGGTTAGGATTTTAATTTGGTGAGGCAACGTAGTACCGTGATGTGTTTTGAACTGCATGAAAATGAAGGTTTGAAAATAAAAAGAGTAAATTTGGAGTCTAGGATTCTACTAAGGGGTGATGAACTCCTATATTGAACTAAGAGTCAATTGGGAGTATAGATTTCTTCACAAAGACTTAGGAATAGACCTCCCCTGTTTCCGGCAGAATCTTTGCTGACGTTTAACAGGACATAACTTTTGTTTGGTTGAACCAATGGAGGTGAGGGATACATTTCTGGAAAGATATTGAAGTATTCTACAACTCTTCATTAGAACTCCAGACCAGAATCGCCCTCCAAATGGATGAAATTCTCAGATAAGTGTGAACTGTCCAAAACCAGGGCAGGCACAAATTGCTCTCTGGAAATTTCTGTATTTCGACCATAACTTTCTGTAGAAAATCTTCTAAGGGTCAAGTAATACACCGTTGGAAAGCTTGTGATATATGCTATGACTTCATAGTTCAAAGTTTCTCCAGATTCGGAGTTTACTTGTATGAAATCTTGCGGACAAAACAGCCACTTTCAAAGGAGGTGCTGTCAAAATTGTTGCAGATTTCTGTTAACTTTGAAATATCGCAACTTTTGATCCAGAACTGATATGAAGGCAAATGACTACTCGTTGGAAAGATATTAAAGTTAACTATAACTTTGATATTAAACTTGAGACATGAAATTGCCATTGTCATATTCAAATTCTGGGATTAAGACCTATTGGTCATTCTGAACAGAGTAGTACTTATTGTCATTTAGCTTGAGACTTGTTGTGGACAGGGATGTCTTAGACTTCTCTAAGCTCCGTAACATGTTCTCGAGTTATTTTTCAGTTTGTCCTACTGTTGGAATTAAGGGTTTGGACAAACTTTCTCACGTTTGATAGATTCCAGAATTGTCGGAACTTTGGTTAGATTATGTGTGCTGCATTATTGAAGTGATGCTTTGACGGTTAATGTTTTTGAATTCAAGTTGAGTTTGAACTTTGAATTTTAACCGTAAATTGCTCATTCTTGCAGCATGGATCGTGGTCATTCCAGGAGTGAGGTTGGTGAGTCGAGTCACGGCGAAAGTAATTTGCCACGACAAGAAGTGCCGACATCATCAACCGGGTTGGCGGAAATCTTGGCAAAGATGGCTGAGTCTCTGGATCTGTTGGTGCGACAAAGCATACGACAGGAGACACTACAGCAAAATCCTCCGCCAAGCACTTATCTGGATTTTCTAGCAAGACAACCACCGGTTTTCTCGGAAGCGAAAGAACCGTTGGAGTCGGCTCATTGGCTTCAATGTATTGAAGCCAAGTTCGATACGCTTGAGTGCGATGAATATCAGAAGACCCTATTTGCCGCTCAACAACTCCACGGAGCTGCTGGAGCTTGGTGGGCGGAGTACATCGCTACTCTTCCAGAAGGTCATCAAGTGACGTGGGATGAATTCCGGAATGTTTTCCGGGCACGTCACGTTTGTTCGGGGATTCTACGAACAAAGTATCAAGACTTTCTGGAGTTAAAGCAAGGCGAAAGGAGTGCATACGAGTACTTCAAAGAGTTTGAAGACTTGATGCAATACGCAACTCATATGGTTGACTCGGAAGCGTTGAAGTGCGAGTATTTCTTCCGAGGCTTGAATGTCGAACTTAAGGAACAAGTGACCTTGTTCAACAACGGTATTTACAATGACTTGGTAAATGCCGCTATCATTAAGGAAGACATGCATCTTCGTTGTGAAGCGGAGCTGAAAAGAAGTATACCGCCAGACAGCGATATCGAGGTTCGTCCGAACTATCGAGTGCGATATTACTCGCCAATTAGGCAACAAATTCAGCCAGTGGTGCAACTTTCACAACCACGGCTGGAGTTGATCACATATGAGCCTCCACCTCAACAACAGCGGACAGAAATTATTTGTGCAACCCTACCGCAACCAGCTACGCATGAATTATCTCCACCTCGTGTTAGTAGAGGGCAGAGGATTTCTACAACACGAAACCGTCGTGGTGCTGAGCAGAGTCACACTCGTGTGCTGTCTCAGCAATGCTCAGATCAGCACCGTGAACCTTCACAGAAGAATCGTTCAAAAGCTGGCAGGGTTAATTACACTGCTATTGAGGATATTGCTAAAGGCGAACCAGTTTTGGCGGGCATGTTCACTTTACATGAACAGCCCATTTTCGTGTTATTTGATTCCGGGCCCACCCACAATTTTATTAGTAGAGACTATGTGCTGAAGAATAATCTCCCATTTAGCACAGTTAAGCATCCGTTTCATATCAGCTCACCCGGAGGCAAGATATCAACAGATGAAATGGTCTCTCGGGCACCTTTATGTTTGGGTGGAAACATCTATCCTGCGAGCCTTATCATACTCAAAGGCCAAAGGATTGATATTATCTTGGGGATGTCATGGTTGACACATTATGGAGCTATCTTTGACATCAGCTCTCGAACTGTCCAACTGAATTCCCCAATACACGGTTGCAACACATTGAATCTTGTGGATCCATCACAACAAGTTGCAGCAGTGCATCAGATTGAAGCTCCTAAAATTGAAGATATTCCAGTGGTATGTGAATATCCAGATGTGTTTCCCGAAGACTTGCCGGGCATGCCACCCGAACGTGATGTAGAGTTCAAGATTGAACTAGCACCGGGAACAACACCTATTTCTCGGCGACCATATAAAATGGCACCGAAGGAGCTAGCAGAATTGAAGGAGCAGCTTAATGACCTCATGGACAAAGGTTTTATATGCCCAAGTTCATCACCTTGGGGCTGTTCCGCACTCTTCGTGAAGAAGAAGGACGAGACTTTGAGATTATGCGTAGATTATCGTCCACTGAATGCTGTCACTATCAAGAATAAGTATCCACTACCGCGCATAGACATTTTGTTTGATCAACTCGTGGGTGCTAAGGTATTTTCCAAGATGGATCTTCGGTCCGGTTATCACCAGATAAAAATCCGGGCAGAAGACGTACCTAAGACGGCGTTCTCGACAAGATATGGTCTTTATGAATATCTTGTCATGTCCTTTGGATTGACCAATGCTCCGGCCCATTTTATGTATCTCATGAACTCTGTGTTCATGCCGGAGTTAGACAAGTTCGTCGTGGTTTTCATCGACGACATTTTGTTCTATTCAAAGTCAGAAGAAGAACATGCTGAACATTTGCGTATTGTACTCCAACGCTTGAGGGATCACAAGCTATATGCAAAGTTCAGTAAATGTGAGTTTTGGATCAGCAAAGTGCCGTTTCTTGGGCATATTATTTCAGCGGAAGGCATCGCTGTGGACCCAAGTAAAATCGAGCAAGTGCTGAATTGGAAATCTCCAACATCTGTTCATGAAGTGAGGAGTTTCCTAGGTTTAGCGGGCTATTACCGGAGATTCATTCCAAACTTCTCCAAAGTCGCTAAACCTATGACGGAGCTGTTGAAGAAAAGCACCAAATATTATTGGAGCGATTCATGTGAACAAGCTTTTCAAACTTTAGTGAAGCATCTCACTACAGCTCCAGTTTTGGCCCAGCCGGACACCACGAAGCCTTTTGATGTCTATTGTGATGCATCCGGCATTGGTTTGGGTTGTGTGTTGATGCAAGAAGGACGTGTGGTCGCGTATGGATCCCGGCAACTCAGGGGTCATGAGTAGAATTACCCGACGCACGACCTTGAACTAGCTGCAGTGGTTTTAGCATTAAAAATGTGGAGACATTATCTACTAGGCAATCTAGTACATCTCTACACTGACCACAAAAGCTTGAAGTACATCTTCACACAAAAGGAATTGAATATGAGGCAGCGAAGATGGCTAGAATTGATCAAGGACTATGAACTTGAAATTCATTACCATCCGGGCAAAGCGAATGTGGTTGCCGACGCACTTAGTCGGAAAGCCCACGTTCACCATCTAGCCATGGCTGCACATGAAGAAGGAGAACCAAGCCTGCGCTTAGTTCCCTACGGATCGCTGTTCAACCTCGCTCTTATTCCTACAATCCGAGATGAGATTGTAGAGGCTCAGAAGAGAGACAGAGGTATGTCTCATATCCGGAGGAGAGTGGACAGCGGTGAATTGAAGATGTTCCGCAAGGATGAAGAGGGTACTCTATGGTTTAACAACCGCATAGTTGTACCCCGGAATATGAAATTGCGGAGGAAGATACTGGGAAGCACATTTATCCAAGTACTCCATTCATCCCGGAAGCAATAAGATGTACCAGGACTTGAAATCTAAGTTCTGGTGGACACGGATGAAAAGAGAGATTGCGAAGTACGTATCCGAGTGTGATACTGTCGGCGGGTTAAAGCCGACCATATGAGGAAAGCCGGACCACATCAACCGCTGAAGGTTCCAGCATGGAAGTGGGAAGACATAAGTATGGACTTCATCGTCGGTTTACCCTTGACCAGCAACAAGCATGATTCTATTTGGGTAATCGTCGATCGTTTGACCAAGACAGCACATTTTATTCCAGTCCATACAAAATATGTGGCAAAGAAGTATGCGGAGCTGTTCATCTCAAGAATCGTGTGTTTACACGGGGTTCCCCGCACCATCGTGTCTGACCGAGGTGCGTTGTTCGTATCCAGATTTTGGGAGCAACTGCATGCTTCCTTGGGAACCAAGTTAATTCGGAGTTCAGCGTATCATCCGCAAACTGATGGTCAAACGGAGAGGATAAATCAGATTCTGGAGGATATGCTACGGGCAGGTGTCATCAATCATGGGAAGAATTGGGATGACCATCTACCGTTAGCAGAATTCTCATATAATAACGGTTATCAATCCAGCATCAAGATGGCCCCGTACGAAGCTCTTTATGGCCGGAAGTGCCGCACACCACTAAATTTGTGTGAGTCCGGCGAGAGAGTGGTCTACGGGATTGATCTGGTGAATGAAGCCGAGGAACGAGTGCGAGTGATTCAAGCCAATTTAAAGGCTGCTCAATCTCGGCAGAAGAGTTATGCAGACAAACGACGTCGACCTCTTCACTTCGACATCGGGGACCATGTGTATCTTCGTGTCTCTCCGATGAAAGGGGTTCATCGGTTTGGAGTGAAGGAAAAGCTTGCTCCGCGATTCATCGGGCCGTTTGCTGTCACTGAGATATGCGGACCCGTGGCCTATCGTCTGGAGCTACCGGCGTCACTTTCGGGTATTCACAATGTTTTCCACGTCTCTCAGCTGCGGAAATGTCTTAAGTACCCAACCGCAGTTCATATGGAGAACATTGAGGATCTTCAACCGGATCTCACTTATTCAGAGTATCCGATACAGATTATTGACGAGAAGACTCGCGCCACAAGAAATCGGACATTGCGATTTTACAAAGTCTTGTGGAGCAACCACACTGCTGATGAAGCCACGTGGGAAAGCGAGGGTTTTCTCCGTTTAAATTTTCCCGACTTGTTTGTACCATATGTCCAGTAGTCATTCTCCCTTCTTCTTTCTTTTTGTAATCTCGGGGCGAGATTCTTTTAAGGGGGGAGGAATGTAACAGCCCTAGCTTTTGTAAAGTTTTATGTCAACTTATGAAACAAAGTTAAGGCGAAGAAAGGCCATAATTGTGTCACATGAAATGATGAACACACAAATGGACATGTGAGGGAGTTAAAAATTTCCTCTAGCCCTTGCTCAACACATGTTAACCTAGGGGAAATAATTACACTCCTAAAACTCTAACTCATGTGCACCTCCTCTATGAGTAGAGTGGAGGGAATTTAAATGCAATCTGAATCCTTTTAAAAGGATTCCTATTCAGATTGTACAAAGGCCCATATGTGAGAGCATAGATACATTTCTCATGTATTCAAGAGCCTAAGTTTCAAATTTGGAGAATTTTAGGTTTCATATACTATTTATTCCGAGGATTAAATGAGGGTACGTTCAAATTCAAACTTAAATTTGAATTTTGAACCAAACATACTCAATTTCAAAATCTAATTTCAGATTTGAGTTCCTCATAATTCTTTTGACCTATCCTCCAAATTTGATCAAATTCAGAGCTCGTTTGCTATTTTAAATCGAAATGGGGGAAAAGAGGGGGACTTGTGGCTGTGGACCCCACCGGTCAGTCTCACGAGAGCAGAAACCGACTCAGCCCTGTTCTTCGTCGATGGAGAGCTCGACAGCAGCAGCTCGTGCTGGCTACCCCGATGCCACCTCCTGCTTCGATCTCTTGCCGTCCTAATCCACGCCCAGGAGTGCAGCAACGCCATTTTGCCTTCTCCCAACCGAGCTCCCGCTCTCTGTTCGTCCTCCCGAGCAGAACAGCGCCCCTCCTTCTCTCAATCCTACACAGCCACCTGAGCGACGGATGATCGAGGTCTCCACAACAAAGATCATCTCATACACATTCTCTAGCCGGCTAGACACTTTACCCCGCAGTCCTGAGCTCACCGGCGCCTAGAAACGGCAAAGTTTCCACTGTCCCGAACTGAAACTGCAGAAGCTGGAACTGGACGCCGTGGACAGCCCAAACCAGCAGGGATCACGCCCAAGCAAGCCACCCCATCTGTTCACCAACAAGTCTAATTTCTCACCTCCAAAGATCAGCCCCAGCCATTGATCACAGAGGGAGAATTTCAAGTTTTTCTCCCGGGCGGCAGAAACGGACCTTGAGGTAAAGAATTGTAAAATTCGTCCTCAATTCATGTTTGTTGAGTCTCAAACTTCATACACAGGTTGTTAACTGCCTAGCACACCTCCTCCATCGATTTTAGACCAAGAAATTGAGTGTAGAGTGAGCAATCCGAGCTCTTTTAGAGGGTATGCCGCTGGACCCTATCGGGTGCACGGTGCCGATAGGTTTAGAGCCATCTCCAGCTGGTTTAGACCTCATGCCGGTCTTCTACATGATCCCATGGTGCTGTAGAGCCCAAGAACCGACCATTTGGTGAAGAATTCACCGTGCAAGACCTCGCCGGAGCTCTAGGGTTTGCTGTGGCCGGTGCGCACTATTTTCCGGCGAGTTTCAGCCGCCGGGGACCTCACCAATGAGTTCAGCAGGGTGGAAAATGGGGGGGGCGGCCAGCAGGGGGTCCGGAGGTGGCCGGGAAGCTCATTTCCGGCGACCTCACCGGAGGCAGCCGCCACTGCTCTGTTTTGGCGCGTGGCTGGAGGTTAGGGATGACGAGTGGGACCCACTGTCAGCATTTAAACATTTTCCAGATTTTCCCACTCTAGTTCAAACTTTGGAGAGCCATAACTTTGTGTAGGAGTGTCCAAAAATTGTGAAACAAATTTTGTTGGATTCCTCTCAAAGAGTACTATCGAGGGGTGCAGACCAATGTTTATGAAAATCCCTGAATTTGGCTCATTAATTCATTTAAAAAAATCCTGTGTGAATTTTTACAGGAGTTCTGTTTATTGGAAAATTCCCAAATTTTGACAGGACATTCTTCCAAAATTCCTTGAACTCCAGTAAAAATTTCAGAGGCATTGGACCTAATTTGCTTGGTCAAATAATGTGTTCATTCCTTATGTCTCTGAAAAATAGGAAAATAAACAGAGACAATTTCAGCTTTTCACCATTCTTTGAAAAATCCATATATCCATGTAGGAAACTCCAAAAATGGTAAAACCAATTCCTATGGACTCAGGACATTTTGTACTTCACAAAAAGTCTACTTTCCAGCATAGGAAAGCTTAATATCTAGGGGGTAAAGGCAGATTAGTGAAAACCACATAAGGATTTGTTGTGCCCACATGAAGCCATTTCATGAGCTCAATTTTTGCACACTGCCTGAACACCTTCCATAGAGGCTGTGGTTAAATTCTCAGCTTCATTGGACCTTTGGAACTTGAGCTACCATATTTTAGGTTTAAGTGTTCATATAATGGACTTAATCACATGGTGATTATTAGTATCTCCTTTTCACCCTAGCTTTCGTCTTCTCTAAAGTTTAGATCCAACAACAGAAACCTTGCTGTTGTTTATCTCTCATGTGCGTGAGTTAACTTGAACAACAGTTTGAAACAGTTTCTAAATTACTTTTGAAATATATGTGCATTGCAATATGATAGCTCACGTGACGTCGACGTTCGACGAGGATCCGACTCTACAGCGAGGATCTCCATCTCGTGACGAGTTTGGCGGATTCTCCGGAGGAAGACTAACTTCTAGCTTCTAACAAAACCGTTGAGCAAGGCAAGCCCCGGTTTGCATATCGTTACCGTTTTAAGTTTTACTTTACTTCACATCATGTTTATTAGACTTGAGTGCATTATGTCTAGGATGATTGAAACCCACTTGCATGACTATTACATCCCTGATTAGAAGGTTTAGTGTAGGCTTTGCCACGTTGTAGATGCTAGGCTAATGTTGTAGCTAGCTCGGTAGAAGTCGAGTAGTAAAAAGCTACTCGCGAGAAAGTTCGAGTAAGGGAGTTACTCGCGAGAGATAAATGATACGAGCACCCTCATGAATATGAGATGGGGACGGGGATGTTCCTGTAGGATGGAGCGCTCAAGGTTGGTCTCGACCTGCGATGGGTGTGACAATGCTTGAGACCACATTTGGCCTGGACCGGGATGGTAAGGCAAATGTGGAGGTTGGTTGTAGCCCCGTCCGTGTCGGTTAAGGACCGTATGTATGCGGCCCTGCTGGACAAGATTGAGCTGTACCGGATATATAGTGGGGTATGGGGCCCATGAAACCGATGTAACACGATGGACCGTGATATAGAAACTCATCCTTCGCGTGGGAATGGCGTTGAGAAGGCGGGAGGTGTAAATCCTTTAGCGGGCAACTTCGACGTGTCCGCGTAGAGGACCATCCTGCTCGACGCGAAGCGTTTTTCTATGTCGGGGTGTCGTGTGAAAGGTTGCTGCATACAACGTAAGAAAGAGCTCTTGAGAGAGTCTTTCGAGGCGGGTGTATGTGTCGTGTATTCCGGGTTGTTATTGATTCGAATCACCGTCGCTCGCGGAAGAGGATTGAGCATACTTGCCCACTGCGCCGTGACTTAGTAAAAAGAGAAACTAAGTCTCTTAACTTGCTGTTTGTGGATTAATCACTGTATTGGAACCTTGACTGAATTAGTTATAGAGCCAACTAAATTTCATTTCCACCTTAGGCTAGCAACATCGGGATAAGCGTTTCTTGTTTGATTGTGGACTTCCGATGTTGTGAGGCATGAGGACCACTAAAATGAAGGCTATAAGAATCTGAATATAAGGACCAAGTTTAGTCATGATGCATTTTGCAAATTCCTATGCCTACTTTCTTACTACCTCTGCATGTAGAGTTGCATGTTTAGGAGTGACGGGTAAGTCTTGTTGAGCCTTAGTGCTCACGGTTGCTTCTGAGTTGTTTTTGCAGGTAGCAGGATGCCTGCTATGAAGAGGGTTGTTCGGTGAGACGATAAACCTCACGGTTTGTTCAACTCATCGGAAACCTAGCCGCTGCCTTTCTTTGGTGAAGCTAGTAGGAAGCGTTCCCGGGCTGAACGACTTCTCTTCGGCGTAGTTAGGGTCGAGAGTGAGTAGTTTGTCCAGCAAATTTAAATTTCCGCTGCGTGTGTACATTATGTTGTAAAAGAAATTACCTTGAGTAACAAAATGGTTCCGTTATGTTCTTATCGTCTTTTCGTGCATGCTGTTGGGTGCCGCATCGCACGGCACCACCCACTGCGATTCCCGGGCCGGGCGTCTCACACAGGGCGGCGACCAGAGCTTGGCAGCAAGGAGGGGGCGGCGGCCAGGAATTTCGGGGCAGGGTGGCAGCTAGGAGAGTGGAGGGGTTTTATTTATACGGGGGGAAAGTAGCCAAGGGGGCTAGGATTTCAGCAAACCTTTTAATCAAGGGCTGGGATTTAATTTGAGAAAAGGTGGGAGCTAGGGGCTGGGATTTAACCAAATATTTTCCATCAAGGGCTGAGATTAATTGAGACAGAGGAAAATCCCTAGGGGGGATTTTCCTTGGTGCGGCTAGGGTTTTCTCCCCCCTAAGGGGGTGCGGCCAAGAGGGGGGATCCTTTGGGATTTTTGGGCTGGCCAAAGTTTGGGGAAAAATTCCCAAATTTGGGGAAAACTTCTATAGGCGGGATTTAGGGGGGGGGTAGGGGAAAATTGGAGGGGAAATTTAGGGGGAAATTCGGGGGGAATTAGGGGGGATTTGGGGCGGCCAGGTTTTCCCCTTTCTTAATTTATTTTTATTTTCTATTGATTTTTATTATTTCCTATTTTTATTTCCTTTTATTTATTTATTTATTTGTTTCTATATTCCTTTGTTCGTTTTCTTCTTCTTTTTAAATGCTTCTCTACATGAAAATGGATGCAATGCATGATGATGAATATGAGGGTGTTACAAAGATGGTCTTGGCTATGTTAGAGGTGGCAAAGAAAACACTTAAGTTATTAAGAACAACAAGGAACATATTAATTTTGTTAAGGAAGGCTCATCCAATAATGTGGACTTAGACAACTCTCTTCATGCAAATGCTCATTTTGCTTCAACTATGCCATTTCATGACTTTGATGCTTTTATGTTCTAATGAGAAATAAATTTGGTAAAATTATTGTTAAATATGTTGGGCCACACCACAAGAAATCGAAACCTTGTGTGTGGATGCCCAAATCTCTTGTGACTAACGTGAGAGGACCCAAACAAGCTTGGGTACTCAAAACCAAGGCACAACTTGTTTTGTAGGCATATTCCTCCGGTGGTTCAAAGTGGGTACTTGATAGTTCATGCACAAATCATATGACCGGAGAGAAGATGTTCATTGCATAAGAAGAAAATGATGATCCAAGTGAAAGCATTTTCTTTGGAGACAATAGTAAAGGAAGAGTGCTTGGTATTGGTAAAATAGTCATTTCCTCTCAACATTCAATTTTTCATGTCTTTCATGTAGAATCTCTTGATTATAACTTGTTGTCCGTCTCACAACTTTGTGAAAAAGGATACAAATGCATGCTCACTAATGAAGGTGTAACCGTCCTTAGAAGAAGTGATACCTCAATTGCATTTAAGGGTGTGCTAAAGGGAAATCTTTATCTTGTGGATTTTACCACGGATAATGCTCAATTGGTCGCATGCTTAATTGCAAAGACTAACATGGGTTGGTTATGGCATAGGAGCCTAGCCCATGTTGGTATGAGGAACTTGCAAAAACTTCTAAAATGCGATCACATCTTAGGACTAACAAATAGTGTGTTTGAGAAAGATAGGCCTTGTGGTGCTTGCCAAGCCAGAAAGAAAATTGGAGCACCTCGCCCCGCATAGAATGTGATGACCACAACTAGACCTTTGGAGCTGCTTCATATGGACCTTTTTGGTTCCATTGCTTACATAAGCATAGGCGGTAACAAATATGGTCTTATCATAGTTGATGATTTTTCTCGTTTCACCTGGGTGTTCTTTTTGTATAAAAAAGTGAAACACAAGTGTTTCTAAAGAAATTCCTGAGGAGAGCTCAAAATGAGTTCTCCTTGAGAATCAAGAAGATTAGAAGCGACAACGTCACCGAGTTCCAGAACACTCAAGTGGAGGTGTACCTTGATGAACATCACGCATGAGTTTTCAGCTCCATACTGTCCTCAAGAAAATGGAGTTACCGAAAGGAGGAACCACACACTCATTGAGATGGCGAGAACCATGCTTGATGAGTACAAGACTTCGGGTAGGTTTTGGGCTGAAGTGGTTAACACCACTTGTCATGCCACAAACCAACTCTATATTCATTGACTTTTAAATAAAACACCATATGAGCTTCTGTAAGGGTCCAAGTTTTTCACTTGCTAAATGTGTTCATCCCTCCCACACCTCACTTCAATTGTGGTAAACACATGAGCACATTTGAAGAGCAAGTAATCACTGTAAATAGATTTATTAGAAGATGAACACACATAATTCAAAAGTGACATTTACCACATACATCGTAGAAGGGCTGAGCACACTATCAACTCCTAAACTTTTTTAGGAATGCTCATGCCAAATTTCACCCAAATCCAAACCTCTTTGGGGTACCTTTGGGTACAATCATTAAAAGGCTAGTTTGAACTTAAATTCAAACTCAAACTCCTCTCATAACATGAATTCAAAAGAGGGATTCATATTCATACTCAGCAAATTTTATTGAGCTCATCCACCAATTTTAACTCCATTTGGAGTTGATCTTGACATGAGCCATTTTGAGCAAAATTCAAACTGAATTTAATTTTCAGTTTGCCATTTGAAGCAAAATGCATTCAAACCAATTCGCCATTTTGAATCATTCAAACTTCAAATGGTGATTCAGTGGATTGATCAAGGTTTAGAGGGTATGAGGGTCCCAAATAATGTTCAACAGTGAAAATTTAATTTTGGAGGACAAAATTTTGCAAGTAGAACCTACTGTCAGCCTCACCAGCCAAAGGAACCGCCACACACCGAGTTGCTCGGGTTCCTGCGTGCGCGCCTGCGAACACCACGGCAGGGAGCTGCTGCCAGGAGCTGTTCTTGGGTGCTGGCCGCTGAGCACACGTCCTAGCCGTCTTATCCTCGCCACTGCTTCGTGCTCACCTGCGCAGAAACAGAACCGCACACCTCGCCGCACCCCGAGCTCTCTGCTCCACCGTCAACCGGCCGAACCAGTGACTGTCACGCCGAACTGAGGCCGCAAACAAGCTCGCCGAACCTTCCTCGATGTTCTTGCAACGGTTCCATCCTGTGAACGACGTTCCTCGAGCTTCTCCGAGCTGTTCCCTTCTTCCTCGGGTCAACACCACTGCACCTCCACGGATCATCGTCATCTGGCCATCTCAGAGCCGCTCCGGCGCCACCAACTGCACCCAGAGGTTAGCATCAAGGTCTAGTACTTCTCCCGAACCCCCTAGCTCCTTTGTAGCACCGGCAAGCCGGAATCTCATGATTTCCGGAGATTGCCGTATAGAACCAAAGCCCACCAAAACTTGAAATTCCTCTCGCATGATTGATCATCCGATCAGCCGGTCTGGTTAGAGCTAGAGTAGGATATAACGATCACCTAGGCCGAATTCTAGCGAGGATGATCCATCCGGTGAGCGTAGCACTGAGTTTTCACCGCCGCCGGTGAAAAAGGCTCGGGTCACCGGTGAGGTCTACCTTCCTGGCGATCTCCGGCCAGGAGGAGGGCAGGGTTAGCTTCCTCGCGTCACAGCGGTGCTGTATGTTGGGAAATAGGCGATGCGCTACTCTAGCAATTCGACCGTATCACCCAGGAAACATGCGAGTAAGGAGGTCATTGATCGTTACCACTAGACGCGCAGCGCAGCGGATCGTAGATGTAAAAGCCCAAGAAAAGGGACTTGCAAAATTTTCTCTTCACCTCACAACACCGCAGTTTTTATTGTGGATATCTTAGGAAAAAGTGTGAAGAGCAAGTAACCTCCATCAAAAGGGTAATTAGAGGGGAAAGTCTACACTTTCACAAAGTAGAATTTCTACACATGAACATGAGAGCTTGAGCTCACCCCTAGGACTTGAAAAGTCTTGGGAAGGTTCAAGCCAAATTTCATGTAAATCCAACACTTTTTGAGGCACTTTTGGAGGTGATTGAAAAAGAGGCCAATTTGAATGTGAATTCAAATTGCAGCAACTTTCACCACTCAAATTCAAAAGTTAGCTTCATATTCAAACTCAGCACATTTTTCTGAGTAAGCTCACCAATTTTCATCTCCATTGGAGCTCATCTTGTCAAGAGCTAAAATTGCAAGAATTCAAAACTGAATTTGAATTTCAGTTTAAATATGAAGCACATTTAACCAAACAAAGTTTGAATTTGAGAATTCAAATTCAAACAAAGACTTGGGAGCTAAGTCTCACATTAAATTGTGAGTAGCTGGTGGGATAATTAACAGAAACAGAAAAGAAATATTAGGGAAAAAGAAGAAAGGGGGAGGCCCACAGGTCAGTGGCACACATGAGGGGCAGTCGGTTGCTGCAGCCGACCCCGACTTCGCGTGCAAGCCAGGGAACGGCGGCGAGCCACCGAGGCAGCAATCGGCCACCTCACGGTGCCAAACCGCGGCTTAAAGGCCAGCGCACAGCCCACGCCGCCTTCCTCCTGCTTTCCAAACGAGAACCCCCCCTCTTCCGAGCTCTTTCCTCGTTTCCGCGCGAGCACAGAAACGCCACCCTCTCTGATCGCCGGCGTCCGGCCAGCACAGGCGCGCTCGTGCCCGACGAGCCACACAAGAAAGGACCGCCTTAAGGTGCTGATTCTTCTAGCCCCTACCGTTCTTCATTTCATGGGCTGTCGAGGGAGTATTTCGCCGGGAAAGCTTCGGGTGTCTTGAGGCTGAGCTCCCACAAAATCCCAAAATTCGTGGGGATTAGATCATCACCGGGAAACCGAGTCATGCACACGCTCTATACACGGCCACGACCACCTAGGATCGAAAACCAGTAAGAACCGTGGGCTAGGTTTACGGTTCTCTGAAGTTTTCTGAAGCACAGCCGATATCCGGCCTAGGTCGCCGATGAGGTCGTGGTTACCGCCGTTTTCACGGGGATCGGTGTCCATGTCCGTGACCAGCAGGTGTCAGCGGAGCTCCCCGAGCAAACCGCATCGAAAAAGGTGCGTGGGATGCCGAGTTGGACGTCGCCGGTGAGCTGTCGGCCGCTGTTGCCGTCGGGAGCACTGTTCTGGTGGTTGTCAAGTTCTGGGGAGGGCACCACCGTGTTCCTCAAGCCGAGATAGGCACTGGCGGCGAGATTCAGCAAGCTCCGAGGACCGGAACCCCTCTCCGGCGAGAGCTCCGGCGAGCTTGGTGGCGGGATCGCGCGGGTGGCCGGAGGAAGACGAAGGGGTAGACCCCACGCGTCAGCGGCTGGAGATAAATGGGTGGGATTCTCTGTGGTCCGGGATCCAGTGCGGCCGTGCGGGAAGGAGTCTGTGGCCCCATGTGGCTCGGATCCAGCGGTCGACACGTGTACGTGGACCCACCCGCAGGATTTAAACATTTCTGGAATTTCCAGTTTTAGTGCAAACTTTAGAACCCCATAACTTTTGCTAGGAAGCTCCAAATTTAGTGATTCAAATTGTGTTGGATCCATCTTGCCTAGCTCTGTCCAGATATACAACCCAATTTGTATGAAAACCGTTGATTAATTCTGGAAAATTCTTTAAAGCTTTTCAGCAAAAGAATTTTAGAGGGAGTTTGGTTCATCCAAAAATCCCCAAATTTTGCCAGAATGTTCTTTAGGACATTAGTAAACCCCTGTAAAAGTTTCAGACCATTTGGAGTTGATTTGGTCAGAGCAATTCAAATTGGAAGGTGCTGTGTTCATTTGAATACAGAAACATTTTCAGAGAATTTCCAAAACTTGGAAATTCAGTTCTGGGCAAATCTTCACCCCAAAAATGTTAGGAAAATTCATGCAAACTCTATGAGCTATAATTGAAATTGTAGTTCATTAAGTTGAGCATGAACAGGGGTATTACCTCAGAATAAATTCTCCTTGCTGATTTGCCAAGAGAATTATTCTGAGCAAACCACTCCATGAAAAGTGCTAGTGTTTGGTCCAGAGAGTTTTCTTATGACAAGGAACTCACACAAAAATTCTCAGCTCCATTGGAGCTCTAGATAACCCCTGTCCTGTTTAACCACTTAAGGGATTAATATGGAAAAGGGGGAAAACCACTTAGCATTTAACCATGTGATTAAGTCCAAGCCAAACCACCAACACCAGTTCATCTTTAAATTCTTAAACAAAGTTCCAGGTGTTAGAGGCTAGTTATTAGAACTAATAGTAGAAGTCTTACTCTAAAACTCACATTTGCATCAAAATTAACATGTAGTATTTCATTAACGTGTAGCCGTTGAAGAAGAGACTCCGGAAGTGCTGGACTTCCTTCTTCCGGACGAAGACTTAACCCCTGACCAGCAGCAACAAGGCAAGCCCCGGTTTGCATTAACCCTTTTATAAGTTTTAATTTGTTTACATGTGTCATATGAAGTATGATGGTGCATTAGGTATAGGATGGATGGAACCCCACTTGCATAAACAAAAGGTTCCTAAAAGAGTGAGGGTAGTGTCTAAGACCTCGAGTAGACCGGCTATGCTTAATGAGTCATAGGACTTCGGTACATGTCGAGTAGTTGGAATCTACTCGCGAGATAGGCTTGGGACACACGGGTTCGGTTGAGTGATGTGAGATCATTTTAGTAATGAAAATGAGACTAGGCAGGGGCTAGGGCGCAGCAAGAGGGAGTCTTGTGTGCGCAGCCCTGTCCGTGTCGATTGAGGACCGAGCCGTGTGCGGCCCACGCTGATCAAGTTTGAACGTACCGAAGGCATATCGGATATATGGGCCCCGATAAACCGATGTAGCCTAAACCTCCGGGCGTCGAGGCATAACGCACCGATTTATAGGTGTAGGCTGAGGGCAGCAAGGTGGAAATCTGCCAACGGGCATAGAGAGATGCTCCGTGTGGGGAACCTCCTGCTCGTTTCGGTGCGACCGGTTCGACGTTTGGGCTGTTGGGTGAAAGGTTGTCCCGTACGACATCGAGTGAGCGTGCTGTGCAGCTCCACGGGTGGGCGTACGTGACGTGCTCTTTGGGTTTCCCTGCAGGTGTATATCGAGTCGATTCGCCGTCCCTCGCGGTGAAGAGTACCCCTTGGTCACTGAGTCGTGACGTAGATTAATGGATGAAACATGTTGATTCAATATTGCTGGTTGATATAATTGTATTGCTACATGTGTGCCACCAAATACTGCTTACTAAATTTCAGATTTCATGGACTGTTAACTTGTTGCTAAAAGATGAACTAATGATGAACTTGTAGGCGTGTCCTTTTTGCTGAAATGTTACTATCCTATGTCCATTGTAACCCTCATGTAGAGTTTCATGCTTAGGTGAGTCCGTTAAGCCTTGCTGAGCCTTCGTGCTCATGGTTGCTGCTTAAGTGTTTTTCAGGTGAGGAGCCACCCACGGACTCGGAGTACGAGTCCACCGGCGAGGGTTACCCTCCGTCGGGGACCACGGCTGAGTGGGAGCCGTACACGCCGCGCTGAGCTGAGGAGTGCAGCTAGTGTGGGTTGCCCTAGGGCTGGGCAACCAACTTTTGCTAAATAGGCGGGCGTGAGTTGTATAGTGTAGACTTCCGCTGTGTAATATAAACAATAGTTGTAACTGAAGTTTGTACCTGTTTGTACAGTTTCAGTTGTTGTTCCCATGTAATATATTATGTTCTTATGACGTGTCTGTCGGGTGTCGCATCGCGTGGCACCACCCTCTGCGATCCTGGATGAGCGGATTCCGGTCCGCCACAGCCTGGTATCAGAGCTGCATTGGGGATAGCACAGTACTTAAGGACTGCATTATGGGAAAAACTTAGGTATACGGTGAGGAATCGGTAGCTGCCCAAGTAAGGACTATATTAGTATAGTTACTTAAAGTGGCAAATACTAACCTATGTGTTATAATTCTGAATTTCAATTATGTAATGACGCGCCTACGCTCTGATAAGTATGGTAAGGAACGCCACCGAAAGCGGTTCAATTTCGGTTAGCTCCCCCTGACGAGGAACGTGGCTCAGGGATAGAGTCTCACAGCTTGGTGTGAGACGTCAATATAAACCTCTTGGACTCTTCATGTTCCTGAGTTCATATGAAACGCTGATCTCTAGCGTGCATTAGGCAAGTAAGTGGAGACCCCATCGCGTGGTCAGTAACGCGAGAGTGTGTTCGTCTGGAAATAGCCCAGGAGGACATACGCAGCGCTTCCCATCGGCGTGCCCTGCAGGGCAGTAGGTGGTATCTGTTGGGTTGATAACATTCCCAACCGTGACGACCCGTTCATGACATACTCGGGTTCCCCGTCGTGTGGTGTTGAAACACGATCACGTACCTTGAGACGTGACCTAGCTCAAGGACGGCCGTATGGCAATGATACGGGCGTTTGTATTTACTTTTAAATATGGAACTGCCTGAAATGAACAACCTTTGAGTGCACCATCATTGTGTGGACTTCTGCAGGTACTAACCACGTATGGATCCGTGTAGAAAACGTGTGCGAGAGACCGTTTAGTGCCACACTTGAGACGTATATGCCGGTATGATCCGGTTAGGATTTTCTTTGGTGAGGAACGTAGTACCGAGACATTCTAGGCATATGCATGAAAATATTGAAAGCAAGGAACTAAAATCATTAGGTTCAACGATTAAGACCCTGGTTGGGTATAAGAATGGGGTAGTGGACCAGGATAGCTAAAGGGATGAAAAACAGAGTGCTCTGTTTTGGGCAGCACGTTTGCTGATCTTCAACAGGGCGTAACTCACCGGTCTTTTAGCCCAGAGGGGTGTGCTATGTAGCTCTGGAAAGGTATTTAAGTACTCTACAACCTTGTTGTAGACTTCCAGAGCTGAAACTCAACTTAAGAGGGCTAAAATCTCAGAGGAATGTGAACTGTCCAGAACCAGGACAGAGTAGAACATTCTCTGAACTGTGTTGTTTTTCGATGACAACTCCCAGTAGCAAAACCCAAAAATTTCATATGATACCTCCTTAGAAAGAGTAGAAGATGTGTAATATCTTTGCAATTCAAAGTTTCTGAAGTTTCAACAGAGATTTCAGTGGAAACTCGAATGGAAAACAGCAACTTCCAAGGGAGGTGCTGTTAAAAATTCTCCCAGAAATTCTGCCGACTTTGAATTAGCATAACTTTTTAACCAAGGCTGATCTGGGGGCAATTGAATACTCGTTGGAAAGATACTGAAGTTAACTTTAGCTTTGGTATTCAACTTGAGTCATGAAAATGCCCAGCACCAGATCAAAACTTGGAATAGGTAGAAACTGGTCATTCTGACAGAAGAATGACAGTTGAACTCATTGGAGAGGGTGTGGTACCCTAAGGGTGGTATACGTGATGACAACGCGATAGTAATATCTCGTAGTGACCAAACCTAGTTATGGTGAGCTTCCAAAGAGGAGGTTCATCAAGTTGGATTAAACTAGCTTGTGTTTGGTCTGGTAATGGTGTAGCTTGTGCAAAGTTATTACACTATCTACTTACGAGATGTATCGCATGTTTTCATTGTCATTATGTTTTACACCTATTTCTTTTAAACTGCATGCACTCTGTTGCGGGACTGATGTTATTGTCGTATGGTTGCAGATGGTTCGCACTAGGACCACACACGAGGTTGGTGGCTCTAGCCAAGGTGGAGGCGATGACTCCCAGCCACCGGCCTACGACAGCACCCCGCAGCAGCAGCCACCACTGCCGCCTCCGCTTACTCTAGCGGATGTGATAGCGGCACTGGTGGGAGGTCGTGAGGAGCAGACCGACCTGCTCCGCACGATCGTGCAGAATACGTCCCAGGCGGGGGGACGTCAAGAGCGAGGGCCTCGTGAGCCCCGCGAAGTGTCGTGCTCGGATTTCATGAGTACACACCCTCCAGTGTTCATCGAAGCTGAAGAACCACTGGAGGCTGACAACTGGCTGCGGACCATCGAGTCCAAGTTTGGGCTGCTCCAGTGTACGGAGCGGCAGAGGACCCTGTTCGCAGCACAGCAGCTCCACGGTGCCGCTGGTGCGTGGTGGGCGAATTATGTCACCTCACGTCCGGCTGGCCATGCCGTGGAATGGCAAGAGTTCCGGGAGGCGTTCCGCGCCTATCACATCCCTCCCGGAATAATGAAGAGGAAGTTCCAAGAATTTTTGGAACTGAAGCAGGGCGGGAGGAGTGCCCACGACTACTCCCGTGCCTTCAACCATCTGGCGCAGTATGCGTCAGACTACATCTCCACGGAGGAGAAGAAGAGGGAGCACTTCTATCGGGGGTTACACCCCGAAATGAAGACCCACCTCGTACAGTGGAACCGCGGCACATTCAGCGACCTAGTCAATGCCGCAATCATGCAAGAGGACGCTCAACGGGAGTTAGCAGCTGAGCAGAGGAAGCGCAGCGCTCCACCTAGCAGCGGTGGTGGCGCACCCCAGAAGTACCGTATGGTGTATCGGACACCATCCGGGCAGCAGTGGCGTCCACCGGCGCGACCTCAACAGTTCGGGGGACGTTCGTTCCAAGCACCCCCGTTCCGTCCGCCGATGCCACCACCAAGACAGCAGCAGCAGCAGACGGTACCCCGAGCGTTTCCACCGCCACAGCGCGCCCCGGGTTTCCGTCCACCGATTAGCGGGGGACCGCCCCGTTTCACCTGCTTCACGTGTGGCCAGGCGGGTCACTTCGCGAAGGACTGTCCCCAGGGGCAGCAGAGCAGCGGGTAAGCCCAGCTCCAGGGCGGTGCTCGAGGCCGACCTCCGGTGAAGAAGGTTGGTCAGCGGACTGGAGGCATCCGCAACCTCGACAATGAGGACGCCCCAGAGGGAGACAACGTGCTGGCGGGTACGTTTACTCTCAATCATCAAGCCATCGTCATACTTTTTGATTCTGGTGCAACCCATAACTTCATAAGTGCATCCTATGTGGTTAAGCATCAGCTGGAAGCCTTTCCAACCGAGTGATCTTATATGATCTGCTCACCGGGAGGAAAGATTTCAGCAACGATGATGGTTCCAAAAGCACCACTGTGCTTAGGTGGGAAGATATATCCCACCACTATGATTATCCTAGGGGGGCAGAAGATTGATGCAATCTTGGGAATGTCATGGCTAAGCTACCATGGAGCTGTCCTGGAAACACTATCACGGACGGTTCACCTCAACTCCCCATTACACCGTCCGCAGTCCCTCCTATTAGATAATCCAGTCAGAGAGGTTTCAGCGATCAATAGTGCTGAGGCTCTCAAGTTAGAAGACATCCCCGTAGTCCGGGAGTATCCCGACGTGTTCCCGGATGATCTACCGGGTATGCCACCTGAGCGGGATGTCGAGTTCAAGATCGAGCTCGCACCCGGGACTACACCCATATCACGGAGACCATACAAGATGGCTCCAAATGAGCTGGCGGAACTGAAAGAACATCTCAATGATCTGTTGAGCAAGGGTTTCATTAGGCCGAGTTCCTCGCCTTGGGGATGCTCGGCGCTATTCGTGAAGAAGA
Source organism: Neostapfia colusana (assembly GCA_030760725.1). NCBI lineage: Eukaryota > Viridiplantae > Streptophyta > Magnoliopsida > Poales > Poaceae > Neostapfia > Neostapfia colusana. The sequence continues at coordinate 35,694,691 of JASWHV010000013.1, read as the reverse complement.
AGGATGAGACCCTGAGGCTGTGTGTGGATTACCGGCCGCTCAACGCCGTCACCATCAAGAATAAGTACCCACTGCCCCGAATTGACATCTTGTTTGATCAACTTGTGGGGGCAAGTGTATTCTCAAAAATGGACCTTCGCTCTGGATATCACCAGATCAAGATCCGGGCGGAGGATATCCCGAAGACGGCGTTCTCGACGAGATACGGCTTATATGAATATCTCGTCATGTCCTTTGGTCTCACAAATGCTCCAGCCCATTTCATGTATCTCATGAACTCGGTGTTCATGCCGAAGCTGTACAAGTTCGTGGTAGTGTTCATCGATGATATCTTGGTTTACTCCAAGAAAGAAGCCGAACATGCCGAACACTTGCAGACCGTTCTTCAACGATTGCGAGACCATAAACTCTACGTCAAGTTCAGTAAATGCGAATTTTGGATCAGCCAAGTGCCATTCTTGGGACATATCATCTCAGCTGAAGGCATTGCGGTTGACCCAAGCAAAATAGAGCAAGTGCTGAAATGGAAAGCTCCCACTTCAGTCCATGAAGTCAGAAGCTTCATCGGGTTAGCGGGATACTATCGGAGATTCATTCCAAGTTTCTCCAAGCTCGCTAAGCCGATGACAGAGTTGCTGAAGAAAGGGAAGAAATATGTTTGGAACACGGCGTGTGAAGGAGCGTTCCGAACATTGGTGAAGCATCTCACAACAGCCCCGGTGTTAGCTCAGCCGGATACAACAAAGCCCTTCGACGTGTATTGTGACGCGTCCGGTATTGGGCTCGGCTGCGTGTTGATGCAGGAAGGACGTGTGGTCGCTTATGGCTCACGCCAACTTCGGAACCATGAGCAGCACTACCCGACTCACGATCTTGAACTTGCTGCCGTAGTGTTGGCGCTGAAAGTGTGGAGGCACTATCTCCTGGGGAACTTGGTGCATCTCTACACCGACCACAAGAGCTTGAAATACATTTTCACCCAGAAGGAGCTGAACATGAGGCAGAGGAGGTGGTTAGAACTGATCAAAGATTATGAGATTGAGATCCATTACCACCCCGGCAAGGCGAATGTGGTTGCCGACGCGCTGAGTCGGACATCACATGTCCATCACCTCACCATTACACCGGTGGAGGAGGAAGAGCCAAGTTTATACTTGGTTCCTTATGGATCGCTGTACAACCTTGCCCTCGTCCCTACTATTAGGGAGGACATCATTGCAGCTCAGAAAAATGATAAAGGCATGGCACATCTCCGGAGACGGATTGACAATGGGGAGATCAAATGTTTCCGGAAAGATGATGAGGGGACGCTGTGGTTCAATGACCGCATAGTCGTACCCCGGGACATGGAACTGAGGAAGAAGATCCTCGACGAAGCCCACTTGTCTAAATACTCCATTCATCCGGGCAGCAACAAGATGTACCAAGATTTGAAACGGAAATTTTGGTGGACACGAATGAAGCGGGAGGTAGCGAAGTACGTATCCGAGTGTGATACATGTAGACGAGTGAAGGCTGATCATATGAGGAAATCAGGGCTGCTGCAACCCCTGAAGATTCCAGCATGGAAATGGGAAGATGTGAGCATGGATTTCATCATGGGATTACCCTTAACATCCAACAAACATGATTCCATTTGGGTGATTGTTGACCGACTGACCAAGTCAGCTCACTTCATCCCCGTACATACACATTTCCATGCCAACCGATATGCGGAGTTATACATTGCCAGGATTCTATGCCTGCATGGTGTACCCAAGACCATAGTCTCAGACCGAGTTGCATTGTTTGTATCTCGCTTTTGGGAGCAGTTGCACGCTGCTTTGGGTACTAAACTGATTAGGAGCTCCGCCTACCACCCTCAGACAGATGGCCAGACAGAGAGGGTGAATCAAGTTCTGGAGGACATGTTGAGAGCATGTGCCATCCACCATGGTAGGAACTGGGATAATCACCTACCATTGAGGGAGATTCGTAACAACTTGAGGATAGCACAGACACGCCAGAAGAGTTATGCTGATGTACGAAAAAGAGAGCTTGTTTTCAACGTGGGAGACTATGTTTACCTCAAGGTGTCCCCTATCAGAGGACTTCGTCGGTTCAAGGTGAAAGGGAAGTTGTCACCTCGATACATCGGACCCTTTCAAGTTTTGGAAAGAAAAGGCGAAGTGGCGTACCAACTAGAGTTGCCGGTTCATCTGTCGGACGTGCACGATGTGTTCCACGTGTCACAACTCAAGAAATGCCTGAGGACGCCTGAAGAGGTGTTACCCATGAATGAAGTGGATGTAGCTGAGGATTTGTCTTATGCCGAGCAACCATACAAGATTTTGGAGACGATGGAACGCCTCACCAGAAATAAAAGAATCCGGATGTGCAAGGTGCAGTGGAAGCATCACTCAGAAGAAGAAGCCACCTGGGAACAGGAAGATGAGCTTAAGGCACAATTTCCGGAATTGTTTTCTTAGAAACACCAATCTCGAGGACGAGATTTCTTTTAAGGGGGGTAGAGCTGTAACACCCCAAATTTTTAGTCAAGACTCAAATTTTGATTCAGAACCATAAACCATGTTCAGAGGGGAATTTAGAAATTTTTGGACGTGTTGCATGTTTTGCAAAAATTCAAATTCAAACTGGAATTCAAATTTGACTCAAAACAGAAAAGAAATGGAAAAAGAAAAAAAGGAAAACCGGGAAAAAACTGGCCAGTGGGCCGAAACCCCAGCCGGCCCAGCAAACCCCGCGCAGCCCGCCCCCGCGCGCGCCGCGCTGCCCCTCGCTGACGGGTGGGACCCGCCTGTCATCCCTAACCCCGCGACCCCGGACTTCTCCCCGCGCGCGCGCGATCGCAACCGATCGGGAAACCGCGTCCCGCAGCCGAATTCTGGAACCTGAGGACTCTAACTCGATCACAACAGAACCACCGCCCTCCCCCGGCTATAAAAGCAACCGATCCGATCAGTTTTTCGCACGCGATCGCCGATTTTCACTCCGGTGAGCACCGAGACTTCGCCGGTGAATTCTGGCCGATCTAAGCTCGGAAACTCTGATCTAACTCGTTGGTCTTGATCCACCGCCTCCGGGGAACTTTGCAGGTGCAGAAAACCCGAAGACTTACGGTGCAAATCCAGCTCCGACGAGCTTCGCCGTGGTTTTGCCTCGGACCTCGCCGCCGAGCACTTTCCAGGACCCCCGAGCTCGAGAAAACCCCCGAGGTGAGATCCCTGACCTCCCCTCTACCGATCTAGGCCATAAGATCACAGTTCTAGGCAGAATTCTCGAGGATCCGAAAGTTTCCGGCGAGATCGCCGCTTCCCGCCGCCGTGCGCCGCCGGCAGCGCCGCCCGCGCTCGATCAGAGCGACGTGGCCGCTTGTGCGCCGTTTATTTTAAATCGCACGGTAGACTTTAAAACCCCGCGTACCGGTTCGATGTTATAATCTCAGCCGTCGGTTTAAAATCAGACGGTCCACGTCAGCCCCGCGTTATAAAGACTGGAATTCTTACGTGCTACCCCCTGGGGTTCTCTGGAATTGAGAGCTAGCCCCGGAAACTTCAGATCTAGCCCCTGGAACTCCAGAAAATCATGTAAATTCATTTAAAAATCAGTTTTAGCCCCTGGACTTAATAGAAATTAAGAAAAACACCTCTGAAAAGTGTAGCTAGACCCCTGGAAATTATAAAAATAATATTATAGACCCTGTAATGGGGTGAATTCATTATTTTAGCTCTGTTTAGTATTTAATTTAGAAAATTGAATATGTAACTAGTGTTTAAATATTAAAAAGGGGGACAAACATAATTGTCAAATTTATTAAAAACTTTCTCAGTACTTAGAAAACTTTGGAGTGAGATAAAAATATATTTTTGGGCTGAAATAAATCTGTTTCATCTATTATTCACATTTAATAGTATAGGGACACATTTTTAAGTAAAGAATAGTTAAAGAAAAATAGGGAAAATAATTATGAAATAGTATGCATCGGAAGCCAAGGTCAAAATATGATCTTAAATTATTTAGGACCAGAACCTAATCTGTTTAGGTAGTGTGTATTACTAATTTAATAATAAAATGCACAATTATGCATAAGAATATAAATCTGAAAATATAGAAACTAGTAAATGATAAATGGAGTTTCTAAAGTACAAAGAATTCAGTTTAGGGTTGATAGAAATTATGAAGGCACATATGGAGAAGAAAAATACTTTTCATACATACTTGGTAGTTTAATATATAAGGAATTTATTTAAAACTGAAACACACATATATACAGGTATATATATATATATATATAGTATGTGAGTATAAATATGAACACCAAAGTAGGAATCCTACACATGTAAATGAAAGTGTATGCAAGCCCCAAATCAACACACATAGAGTATCCACAACACATAAAATGGTAAAGAAACTTTCATAAATGTGAATGTGTGGTTTGTATGAAGTAGAAGTGTGAACTATGTCTTATGATTGTTGTTTTTCTTTTGCTATGTGTGATGGTATGAAGTAGAACCTGCTCAAGAACAAGTTATTCAATTCCAAGACCAAGACTACCCATTTCAAGAGCAGCAAGAAGGAGGCAAGTGTCCTTGACCACTTTGACCCTATGCTAGGATGTGTAGATAGAATTATTTGCATTGTCAAATGAAATATGAAACCCATGCTAGGAAAGTTTCCCTAGAATTGCATTACCTTGTTTCCTTGTAGCTTGGGTTGGGATTTATTTTGTCATGTCATTTATTTACATGCATTTGCTTAGCCATGCTTAGAATGGGATATTTGGGAAATGAGATCATCAGTTTATATTACCATACTCTTGAATGAGACATTGTGAGTTATGTAGAGGTAGGGATCAAGGCAAGTTGGATGTTTTGGTTGTGTGCTGGGTGCACGAGACTTGGGTTTGTGTTTAGTACTTGCCTGGATCCTAAGGACCGGTTCATGGAGCATGTAACCCGGCTTTACAGTGCCAACCACATGCTGAGATGGGGCAGCTTGGCCAATTAATTAGGTGTATCCCCGGCGTAGTATGGGTGTGTTGGATGGTGCGGGGAATAGGAGTCAGCTGGACTGCCATATGAACCGCAAGGCTCAAGAGGGGGCCACTGCAGCGGGGTTGGAGCCTCTTGTATGCTGTTAGGGGTGAAACCTCAGTGGGCCCACGCTCGTCGGGAATCCCTTTGTAAAGGCTTCGTAGTGATCTCTTGGCCACACACCTGGGAAGTGTGAATGTGGTTCGTAGCCACTGGCATAATGGAGGTTCTTTTAGTCCACCCGGCAACGGGGGATGAAATCACTACTTGTGGGTACAGTGGTACAAACTCTGCAGAGTCAAAACTGTCTTGACAGCCGTGCTCACGGTTAAGAGCGGCCTGGACTTATTCATGATTAGAGGAGTGATGGTTTTTGGAAGTTGTGGATGTTAAGCGGGGAGCTTAACATTGGAAATGATGTTATGGTTATTTGGTTATGATGATGGGATGGGAGATTTGGACCATTTCACCTGTGTAGTAATGTAGGTGCTTAATAAGCTAAGGTGATAGGTATTAATTGCGTAGTGCTTTAACCATGAGTACAACCTCCCCTTGTTCTAGCCATGCATGATATAATTTTCCCACACTTGCTGAGTACCATTGGTACTCAACCTTGCATATTTGTTGGTTTATATTGCTGCTCAGGTCAAGACAATGAGATGGTGTATAATGACCAAGATTTTGGACCCGAGGAAGGCTTTTAGGTTCATGAAGACCCCCGGGCAACGCCTGTGATGGAGCGCTAAAGAATAATATTCCGCTGCTAGTTTAGTTACTTGTGATGAAGCATTAGTGTCCATTGAGACATTTACTATGTAAGACTTATTTATATTCGACACCTGGCTTGTAATAAATGATGCTTCACTATTTGTCATCACATGTATGAGAAAATGATCCTGGCATACATGTGATATTCACTCGGTTGTTCTTCGGAAAAACTGGGTGTGACAGAGGTGGTATCAGAGCCAAGGTTGCCCGTAAGAACGTGGACCTAGGTAGAAATGGACGTATTTAAGGGCCCTATTTTCTTAAAAACTATTTTCCAAGGTGTGGGTGAAAAAGTGTTATAAAAAGGGTCATTTTCTTCGTCTTACCCCAACTTTCATTCAAAATAGGATTTTTGTTTGAGATTTTATCTAACCTAATTTTAAATTCTTTTGTTTTAGATGGTTCGCATGATTCGCACCGCTCGTAAATCCACGGGAGGGAGAGTTCCCGTAGTTGCCCTTGCTGAAAGAGAGGAGAGTCGTCCAGTGACGAACCTTTCCTACGGATTGGCAGTGGGAGATTTGTTGCGCCGTCTTCGACGTATGCTCGAAGCCGCCGGCAATACGGGCAAGCTCATCATCCACTATAACTCCACCAGGACCATCCGAGAGAAGAGGGAAGAATGGAGTTCGGAGATGAGGATTATACACGAGAATCAGCTACTTAAGATTCACCACTCTCCAGCTTGTCGAGCAACACAAGTTGACGCGGAGAGAGATGTCACCTGGGAGGCCATCACCTGCCAGAGTCACATCTATCGTCGTCACTTGGACAAAACTGAGTACATGTATGTCCTCCAACGTGAGAGTGGTACCACGGAGTACAAGTACCCACCGGTGCAGCAAGGGACTTCTCATGAGCACATGGACTTGTGCTTGGAGGATGCTGCTATGCTCAGCACTCGACTGCAGGAGTGTCAACAAGAGCTTCAGGATGTCCGAGATACTCTGAAGGAGACGGAGGCGTTGCTGCGAGCTTGCTTAAAGGCGAGAGAAAGAGGAGATGGGAATGAACTGTGTGTCACCGTAAGTGATCCATGGACCCCTGACTCCCCGGATCGCCGAGCAATCAGGCGTCGTCGCACTTCTCCACCAGCAGCCTCCCCACCCAAAGCAGAGTCAGAAGGTAGTCGAAATGAGGAGGAAGATCCCGAGGAGCCAGCTCAAGAGGATGAGTAGTGTAGAGTCTTTCCCCTAGCTAGCAAGAGGTCGAGTAGTCGAGTCGTTACGTAGTTAATGGTGTGATAATGCTTGGTGTGTGACGTGAGTTGTGGAAGCCATGAGCAAGTGTCCACAGCCTCGTCTTCAGATTGTTTTGCTTTGGTGTGTGAACCCACAGGAAATAATAGTGCATTTATTGGGTGTGAGATATAAAACCCTCGTAAGATTTTAACAAAACTTCAACACTTCAAAGTACAAACAAGTGAAAGTAGTAAGATGATACCAAATGCTTTCAAATTAACATTTGTGATTCTGCCAGATGGCCGGAAGAGGAAGAGGACGTGCTGCCAACCCCGCCAACAACAATGATGAGGCATGCAACTCTCATCTTTCTGGAGGCCAGAACCGGGGTGGTCGCCATGAAGAAGTTGATCCTCTCCACCAAATGCTGGAGAATCAAAATCAGATCATCCAGAACTTGACTCAAGTAGTGGCCAACTTGCATCAAGTTCCACCTCCACAAGCTGCACCACGCCAACCAAGGTTGAGTGAGTTTCTAGGAACTCAACCTCCAAAGTTTGCAAGTGCTGCTGAACCTCTGGAGGCAGATGATTGGCTGAAGACCATTGAAAGTAAGATGAGAATCATACAATGCCAAGGGTATGAGAGGGTGCTGTTTGCCTCTCATCAATTGCAGGGACCTGCTGCTGATTGGTGGACCGCCTACGTGGCCGCCCATCATGACCCTGAGAGCATCACTTGGGAAGAGTTCAAGCGTAGCTTCCGCAACCATTACATCCCAAGGGGTGAACTCAAAAACAAGAGGAAAGAGTTTTTGGGACTGCAGCAGGGAAACATGACGGTGAGGGAATACCTCACTAAATTCACTCAACTATCCCGTTATGCTCCACGAGACATAGAGACAGATGAGCAGAAACAAGATTGTTTCGTGGAAGGACTTACCGCAGAGATGCAGTGTGCAATGTCCTCCAATGAGTATGAAAGCTTTCAAAAGATGGTGGACAGAGCGTTTGTGGTGGAAAGGAAGTTGAAGGCCCTGGAAAATGAGAATAAAAGGAAGGCTGGGTGGTCACATCAAGCCTCAGGGAGCAACACCCGCCCACGTATGATGCAGCAACCTACGGGGCAGACAAGCCGTGCTGCGGTACCCTATTCAGCACCAAGAGGGTACAACCCAAACTACAGGCCTCCCGCAGCACCAGCACAGCCGCAACGTCAGTTTGTACAACAGCCTCGCCCTGCATATCCACCTCGACCAGCAGTGCAAGGACCCCCAAGCCAACCCCAAGACAACAAGGGCCAAGCATCTAAGATTGGAGTGCAATGTTTCAGCTGTGGTGAAGTGGGGCACTACGCCCATAAGTGTCCAAAGAAGAAGCCCACGCAGCCACAGCAGCAGAACGTAATGAGAGGAAGGGTGAACCACGTCACTATGGAGGAAGCACAAGAGGCACCCGACGTGGTAGTTGGTAAATTTCCTGCCAATTTACACCTTGCAACTCTGCTGTTTGATTCTGGTGCTACCCATTCGTTCATTGCTCAAGGGTTTGTTAGGAAGCATGACCTAGCAACCACACAAATGAACCATATGCTAGCGGTAAATTCTCCAGGTGGAGAAATAAGGACAAGACAAGTGTGTCCCAAAGTGAACCTAGACATTAATGGGGTAGTATTTACCGCTAACCTCATAGTGATCGATTCACAAGGGATAGATATTATTTTGGGTATGGATTGGTTGACCAAACATAAAGGAATCATCCATTGTTCGACCAGAACGGTGGAACTAACTCACCCTAGTGGCACAAGAGTAAAGTTCATAACGATACACGAGCCTAGGAGGGACATTAAATTAAATCAAGTGGAGGTGAAAGTTGAGGAAATCAGGACTATCAGGGAATATCCAGATGTTTTTCCGGAGGAGTTGCCAGGAATGCCTCCCGACCGTGACGTGGAATTCGCAATCGAGCTAGTACCGGGAACAGCCCCGATATACAAGAGACCTTATCGAATGGACTCCAAGCAGCTAGAAGAGCTCAAGGATCATTTGAGAGAATTGACGGAAAAGGGGTATGTTCGCCCTAGTTCCTCACCATGGGGAGCTCCGGTAATATTTGTGCCTAAGAAAGATGGAACTCAAAGGTTATGCGTGGATTACCGTGCCTTGAATGAGGTGACCATCAAGAACAAGTATCCATTACCCCGCATTGAAGACTTGTTTGATCAGTTGAGGGGAGCTTGCGTGTTCTCGAAAATTGATCTCAGGTCGGGATACCACCAACTCAAGATAAGGCAATCTGATATTCCCAAGACAGCTTTCGTATCTCGGTACGGACTGTATGAATACACTGTCATGCCTTTCGGGCTAACCAATGCCCCGGCATATTTCATGTACCTCATGAACAAGGTATTCATGGAATATCTGGACAAATTTGTGGTGGTTTTCATAGATGATATTCTCGTCTTCTCCAAAGATGAAGAAGAACATGAGAAACATCTAAGGTTGGTGTTACAGAGGCTTAGAGAACACCAACTATATGCCAAGTTGAGCAAGTGTGAGTTTTGGCTAAAGAGAGTTCCCTTTTTAGGACATATAATCTCGGAGGGAGGAATCTCCGTAGATCCCGCCAAAATCGAAGATATCCAGAAATGGAAAACCCCTGAAAATGTCGGGGAAGTTCGAAGCTTTTTGGGATTGGCTGGATACTATCGACGGTTTATTGAGGGATTCTCCAAGATCTCGAGACCTCTCACCAAACTGTTGGAAAAGGGAATCACATTCACCTGGACGCCACAGTGCGATACGAGCTTTCAGGAGCTAAAGAAGAGATTGACAACAGCCCCAGTGTTGGTTATGCCAGATATGCAGAAGAATTTCACGGTGTACTGCGATGCCTCTGGAAACGGGTTGGGATGTGTTCTCATGCAAGAGGGACATGTCGTGGCATATGCATCCCGGCAGCTTCGGAAGCACGAGAAGAACTATCCTACACATGATTTAGAACTAGCTGCAGTGGTACACGCGTTGAAAATTTGGCGGCACTATTTGATGGGGAAGAGGACAGAGATATATACGGATCATAAGAGTTTGAAGTACATATTCACACAGCCAGATCTCAACCTTAGACAAAGGAGATGGTTAGAGCTAATCAATGACTTTGATGTAGGCATCAACTATCATCCCGGGAAAGCAAACGTCGTGGCCGATGCCTTGAGTCGGAAAGCGCAGGTCAATAAGTTGAGCTTGAAGGATATGCCTGCAGAATTGAAGGACGAGGTTATAAGGCTCAATCTATGTCTAGTAAATAGTGGTGAAGCCGTCGCCATGGAAGTGGACTCCACACTTGAGCAAGACATACGCGAGGGACAAAAGAATGATGAGAAGATACAAGAGATCAGACAGCTCATCAAGGAAAATAAAGCTCCTGGTTTTAGAGAGGATGAACAAGGAACGGTGTGGCACGGGAAAAGGATCTGTGTGCCAGAAGTAAAGGAGATTCGTAAATTAATTTTGAAGGAGGCTCACGATTCCGACTATTCCATTCATCCTGGGAGTACGAAGATGTATCAGGACCTCAAGAGCAGGTATTGGTGGTATGGCATGAAGCGAGATGTCGCGGAACATGTGGCCCTATGTGACACATGTCAGTTGGTGAAAGCAGAACATCAACGACCCGCGGGATTGCTGCAACCACTCAAAGTGCCTGAATGGAAGTGGGAAGAGATCAGCATGGATTTTGTCGTGGGATTGCCTAGGACCCAATCCGGGTATGATTCAATATGGGTCATTATTGATAGGCTAACTAAGGTAGCTCATTTCATTCCGGTGAAAGAAAGCTACAGCGGATCCAAATTGGCAGAATTGTACATGTCAAGGATTGTGTGTTACCATGGAGTGCCAAAGAAGATAGTGTCGGACCGAGGGACACAGTTCACCTCGAGGTTTTGGCAAAAGTTGCATGAAACCATGGGAACCCATCTGAATTTTAGTTCTGCCTATCATCCCCAAACTGACGGGCAGACGGAGAGAACCAATCAGATCCTTGAAGATATGTTAAGGGCATGTGCACTTAAAAACAATAGGAGTTGGGACAAGAACCTACCGTATGCGGAGTTTTCCTATAACAACAGTTATCAAGCTAGTATGAAGATGTCACCGTTTGAAGCTTTGTATGGAAGGAAATGCAGAACTCCCCTATTTTGGAACCAAACAGGAGAAAGTAAAGTGTTTGGTCCAGAAGTGTTACAAGAAGCCGAGGCAAAGGTGAGGGAGATTCGTAACAACTTGAGGATAGCACAGACACGCCAGAAGAGTTATGCTGATGTACGAAAAAGAGAGCTTGTTTTCAACGTGGGAGACTATGTTTACCTCAAGGTGTCCCCTATCAGAGGACTTCGTCGGTTCAAGGTGAAAGGGAAGTTGTCACCTCGATACATCGGACCCTTTCAAGTTTTGGAAAGAAAAGGCGAAGTGGCGTACCAACTAGAGTTGCCGGTTCATCTGTCGGACGTGCACGATGTGTTCCACGTGTCACAACTCAAGAAATGCCTGAGGACGCCTGAAGAGGTGTTACCCATGAATGAAGTGGATGTAGCTGAGGATTTGTCTTATGCCGAGCAACCATACAAGATTTTGGAGACGATGGAACGCCTCACCAGAAATAAAAGAATCCGGATGTGCAAGGTGCAGTGGAAGCATCACTCAGAAGAAGAAGCCACCTGGGAACAGGAAGATGAGCTTAAGGCACAATTTCCGGAATTGTTTTCTTAGAAACACCAATCTCGAGGACGAGATTTCTTTTAAGGGGGGTAGAGCTGTAACACCCCAAATTTTTAGTCAAGACTCAAATTTTGATTCAGAACCATAAACCATGTTCAGAGGGGAATTTAGAAATTTTTGGACGTGTTGCATGTTTTGCAAAAATTCAAATTCAAACTGGAATTCAAATTTGACTCAAAACAGAAAAGAAATGGAAAAAGAAAAAAAGGAAAACCGGGAAAAAACTGGCCAGTGGGCCGAAACCCCAGCCGGCCCAGCAAACCCCGCGCAGCCCGCCCCCGCGCGCGCCGCGCTGCCCCTCGCTGACGGGTGGGACCCGCCTGTCATCCCTAACCCCGCGACCCCGGACTTCTCCCCGCGCGCGCGCGATCGCAACCGATCGGGAAACCGCGTCCCGCAGCCGAATTCTGGAACCTGAGGACTCTAACTCGATCACAACAGAACCACCGCCCTCCCCCGGCTATAAAAGCAACCGATCCGATCAGTTTTTCGCACGCGATCGCCGATTTTCACTCCGGTGAGCACCGAGACTTCGCCGGTGAATTCTGGCCGATCTAAGCTCGGAAACTCTGATCTAACTCGTTGGTCTTGATCCACCGCCTCCGGGGAACTTTGCAGGTGCAGAAAACCCGAAGACTTACGGTGCAAATCCAGCTCCGACGAGCTTCGCCGTGGTTTTGCCTCGGACCTCGCCGCCGAGCACTTTCCAGGACCCCCGAGCTCGAGAAAACCCCCGAGGTGAGATCCCTGACCTCCCCTCTACCGATCTAGGCCATAAGATCACAGTTCTAGGCAGAATTCTCGAGGATCCGAAAGTTTCCGGCGAGATCGCCGCTTCCCGCCGCCGTGCGCCGCCGGCAGCGCCGCCCGCGCTCGATCAGAGCGACGTGGCCGCTTGTGCGCCGTTTATTTTAAATCGCACGGTAGACTTTAAAACCCCGCGTACCGGTTCGATGTTATAATCTCAGCCGTCGGTTTAAAATCAGACGGTCCACGTCAGCCCCGCGTTATAAAGACTGGAATTCTTACGTGCTACCCCCTGGGGTTCTCTGGAATTGAGAGCTAGCCCCGGAAACTTCAGATCTAGCCCCTGGAACTCCAGAAAATCATGTAAATTCATTTAAAAATCAGTTTTAGCCCCTGGACTTAATAGAAATTAAGAAAAACACCTCTGAAAAGTGTAGCTAGACCCCTGGAAATTATAAAAATAATATTATAGACCCTGTAATGGGGTGAATTCATTATTTTAGCTCTGTTTAGTATTTAATTTAGAAAATTGAATATGTAACTAGTGTTTAAATATTAAAAAGGGGGACAAACATAATTGTCAAATTTATTAAAAACTTTCTCAGTACTTAGAAAACTTTGGAGTGAGATAAAAATATATTTTTGGGCTGAAATAAATCTGTTTCATCTATTATTCACATTTAATAGTATAGGGACACATTTTTAAGTAAAGAATAGTTAAAGAAAAATAGGGAAAATAATTATGAAATAGTATGCATCGGAAGCCAAGGTCAAAATATGATCTTAAATTATTTAGGACCAGAACCTAATCTGTTTAGGTAGTGTGTATTACTAATTTAATAATAAAATGCACAATTATGCATAAGAATATAAATCTGAAAATATAGAAACTAGTAAATGATAAATGGAGTTTCTAAAGTACAAAGAATTCAGTTTAGGGTTGATAGAAATTATGAAGGCACATATGGAGAAGAAAAATACTTTTCATACATACTTGGTAGTTTAATATATAAGGAATTTATTTAAAACTGAAACACACATATATACAGGTATATATATATATAGTATGTGAGTATAAATATGAACACCAAAGTAGGAATCCTACACATGTAAATGAAAGTGTATGCAAGCCCCAAATCAACACACATAGAGTATCCACAACACATAAAATGGTAAAGAAACTTTCATAAATGTGAATGTGTGGTTTGTATGAAGTAGAAGTGTGAACTATGTCTTATGATTGTTGTTTTTCTTTTGCTATGTGTGATGGTATGAAGTAGAACCTGCTCAAGAACAAGTTATTCAATTCCAAGACCAAGACTACCCATTTCAAGAGCAGCAAGAAGGAGGCAAGTGTCCTTGACCACTTTGACCCTATGCTAGGATGTGTAGATAGAATTATTTGCATTGTCAAATGAAATATGAAACCCATGCTAGGAAAGTTTCCCTAGAATTGCATTACCTTGTTTCCTTGTAGCTTGGGTTGGGATTTATTTTGTCATGTCATTTATTTACATGCATTTGCATAGCCATGCTTAGAATGGGATATTTGGGAAATGAGATCATCAGTTTATATTACCATACTCTTGAATGAGACATTGTGAGTTATGTAGAGGTAGGGATCAAGGCAAGTTGGATGTTTTGGTTGTGTGCTGGGTGCACGAGACTTGGGTTTGTGTTTAGTACTTGCCTGGATCCTAAGGACCGGTTCATGGAGCATGTAACCCGGCTTTACAGTGCCAACCACATGCTGAGATGGGGCAGCTTGGCCAATTAATTAGGTGTATCCCCGGCGTAGTATGGGTGTGTTGGATGGTGCGGGGAATAGGAGTCAGCTGGACTGCCATATGAACCGCAAGGCTCAAGAGGGGGCCACTGCAGCGGGGTTGGAGCCTCTTGTATGCTGTTAGGGGTGAAACCTCAGTGGGCCCACGCTCGTCGGGAATCCCTTTGTAAAGGCTTTGTAAGGGCCTCAGTTTTTGACACCCATTTGCAGTGTTCATCCCCACACCACACACCTCATTTGAGGAAAAATGATGAACACAAATAAAGAGCAAGTAACAATTATCAACATGCTCATTAGGGAACAAACTCACACATTGCAAAAGTGGTACTTCCCACATGTGATATAGATGGGCTGGACATATGAAAACTCCTACACTTTGCCAAGGATGTCCATGCCAAGTTTCACCCAAATTCAAAACATTTTTGAGGTCATCTTGGGTGTAGATAGGAAAGGGGCAGTTTGAAAACATATTCAAATTCAAACTGTTTTCACCCACTGAATTTAAAAGTGGAAGGCATATTCTTGCTCAGCACATTTTTGTGAGCTCACACACCAATTTTCACTCCATTTGGAGTTGATCTTGACATGAGCTAAGGGGGAGAAATTCAAACTTTATTTGAATTTCAAACTGCACTTGTGCTGAAATTCATTCAAACCAAACCTCATTTGAACTTTGATCAATTCAAATGGCTCTTGGGTGAATAATTTGAGTTGCCAAGGGTAGAATAGGGTTCACTGTTTACCACAGCTGTTAGGAATAAATTTCAGAGGTTAAAAGAGGAGTGGGACCCACATGTCAGCCTCAGCCTCAAAGCAAACCGACTGAACCACAGTTCAGTCGGTTCCCGGCTGCTGTGCGCGCGCGCCACCGAAGGGGGCAGCCGGCGCCAGCTCCTGCTGCGTGCCCCAAGCCGGAGACCGGCCGACCGGCCTATTTATTCCCTCCCCGGCGTGCTTCAGTCGCCATTCCCCGAGCTGCCGACGTGCACGATCCATTTCTCCACTGCCATCACCGGCGCTCGAGTTCCTGCTGGATCGAGCTGATCGCAGCTTCCTCTTTCCACTCCAGGGTCCCAGCCAGGTACTAGCGACCATCCTCCATCCTTCCCATTGATAGAAATCGATTGAAACCGAGTGATATCGGCTGTGCCGAAAGATCAAACTCGGAACTGGAAACCGCCGCACCTCGGGCTCTCGTGGACAGCCCAACCTGGGCGTTGTCACGCCCGAGCCAAGGCACCCTTGGACGCGCAAGTGATCGGTGCTGCTCATCCCCGAGCCACAGCTCGAGTGGTTGCTCACCGGCGGCGAATTTCCACTTTTCCCCTTTCTGTGTGCAGAACGAC
Source organism: Neostapfia colusana (assembly GCA_030760725.1). Lineage (NCBI taxonomy): Eukaryota > Viridiplantae > Streptophyta > Magnoliopsida > Poales > Poaceae > Neostapfia > Neostapfia colusana. Next base: position 35,679,053 of record JASWHV010000013.1, on the reverse strand, counting down.
CCTCGGGTACGATTCTGTTTAATTCGTGCTCTAGAAAGGATTAGAGGGCCTCAGGCCACTCCCACACGAACTAGACACGGTGACGCACAAGTTGCCTTCACAACTCTGGGCCGGAGAACTTCTGTGCCCGGCGTAATTCAAGGTCTACTAATGGCGGAACGCACGGGGGGTATCGGGCGCACGGTGAGGACCTATTTCGGGCCTTCCCCGAGCTGCCCCGAGTTCATGTCGACCTTCTCTGAGGTCCACTGATGCTCCCCGACCGGTTTCCCAAGTAGCTGAGGCACTAGGAGCATCAGCCGACATGGCCGAAGTCGTTCCGATATGGCGGCTCGTCGCCGACCATGCTCCGGCCGTTGTCATGAGCAGCTGACCCTCGGATCATGTTCCCCAAGTAAAAGTAGGCAGGGGCGGCCAGAATCAAGAAGTTTGAAGCTGTACAGCAGCCAGCGGCGAGCTCTCCGGCGAGGTCCCTCGGCGGCGGAGCGCGGGTGTCGCGAGGTTGAAGAAGGGGGTGGACCCCAGCTGTCAGCGGCCGATATTTTGAATCGGGATCCGGCTGCGGCCGGGATCGGGTGTGCTGGCGCGCAAAAGCCTTGTGGGCCGCGGTGTGCTGTCGCTTCGGCGTGCGACGCGTGTCCCCTGGGCCCACGCGCGAGTTTAAACTTTTCCCCGATTTTCAGATTTCCTTCAAACTTCAAATCCTTATAACTTTGGCTAGAAAGCTCCAAATCGAGTGAACCAAATTTTGCTGGATTCAGCTCTTTGAGTACTTTCCAGAAAATCAAGTGTCACTTCATGAAATTCCTTAATTCTCCAGAATTAATTCCTTAAAGTTTAAACTGTTAGGAATTTTAACTGGAGAATCATTTGGAGGAAAATCCTGAAATTTTGCTGAGATGTTCACCAAAATATCCTTGAACTACCATAAAAATTTCAGATCCATTTGAGCTCATTTAGTCCACCTAATGGTGTGATTAGTAAAACTGTTCCAGAGAAAATAGAAAATGTTCAGAAACATTTTCAGAATTTTCTCTGAAATTGTTTAGCTCATATCTTTAGTTAGAGACTTCCAAATTAAGTGAGACCAATTCCATTAGAACCCTCTGAAAATCTAGTTTTCAGAAAGTCATAGTTTGTTTCATGAAAATACCTAGAACACCCTAAAAGCCTTTAATTAAGGTCAAGGACATAATTATTTGTGGAGGGCTCAAATGAGCTTTGCTGCAACTAAAACTTGACCAAGTCTCTGTTTAGGTTGTAACCAAGCCACAGTAAAAGTTTCACAGTCATTAGGTCTATCTAGTAAAGGTTATAGACTTCACAACTTCAAAGTTAATACAAAAGCATTTAATTAATACATACATTGTTCTTATCATGTAGTCGCTAAGGTCGAGGAGGAACCCGAAGTCCTAGACTTCGTTACTCCGGAGGAACAGCTAGCCTACGACCAAGAGCAGCAAGGCAAGCCCCGGTTTGCATTAACCATTTTATAAATTTTTATTGTTTTGAGCACATACTTGTTTTCTTTATGTTGTGCATCAGAGTCTTGTTTGGAAACCCCACTGCATAGCCAAGAAAACCATGGGTTGGGGTTTAGGATTGCAAACCCCGTTAGCCACTGCATTGCTAGGATAGAGTAGGATTCGGTACAAGTCGAGTAGTTGGAACTACTCGCGAGAATAGGCTAGAGGCACATTGCTCGGGTAGAGATAGCACATGATACACATGGCAAGAAAATGAGACCGAGCGGAGAGTAAGGGCAGCAGGACTTTGGGGCCTGTGTGCTGTAGCTCCGCTTGTGTCGATTGAGGACCGAGCCGTGTGCGGGCCTGTTGAACAAGCTAGAACAGTACCGAAGACCTACCGGCTATATGGGAACCGGGAAACTGATGTAACTCGGGTAGCTGGGTGTTGAGGCATTGCCCGTCGTTCAGAGGGTAGGTTGAGAGCTCGAGGTGTAAATCAGCTGGCGGCACAGAGATGCGCGTGCAGGGACCTCTTGCTCGGGACGATGGGACCGGTTCAATATTTGGCTAACGGGTGAAAGGTAGTCGCGTACGGCGTCCGTGATGGTTGTTGTAGGCAACATCGAGTACGGGCGTACGTGACGGGTTGTTCGGGTAACCCTGCAGGTGTAAATCGATTATAATCGCCGTCCCTCGCGGTCAGTGAGTACCACTTGTTCACTGTACCGTGACGTAGAAAGAACAGGCTAGTTACATGTTAAAATGTTGCTGATTGAAAGTTGGATATTGATTGTTAATGATATGTTGTAGCTTAGTGCTAACTAAAGTTCTTTTCAACTTTGGGCAAAGTACATGAGAGAAATGCGTTTCTTGTTTGATTGCGGCTCTCTCATGTGCCTTAGCGTAAAGTTCTCCACAACCTGCTGCTAAAACTTGAAAGTAAGGTTCTACTAATTAGGCGAGTCCTTGCAAATGATTTTTACCTCATGCAACCCATCACCCTCATGTAGAAGTTTCATGTTTAGGTGAGACGGGTCAGACTTGCTGAGCCTTCGTGCTCACTGCTTGTGTTTGAAGCTTTTGCAGGGTTCTATGAGGAAGGGACTCCCGAAGAGGAGACGGAACCCCAGGAGGGGAACCCCGTCGAGTGGGAGTCGTGCACGCCGCAGAGTTAGTGTGCGAGTGTGCTAGCAAGGACACGTTCGAGGGCTGAACGTGCACTTGATGCTTAGTCTACGCCCGCGAGTGTGGACTAAACTTATTTTGATGTAAACATGTTAATAAACTTGTTTATGTAATAAAGCTTCCGCTTCCGCTTTGTACCTTTGACGTGTGTTATACGGTGTTGTGCAACGCAGCACCCCTCAGCGTGATCCTGGCTCGACAGGACCAGTGGGGTCGTGTCAGCGTGGTATCAGAGCTCGCTTGAGGTTTAACACAGTACAAAGGTCTTCTTTTTCAAAAATCCAGTGAGGAACGAGTTAGTAGCCCGTATAAGGATGTTATTAGTATATAGAAAGTGGCTTATTAACTTATTTGTTATGTCGGAAAATCGTGCATCTCGGGACGTTCATGTCTTGGGGGGTGCACGTAAGCGCTGTCCACCAGTGCGCACAAGCTGAAGGGTGGAGCCCCACGGGTGGCAGGTAACCCGACCCGCTTTGATATCCTCTACGACTCTTCATGTCGTTTGGGGTATTCGAGCAACGTCTGTCCCTGGCGTGCGTGGTGCAACATGGGAGACCCCGTCACGTGGTCTGAAACGTGAACACGTAACTCAAGGCGTGTTTGGCTTGAGAACATCCGGGCGAGTGATGACGGCCGGGTGTACAAACTGTATGGATTCCGGGCTCGGTGTGCAGCCGAGTCTGATGATTGTTTGAGTTTCTGCAGGTAGCCTTACCACGAAACGGTAGACGTGTAGCATCCGTGTGCGAGTGACGAGTAGTGCCACTGAACTAACGAAGCCGGCTAAATCCGGTATAGGTTTTTCCTTTGTGAGGACGTAGTACCGACATAATCTGGTGACGCCTCGACGTCACACCCAACTAAATGAACAACTTCATTTAAAAACTTGAAGGTTTTGATCCAAAGTAGTAAAACTTGATGTAACTCCTTCCCTTGAACAGGATATTCAAAGTTAATAAATTTTCAACTTATAGGATGTTAAGGACAGAGCACTCTGTTTTCAGCTAAATCAAGGCTGAAGTTAATCAGAGGTTAGAGGTTGAGTTCTTTCGAGGTTGGGGTCGTATGATACATTTCTGGAAAGCTTTGGAGGAGCTTTACAACTTTTCTGTTGAGTTCCAGAGGTGTTTCATCCCTTAACCACTCGAAAAATGCAGTAGAGTTGAAACTGTCCAGAAAACAGGACGGAGCAAAGACTCTCTGTAGACTCTCTGTAAATTAAGCATAACTTCCTGCATAAAAATCCAAAAATAGAAAATGAGGTGGTTCTGGGAAGCTTATGAGATGGGTTACAACTTTGTAACAGAAAGTTTTGTCAGATTAGGAACAGAATTAACTGGAATTCTTGGATCAAATCAGTACCTAAGGCAGGGAGGTGCTGTCCAATTGTTCCCAGAAATTCTGTTAACTTTGACATCTCATAACTTTTGAACCAGAGCAGATCTTAGGCCAACCAAATACTTTCTGGAAAGCTATTGAAGTTAACTTTAACTTTGATGTTGAGCTCCAGGACTGGTTTTGCTTTTAACCTGGCCTAAATCAGATTGATATGGAAACTGGTCAGGGCTGTCATGGGAACAGCAGATCAGCAGTCAAATTTGTTTAAAAATTTGAACTATGTTTCCAAGTGTTAAGGGTTCAATGACATATCTTATGTTATAACTCAATGGTTTACTGTTTAAATAAATATTTGACATTTCTCAAATATATTTTTACAGATGGCAGCAGATAAACGGTTGGAGAACGGGTGGGTAGTTTCCCACTGCTCTGACCGTAGCGGCTACCCGGGAGCATTGTGGCTAATGCTCCAATATTTCGGGTACAACCAGATGCCGCAATACTTCGCCAAGGAAGAAGGCGAAGAGGGGAACAAGACGTGGACGATCCATGTCGAGGTTCCTGCAGGGCCTACGCCACCCGGTTGGGTGCCATTCACCGTCACGGTGAGAGGAAGACAACCGGAAGGGATGTGGCAAGTGGCAGCCCGTGACACTATGTCACGTTTCTGCCAACTACACGTACAGGCTATGGAGGGAACTCCATACGCACTCGTTCCGGTGGAGGGACGAGCTCAGCATGTGTGGGAAGAGAGGTACCTAGAGGCAACAAACCCGAGTTGCCCAAGGTACAACCCCGCGGAGGCAAATCTCAGCCTCCAAATGAGGGCGGGAAACGCTGTGATGGACAGCCAAGCTGTTCATACGGAGCATCTCGCCACCAAGCTCAAGGAGAGCACAAGCCGTGGAGATCATTTTGAGAGTGCTCACAGTGCACTCCGCAATGTGCTCCTTCCGACGATCAAGCGACTGAATGAACAACACAATCAGTTGCGTCGTCTGAAGAAGGCAAAGAAGAAGAGCCGGGTTGACATTGCGGCGTTGCAAGAGCTGGTGCAGACCCTAACCCAGCAGAATGAGGACCTTGCTCAAGAGCGGGACGACGCTATTGAGGAAGGACAAGGCTGGGAAGAGGACTACAACCAGGCGATGGACGAGGTGCATGCATTGCAGGACCTCGTGCCCCCGGTATTGGGCGTACCGGTAGTCTTGGGTCTTCCAGCCATGGGAGAACCTGGAATGGGAGAAGAGGTGGTAGACCCCGAGCCACCAGCAGAGGTACCGGAGGAGGACGACCCACAGGAGGTCGAGTTCTACTCCGAGTAGGGGGTTACGGTTGCCAAGTAGGGCAGCTAGGGTAGCGTAACCCAACTTTTGTAATCAGTGACATGTCGTGTAGACAGTAGCGTATGTATAGGTAGTGACGACATGAGCACGACTTCTCGGAGATCCGAGAATAATGTATCTTGTATAAAGTTTATGCTTTATCAATATATGTGAATGTTGTGCAAGTTAATCATGCGTCGCTTCAATACTTACTCCTGTTTATGGAATTTTGAGTAAGACATGTGCTAATTGCTGCTGTGTTGAATTTCAGAATGACGCGTACTCGTGCCAACCCCGATGTTGGAGGTACTAGCCAAGGGGGAGAGACCTCCCAACCACCTCCCGAGGACTCCTCGGGACAGCAGCAGCAACAGCAACAGCAAACACCGCCACCGCCACTGCCAACGGTTACATTGGCCGACATTGTCGCGGCAATGGCGGGTTCACATCAGCAGCATACAGAGCTGCTGCAAACGTTAATTGCGAATACGTCTCGCCCAGAGAGACGTCAAGATCGTGAGGAGCGCCAACAGAGCTCCTACTCTGACTTCCTGGCGACTCATCCCCCTGTATTCTCAAGGGCGGATGAACCACTTGACGCGGACAACTGGCTCCGCGCCATAGAGATGAAGTTCGGGCCGCTCCAAATCAGCGAGCAGCGCAAGACTCAGTTCGCGGTCCAGCAGCTCCAAGGATCCGCGAGCGCGTGGTGGGCCAACTTTTGTGCTTCACAACCCACCGACCGAGTGATGACCTGGGCGGAGTTCCGGACGGCCTTCCGGGCCTATCATATACCGCCCGGTTTGATGAAGAGGAAGACGCAGGAATTCCTACACCTGCAACAAGGGAGCCGGAACGCGCTGGAGTACTCCAGAGCGTTCAACGATCTCGCACTCTACGCGTCGTATCACGCAGATACGGACGAGAAGCGGCGGGACCACTTTTACCAGGGGCTTAACCCGCTCCTGAAGGACAAGCTGGCGATGTTCAATCGCGGCAGCCTCAACGACATAATTGATGCTGCGATTGTTCAGGAAGACTCCGGCAAGGAGTTGGCGGCGGCAGAGCGAAAGCGAAGCGCGCCGCAGAGCAGCGGAGAAGGAGGCGGTCCTTCTCAGAAGTTTCGGATGGTGAATCGCCCACCATCAGGTCCGCGCTGGCAGCCACCACAACGGTCGATGCCGTTCCGCGGTCGGCCGTATTCTTCACCGGCATTCCGGCCGGCACTGCCAGTACCACCGCAACAACAACAGCAGCAGCGGGCGATGCCGCGTGCGTTTGCACCTCCGCAACGCATGCCGGGCTTTCGTCCACCAAGTACTCCACCAGCAGCGGCCACATGTTACAAGTGTGGTCGTCCAGGACACTTCGCGAGCAGTTGCCCGGAGAGGCAAGGCGGCGGAGTGGTACCACAGTTTCCGGGGAGGAATCAACCCCGGAACCCTACTAATGCGCGGCGGGCAAACCCTAGGCCCGGTACTGTCCACCAGCTTGCCATTGAGGACGTGCCGGAGGGCGAGCCAATCCTTGCGGGTATGTTCCAACTCCACCAGCATCCCGCTATAGTACTATTTGATTCAGGCGCCACGCATAATTTTATTAGCCAAGCTTTCATTGCTAAACACAGCTTGCCAATACTACCCACCGATAGTCCATATTTAATTTGTTCACCGGGTGGGAAGATTTCAGCAAGCGTAATGGTCTCCAAAGCACCATTATGCTTAGCGGGTAGAGTGTACCCCACGTCTCTCATTATCTTAGAGGGACAGAAGGTCGATGTCATCCTAGGGATGTCGTGGTTAAACCGCCACGGCGCTGTTTTAGACACCGTCCTCCGAGTCGTGCACTTAAACTCAGGAGTGCACGGTTCTCACTCATTATTTCTGGACAGTCCAGAAATAAAACTTCCAAGTGTCTATCAAGCCACAACCATCAGATTGGAAGACATTCCAGTGGTCCGAGAATTCCCTGATGTATTCCCGGATGATTTGCCGGGGATGCCACCCGATAGAGAGGTGGAGTTCAAGATTGAACTTGCACCGGGAACCATGCCAATATCCCGAAGGCCGTACAAGATGGCGCCCAAGGAGTTGGCTGAACTGAAGACTCAGCTCACGGACCTTCTGGAGAAGGGTTTTATTAGGCCGAGCTCCTCGCCATGGGGCTGTTCGGCATTATTTGTCAAAAAGAAGGATGAAACGTTGCGGCTTTGCGTGGACTACCGTCCATTAAATGCCGTAACCATCAAGAACAAGTACCCGTTGCCACGGATCGACATGTTGTTTGATCAGTTGGTCGAAGCAAAGGTCTTTTCCAAGATGGATTTAAGATCCGGGTACCATCAGATTAAGATCAGGGCTGAGGACATTCCAAAGACAGCTTTTTCGACAAGGTACGGACTTTATGAGTACCTGGTCATGTCCTTTGGCCTCACCAATGCTCCAGCTCACTTCATGTACTTAATGAACTCGGTGTTCATGCCGGAGCTGGACAAGTTTGTCGTGGTCTTCATCGACGACATCCTGGTATATTCCAAGTCGGAGGAAGATCACAAGAAACATCTGCGTATAGTCTTGCAACGGCTGCGGGATCACAAGTTATACGCAAAGTTCAGCAAATGCGAGTTTTGGATATCGCAAGTGCCTTTCCTCGGGCATATCATCTCAGCGGAGGGTATCGCTGTGGACCCGAGCAAAATCACGCAAGTGCTGAATTGGAAATCCCCGAGAACTGTTCATGAGGTACGGAGTTTCCTCGGACTCGCGGGATATTATCGGAGGTTCATTCCGAACTTCTCGAAGATTGCCAAGCCAATGACAGAGCTGCTGAAGAAGGCTACCAAATATGTTTGGAGTCCAGCATGTGAAGCAGCATTCAAGGCTTTAGTCAAGCACCTGACATCAGCACCGGTTTTGGCGCAGCCAGACACAACAAAACCGTTCGATGTGTACTGCGATGCATCCGGCATTGGGCTCGGATGTGTGTTGATGCAAGACCGAAGGGTGGTCGCGTATGGGTCACGGCAGCTTAGGAATCATGAGCAAAATTATCCAACTCACGACTTGGAGCTCGCTGCCGTGGTACTTGCACTGAAAATGTGGAGGCACTACCTACTCGGTAACCTCGTACATTTATATACCGACCACAAAAGCCTCAAGTACATATTCACTCAGAAGGAGCTGAACATGAGGCAACGAAGATGGTTAGAACTGATAAAGGATTACGAGATAGAGATCCATTATCATCCGGGCAAGGCAAACGTTGTGGCGGACGCGCTAAGCCGCAAGTCACACGTCAATAATCTGACCATCACACCGTTGGAAGAGAGCGAACCACCACTACATGTGATTCCACATGGAGCTCTCTACAACCTAGCTTTGATCCCCACCATCCGTGAAGAGATAGCGGCAGCCCAGAAGAATGACAAGGGCATGTCCCATTTGCGGAGACGTGTAGACAGTGGGGAGTTGAAATGTTTCCGGAAGGACGGAGACGGCGTCCTATGGTTCAAGGACCGGATCGTCGTACCCCGAAACCCGGAGTTACGGAAGAAAATCTTTGATGAGGCTCACTTATCAAAGTTTTCTATTCACCCCGGCAGCAACAAGATGTATCAAGAACTCAGAAGCAAGTTTTGGTGGACACGGATGAAGCGAGAGACTGCAAAATACGTGTCCGAGTGTGATACATGTCGACGGGTGAAGGCAGACCACATGCGGAAACCGGGACTGCTGCAACCACTGGGCATTCCTGCCTGGAAGTGGGAGGACGTGAGCATGGATTTCGTCGTCGGTTTACCCACCACCTTACAGAAACATGATTCTGTGTGGGTGATCGTCGATCGGCTCACCAAAGTTGCCCATTTCATCCCGGTCAACACCAACTACAACGCCAAGAAGTACGCTGAACTGTACATCTCACGGATCCTATGCTTATACGGCGTACCCCGTACTATCGTATCAGACCGGGGCACTTTATTTGTGTCCCGTTTTTGGGAGCAGCTCCACGCTGCCTTGGGGACGAAGCTGATCCGTAGTTCAGCCTACCACCCGCAGACGGATGGGCAAACGGAGCGGGTAAATCAAATCTTAGAAGACATGCTACGAGCTTGCGCTATCGACCACGGCAAGAACTGGGATGATCACTTGCCGTTAGCCGAGTTCTCGTACAACAATGGGTACCAAGCCAGCATCAAGATGGCGCCCTACGAGGCGCTATACGGGAGAAAATGCCGCACACCATTGAATTGGTGTGAGTCTGGCGAGAGGGTTACCTTCGGGATTGATCTTGTCAACAACGCGGAAGAAAAGGTTCGATTAATTCAAGCGAACCTAAAAGCCGCTCAATCCCGACAGAAACAGTATGCGGACCGGAGAAGGCGTCCGTTACAATTCGAAGCTGGAGACCACGTATATCTACGAGTGTCTCCAATGAAGGGCGTAAACAGATTTGGGGTGAGAGGAAAGTTAGCACCCCGATTCATCGGTCCATTCCAGATTACCGAAAGATGTGGATCGGTGGCATACCGGCTAAGCTTACCAGAAGCACTTTCCGGTGTGCACGACGTCTTTCACATTTCCCAGCTGAGGAAGTGTCTCAAGCTATCAACTACCGTTCAGCTGGAAGACATTGAAGAACTGCAACCGGATCTCACCTATCGGGAGGAACCGGTGCAGATTATTGATGAAAAGGCCCGAACCACACGCAACCGTACGTTGTGGTTCTACAAGGTTCTGTGGAGTAATCACTCCATGGATGAAGCGACATGGGAGAGCGAAGAATTCCTTCGCACTAACTACCCCGACTTTCTCACGTCGCATATCCGGTAATTTTTCCACCGTCCTCTCTCTCATTTTCACCTTATAATCTCGGGACGAGATTCTTTTAAGGGGGGAGGAATGTAAGGGCCTCAGTTTTTGACACCCATTTGCAGTGTTCATCCCCACACCACACACCTCATTTGAGGAAAAATGATGAACACAAATAAAGAGCAAGTAACAATTATCAACATGCTCATTAGGGAACAAACTCACACATTGCAAAAGTGGTACTTCCCACATGTGATATAGATGGGCTGGACATATGAAAACTCCTACACTTTGCCAAGGATGTCCATGCCAAGTTTCACCCAAATTCAAAACATTTTTGAGGTCATCTTGGGTGTAGATAGGAAAGGGGCAGTTTGAAAACATATTCAAATTCAAACTGTTTTCACCCACTGAATTTAAAAGTGGAAGGCATATTCTTGCTCAGCACATTTTTGTGAGCTCACACACCAATTTTCACTCCATTTGGAGTTGATCTTGACATGAGCTAAGGGGGAGAAATTCAAACTTTATTTGAATTTCAAACTGCACTTGTGCTGAAATTCATTCAAACCAAACCTCATTTGAACTTTGATCAATTCAAATGGCTCTTGGGTGAATAATTTGAGTTGCCAAGGGTAGAATAGGGTTCACTGTTTACCACAGCTGTTAGGAATAAATTTCAGAGGTTAAAAGAGGAGTGGGACCCACATGTCAGCCTCAGCCTCAAAGCAAACCGACTGAACCACAGTTCAGTCGGTTCCCGGCTGCTGTGCGCGCGCGCCACCGAAGGGGGCAGCCGGCGCCAGCTCCTGCTGCGTGCCCCAAGCCGGAGACCGGCCGACCGGCCTATTTATTCCCTCCCCGGCGTGCTTCAGTCGCCATTCCCCGAGCTGCCGACGTGCACGATCCATTTCTCCACTGCCATCACCGGCGCTCGAGTTCCTGCTGGATCGAGCTGATCGCAGCTTCCTCTTTCCACTCCAGGGTCCCAGCCAGGTACTAGCGACCATCCTCCATCCTTCCCATTGATAGAAATCGATTGAAACCGAGTGATATCGGCTGTGCCGAAAGATCAAACTCGGAACTGGAAACCGCCGCACCTCGGGCTCTCGTGGACAGCCCAACCTGGGCGTTGTCACGCCCGAGCCAAGGCACCCTTGGACGCGCAAGTGATCGGTGCTGCTCATCCCCGAGCCACAGCTCGAGTGGTTGCTCACCGGCGGCGAATTTCCACTTTTCCCCTTTCTGTGTGCAGAACGACCCTCGGGTACGATTCTGTTTAATTCGTGCTCTAGAAAGGATTAGAGGGCCTCAGGCCACTCCCACACGAACTAGACACGGTGACGCACAAGTTGCCTTCACAACTCTGGGCCGGAGAACTTCTGTGCCCGGCGTAATTCAAGGTCTACTAATGGCGGAACGCACGGGGGGTATCGGGCGCACGGTGAGGACCTATTTCGGGCCTTCCCCGAGCTGCCCCGAGTTCATGTCGACCTTCTCTGAGGTCCACTGATGCTCCCCGACCGGTTTCCCAAGTAGCTGAGGCACTAGGAGCATCAGCCGACATGGCCGAAGTCGTTCCGATATGGCGGCTCGTCGCCGACCATGCTCCGGCCGTTGTCATGAGCAGCTGACCCTCGGATCATGTTCCCCAAGTAAAAGTAGGCAGGGGCGGCCAGAATCAAGAAGTTTGAAGCTGTACAGCAGCCAGCGGCGAGCTCTCCGGCGAGGTCCCTCGGCGGCGGAGCGCGGGTGTCGCGAGGTTGAAGAAGGGGGTGGACCCCAGCTGTCAGCGGCCGATATTTTGAATCGGGATCCGGCTGCGGCCGGGATCGGGTGTGCTGGCGCGCAAAAGCCTTGTGGGCCGCGGTGTGCTGTCGCTTCGGCGTGCGACGCGTGTCCCCTGGGCCCACGCGCGAGTTTAAACTTTTCCCCGATTTTCAGATTTCCTTCAAACTTCAAATCCTTATAACTTTGGCTAGAAAGCTCCAAATCGAGTGAACCAAATTTTGCTGGATTCAGCTCTTTGAGTACTTTCCAGAAAATCAAGTGTCACTTCATGAAATTCCTTAATTCTCCAGAATTAATTCCTTAAAGTTTAAACTGTTAGGAATTTTAACTGGAGAATCATTTGGAGGAAAATCCTGAAATTTTGCTGAGATGTTCACCAAAATATCCTTGAACTACCATAAAAATTTCAGATCCATTTGAGCTCATTTAGTCCACCTAATGGTGTGATTAGTAAAACTGTTCCAGAGAAAATAGAAAATGTTCAGAAACATTTTCAGAATTTTCTCTGAAATTGTTTAGCTCATATCTTTAGTTAGAGACTTCCAAATTAAGTGAGACCAATTCCATTAGAACCCTCTGAAAATCTAGTTTTCAGAAAGTCATAGTTTGTTTCATGAAAATACCTAGAACACCCTAAAAGCCTTTAATTAAGGTCAAGGACATAATTATTTGTGGAGGGCTCAAATGAGCTTTGCTGCAACTAAAACTTGACCAAGTCTCTGTTTAGGTTGTAACCAAACCACAGTAAAAGTTTCACAGTCATTAGGTCTATCTAGTAAAGGTTATAGACTTCACAACTTCAAAGTTAATACAAAAGCATTTAATTAATACATACATTGTTCTTATCATGTAGTCGCTAAGGTCGAGGAGGAACCCGAAGTCCTAGACTTCGTTACTCCGGAGGAACAGCTAGCCTACGACCAAGAGCAGCAAGGCAAGCCCCGGTTTGCATTAACCATTTTATAAATTTTTATTGTTTTGAGCACATACTTGTTTTCTTTATGTTGTGCATCAGAGTCTTGTTTGGAAACCCCACTGCATAGCCAAGAAAACCATGGGTTGGGGTTTAGGATTGCAAACCCCGTTAGCCACTGCATTGCTAGGATAGAGTAGGATTCGGTACAAGTCGAGTAGTTGGAACTACTCGCGAGAATAGGCTAGAGGCACATTGCTCGGGTAGAGATAGCACATGATACACATGGCAAGAAAATGAGACCGAGCGGAGAGTAAGGGCAGCAGGACTTTGGGGCCTGTGTGCTGTAGCTCCGCTTGTGTCGATTGAGGACCGAGCCGTGTGCGGGCCTGTTGAACAAGCTAGAACAGTACCGAAGACCTACCGGCTATATGGGAACCGGGAAACTGATGTAACTCGGGTAGCTGGGTGTTGAGGCATTGCCCGTCGTTCAGAGGGTAGGTTGAGAGCTCGAGGTGTAAATCAGCTGGCGGCACAGAGATGCGCGTGCAGGGACCTCTTGCTCGGGATGATGGGACCGGTTCAATATTTGGCTAACGGGTGAAAGGTAGTCGCGTACGGCGTCCGTGATGGTTGTTGTAGGCAACATCGAGTACGGGCGTACGTGACGGGTTGTTCGGGTAACCCTGCAGGTGTAAATCGATTATAATCGCCGTCCCTCGCGGTCAGTGAGTACCACTTGTTCACTGTACCGTGACGTAGAAAGAACAGGCTAGTTACATGTTAAAATGTTGCTGATTGAAAGTTGGATATTGATTGTTAATGATATGTTGTAGCTTAGTGCTAACTAAAGTTCTTTTCAACTTTGGGCAAAGTACATGAGAGAAATGCGTTTCTTGTTTGATTGCGGCTCTCTCATGTGCCTTAGCGTAAAGTTCTCCACAACCTGCTGCTAAAACTTGAAAGTAAGGTTCTACTAATTAGGCGAGTCCTTGCAAATGATTTTTACCTCATGCAACCCATCACCCTCATGTAGAAGTTTCATGTTTAGGTGAGACGGGTCAGACTTGCTGAGCCTTCGTGCTCACTGCTTGTGTTTGAAGCTTTTGCAGGGTTCTATGAGGAAGGGACTCCCGAAGAGGAGACGGAACCCCAGGAGGGGAACCCCGTCGAGTGGGAGTCGTGCACGCCGCAGAGTTAGTGTGCGAGTGTGCTAGCAAGGACACGTTCGAGGGCTGAACGTGCACTTGATGCTTAGTCTACGCCCGCGAGTGTGGACTAAACTTATTTTGATGTAAACATGTTAATAAACTTGTTTATGTAATAAAGCTTCCGCTTCCGCTTTGTACCTTTGACGTGTGTTATACGGTGTTGTGCAACGCAGCACCCCTCAGCGTGATCCTGGCTCGACAGGACCAGTGGGGTCGTGTCAGGCTTCGTAGTGATCTCTTGGCCACACACCTGGGAAGTGTGAATGCGGTTCGTAGCCACTGGCATAATGGAGGTTCTTTTAGTCCACCCGGCAACGGGGGATGAAATCACTACTTGTGGGTACAGTGGTACAAACTCTGCAGAGTCAAAACTGTCTTGACAGCCGTGCTCACGGTTAAGAGCGGCCTGGACTTATTCATGATTAGAGGAGTGATGGTTTTTGGAAGTTGTGGATGTTAAGCGGGGAGCTTAACATTGGAAATGATGTTATGGTTATTTGGTTATGATGATGGGATGGGAGATTTGGACCATTTCACCTGTGTAGTAATGTAGGTGCTTAATAAGCTAAGGTGATAGGTATTAATTGCGTAGTGCTTTAACCATGAGTACAACCTCCCCTTGTTCTAGCCATGCATGATATAATTTTCCCACACTTGCTGAGTACCATTGGTACTCAACCTTGCATATTTGTTGGTTTATATTGCTGCTCAGGTCAAGACAATGAGATGGTGTATAATGACCAAGATTTTGGACCCGAGGAAGGCTTTTAGGTTCATGAAGACCCCCGGGCAACGCCTGTGATGGAGCCCTAAAGAATAATATTCCGCTGCTAGTTTAGTTACTTGTGATGAAGCATTAGTGTCCATTGAGACATTTACTATGTAAGACTTATTTATATTCGACACCTGGCTTGTAATAAATGATGCTTCACTATTTGTCATCACATGTATGAGAAAATGATCCTGGCATACATGTGATATTCACTCGGTTGTTCTTCGGAAAAAACTGGGTGTGACAGCGAGCTGAAACCGGATTTAACCTATGAGGAGTATCCGGTGGAAATTCTTGATGAGAAAGCCAGAACCACGCGTAGCAGAACGTTGTGGTTCTACAAGATACTCTGGAGTAACCACACCGCGGAAGAAGCGACGTGGGAGAGCGAGGAGTTCCTTCGCTCAAATTACCCGGAGTTCATGGCATATCAACACGGGTAAGTCCCTATTACATCGCTATCTCTTCTTTTGTAATCTCAGGACGAGATTCTTTTAAGGGGGGAGGGATGTAAAAGCCCAAGAAAAGGGACTTGCAAAATTTTCTCTTCACCTCACAACACCAAAGTTTTTATTGTGGATATCTTAGGAAAAAGTGTGAAGAGCAAGTAACCTCCATCAAAAGGGTAATTAGAGGGGAAAGTCTACACTTTCACAAAGTATAATTTCTACACATGAACATGAGAGCTTGAGCTCACCCCTAGGACTTGAAAAGTCTTGGGAAGGTTCAAGCCAAATTTCATGTAAATCCAACACTTTTTGAGGCACTTTTGGAGGTGATTGAAAAAGAGGCCAATTTGAATGTGAATTCAAATTGCAGCAACTTTCACCACTCAAATTCAAAAGTTAGCTTCATATTCAAACTCAGCACATTTTTCTGAGTAAGCTCACCAATTTTCATCTCCATTGGAGCTCATCTTGTCAAGAGCTAAAATTGCAAGAATTCAAAACTGAATTTGAATTTCAGTTTAAATATGAAGCACATTTAACCAAACAAAGTTTGAATTTGAGAATTCAAATTCAAACAAAGACTTGGGAGCTAAGTCTCACATTAAATTGTGAGTAGCTGGTGGGATAATTAACAGAAACAGAAAAGAAATATTAGGGAAAAAGAAGAAAGGGGGAGGCCCACAGGTCAGTGGCACACATGAGGGACAGTCGGTTGCTGCAGCCGACCACGACTTCGCGCGCAAGCCAGGGAACGGCGGCGAGCCACCGAGGCAGCAATCGGCCACCTCACGGTGCCAAACCGCGGCTTAAAGGCCAGCGCACAGCCCACGCCGCCTTCCTCCTGCTTTCCAAACGAGAACCCCCCCCCCTTCCGAGCTCTTTCCTCGTTTCCGCGCGAGCACAGAAACGCCGCCCTCTCTGATCGCCGGCGTCCGGCTAGCACAGGCGCGCTTGTGCCCGATGAGCCACACAAGAAAGGACCGTCTTAAGGTGCTGATTCTTCTAGCCCCTACGGTTCTTCATTTCATGGGCTGTCGAGGGAGTATTTTGCCGGGAAAGCTTCGGGTGTCTTGAGGCCGAGCTCCCACAAAATCCCAAAATTCGTGGGGATTAGATCATCACCGGACAAACCGAGTCATGCACACGCTCTATACACGGCCACGACCACCTAGGATCGAAAACCAGTAAGAACCGTTGGCTAGGTTTACTGTTCTCTGAAGTTTTCTGAAGCACAGCCGATATCCGGCCTAGGTCGCCGATGAGGTCGTGGTTACCGCCGTTTTCACGGGGATCGGTGTCCATGTCCGTGACCAGCAGGTGTCAGCGGAGCTCCCCGAGCAAACCGCATCGAAAAAGGTGCGTGGGATGCCGAGTTGGACGTCGCCGGTGAGCTCCCGGCCGCTGTTGCCGTCGGGAGCACTGTTCCGGTGGTTGTCAAGTTCTGGGGAGGGCACCACCGTGTTCCTCAGGCCGAGATAGGCACTGGCGGCGAGATTCAGCAAGCTCCGAGGACCGGAACCCCTCTCCGGCGAGAGCTCCGGCGAGCTTGGCGGCGGGATCGCGCGGGTGGCCGGAGGAAGACGAAGGGGTAGGCCCCACGCGTCAGCGGCTGGAGATAAATGGGTGGGATTCTCTGTGGTCCGGGATCCAGTGCGGGCCGTGCGGGAAGGAGTCTGTGGCCCCGTGTGGCTCGGATCCAGCGGTCGACACGTGTACGTGGACCCACCCGCAGGATTTAAACATTTCTGGAATTTCCAGTTTTAGTGCAAACTTTAGAACCCCATAACTTTTGCTAGGAAGCTCCAAATTTAGTGATTCAAATTGGGTTGGATCCATCTTGCCTATCTCTGTCCATATATACAACCCAATTTGTATGAAAACCATTAATTAATTCTGGAAAATTCTTTAAAGCTTTTCAGCAAAAGAATTTTAGAGGGAGTTTGGTTCATCCAAAAATCCCCAAATTTTGCCAGAATGTTCTTTAGAACATTAGTAAACCCCTGTAAAAGTTTCAGACCATTTGGAGTTGATTTGGTCAGAGCAATTCAAATTGGAAGGTGCTGTGTTCATTTGAATACAGAAACATTTTCAGAGAATTTCCAAAACTTGGAAATTCAGTTCTGGGCAAATCTTAACCCCAAAAATGTTAGGAAAATTCAAGCAAACTCTATGAGCTATAATTGAAATTGTAGTTCATTAAGTTGAGCATGAACAGGGGTATTACCTCAGAATAAATTCTTCCTTGCTGATTTGCCAAGAGAATTATTCTGAGCAAACCACTCCATGAAAAGTGCTAATGTTTGGTCCAGAGAGTTTTCTTATGACAAGGAACTCACACAAAAATTCTCAGCTCCATTGGAGCTCTAGATAACCCCTGTCCTGTTTAACCACTTAAGGGATTAATATGGAAAAGGGGGAAAACCACTTAGCATTTAACCATGTGATTAAGTCCAAGCCAAACCACCAACACCAGTTCATCTTTAAATTCTTAAACAAAGTTCCAGGTGTTAGAGGCTGGTTATTAGAACTAATAGTAGAAGTCTTACTCTAAAACTCACATTTGCATCAAAATTAACATGTAGTATTTCATTAACGTGTAGCCGTTGAAGAAGAGACTCCGGAAGTGCTGGACTTCCTTCTTCCGGACGAAGACTTAACCCCTGACCAGCAGCAACAAGGCAAGCCCCGGTTTGCATTAACCCTTTTATAAGTTTTAATTTGTTTACATGTGTCATGTGAAGTATGATGGTGCATTAGGTATAGGATGGATGGAACCCCACTTGCATAAACAAAAGGTTCCTAAAAGAGTGAGGGTAGTGTCTAAGACCTCGAGTAGACCGGCTATGCTTAATGAGTCATAGGACTTCGGTACAAGTCGAGTAGTTGGAATCTACTCGCGAGATAGGCTTGGGACACACGGGTTCGGTTGAGTGATGTGAGATCATTTTAGTAATGAAAATGAGACTAGGCAGGGGCTAGGGCGCAGCAAGAGGGAGTCTTGTGTGCGCAGCCCTGTCCGCGTCGATTGAGGACCGAGCCGTGTGCGGCCCACGCTGATCAAGTTTGAACGTACCGAAGGCATATCGGATATATGGGCCCCGATAAACCGATGTAGCCTAAACCTCCGGGCGTCGAGGCATAACGCACCGATTTATAGGTGTAGGCTGAGGGCAGCAAGGTGGAAATATGCCAACGGGCATAGAGAGATGCGCCGTGTGGGGAACCTCCTGCTCGTTTCGGTGCGACCGGTTCGACGTTTGGGCTGTTGGGTGAAAGGTTGTCCCGTACGACATCGAGTGAGCGTGCTGTGCAGCTCCACGGGTGGGTGTACGTGACGTGCTCTTTGGGTTTCCCTGCAGGTGTATATCGAGTCGATTCGCCGTCCCTCGCGGTGAAGAGTACCCCTTGGTCACTGAGTCGTGACGTAGATTAATGGATGAAACATGTTGATTCAATATTGCTGGTAGATATAATTGTATTGCTACATGTGTGCCACCAAATACTGCTTACTAAATTTCAGATTTCATGGACTGTTAACTTGTTGCTAAAAGATGAACTAAGGATGAACTTGTAGGCGTGTCCTTTTTGCTGAAATGTTACTATCCTATGTCCATTGTACCCCTCATGTAGAGTTTCATGCTTAGGTGAGTCGGTTAAGCCTTGCTGAGCCTTCGTGCTCACGGTTGCTGCTTAAGTGTTTTTCAGGTGAGGAGCCACCCACGGACTCGGAGTACGAGTCCACCGGCGAGGGTTACCCTCCGTCGGGGACCACGGCTGAGTGGGAGCCGTGCACGCCGCGCTGAGCTGAGGAGTGCAGCTAGTGTGGGTTGCCCTAGGGCTGGGCAACCAACTTTTGCTAAATAGGCGGGCGTGAGTTGTATAGTGTAGACTTCCGCTGTGTAATATAAACAATAGTTGTAACTGAAGTTTGTACCTGTTTGTACAGTTTCAGTTATTGTTCCCATGTAATATATTATGTTCTTATGACGTGTGCTGTTGGGTGTCGCATCGCGTGGCACCACCCTCTGCGATCCTGGATGAGCGGATTCCGGTCCGCCACAGTAGATGCACATCGGTGTAGGAGAAGTAGACGATCACGTTCGTCTCCTCCTGAATCCTCGTCACGTCACCGTAGCCGATCAGCGCAGCAGTAACAGCAGCGCCTCCACAGAGTTCACACGTACAGGGAGGAACGCCGTGCGTCGGTGTGCTAGCACCGCGCGCGACAGGGGTTTCGGCGTGTGGCCTGTGAGGGGTGGTGGCTAGGGCTGTTACGTGGTGGAGTAATCTGCCCCTAACCCTACCCCTCATATTTATAGGCGCGCTAATGGGCTTTTAGGTCACAGTCCCATTAGTACCCTAATTTCTTATGGATCAAATATCTATCAAGCCTTTATCCGAATTGTTATGATTGCCTCTTGGGCATGTCACCAACACTGTACAACCCTTTAGTTGGTCCTGTTCGCTGCCGAGATGCATTCTCACCATCGGACCCGATCCAAATTCCGCCGCTACCGTCGCCGATGAGGTTGCCGGCGATGCCGAGGTGCACGGAGTTGCCTGACGTGTGTACCACGGTCTGAGGAAGGTGTAGGAGGAATCCGTTTGAGAAATCATCCGGTGTAGGCCGAGAACAACGTGCGCCACTGCCTCTGTTCATCGCGCGCTCGGGCGGCGGCGGGAGGTTGAAGACGACGCTGTTCTGTGGGCCCGGGTGTCAGCCGTTTAAACATTTCAGATTTTCGTTTCTAGTTTTCCCTCCAAAACTTTAGATGCCCATAACTTTTACTAGGAGTGTCCAAATCGAGTGAACTAAATTTTGTTGGATTCAGCTCTCTGAGTACTTTCCATAAAAACAAGTTTCACTCCATGAAACCGTTTATTTCTCTAGAATTAATTCTCCAAAATTGAAATTGTTTAGAATTTTAACTGAAGATCCCTTTAGTAGAAAATTCTGAAATTTGTCCAGGATGTTCCTTGTAATATCCCTAATCCACCATACAAATTTCAGATCCATCCGAGCCCATATGAGCCTCCTAATGGTGTGATTAAAGAAACTAGTCCAGAGAAAAAGAAAATGTCCAGAAACATTTTTCAGATTTTCTCTGAATTTGTTGAGCTCATATCTTTTGCTAGGATGCTCCAAATTATAAGAAACCAATTTCATTAGAACCCACAGAAAATCTAGTTTCCAGAAAGTCATGGCTTGTTCCATGAAAACCACTAGAAAACCATAAGAGCTCTAATTATGGCCAAATACACCTTTATTTGTGCAGGGTTCAAATGGGTTTTGCTACAAATGGAAGTTGGCCAAGTCCCTGTTTAGGTTGTCACCAAACCTCAGTAAAAATTTCAGAAGAAAAAGGACTGTCTAGCTATACTTATTGTCTTCACCATATCAAATTCAACTCATTTGCATTTATATTTACACGCATCGTATGTTTATTTCGTGTAGTCACTAAACTCGAAGAAGACCCGGAGGTTCTGGACTTTATTACTACGGAAGAACAATTAGCCCAATACCAGCAGCAAGGCAAGCTCCGGTTTGCATTAAACCATTTACAAAGTCTTATGTTTTGATCACTTACTTTATGCATTTCCTACAATTGTGCATTAGAGTCTTGATTGGAAACCCAAATGCATAGCCAAGAGAACCTGAGGTTTTGGGCTTAGGATTTGAACCTCGAGTAGCCACTCAATGCTAAAATGATATAGGAGTCGGTACAAGTCGAGTAGTTGGAACTACTCGCGAGAATAGGCTAGAGGGACACTACTCGGTTAGAAGGATAGACAATGATTCATGTGGCAAGAAAATGAGACCGAGTGGAGAGTAAGGGCAGCAGGACTTTGGGGCATGGGTGCCATAGCTTTGCTTGTGTCGATTGAGGACCGAGCCATGTGCAGGCCTGTTGAACAAGCTAGAACAGTACCGAAGACCTACCGGATATATGGGAACCAGGAAACCGATGTAATTAAGGTAGCGATCAGTTGAGGCATTGCTTGTCGTCCAGAGGGTAGGTTGAGAGCAGAGAGGTGTAAATCGGCTAGCGGGCACTACAGATGCTCCGCATAGAGACCTCCTGCTCGGGACGATAGGACCGGTTCAACACTTGTCCAATGGATCAATGGTGGTTGCGTACGACGTCCGTGATGGTTGCTGTAGGCAACATCGAGTACGGGCGTACATGACGGGTTATTCGGGTAAGCCTGCAGGTGTAAATCGATTATAATCACCGTCCCTCGCGGTCAGTGAGTACCACTTGTTCACTGTACCATGACGTAGAAAGAACAGGCTAGTTGTCATGATAAAATGTGCTGGTTGAAAGCTATACATTGTTTGTTAATGAAATGCTTTAGCTTAGAGCAAATTAAAGTTCTTTTCAACCTTAGGCAAAGCACATAAGAGAAATGCGTTTCTTGTTTGATTGCGGCTTTCTTATGTGTCTTAGCACAAGGTTTTCCCACTAACTTGAGGCTAAAACATGAAAGTAAGAGTCAACTAATTAGGCGTGTCCTTTGCAACATAATTTCCTATTATACACTGCAAACCCAGCATATAGAGTTTCATGTGTAGGTGAGACGGGTCAGTCTTGCTGAGCCATCGTGCTCACTGCCTGTTTTTAAAGCGTTTGCAGGGTGCTATGAGGAGGAGGCTCCCGACGAGGAGACAGACCCCAAGAGGGAGCCACCGTCGAGTGGGAGCCGTGCACCGCCGTATTAGTGTATGTGTGTGTGCTTGTGGGAATCACGTTCACGGGCTAAACGTGAGACCTTTTGCTTAGTCTATGCTCGCGAGTGTAGACTTAACGATATATTGATGTAACTATGTTCATAAACAAGTTCTATAAGAAAATTTCACTTCCGCTTATTTATCGCCTTTTATGTGTGTTATCCGTTGCTGTCTATCGCAGCACCCCTCAGCAAGATCCTGGTTTTTCGGGACCGTCGGGTCCTCACAGCATGGTATCAGAGCATCGTTGAGGTTTAATGCACTTAAAAAGGTTAGATTTTCAAAAAACTTGGTGAGGAACGAGTTATTAGCCCATATAATGATGTTATTAGTGTATAGCAAGTGACAATACTAACCTATTTGATATGTCGGAAAATCATGCATCTCATGACTTCATATGTCTTGGGTGTGCATGTAAGCGCTATCCACCAGTGCGCACAAGCTTAAGGGTGGAGCCTCATGGGTGGCAGGTAACCCGGCCAGCTTTAGTATCCTCTACGACTCTTCATGTCGTTTGGGGTATTCGAGCAACACCCTTCTCTGGCATGCTACGGGCAAGTAGGGGAGACCCCGTCACGTGGTTAGTAACGTGAACACGTAGCTCAAGTTGTGTTTGGCTTGAGAACAACCGTGCGAGTGACGACGAACGGTTGTATGGAACTGTATTGGGACCGGGTTCAGTTTGCAGCTGAACCTGACGATTGTGTGAGTTTATTGCAGGTAGTCTAACCACGAATCAGTAGACGAGTAGCATTCATGTGCGAGAGACGTTTAGTGCCACAGAATTAACGAAGCCGGCTAATTCCGGTATAGGTTTTTCTTTGTGAGGAACGCAGTACCGACATGTTTGTGGTGACGCTTCGACGTCACACTCCACTAAATGATCAACATCATTGTAAAACTTAAAAGTTTTGATCCACAGAACTAAAACTTCGATTTAACTCCTTCCCTTAATCAGGATTTCCAAAGTAAGCAAGTTTCCAACTTATATGATATTAGGAACAGACTCCTCTGTTTTCAGCTGAAATAATGCTGAAGTTGTACAGAGGTTATAGGTCGAGTTCTTTCGATGTTGGGGTCGTATGATATATTTATGGAAATATTTGGAAGGTCTTTAAAACTTTTCTATTTATGTCCAGAGGTGTTTCATCCCTTAACTGGTCGAAAAATGCAGAAGGGTTGAAACTGTCCAGAAAACAAGATAGAGTAAATACTCTCTGTAACTCTCTGTAAAATAAGCATAACTTCCTGCATAAAAAATCCAAAAATAGAAAATGAGGTAGTTTTGAAAAGTTCATGATATAGGTTACAACTTTGTAACAGAAAGTTTTGTGGAATTCTTGGATCAAATCAGTACCTCAAGTAGGGAGGTGCTGTCCAATTTTCTCCGTAAATTCTGTTGACTTTGACATCTCATAACTTTTAAACCAGGACAAATCTGAGGGCATACAAATACATTCTGGAAATCTATTGAAGTTAACTTTAACTTTGATATTGAGCTCCAAAACTAGTTTTGCTTTTAGAATAGGCTAATTCAGGTTAAAAGGTAAACTGGTCAGGGCTGTCAGTTTGGGCAGCAGACCGGAAATCAAATTTGTTCTAAGTTTGATTTATGTTTCCAGGTTTTATGATTTTAATGGCATGGTTTATGTTATAACTCATTGATTAACTGTTGGAATAAATATTTAATATTTTTCAAATATGTTTCTACAGATGGAAGAGGATAAACAACTGGAGAACGGATGGGTGGTTTCCCATTGTTCTTCACGCAGCGGGTATCCGGAATTGTTGAAGCTGATGCTTCAATATTTCAGGTATGTGGAGATGCTGCGTTACATCACCATGGGAGAAGGCGAGGAGGGGAACAAGACTTGGACTGTCTATGTAGATGTTCCAACAGGACCTACGCCACCGGGTTGGGCACCATTCACCGTCACGTTAAAGGAGACAACCGGAAGATATGTGGTAAGTGGCAGCTAATGACACCATGTCGCGTTTCTGCCAGCTACATGTGAAAGCTATGGAGGACACTCCATAAGCGCTTGTCCCAGTGGAGGGACGAGCTAACCACGTGTGGTGGGAGAGGTACTTTGCGGTGACTGATCCGAGTTTCCTAAGGTACAACCCAGCGGTGGCGAACCTCAGCCTCCATTTGACGGAAGGGAAGAACGTGATAA
Source organism: Neostapfia colusana (assembly GCA_030760725.1). Lineage (NCBI taxonomy): Eukaryota > Viridiplantae > Streptophyta > Magnoliopsida > Poales > Poaceae > Neostapfia > Neostapfia colusana. The sequence continues at coordinate 35,654,882 of JASWHV010000013.1, read as the reverse complement.
ACAGACGAGCTGTCCATACAGCTCGACTTGCCGTGGAGCTCAAGGAGAGCACCAGACACCGTGACCATTTCGAGAGTGCCCACAATGCACTCCGTAATGTGATTCTTCTGACGATCTAGCGACTGAATGAGCAGCACGATCAGTTGCGTCGTCTGAAGAAAGCAGGAAAGAAAAGCCGTGTCGACATCATGGCTTTGCAGCAGCAGGTCCAAGCCTTGGCCCAGCAGAACGAGGTCCTTACTCAAGAGCGTAATGATGCTATTGAGGAGGGGCAGAACTGGGAGGGGATTATAACCAGGCAACGGACGAGGTGCATGCTTTGCAGGACCCCGTAGCTCCGGTAGTGGGCCTACCAATGGTAGGTGCAGTAACCGTGGTTTTGGGTATCCCGGCGATGCCAGAACCCGAACCCGAAGAGGAGGTCATGGACCTTGAGCCACCAGAAGAACTAGCGGAGGAGGAAGACCTGCAGGAGGTCAAATTCTACTCTGAGTAGTGAGTTTACCATTGCCAAGTAGGGCAATGAGGGTGGTGTGTAACGACTTTTGTAACAGTGACATTTTATGTAGGCAGTAGTGTGTATATGTAATGACGACATGAGCACGACTTCTCGGAGGTCCGAGAATAATGTATCTTGTATAAAGTTTTTACTTTATCAATATATGTGAATGTTGTGCAATATTCTCAATGTGTCACTACAATACCTACTGTCTTCTCATGGATATTTAAGTATGACATGTGCTGACCGTTGCTGTTTTGAATTTCAGAATGACTCATACTCGTGCCAACCCTGAGGTTTGGGGTTCCAGTCAGGGGGGAGAGGCCTCCCAACAGCCTCCCAAACTTCCTCGGGACAGCAGCAGCAGCAACCATAGCCACCACCACCGCCAACAGTCACGTTGGCAGATATTGTTGCGGCCACAGCGGGCTCGCACCAGCAGCACATCAAGTTGCTGCAAACATTGATTGCATATACGTCTCGACCAGAGAGGCATCAAGACCGGGAAGAACGACAGCAAAGTTCTTATTTGGATTTTCTAGTGACACATCCCCCGGTATTCTCAAGGGCTGATGAACCCATCGATAAGGACAACTGGCTCCGCACAATGGAGATGAAACTCGGGCTGCTCCAAGTTAGTGAGCAGTGGAAAACACAGTTCGTGGCCCAGCAACTTCAGGGGTACGTGAGCGCTTGGTGGGTGAATTTCTGCGCCTCGCAACCCACCGAGCGAGTGCTGAGCTAGGCGGAGTTCCGGACGGCCTTCAGGGTCTATCATATACCGCCGGGTCTGATGCAGATGAAGACGCAAGAATTCCTCCACCTACAGCAAGGGAACCGGAACGCGCTGGAGTATGCCAGGGTGTTCAATGATCTCGCGCTCGATACGGATGAGAAGCGGCGGGACAACTTTTACCAGGGGCTAAATCCGCTCCTGAAGGACAAGCTGGTGATGTTCAATTGCGGCAGACTCAATGACATGATTGATGCTGCGATTGTACAAGAGGACTCCGGCAAGGAGTTTGTGGCAGCGGAGAAGAAGCGTAGCATGCCGCAAAGCAGCGGAGAGGGAGGTGGTCCTCCCCAGAAATATCGGATGTTGTATCGCTCAAGTAGGGACAACGCTGGCAGCCACCTCAACGACCGATCCAGTATCGCAATTGGCTGTATTCACCACCGGCATTCCGACCGGCCTTACCAGCACCTCCGCAGCAACAACAGCAGCAGCGGGCGATGCCGCGAGCGTTTGGACTTCAGCACCGCATGCTGGGCTTTTGTCCCCCAAGCACCGGCCAGCCATCGACCACATGTTTCAAATGCGGTCGCCATGGGCATTTCGCCAACAACTGCCCTGAGAGGCAAGGCAGCGGAATGGCACCACAGTTTCCGTGGAGAAATCAGCCCCGGAATCCCATTAATACGCGGCGGGCAAACCCTAAGCCTGGCACCGTCCACCAATTCGCCGTAGAGGATGTGCTGGAGGGAAAACCCATACTTGCGGGTATGTTCCAACTCCACAAATATCCTGCCATAGTTTTATTTGATTCAGGTGCCACGCATAATTTCATTAGCCAAGCTTATATTTCTAGGTACAGTTTGCAAATACTACCCACTAAAAGTCCTTACTTGATTTGTTAACCGGGTGGTAACATTTCAGCAAGCATGATGGTTCAAAAAGCGCCATTATGCTTAGGGGGTAGAGTATACCCTACGTCTCTCATAGCCCTAGAGGGACAAAAGGTCGATGTCATCTTAGGGATGTCTTGGTTAACCCTCCACGGCGCTGTTTTAGACACCGTCCTACAAGTCGTGCATTTGCACCCAGAAATGCATGAGTCTCATTCATTATTTCTGGACAGTCCAGAAATAAAACTTCCAACTGTATACCAATCCACCACTATCAGATTGGAAGATATTTCAGTAGTCCATGAGTTTCCCGATGTGTTGCCGGATGATTTACCAGGTATGCCGCCCGACCGGGAGGTGGAGTTCAAGATTGAACTTGCACCGGGAACTATACCAATATCCAGAAGGCCGTACAAGATGGCGCCAAAGGAGTTGGCGGAATTGAAAATGCAGTTGACGGACCTGCTGGAAAAGGGATATATTAGGTTGATCTCCTCGCCATGGGGCTGTTAGGCATTATTTGTGAAGAAGAAAGATGAAATGTTGCGGCGTTGCATGGACTATTGTCCACTAAATGCTGTAACCATCAAGAACAAGTACCATTGCCACGGATTGACATGTTGTTTGATCAGTTGGTCGAAGCAAAGATCTTTTCCAAAATGGACTTAATATCAGGGTACCACCAGATTAAAATACGGGCTGAGGACATTCCGAAGACGACTTTCTCGATGAGGTACGGGCTTTATGAGTACCTGGTCATGTCCTTCGGCCTCACCGACGCTCCAGCTCATTTCATGTACATGATGAACTCGGTATTCATGCCAGAGCTGGACAAGTTTTTTGTGGTCTTCATCGACGACATATTGGTATATTCCAAGTCGGAGGAAGAACACGTGAAGCATCAGCGTATAGTCTTGCAACGGCTGCGAGATCACAAGCTATACGCGAAATTCAGCAAGTGCGAATTCTGGATATCGCAAGTACCTTTCCTCGGGCATATTATCTCAGCGGAGTGCATCGCTGTAGACCCGAGCAAGAGTACACAAGTGCTGAATTGGAAGTCCCCGAGGTCTTTCCACGAGGTACGAAGTTTCCTTGGACTCGCAGGATATTATCGGAGGTTCATTCCGAACTTCTCAAAGATTGCCAAGCCTATGACCGAGCTGCTGAAAAAGGCTACCAAATATGTTTGGAGTCCAACATGTGAAGCAGCATTCAAGGCTTTAGTGGGGCACCTAACATCAGCACCGATTTTGGCACAGCCAGACACAACAAAACCATTCGATGTGTACTGCAATGCATCCGGCACAGGGCTCAGATGTGTGCTGATGCAAGACCGAAGGGTGGTCGCGTATGTTTCATGGCAGATCCGTAATCATGAGCCAAACTATTTTACTCATGACTTAGAACTCGCTGCCGTGGTACTCGCACTCAAGATGTGGAGGCATTACCTACTCGGTAACCTCGTACATTTATATACCGACCACAAGAGCCTCAAGTACATATTCACTCAGAAGGAGTTGAACATGAGGCAAAGAATATGGTTAGAGCTGATGAAAGATTATGAAATAGAAATCCATTATCACCCCGGCAAGCGAACGTGGTGGCGGATGCACTGAGTCGCAAGTCAGACGTACATAATATGACCATCACCCCGTTGGAAGAGAGTGAACCATCTTTGTATGTGGTTCCCCATGGAGCTCTCTACAACCTAGCTCTTATCCCCACCATCCGTGAAGAGGTAGTGGAAGCTCAGAAACATGACAAGGGCATGTCGCATTTGCGGAGACGTGTAGACAGTGGGGAGCTGAAATGTTTCCGAAAGGACGGAGACGGTGTCCTGTGGTTCAAGAACAGGATAGTCGTACACCGTAACCCGGAGTTATGGAAGAAAATCTTTGATGAGGATCACTTGTCAAATTTTTCTATTCACCCCGGCAGCAACAAGATGAGGAGGCCCGGTCCCGATCACGGGGTCGTGCCGCCTTGCCCGAGGAATCGCATTGGGTGGTGCCGTGTTATGCGGCACCCAACAGCACACATATAAGGAACACAGTATTACACAAATCAAAAGCGAAAGCTTACAATTATTCTTTATAAATAATTTACAAAAATAGCTACAATGGAAGTCTATAAACAGCTCACGATGATTATCTAAGAAGCACTCGAGAAGAGATCCAGCCCGCGGACTCCTCTCGCTAGCAACACGAAGACATGGCAGCGGCTAGGTTCTCCAAGTGTGACATGACTCGGAAGTTCCCGAGTCTCTCCGGACAACCCTCATTATAGCGTCGAAGTTTACCTGCAAAACCACTTATATAGCAAGAGTGAGCACAAGGGCTCAGCAAGACTTAACCGTCTCTCCTAAGACATGAAACTCTACATGAAAGTAACCTAAGACTTAAGCCTGTCATTTGCAAAAAGACTCGCCTATGAGTTCATCCTTAACTTTCAGATTTTAGCCATAATAGTAGTGATCTTGCGCCCAGCAACATTGGAACTCCACAATCAAACAAGAAACGCTTCATTCCAATGTTACTTGGCCCAAGGTGAAAAATAACTTTAGTTTGCTCTATCTCTACTTCAACCATGGTTTTCATGCAATTTATAATTAGCATAACAGCATTTAAAACTTTGGCAAACTATTCACACACAACTTGATTACTACGTCACAGCGCAGTGAGCAAGCGGTACTCATAACCGCGAGGGACGGTGATTTGAATCAAACACTACCCGGATAACTCGACACATACGCCCGCCTCTGAAGACCCAACTCTGGCGTCCTTCATTACGTCATATGTGGCAACCTTTCTCAGGCCACTAAACTGTAGAACCGGTCGCGCTGTCTCGGGCTCATAGGTCTAACGAGACGATGTGGTATGCCTCTACAATCCAGTGTACCCGGTACATCGGTTTCCTGGTTCCCATATATCAGTAAGCATCCGGTACACAACTCAATACTTGCTCCCAGGGCCGCATACGCTTCGGTCCTTGACCGACACGGGCAGAGCTACTCGACCAAGACCTCGTCTTGTCGCTGTCTAACCCCTCTGCCCGGTCTCATCTTTAGAAATGTAAACTTTAGTTTGCTACCTTTTCCAACCCCACTTATGTGGTCCTGGAACAAATCTCGCGAGTAGATTCCAACTACTCGTCTTCTACCGGCTGTCCTAGCCTATTTAGCACGGCCTTATTCTACAGCGATGACACACTTCTACCCTTGACCTCAGGGTCATGTTTGGTTATGCAAGTGGAGTATCAAACATCCTGGACCTAATGCACATACAAACCTCGACCAATAATAGTGAACAAAAGAGAAAACTTTAAAAACAACTTAAGTGCAAACCGGGGCTTGCCTTGGTTTTGCAGGTGACTTAATTCAGATAAGATGAAGTTAGTTGTTGATGATGACTTGAGGCTTAATACCTGCCTTTTTGCTCCTTGATCCAAGCTCAACATCTTCTTTACTTATCCACGTTTAATCACTACACGTTATGAAGATGCATACATGTTTAATTGTAAAACCTTTGCTAACAGTGCTACAGACAAGTTTAAAACTGGAACTTTGTTTAAGAATTTAAAATGACACTGGGGGTGGTGGTTTGGATGTGTGTCTAAGCAATATCCTCAAGTAGGAAGTGAGGTTCATCACTTGGGTGGGGATTAACTAATGATTGAACAGAACACTAATGATCCAGGGCTCCAATGGATCTGGGAATTTTCTTGGGAGTCCCTTGTCACAAGAAAGTCCTCTGGACCAAAATTCAGAACATTTCACTAAGTGGATCACCCAGAACAATTCCCTAAGCATTTAAGCAAAAAGGAATTAATTCTGATTAAATTTGCACTTTCATGCAAATTCAAGTGGACTATAATTTCATACATAGCTCAGGGAGTATGCATGAATTTTCCTAGGATTTTTGGAGCTAAGGGATGGCTAGAACTGAATTTCCAAGTTTTGGAAATTCTTTGAAAATATTTCTGTATTTATTTGAATACAGAAACTTGGAATTAGAATTACTCTAACTAAATCCACTCCAAATGAGCTGAAACATTTACAGGAGTCTCCCAATATCCTGAAGAATATCCTGGCAAAATTTGGGGAATTTTGGATGAACCAAACTCCCTCTAAAATTCTTTTGCTGAAAAGCTTTAACGAATTTTCCAGAATTTTCTATTGGTTTTCATGCAAATTGGGTTGTATATTAGGATAGAGCAGCTCATCCTGAACCCAACCCAATTTGAATCACTAAATTTGGAGCTCTCTAGGAAAAGTTATGCAGATCCAAAGTTTGAACCAAATCTGGAGTTCAAATTAATTCGGGAAAAGTTCAAACTCTGCCTGTGGGCCACAGGGCCACGTGTCGACCGCTGAAAGACGAGCCACACGGGGCCACAGACCTTTTCCCACGCCACCACACCGGATCCGAGGCCGCAGCGGATCGAAGATTTAAAATATCGCCGCTGACAGGTGGGACCGGCCGGTCGTCTTCAACCTCGGCCCGTCCCCTTTTTCCCACGCCGCCCCCTCGCCGGCAACTCATCGGGGCTCGCCGGAGTCGGCTTCCCGGCCGTCTCCCAGCTCGGTACTCGCCGCCTGGGGGTTTTCAGGGTCGGGGAACATGTCTACGGGGTTGGCTCGGGCTGCCGGTGGCCGGAAGTAGGCCGGCGACGAGCCGCGGCCTTCGGTGATGATCGGCACCGTCGCCCGAGCACACTAGCCCGCCAAAAGCTCGGCGGATCCGCTCTAAAGCATCAGTGGAGGTCAGGCAATCTCGGCGTGGCCTCAACCTGGCTCGGAAACGACGGCAAACCGGTTGTCACCGTGTGCCCGCGCGTTCCCGCCATGGCCACCGACCGAAAAGCTCAAAATTAGCTGTAACCACGGTGTTTCTAGCTAGGGTTGTGGAGGAAAAAGGTTCCCTATCCTCTCTAGCTCTGGTGTGCGCAAAATGAACAACTTTAACTGAGAATTAAGCGTTAATGTAAGGGCCTCAGTTTTTGACACACATTTGCAGTGTTCATCACCACACCACACACCTCATTTGAGGAAGGATGATGAACACAAATGAAGAGCAAGTAACAATTATCAACATGCTCATTAGAGAACAAACTCACACATTGAAAAAGTGGTATTTTCCACATGTGATATAGATGGGCTGGACATATGAAAACTCCTACACTTTACTAAGGATGTCCTTGCCAAGTTTCACCCAAATTCAAAACCCTTTTTGAGGTCATTTTGGGGATAGTTAGGAAGAGGACAGTTTGAAACCATATTCAAATTCAAACTGTTTTTATCCCATGAATTTAAAAGTGGGAGGCATATTCTTACTCAGCACATTTTTATGAGCTCACACACCAATTTTCACTCCATTTGGAGTTGATCTTGACATGAGCTAAGTGGGAGAAATTCAAACTTTATTTGAATTTCAAACTGAACTTGTGCTGAAATTCATTCAAACCAAACCTCATTTGATCTTTGATCAATTCAAATGGCTCATGGGTGAATAATTTGAATTGCCAAGGGTAGTACGGGGTTCACTGTTTACAACAGTGATTAGGAGTAAATTTCAGAGGTTAAAATGAGGGGTGGGACCCACATGTCAGCCTCTACTTCAACACAAACCGACTGAAACGCAGCTCCATCGGTTCCCGGGTGCAGTGTGCGCGCGCCACCGAGGGGGGCAGCCGGCGCCAGCTCCTGCTGCGCGCCCCAAGCCAGAGACCAGTCGCCGGGCTACTTATCCCCTCCCCGGCGTGCTCCGGTCGCCCATTCCCCGAGCTGCCGACATACTCAACCTGTTCTTTGAGACGGGCACGGTACCGACTGAGTCAGGGCTCAGCTCTAATACCACGCTGACGCGACCCGCTCAACCGAGACAGGCCACTTGCCCGGGAATCGCATTGGGTGGTGCCGTGTTGTGCGGCACCCAACAGCACACATATGAGGAACCATGTATTACATAAAACAATAGCGGAAGCTTAAAAGTTTTTCTTTGTAAATACTTTACATCAAGTAACTACAGCGGAAGTCTTTATCAACTCACGTCGAATAATTAAGAGCACCCGAGATGAAGTCCAGCCCGCGGACTCCTCTCGCTAGCAACACGAAGACAAGCAGCAGCGGCTGGGTTCTCCATGTGTTACCTGACTCGGGAGTTCCCGAGTCTCACCGGACAACCTTCTTTTCAGCATCGTTGTTAACCTGCAAAACCACTTATATAGCAAGCGTGAGCACATAGGCTCAGCAAGTCTGACCCGTCTCTCCTAAGCAAGAAACTCTACATGCACGACGGTTGCAATTGGGTTGGCTAGATTTGCATAAAGGACTCGCCTAAAGTTGATCCTTAACTTTCAGATTTTAAGCCTCATTGTGCAAACCTTGAGCCGAAAAGCATCGCAACTCCACAATCAAACAAGAAATGCTTTGTCGCGATGCTCCTTGCACAAAGTGAAAGTAAACTTTAATGAGCCTATCTCTAATTCAATCATGGTTGCAATACAAGTTATAGCACATCCTCATCAAGTTCAAAAGAATAATTCCAGTTGTTACTACGTCAAGACGCAGTGGCCAAGTATGCTCATATGACCGCGAGCGATGGTGATTCGAATCAGTACACGCCCGGACTTCACGACACGTACACCCGTACTCCGAGTTGCCGGCAGCAACCTCGACTGACGTTGTACGCGGCCACCTTTCCCAAGATCTTCCACATTGGACGCAGTCCAACTGCCCCGAGTACGCAAGTTCCCTCAAGGTGCATACCCGCTGTGGTATGTTCTTGAGCGAGTTACCTCCTGCTACCCTGACGCCGAAAGCCTAAGGCAGTTGGAAAAGTTCCACTATGGATCTCCCAAGGTACATCGGTTTCCTGGGTCCCATATAGCCAGTATGTGCCCGGTACACAACTCAAACTTGTCCAACAGGGCCAAGCACGGACGGGCCTTAACCGACACAGGCAGGGCTATGCACGCACGGCCTGCAACCTGCTGCATCTAAACCTCCCTGCCCGGTCTCCATTTCTTAAGTGTGAACTTTCATCATTCTTTCTAATTCGGACCCGTTCCGAGTAAACCAGCCCTAAACTCGCGAGTAGATTCCAACTACTCGTCTTCTACCGGACCTTTCCTACTAACATTAGCGTAGCCAAATTCCCTCGAGGAGTTGCTATTCTACCCTTTCTCTCTTAGGTGTTTTTGGTCATGCAATTGGGGTTTTCAATATCATCTAGACGTAATGCAATGAACGATGCAAAGCTATGATCCCTACAAATGAAAATGCTTTATAAAACGGTTCAAATGCAAACCGGGGCTTGCCTGTTTTGCAGGTGACTACTGTTACAATCAGTTAGTGACGACCACTTGGAGCTTGATCACTTGTTCTCCTTCCTCTTTGATCTTCACTTCAAGTCCTTCTCACCTTCTTCACGTATATGCTACACGATATGATCATGCATATGTATTTAATTGAAAAGCTTTTGCTCATAAGATCTAACAACCATTTTAAAACTGGAACTTTGTTTAAGAATTTAAAATGACACTGGTGCTAGTGGTTTGGGTTGGGCTTAAACACTAAGATCACTTATTAAGTGCTTTTTCCCACTTAAGTGTTGATCACCTTAAGAGATCACACATGACAGTGGTGATCCAGAGCTCTAATGGAGCTGAGAATTTTTATGTGAGTTCCGTGTCACAAGAAATTCCTCTGGACCAAAATTTAGCACATTTCATGGAATGGTTTATTCAGAATAATTCTCTAAGTGTTTAGTCAAAGATGAATTAATTCTGAGGCAACATCCATGTTCATGTCAAACTAAGTAAACCACAATTTCAATTATAGTTTATAGAGTCTACATGAATTTTCCTAGGATTTTTGGAGCTAAGAATTTCTCAGAACTGAATTTACAAGTTTTGGAAATTCTCTGAAAATGTTTCTGTATTCATTTGAACACAGGAACTTACAATCTGAATTACCCTGATTAATTCAACTCCAAATGAGCTGAAACTTTTACAGGAGTCTAATAACACCCTAAAGAATATTCTGGCAAAGTTTGAGGATTTTTGGATAACCCAAACTCCCTCTAAAATTCTTTTACTGAAAAGCTTTAAAGAATTTTCCAGAATTAAATAAAGACTTTCATACAAATTGGGTTGCATATTTGGATAGAGTTTGTCAATCTGAATCTAACCCAATTTGAATCACTAAATTTGGAGGTTCCTAGCAAAAGTTATGCTCTTCTAAAGTTTGGGGAAAAATCTGGGATTTGAATAAATCCGGGGAAAAGTTTAAACCTGACTGTGGGACCAGGGACACGTGTCTGCTGCCGGAGCGCGCCACACGGGCTACAGAATTGTTTCCCGCGCTGTCACAGCCGATCCCGCGCCACAGAGTATCCGGTCCACTGTTTCCGTGCGACTGACGCGTGGGGCCGGTAGCACCTTCGTCTACCTCCCGCCCCCGCGCTTCTGCGCCGCCGGGCTCGCCGGAGTTCGCCGGTTTTCGTCGCTCCGACCAACTCCCGAGCTGTCACTCGCCGCCAGGACCTATTTTAACCCGAGGAACACGATGGTGGGACTTCCCAGGACCGGCGAGGTTCCTAAACCACCCCGCACCGGTGCAGCGGCTCTGAGGGAGTCCGGCAACGTTGCCCCGATGCTCTAGCCCGCCAGAAGTCCCCTGGAAAGGTTCTACAGCACTAGTGGAGGTTTGCCCTGCTCGGCATGGCCGCATATGGGCTCGGAAACGGCTCCAACCTAGGTTTCATCGTGCACCCGATGCCCCTTATTGTGGTAGCCGATGGAAAAGCTTGAAACAAGCCGTCTACCATCGGTTTCATGCGACGTTTTGTGAAGAAGAAAAGTTGCTACACCAGTCTAGGTTCTATGTGCGAAATTTGCAGAGCTCTAAATGAATATAACCTGAGAATTTCATCGATTCATATCCGCGGGTCAGTTTTCCCCGGCTGGAGAGAATCTTCGAAATTCGTTGTCGAGAGGCCGAGGCAGGCTCTGTGCTTCGGGTAGAAGCTGCATGGAGCTCCTGCGCGTCCCAGGGTGGCCTCGCTTGGTCGTGACAAGCTCTGGAGGAGGCTGTCCATGGGAGCCGTGGATGGCGGTTTCTTCCGGCCGCCGCTGAAACCGAGTTATCTCAGTATGGAGAGCACGAACGCCCTTGGTGAGTGCACGAGGGGGTCGTGGGGACGATGGTGGTGTTGTTTGTCTGCTCAACCGAGGCTTCACACTCACGTTATGGCGGTGGCCAATCGAGCGGACGGCGTCGGCAGCTGCGGTTGTTTCTCGCGCGAGGAAAGAAGCAGAGCGGTGCTGGTCTTCGGGAATGAGCGAAGAGGAGCATGGCAGAGGGTATAAGACGGTCGGGCGGCTTCTCCAGCGCGATGAAATCCAGCAGGAGGTGGAGGCGTCGGCTGATCGCGGTGTCGAGCGGAGCTGCGCCCTCGGTCTCGGGTGCCGACCGAAGGAGGCAAACAGAGACCCAACACTTAGATCTTTTGCAAATTTTCAGTTCCCACAATGACATGTGGGACCCACTGATCAGTCCTCCTTATCCCCCCTCCAAATATCTCCCAAGTTTGAATGTTGAGTGAATTCAATTGTGGGAATTCAAATCTGGTATGCATTTGGATAATTGGGCAAGTTTCATCCAAATTCAAACATGCATTTGAATTCTTTGTCTTTTAAAGTCCATTTTGCAAAATGGGTTGCAAACTATTTCCATAAATCATGAAACTTTGCACACCCCCTAATTTGGACTCAAGGAATTCAAATATGAAATCTGATTTTTATTTTGGCTGCTGCAAATGAGATTTTTAGCCCAACAGTTTTGAATTCCATTGTGTTTTTCTCATTTGAATTTTTGTTTGAACAAATTGTTCCAAATCTGATTTTTGCTTTCTCACACATATGGGAACTTCCCATCCTTGGTTTTGACCCCTCTAGGGTTCCAAGTTCTCAAATGAACATTTGACTTGTGTGAAGAAAGCCCTTATGTGTGTTATCACATGTGGGGAAAAGTTTTAACAAGTCCCAAATTTCATACACATGAAACAAAACTTTGCAACCAAGTGTTTCTTTGTATTCATAATTTTGGGACCTTTACATTCCTCCCCCCTTAAAAGGAATCTCGTCCCGAGATTCAAAAGAAGAATGGGGTGGAAGGTAATTACAAGGTTTATGACAAAAGCTCCGGATAGTTCTTGTGGATATAATCTTCGGTTTCCCACGTCGCCTCTTCCGGGGTATGATTACTCCACAGGACTTTGTAAAATTTCAAAGTCCGGTTCCTGGTAGTCCGGGTCTTTTCGTCGATAATCTGTACAGGTTGCTCGACATAGGTGAGATCCGGTTTCAACTCGTCGATGTCTTCGGTGCGGATGGCAGCTGTAAACTTGAGACATTTCCGCAGCTGGGACACGTGAAATATGTCGTGAATACCGGCAAGGCTTGCTGGTAGTTCCAACCGGTAGGCTACAGTCCCGCACTTCTCCGTGATAGTAAACGGACCGATAAATCGGGGAGCAAGTTTCCCCTTGACACCGAACCGATGAATCCCCTTCATCGGAGACACACGAAGATACACGTGCTCTCCGACTTCGAAATGCAGCGGTCGACGTCTCTGGTCCGCGTAGCTCTTTTGACGAGATTGGGCAGCTTTGAGGTTCTCTTGTATTATCCGAACTCTCTCTTCGGCTTCATTGACAAGATCAACCCCGAATGTTACTCGTTCACCGGATTCGCACCAGTTCAATGGTGTACGGCACCTCCGGCCGTATAGAGCTTCATATGGTGCCATTTTGATGCTCGTCTGATATCCGTTGTTGTACGAGAACTCCGCCAGCGGTAAGTGATCGTCCCAGCTCTTACCGTGGTGGATGGCACATGCTCTTAGCATATCCTCTAGTATTTGATTCACCCTCTCAGTTTGCCCATCGGTTTGAGGGTGATATGCAGAGCTTCTAATCAACTTCGTCCCCAAGGAGGTGTGTAGCTGTTCCCAGAAACGGGCTATGAACAGCGATCCTCTATCTGACACAATGGTGCGGGGAACTCCATGTAAGCACAAGATCCGTGCTATATATAGCTCTGCATACTGCTTTGCGTTGTACCTAGTATGCACAGGGATGAAATGTGCTGATTTGGTTAATCGGTCCACGATTACCCAAATCGAATCATGGTTGTGGGAGGTTATCGGCAACCCGACGATGAAATCCATACTCAAGTCTTCCCACTTCCATGCCGGTACTTGCAATGGCTGCAACAGGCCTGACTTCTTCATATGGTCGGCCTTGACTCTTCGACACGTATCACACTCTGAAACGTACTTTGCAACTTCACGTTTCATGCGTGTCCACCAAAACTTCTTCCGGAGGTCTTGGTACATTTTATTACTGCCCGGATGAATGGAAAACTTGGACAAATGAGCTTCATCCAAAATTTTCTTCCGTAGTCCCATATCCCGGGGTACTACAATCCGGTCGTTAAACCACAAAGTACCCTCATCATCCTTCCGGAAGCACTTCATTTCTCCGTTGTCTATCCTCCGCCGTATGTGAGACATACCCTTGTCTTTTCGCTGAGCTTCAATGATCTCCTCTCGGATGGTAGGAATGAGAGCAAGATTATAGAGAGCTCCATACGGGATGACACGGAGACTTGGTTCTTTATCATCCATTTTAGCAATAGTTAGGTGATGGCTATGCGCCTTACGACTAAGCGCATCGGCGACCACATTCGCCTTTCCTGGATGATAATGAATCTCTAGTTCATAGTCCTTAATGAGCTCTAGCCATCTTCGTTGCCTCATGTTCAATTCTTTTTGAGTGAAGATGTACTTCAAGCTCTTGTGGTCGGTGTAGAGGTGTACAAGATTTCCGAGCAAGTAATGCCTCCACATCTTCAAAGCAAGGACCACGGCAGCTAACTCAAGATCATGAGTTGGATAATGCTGCTCGTGAGTTCTAAGTTGACGAGATCCATAAGCGACCACTCGTCTTTCTTGCATCAGCACGCAGCCAAGACTGATGGCAGATGCATCGCAATAAACGTCGAATGGCTTCGTTGTATCCGGCTGAGCAAGAACTGGGGCTGTTGTGAGATGCTTCACTAAGGTCTTGAAAGCTTGTTCACACACAGCACCCCACACAAATCTGGTATTCTTCTTTAATAATTCCGTCATCGGTTTAGCAATCTTGGAGAAACTCGGAATAAACCTCCGGTAGTAACCCGCTAAACCGAGGAAGCTTCGGATTTCATGTACTGACTTTGGTGACTCCCATTTCTGTACTTGGATAATCTTACTCGGATCTACAGCGATGCCCTCAGCTGAAATAATGTGTCCGAGAAAAGGTACTTGATTAATCCAGAATTCACACTTGCTGAATTTTGCATAGAGCTGATGATCTCGCAATCTTTGTAGCACAATATGCAGATGTTCAGCATGTTCTTCCTCTGACTTGGAGTACACCAAGATATCGTCGATGAAGACCACGACGAATTTATCCAACTCCGGCATGAACACTGAATTCATCAGGTACATAAAGTGTGCCGGGGCGTTGGTCAAACCAAAAGACATAACGAGATACTCATACAGCCCGTATCTCGTTGAGAATGCCGTCTTCGGAATATCTTCTGCCCGGATTTTAATCTGGTGATATCCGGACCGAAGATCCATCTTCGAGAATACCTTCGCACCCACTAATTGATCGAAGAGCATATCAATGCGAGGTAGTGGATACTTGTTCTTGATGGTAACGGCGTTCAAAGGACGATAATCAACACAAAGCCGTAGTGTTTCGTCCTTCTTTTTGACAAACAACGCTGAACAACCCCAAGGTGACGAACTTGGTCGTATAAATCCCTTGCTTATTAGGTCATTCAGCTGCGTCTTCAATTCTGCCAGTTCATTGGGTGCCATCTTGTACGGCTTTCGTGATATCGGTGTGGTTCCCGGTATAAGTTCGATCTTGAACTCAACGTCTCGCTCGGGCGGCATGCCCGGTAAATCTTCGGGAAACACATCCGGATACTCACGTACCACCGGAATGTCCTCTATCTTGACAGCTTCCGTGTGGTTCACTGTTGCAATCTGTTGCCGTCTGGCGCCCAGAATTAATACATGAAGACCGTGCTGTCGGGAGTTGAGCTCAACGGTCCGGGAGCTGATATTAAGAACCGCTCTATGGTAATTCAACCACGACATCCCCAAAATGATGTCGATCTTCAGACCCTCAAGGATAATGAGAGTCGTAGGGTATATTTTACCCCCCAAACAAAGAGGTGCTCGGGAGACAACCTCGCTTACGGTACTGCTGCCCCCGGGCGAAGATATGAGGTATTGCCTCTTTGTATAAACGGTTTGGAGCTGATGTTGAGCCACAAAAGATTGGCTAATGAAGTTGTGTGTGGCACCGGAATCAAAGAGAACTAAAACCGGTAGCTGATTCAGAGAAAACATCCCTGCTAGAGCGGCTTCTCCTTCCGGAACATCATCAATCACAGTATAGTGAATGTTGCCCCTTATCTGCCCTCCTATCTGCAGATTGAGGTACGGGTCGTATTGTTGTAAATATGATGACCCGCATCCTTGAATTCCCTCCGAACATTGCCTAGCATAATGACCCTTACGCCCACAAGTAAGACACGGATGCCTCTCCGGTTCTTCGTTGACTTGCGGTGGACTGCTAGGTACATATGGCTGCAGCGATGGAGCACAAACCACCGTCTGATGCTGCGGCAGTGGAGGTGGTGCAAGTTGTAAAACTTGACCAGTAATCAATCTCTGAGGAGTTGATCGTACAGGTGGCCTCCATCTTTCACTGGTTGACGTTTGACACACCAAACGGTACTTCTGAGGCACATGACTTGTGCTAGCCTGCTCGATCTTACTCATCTTTCTCTTCTCCGCTTGCCACTCAAGTGTTGGCTTCTCTTGAATGAAAGCCGCATTGACCATGTCGGTGTAACTGCCGTTATTGTGTACGGCCAGCTTTTCCCGTAATATGGCACTCAGGCCATGGAAAAATAGGTCACACCGTGCCTCTTCTTTCGCCACATACTCGGGAGCATATTGGGCCAAAAGATTAAACCTTCTGACATACTCGAGGACACTCATGTCCCCTTGCTTCAAGCCCAAAAATTCCTCCCGCTTTGCCTTGACAATACCTAGTGGTATGTAACGAGTACGAAAGGCTTCACAAAACTCTCTCCATGTTACTTGATGGCCCCCCGGAATGGTGGCAACATAATCCACCCACCAGTTTCCGGCGGCTCCATGGAGTTGTTGAGCGGCAAACTTTGTCTTCTGGTAATCATCACACTGGAATACTCCAAATTTTGACTCCATAACACGAAGCCATTGATCTGCTTCCACAGGTTCGGTGGCTTCAGTAAAGATAGGCGGTTGAGTCGCCAAGAAGTCCAAATAAGCGTCCGAGGTGGAACGACTTGTTGCGTGTTCTGGAGTACGCCTTGCTGTACCAAAGCTTGGAGTAAGCGTGTGTGTTCTTGTGTTGCTTCTTGGAGTAGCCTAGCATTCTCTTGATTAGACTCGACCAGTCAAGTCATAAGATCCATCCATTCCGTGGATGGTGGTTCCGACGGTGGAATTGAAGCATCACCGCCTCGACGAGAACTTCCGGTCCTACTCCTAGAGCGATTACGAACCATACTGCAAAATGTAGTTGAGATGAGTTAAGCAAGAACTCAGCAGTATGTGAGACTAATGGAAACATGATTATGTCAGAACTTTATAAAAGCAGTAACAAAATTCATGTTTACACAACTCCTTAGTAGGCATAGCTTTTCAGCTTATCTGTACAGGACAGACCTTTATGCACTATCTCCCGATTTTGATCTAATTAAGAGCATTTTCATATCTCAAATTGAATACCAAAGTTAAAGTTAACTTCAGTATCTTTCCAACGAGTACTCATATGCCCCTAGATCATCTCCGGATTAAAAGTTATGATTTTTCCAAAGTTGACAGAATTCCTGGATAAAATTTGCCAGCACCTCCTTTGTACATGGCTGATTTTATCACAGTTGTATATGTAAATACAATAAGAACCTGAACAAACCTTGAACTACAACAATGTTGCACATTTCATATCCTATCCAATGGTGTATCATAGGCTTCTTAAGGGTTTATCTACAGAAGTTATGGCTTAAAAACAGAAAGGTCCAGAGAGGTTTTGTTGCTGTCCTGGTTCTGGACAGTTTACCTTACTCTGAACTTTCTACCCATTTAGCATGTAATTTAGCTCTGGAGGTCTACAAAGAAGTTGTAGATCACTTGAAAATCTTTCCAGAACTCTATCATACACCTTAATTAGGTCAAGCTACTCAGAGTTATGCTCTGTTGAAGTCCAGCACAAATTTCTGCTGAAAACAGAGCACTCTGTTTTTTTTGAAATCTTTGAAGTCTAATCTTCCTCTCATTTGAATCTTAGCTCAAAATAAGAGTTCAGTAACTAATATTTGTTTCAAACTTCCATTTTTAATTGAAAGTTAGTTCATGAGTCATTTCTTCAAAGGAAAGGGGTTATTATGTTTAGTACGGCGTCGATGCACCGTAAGAAGCATGTCGGTACTACGTGGCCTCACCAAAAGAAAATCCTAACCGGATTATACCGGTATAACGTATCTTAGGTGGCACTAAAACAATCACTCGAAAATGTGTTCTATTCGTGCTACGATTTCGTGGTTAATCCTGCATAAGTCACACTCAATCATCAGGTCCGGCTGCACACCGAACCCGGTATCCATACATTTCTTACACCCGTCCGTCACCACTCGCACAGGTGTTCTCAAGCCAAACACGCCTTGAGCTACGTGTTCACGTTACTAACCACGTGACGGGGTTTCCCAAATTGCACCACGCACGCCTGGGACAGACGTTGCTCGAGTACCCCAAACGACATGAGGAGTCGTAGAGGATACTAAAGCGGATCGGGTTACCTGCCACCCGCGGGGCTCCACCCTTCAGCTTGTGCGCACTGGTGGACAGCGCTTACGTGCACCCCCCAAGACATAACTCGTCCTGAGATGCACGATTTTCCGACATAACAAGTAAGTTAGGTTGCCACCTTCATATTAAGCTAATAGTAATCCTTATGTGGGCCTAGTACCGTATCCTCACCGTAACCTAAATTTTTGTCGTAATACCATCCTTATTCCGTGTGCTATTCCCAATGCGGCTCTGATACCAACTGAGACGGGCACGGTACCGACTGAGTCAGGGCTCAGCTCTAATACCACGCTGACCCGACCCGCTCAACCGAGACAGGCCACTTGCCCGGGAATCGCATTGGGTGGTGCCGTGTTGTACGGCACCCAACAGCACACATATGAGGAACCATGTATTACATAAAACAATAGCGGAAGCTTAAAAGTTTTTCTTTGTAAATACTTTACATCAAGTAACTACAGCGGAAGTCTTTATCAACTCACGTCGAATAATTAAGAGCACCCGAGATGAAGTCCAGCCCGCGGACTCCTCTCGCTAGCAACACGAAGACAAGCAGCAGCGGCTGGGTTCTCCATGTGTTACCTGACTCGGGAGTTCCCGAGTCTCACCGGACAACCTTCTTTTCAGCATCGTTGTTAACCTGCAAAACCACTTATATAGCAAGCGTGAGCACATAGGCTCAGCAAGTCTGACCCGTCTCTCCTAAGCAAGAAACTCTACATGCACGACGGTTGCAATTGGGTTGGCTAGATTTGCATAAAGGACTCGCCTAAAGTTGATCCTTAACTTTCAGATTTTAAGCCTTATTGTGCAAACCTTGAGCCGAAAAGCATCGCAACTCCACAATCAAACAAGAAACGCTTTGTTGCGATGCTCCTTGCACAAAGTGAAAGTAAACTTTAATGAGCCTATCTCTAATTCAATCATGGTTGCAATACAAGTTATAGCACATCCTCATCAAGTTCAAAAGAATAATTCCAGTTGTTACTACGTCAAGACGCAGTGGCCAAGTATGCTCATATGACCGCGAGCGACGGTGATTCGAATCAGTACACGCCCGGACTTCACGACACGTACACCCGTACTCCGAGTTGCCGGCAGCAACCTCGACTGACGTTGTACGCGGCCACCTTTCCCAAGATCTTCCACATTGGACGCAGTCCAACTGCCCCGAGTACGCAAGTTCCCTCAAGGTGCATACCCGCTGTGGTATGTTCTTGAGCGAGTTACCTCCTGCTACCCTGACGCCGAAAGCCTAAGGCAGTTGGAAAAGTTCCACTATGGATCTCCCAAGGTACATCGGTTTCCTGGGTCCCATATAGCCAGTATGTGCCCGGTACACAACTCAAACTTGTCCAACAGGGCCAAGCACGGACGGGCCTTAACCGACACAGGCAGGGCTATGCACGCACGGCCTGCAACCTGCTGCATCTAAACCTCCCTGCCCGGTCTCCATTTCTTAAGTGTGAACTTTCATCATTCTTTCTAATTCGGACCCGTTCCGAGTAAACCAGCCCTAAACTCGCGAGTAGATTCCAACTACTCGTCTTCTACCGGACCTTTCCTACTAACATTAGCGTAGCCAAATTCCCTCAAGGAGTTGCTATTCTACCCTTTCTCTCTTAGGTGTTTTTGGTCATGCAAGTGGGGTTTTCAATATCATCTAGACGTAATGCAATCAACAATGCAAAGCTATGATCCCTACAAATGAAAATGCTTTATAAAACGGTTCAAATGCAAACCGGGGCTTGCCTGTTTTGCAGGTGACTACTGTTACAATCAGTTAGTGACGACCACTTGGAGCTTGATCACTTGTTCTCCTTCCTCCTTGATCTTCACTTCAAGTCCTTCTCACCTTCTTCACGTATATGCTACACGATATGATCATGCATATGTATTTAATTGAAAAGCTTTTGCTCATAAGATCTAACAACCATTTTAAAACTGGAACTTTGTTTAAGAATTTAAAATGACACTGGTGCTAGTGGTTTGGGTTGGGCTTAAACACTAAGATCACTTATTAAGTGCTTTTTCCCACTTAAGTGTTGATCACCTTAAGAGATCACACATGACAGTGGTGATCCAGAGCTCTAATGGAGCTGAGAATTTTTATGTGAGTTCCGTGTCACAAGAAATTCCTCTGGACCAAAATTTAGCACATTTCATGGAATGGTTTATTCAGAATAATTCTCTAAGTGTTTAGTCAAAGATGAATTAATTCTGAGGCAACATCCATGTTCATGTCAAACTCAGTAAACCACAATTTCAATTATAGTTTATAGAGCCTACATGAATTTTCCTAGGATTTTTGGAGCTAAGAATTTCTCAGAACTGAATTTACAAGTTTTGGAAATTCTCTGAAAATGTTTCTGTATTCATTTGAACACAGGAACTTACAATCTGAATTACCCTGATTAATTCAACTCCAAATGAGCTGAAACTTTTACAGGAGTCTAATAACACCCTAAAGAATATTCTGACAAAGTTTGAGGATTTTTGGATAACCCAAACTCCCTCTAAAATTCTTTTACTGAAAAGCTTTAAAGAATTTTCCAGAATTAAATAAAGACTTTCATACAAATTGGGTTGCATATTTGGATAGAGTTTGTCAATCTGAATCTAACCCAATTTGAATCACTAAATTTGGAGGTTCCTAGCAAAAGTTATGCTCTTCTAAAGTTTGGGGAAAAATCTGGGATTTGAATAAATCCGGGGAAAAGTTTAAACCTGACTGTGGGACCAGGGACACGTGTCTGCTGCCGGGAGCGCGCCACACGGGCTACAGAATTGTTTCCCGCGCTGTCACAGCCGATCCCGCGCCACAGAGTATCCGGTCCACTGTTTCCGTGCGACTGACGCGTGGGGCCGGTAGCACCTTCGTCTACCTCCCGCCCCCGCGCTTCTGCGCTGCCGGGCTCGCCGGAGTTCGCCGGTTTTCGTCGCTCCGACCAACTCCCGAGCTGTCACTCGCCGCCAGGACCTATTTTAACCCGAGGAACACGATGGTGGGACTTCCCAGGACCGGCGAGGTTCCTAAACCACCCCGCACCGGTGCAGCGGCTCTGAGGGAGTCCGGCAACGTTGCCCCGATGCTCTAGCCCGCCAGAAGTCCCCTGGAAAGGTTCTACAGCACTAGTGGAGGTTTGCCCTGCTCGGCATGGCCGCATATGGGCTCGGAAAACGGCTCCAACCTAGGTTTCATCGTGCACCCGATGCCCCTTATTGTGGTAGCCGATGGAAAAGCTTGAAACAAGCTGTCTACCATCGGTTTCATGCGACATTTTGTGAAGAAGAAAAGTTGCTACACCAGTCTAGGTTCTATGTGCGAAATTTGCAGAGCTCTAAATGAATATAACCTGAGAATTTCATCGATTCATACCCGCGGGTCAGTTTTCCCCGGCTGGAGAGAATCTTCGAAATTCGTTGTCGAGAGGCCGAGGCAGGCTCTGTGCTTCGGGTAGAAGCTGCATGGAGCTCCTGCGCGTCCCAGGGTGGCCTCGCTTGGTCGTGACAAGCTCTGGAGGAGGCTGTCCATGGGAGCCGTGGATGGCGGTTTCTTCCGGCCGCCGCTGAAACCGAGTTATCTCAGTATGGAGAGCACGAACGCCCTTGGTGAGTGCACGAGGGGGTCGTGGGGACGATGGTGGTGTTGTTTGTCTGCTCAACCGAGGCTTCACACTCACGTTATGGCGGTGGCCAATCGAGCGGACGGCGTCGGCAGCTGCGGTTGTTTCTCGCGCGAGGAAAGAAGCAGAGCGGTGCTGGTCTTCGGGAATGAGCGAAGAGGAGCATGGAAGAGGGTATAAGACGGTCGGGCGGCTTCTCCAGCGCGACGAAATCCAGCAGGAGGTGGAGGCGTCGGCTGATCGCGGTGTCGAGCGGAGCTGCGCCCTCGGTCTCGGGTGCCGACCGAAGGAGGCAAACAGAGACCCAACACTTAGATCTTTTGCAAATTTTCAGTTCCCACAATGACATGTGGGACCCACTGATCAGTCCTCCTTATCCCCCCTCCAAATATCTCCCAAGTTTGAATGTTGAGTGAATTCAATTGTGGGAATTCAAATCTGGTATGCATTTGGATAATTGGGCAAGTTTCATCCAAATTCAAACATGCATTTGAATTCTTTGTCTTTTAAAGTCCATTTTGCAAAATGGGTTGCAAACTATTTCCATAAATCATGAAACTTTGCACACCCCCTAATTTGGACTCAAGGAATTCAAATATGAAATCTGATTTTTATTTTGGCTGCTGCAAATGAGATTTTTAGCCCAACAGTTTTGAATTCCATTGTGTTTTTCTCATTTGAATTTTTGTTTGAACAAATTGTTCCAAATCTGATTTTTGCTTTCTCACACATATGGGAACTTCCCATCCTTGGTTTTGACCCCTCTAGGGTTCCAAGTTCTCAAATGAACATTTGACTTGTGTGAAGAAAGCCCTTATGTGTGTTATCACATGTGGGGAAAAGTTTTAACAAGTCCCAAATTTCATACACATGAAACAAAACTTTGCAACCAAGTGTTTCTTTGTATTCATAATTTTGGGACCTTTACATTCTTCCACTGCAACCGCCGCCGCTCAAGCTCACGCTTGATCAAGCCCGATCACTCGTGAGCACAGCCTCCTCCACAGCAAAATGGTACCGGGGGATCATAAGCAACCTCCTAGGCACCGTGTTGGCCAGTGAGCAAGCGTCTCGAGCTGTACCGAGCCTTTTCTCCGGCAAGCCGAGCATCGCCGCCGATCGGGCTCCCGTGGACAGCACAGCACAGCCGTTGTCACGTCCTCTTCTCTACACAAGAAAGGTGCGTGATTGTATGTAGATGGAGTAGCCGAAAGCCGTTTGGCGATTGATCAACCCTCGGCCGAGAATTTCCAAATTTACTCTTGATCAGTTCATAAGGACCGAGCTCACCTTCGGGTGAAATTCGTGCTCTATGCACGAGGGTTGGACGAGCTCGTTACCTAGTAGCTTCTACGCACGATAGCGCCCATGCTCGAACTGGAATTAGAGAAAACCATCGAGAATCAGCCATGATATGGCTGTTTTCCCCGCCGCCATGGCTGAACACCTCGGCTCACCGTTGAGAGCATAGTTGCCGGTATTCCTAGCTTCCACCCAGCCCGGGTTCGTGTTTCCCACACTCTACTGATGCTCTCCGACCGATTCCCGGTCGATTTGGTGCACGGGAGAGCGGGACCGACCTCACCGGAACCCTAGCAGGTGCTGTCACCGGTGCGCACGGGTTTCCGGTCATCGCCGGCGGCCGGCGACCCCACCATCGAGTCCAGGGGGTCAGTAAAGGGGCAGGCGGCGAGTTTCGGCCGGGGGGTGGCCGGGAACTCAGTTCCGGCGAGGGTCGCCGGAGATCGCCGCCGCCGCGCAGTTGGCGCGAGGAGGGAGACGACGCACTGGGTGCGGGGCCCACAAGCCAGAGTTTAAACTTTTTCCCGAATTTCAGTTTCAGTTCAAACTTCAAATCCTTATAACTTTGGCTAGAAAGCTCCAAATTGAGTGAACCAAATTTTCCTGGATTCAGCTCACCGAGTACTTTCCAGCAAATCAAGTTTCACTTCATGAAAACCCTTAATTTTCCAGAATTTATTCCTCAAAGTTTAAACTGTTAGGAATTTTAACTGGAGAATCCTGTGGAGGAAAATCCTGAAATTTTGCTGGGATATTCACCAAAATATCCCTGAACTACCATAAAAATTTCAGGTCCATTTGAGCTTATTTAATCCACTTAATGGTGTGATTAGTGAAACTGTTCCAGAGAAAATAGAAAATGTTCAGAAACATTTTCAGAATTTTCTCTGAAATTGTTTAGCTCATATCTTTAGTTAGGAACCCCCAAATTAAGTGAGACCAAATCCATTAGAACCCTCTGAAAATCTAGTTTTCATAAAGTCATAGTTTGCTTCATGAAAATTCCTAGAACACCCTAAGAGTTCCAATTAAGGTCAAGGACATAATTAATTGTGGAGGGCTCAAATGAGCTTTGCTGCAAATAAAACTTGACCAATTCTTTGTTTAGGTTGTAACCAAGCCACAATAAAAGTTTCACAGTCATTAGGTCTGTCTAGCAAAAGTTATAGACTTCACAACTTCAAACCTAATACAAATGCATTAAATTGATACATGTATTGTTTCTATCATGTAGTCGCTAAGGTCGAGGAGGAACCCGAAGTCCTAGACTTCGTTACTCCGGAGGAACAGCTAGCCTACGACCAAGAGCATCAAGGCAAGCTCCGGTTTGCATGAACCTTTTTACAAATTTTTATTGTTTTGAGCACATACTTGTTTCCTTTGTTCTGTGCATTAGAGTCTTGTTTGGAAATCCAACTGCGTAGCCAAGAAAACCACGGGTTGGGTTTAGGATTGCAAACCCCGTTAGCTACCGCAATGCTAAGATAGAGTAGAATTCGGTACAAGTCGAGTAGTTGGAACTACTCGCGAGCATAGGCTAGAGGCACTCGACTCGGGTAGTGTTAGCACATGTAACACATGGCAAGAAAATGAGACCAAGCGGAGAGTAAGGGCAACAGGACTTTGGGGCCTGTGTGCTATAGCTCCGCTTGTGTCGATTGAGGACCGAGCCATGTGCGGGCCTGTTGAACAAGCTAGAACAGTACCGAAGACCTACCGGCTATATGGGAACCGGGAAACTGATGTAACTCGGGTAGCTGGGTATTGAGGCATTGCCCGTCGTTCAGAGGGTAGGTTGAGAGCTCGAGGTGTAAATCGGCTGGCGGCACAGAGATGCGCATGCAGAGACCTCTTGCTCGGGACGATGGGACCGGTTCAATATTTGGCTGACGGGTGAAAGGTAGTTGCGTACGGCGTCCGTGATGGTTGTTGTAGGCAACATCGAGTACGGGCGTACGTGACGGGTTGTTCGGGTAACCCTGCAGGTGTAAATCGATTATAATCGCCGTCCCTCGCGGTCAGTGAGTACCACTTGTTCACTGTACCGTGACGTAGAATGAACAGGCTAGTTACATGTTAAAATGTTGCTGATTGAAAGATGGACATTGATTGTTAATGATATGCTGTAGCTTAGCGCTAACTAAAGTTCTTTTCAACTTTGGGCAAAGTACATGAGAGAAATGCGTTTCTTGTTTGATTGCGGCTCTCTCATGTACCTTAGCGTAAGGTTCTCCACAACCTGCTGCTAAAACTTGAAAGTAAGGTTCTACTAATTAGGCGAGTCCTTGCAACTGATTTTTACCTCATGTAACCCATTACCCTCATGTAGAAGTTCCATGTTTAGGTGAGACGGGTCAGACTTGCTGAGCCTTCGTGCTCACTACTTGTGTTTGAAGCTTTTGCAGGGTTCTATGAGGAAGGGACTCCCGAAGAGGAGACGGAACCCCAGGAGGGGAACCCCGTCGAGTGGGAGTCGTGCACGCCGCAGAGTTACTGTGCGTGTGTGCTAGCAAGGACACGTTCGAGGGCTGAACGTGCACTTGATGCTTAGTCTACGCCCGCGAGTGTAGACTGAACTTATTTTGCTGTAAACATGTGCATAAACTTGTTTATGTAATAAAATTTCGCTTCCGCTTTGTACCTTTGACGTGTGTTATACGGTGCTGTGCAACGCAGCACCCCTCAGCGTGATCCTGGCTCGACAAGACCAATGGGGTCGTGTCAGCATGGTATCAGAGCTCGCTTGAGGTTTAACACAGTTCAAAGGTCTTCTTTTTCAAAAATCCAGTGAGGAACGAGTTAGTAGCCCGTATAAGGATGTTATTAGTATATAGAAAGTGGCATATTAACCTATTTGTTATGTCGGAAAATCGTGCATCTCGGGACGTTCATGTCTTGGGGGGTGCACGTAAGCGCTGTCCACCAGTGCGCACAAGCTGAAGGGTGGAGCCCCACGGGTGGCAGGTAACCCGACCCGCTTTAGTATCCTCTACGACTCTTCATGTCGTTTGGGGTATTCGAGCAACGTCTGTCCCTGGCGTGCGTGGTGCAACTTGGGAGACCCCGTCACGTGGTCTTAAACGTGAACACGTAACTCAAGGCGTGGTTGGCTTGAGAACATCCGGGCGAGTGATGACGGCCGGGTGTACTAACTGTATGGATTCCGTGCTCGGTGTGCAGCCGAGTCTGATGATTGTTTGAGTTTCTGCAGGTAGCCTGACCACGAAACGGTAGACGTGTAGCATCCGTGTGCGAGTGACATTTAGTGCCACTGAAATAACGAAGCCGGCTAAGTCCGGTATAGGTTTTTCTTTGTGAGGACGTAGTACCGACATGATCTGGTGACGCATCGGCGTCACACCCAACTAAATGAACAAATTCAATTAAAACTTGAAAGTTTTGATCCAAAGTAGTAAAACTTGATGTAACTCCTTCCCTTGAACAGGATATTCAAAGTTAACAAGCTTTCAACTTATAGGTTGTTAAGGACAGAGCACTCGGTTTTCAGCTGAATCAAGGCTGAAGTTAATCCGAGGCTAGAGGTTGAGTTCTTTCGAGATTGGGGTCGTATGATACATTTCTGGAAAGCTTTGGAAGAGCTTTACAACTTTTTTGTTGAGGTCCAGAGGTGTTTCATCCCTTAACCACTCAAAAAATGCAGTAGAGTTGGAACTGTCCAGAAAACAGGACAGGGTAAAGACTCTCTGTAGACTCTCTGTAAATTAAGCATAACTTCCTGCATAAAAATCCAAAAAAATAGAAAATGAGTTAGTTCTGGGAAGCTTATGAGATAGGTTACAACTTTGTAACAGAACGTTTTGTCAGATTAGGAACAGAAGTAACTGAGATTCTTGGATCAAATCAGTACCTAAGGCAGGGAGGTGCTGTCCAATTGTTTCCAGAAATTCTGTTAACTTTGACATCTCATAACTTTTGAACCAGGACAGATCTTAGGCCAAGCAAACACTTTCTGGAAATCTATTGAAGTTAGCTTTAACTTTTATGTTGAGCTCCGGAATTGGTTTTGCTTTTAACATGGCCTAAATCAGGTTGAAATGGAAACTGGTCAGGGCTGTCGTGGGAACAGCAGATCAGCAGTCAAATTTGTTTAAAAATTTGAACTATGTTTCCAAGTTTTATGGGTTCAATGACATGTTTTATGTTATAACTCAGGGGTTTACTGTTTAAATAAATATTTGACAATTCTCAAATATATTTTTACAGATGGCAGCAGATAAACAGTTGGAGAACGGGTGGGTGTCTTCCCACTGTTCTGACCGTAGCGGCTACCCGGAAGCATTGTGGCAAATGCTCCAATATTTCGGGTACAACCAGATGCAGCAATACTTCGCCAAGGAAGAAGGCGAAGAGGGGAACAAGACGTGGACGATCCATGTCGAGGTTCCTGCAGGACCTACGCCACCCGGTTGGGTGCCATTCACCGTCACGGTGAGAGGAAGACAACCGGAAGGGATGTGGCAAGTGGCAGCCCGTGACACTATGTCACGTTTCTGCCAACTACACGTGCAGGCTATGGAGGGCACTCCATACGCACTCGTTCCGGTGGAGGGATGAGCTCAGCATGTGTGGGAAGAGAGGTACCTGGAGGCAACAGACCCGAGTTGCCCAAGGTACAACCCTGCGGAGGCAAATCTCAGCCTCCAAATGAGGGCGGGAAACGCTGTGATGGACAGCCAAGCTGTTCATACGGAGCATCTCGCCACCAAGCTCAAGGAGAGCACAAGCCGTGGAGATCATTTCGAGAGTGCTCACAGCACACTCCGTAATGTGCTCCTTCCGACGATCAAGCGACTGAATGAACAACACAATCAGTTGCGTCGTCTGAAGAAGGCAAAGAAGAAGAGCCGTGTTGACATCGCGGCGTTGCAAGAGCTGGTGCAGACCCTAACCCAGCAGAATGAGGACCTTGCTCAAGAGCGGGACGATGCTATCGAGGAAGGCCAAGGCTGGGAAGAGGACTACAACCAAGCTATGGACGAGGTGCATGCTTTGCAGGACCTCGTACCCCCGGTGTTAGGCGTACCGGTAGTCTTGGGTCTTCCAGCAATGGGAGAACCCGGGATGGGAGAAGAGGTGGTAGACCCAGAGCCACCAGCAGAGGTACCGGAAAAGGACGACCCACAGGAGGTCGAGTTCTACTCCGAGTAGGGGGTTACGGTTGCCAAGTAGGGCAGCTAGGGTAGCGTAACCCAACTTTTGTAATCGGTGGCATGTCGTGTAGACTGTATCGTATGTATAGGTAGTGACGACATGAGCACGACTTCTCGGAGATCCGAGAATAATGTATCTTGTATAAAGTTTCTGCTTTATCAATATATGTGAATGTTGTGCAAATTAATCATGTGTCATTTCAATACCTACTGTTGCGTATGGAATTTTAAGTAAGACATGTGCTAATTGCTGCTGTTTTGAATTTCAGAATGACGCGTACTCGTGCCAACCCTGACATTGGGGGTACCAGTCAAGGGGGAGAGACCTCCCAACCACCTCCCGAGGACTCCTCGGGACAGCAGCAGCAACAGCAACAGCAAACACCGCCACTGCCAACGGTTACATTGGCCGACATTGTCGCGGCAATGGCGGGCTCGCATCAGCAGCACACAGAGTTGCTGCAGACTCACATCGCCAATACGTCTCGCCCAGAGAGATGTCAAGATCGTGAAGAGCGCCAACAGAGCTCCTACTCCGACTTCTTGGCGACTCATCCCCCTGTATTCTCAAGGGCGGATGAACCACTTGACGCCGACAACTGGCTCCGCGCCATAGAGATGAAGTTCGGGCTGCTCCAAATCAGCGAGCAGCACAAGACTCAGTTCGCGGTCCAGCAGCTCCAAGGATCCGCGAGCGTGTGGTGGGCCAACTTCTGTGCTTCACAACCCACCGACCGAGTGATGACCTGGACGGAGTTCCGGACGGCCTTCAGGGCCTATCATATACCGCCAGGTCTGATGAAGAGGAACACGCAGGAGTTCTTACACCTGCAACAAGGGAGCCGGAACGCGCTGGAATACTCCAGGGCGTTTAACGATCTCGCGCTACATGCGTCGTATCATGCTGATACCGACGAGAAGCGGCGAGACCACTTTTACCAGGGGCTTAACCCGCTCCTGAAGGACAAATTGGCGATGTTCAATCGCGGCAGCCTCAACGACATCATTGATGCTGCGATTGTTCAGGAGGACTCCGGCAAGGAGTTAGCGGCGGCGGAGAGAAAGCGAAGCGCGCCGCAGAGCAGTGGAGAAGGAGGCGGTCCTTCTCAAAAGTTTCAGATGGTGAATCGCCCACCATCAGGTCCACGCTGGCAACCACCACAGCGGTCGATGCCGTTCCGCAGTCGTCCGTACTCTTCACCGGCATTCCGGCCGGCACTGCCAGCACCACCGCAACCACAACAGCAGCAACGGGCGATGCCTCGTGTGTTTGCACCTCAGCAACGCATGCCGGGCTTTCGTCCACCGAGTACTCCACCAGCAGCGGCCACATGTTACAAGTGTGGTCGTCCAGGACACTTCGCGAGCAGTTGCCCGGAGAGGCAAGGCGGCGGAGTGGCACCACAGTTTCCGTGGAGGAATCAACTCCGGAACCCTACTAATGCGCGGCGGGCAAACCCTAGGCCCGGCACCGTCCACCAACTTGCCATTGAGGACGTACCGGAGGGCGAGCCAATCCTTGCGGGTATGTTTCAACTCCACCAGCATCCCGCTATAGTACTGTTTGATTCAGGCGCCACGCATAATTTTATTAGCCAAGCTTTCATTGCTAAACACAGTTTGCCAATACTACCCACCGATAGTCCATATTTAATTTGTTCACCGGGGGGGGGGGGGAGATTTCAGCAAGCGTAATGGTCTCCAAAGCACCATTATGCTTAGCGGGTAGAGTGTACCCCACGTCTCTCATTATCTTAGAGGGATAGAAGGTCGATGTCATCCTAGGGATGTCGTGGTTAACCCGCCATGGCGCTGTTTTAGACACCGTCCTTCGAGTCGTGCACTTAAAGTCAGAGGTGCACGGTTCTCACTCATTATTTCTGGACAGTCCAGAAATAAAACTTTCAAGTGTCTATCAGTCCACAACTATCAGATTGGAAGACATTCCAGTGGTCCCCGAGAGTTCCCTGATGTATTCCCGGATGATTTACCGGGAATGCCACCCGATAGAGAGGTGGAGTTCAAGATTGAACTTACACCAGGAACCGTGCCAATATCCCGAAGGCCGTACAAGATGGCGCCCAAGGAGTTGGCTGAACTGAAGACTCAGCTCACGGACCTTCTGGAGAAGGGTTTTATTAGGCCGAGCTCCTCGCCATGGGGCTATTCGGCATTATTTGTCAAGAAAAAGGATGAAACGTTGCGGCTTTGCGTGGACTATCGTCCATTAAATGCCGTAACCATCAAGAACAAGTACCCGTTGCCATGGATCGACATGTTGTTTGATCAGTTGGTCGAAGCAAAGATCTTTTCCAAGATGGATTTAAGATCCGGGTACCATCAGATTAAGATAAGGGCTGAGGACATTCCGAAGACGGCTTTCTCGACGAGGTACGGACTTTATGAGTACCTGGTTATGTCCTTCGGCCTCACCAATGCTCCAGCTCACTTCATGTACTTGATGAACTCGGTATTCATGCCGGAGCTGGACAAGTTTGTCGTGGTCTTCATCGACGACATCCTGGTATATTCCAAGTCGGAGGAAGATCACAAGAAACATCTGCGTATAGTCTTGCAACGGCTGCGGGATCACAAGTTATACGCAAAATTCAGCAAATGCGAGTTTTGGATATCGCAGGTGCCTTTCCTCGGGCATATCATCTCAGCGGAGGGTATCGCTGTGGACCCGAGCAAGATCACTCAAGTGCTGAATTGGAAATCCCCAAGAACTGTTCACGAGGTACGGAGTTTCCTCGGACTCGCGGGATATTATCGGAGGTTCATTCCGAACTTCTCGAAGATTGCCAAGCCAATGACAGAGCTGCTGAAGAAGGCTACCAAATATGTTTGGAGTCCAGCATGTGAAGCAGCATTCAAGGCTTTAGTCAAGCACCTGACATCAGCACCAGTTTTGGCTCAGCCAGACACAACAAAACCATTCGATGTGTACTGCGATGCATCCGGCATTGGGCTCGGATGTGTGCTGATGCAAGACCGAAGAGTGGTCGCGTATGGATCACGGCAGCTTAGAAACCATGAGCAAAATTATCCAACTCACGACTTGGAGCTCACTGCCGTGGTACTTGCACTGAAGATGTGGAGGCACTACCTACTCGGTAACCTCGTACATTTATATACCGACCACAAAAGCCTCAAGTACATATTCACTCAGAAGGAGCTGAACATGAGGCAACGAAGATGGTTAGAATTGATAAAGGATTACGAGATAGAAATCCATTATCATCCGGGCAAGGCAAACGTTGTGGCAGATGCGCTGAGCCGCAAGTCACACGTCAACAATCTGACCATCACACCGTTGGAAGAGAGCGAACCACCACTACGTGTGATTCCATACGGAGCTCTCTACAACCTAGCTTTGATCCCCACCATCCGTGAAGAGATAGCGGCAGCCCAAAAGAATGACAAGGGCATGTCACATTTGCGGAGATGTGTAGATAGTGGGGAGCTGAAATGTTTCCGGAAAGACGGAGACGGCGTCCTATGGTTCAAGGACCGGATCGTCGTACCCCGTAACCCGGAACTACGGAAGAAGATCTTTGATGAGGCTCACTTATCAAAGCTCTCTATTCATCCCGGCAGCAACAAGATGTATCAAGAACTCAGAAGCAAGTTTTGGTGGACACGGATGAAGCGAGAGACTGTGAAATACGTGTCCGAGTGTGATACATGTCGAAGGGTGAAGGCAGACCACATGCGGAAACCGGGACTGCTACAACCACTGGGCGTTCCTGCCTGGAAGTGGGAGGACGTGAGCATGGATTTCATCGTTGGTTTACCCACCACCTTGCAGAAACATGATTCTGTGTGGGTGATCGTCGATCGGCTCACCAAAGTTGCCCATTTCATCCCGGTCAACACCAACTACAACGCCAAGAAGTACGCTGAACTGTACATCTCACGGATCCTATGCTTATACGGCGTACCCCGTACTATCATATCGGATCGGGGCACTTTATTTGTGTCCCATTTTTGGGAGCAGCTACACGCTGCCTTGGGGACGAAGCTGATACGTAGTTCAGCCTACCACCCGCAGACGGATGGGCAAACGGAGCGGGTAAATCAAATCTTAGAAGACATGCTACGAGCTTGCGCTATCAACCACGGCAAGAATTGGGATGATCACTTGCCATTAGCCGAGTTCTCGTACAACAATGGGTACCAAGCCAGCATCAAGATGGCGCCCTACGAGGCGCTATACGGAAGAAAATGCCGCACACCATTGAACTGGTGTGAGTCTGGCGAAAGGGTTACCTTCGGGATTGACCTTGTCAACAACGCGGAAGAAAAGATTCGACTGATTCAAGCGAACCTAAAAGCCGCTCAATCCCGACAGAAACAGTATGCGGACCGGAGAAGCCACCCATTACAATTCGGAGTTGGAGAACGTGTATATTTACGGGTATCTCCAATGAAGGGCGTAAACAGATTTGGGGTGAGAGGAAAGTTGGCACCCCGATTCATCGGTCCATTCCAGATTACCGAAAGATGTGGATCAGTGGCATACCGGTTGAAATTACCAGAAGCACTTTCCGGTGTGCACGACGTCTTTCATATTTCCCAGCTGAGGAAGTGTCTCAAGCTATCAACTACCGTTCAGCTGGAAGACATTGAAGAACTGCAACCGGATCTCACCTATCGGGAGGAACCGGTGCAGATTATTGATGAAAAGGCCCGAACCACACGCAACCGTACGTTGTGGTTCTACAAGGTTCTATGGAGTAATCACTCCATGGACGAAGCGACATGGGAGAGCGAAGAATTCCTTCGCACTAACTACCCTGAATTTTTCACGTCGCATATCCGGTAATTTTCCACCGTCCTCTCTCTCATTTTCACCTTATAATATCGGGACGAGATTCTTTTAAGGGGGGAGGAATGTAAGGGCCTCAGTTTTTGACACACATTTGCAGCGTTCATCACCACACCACACACCTCATTTGAGGAAGGATGATGAACACAAATGAAGAGCAAGTAACAATTATCAACATGCTCATTAGAGAACAAACTCACACATTGCAAAAGTGGTATTTTCCACATGTGATATAGATGGGCTGGACATATGAAAACTCCTACACTTTACTAAGGATGTCCATGCCAAGTTTCACCCAAATTCAAAACCCTTTTTGAGGTAATTTTGGGGATAGTTAGGAAGAGGGCAGTTTGAAACCATCTTCAAATTCAAACTGTTTTTATCCCATGAATTCGAAAGTGGGAGGCACATTCTTAGTCAGCACATTTTTGTGAGCTCACACACCAATTTTCACTCCATTTGGAGTTGATCTTGACATGAGCTAAGTGGGAGAAATTCAAACTTTATTTGAATTTCAAACTGAACTTGTGCTGAAATTCATTCAAACCAAACCTCATTTGAACTTTGATCAATTCAAATGGCTCATGGGTGAATAATTTGAATTGCCAAGGGTAGTATGGGGTTCACTGTTTACAACAGTGATTAGGAGTAAATTTCAGAGGTTAAAATGAGGGGTGGGACCCACATGTCAGCCTCTACTTCAACACAAACCGACTGAAACGCAGCTCCATCGGTTCCCGGGTGCAGTGTGCGCGCGCCACCGAGGGGGGAAGCCGGCGCCAGCTCCTGCTGCACGCCCCAAGCCGGAGACCAGTCGCCGGTCTACTTATCCCCTCCCCGGCATGCTCCGGTCGCCCATTCCCCGAGCTGCCGACATACTCGGCCTGTTCTTCCACTGCAACCGCCGCCACTCAAGCTCACGCTTGATCAAGCCCGATCACTCGCGAGCACAGCCTCCTCCACAGCAAAACGGCACCGGGGGATCGTAAGCAACCTCCTAGGCACCGTGTTGGCCAGTGAGCAAGCGTCCTCGAGCTGTACCGAGCCGTTTCTCCGGCGAGCCGAGCATCGCCGCCGATCGGGCTCCCGTGGACAGCACAGCACAGCCGTTGTCACGTCCTCTTCTCTACACAAGAAAGGTGTGTGATTGTATGTAGATGGAGTAGCCGAAAGCCGTTTGGCGATTGATCAACCCTCGGCCGAGAATTTCAAAATTTACTCTTGATCAGTTCATAAGGACCGAGCTCACCTTCGGGTGAAATTCGTGCTCTATGCACGAGGGTTGGATTAGCTCGTTACCTAGTAGCTTCTACGCACGATAGCTCCCACGCTCGAACTGGAATTAGAGAAAACCATCGAGAATCGGCCATGATATGGCTGTTTTCCCCGCCGCCATGGCTGAACACCTCGGCTCACCGTCGAGAGCATAGTTGCCGGTATTCATAGCTTCCACCGAGCCCGGGTTCGTGTTTCCCACACTCTACTGATGCTCTCCGACCGATTCCCGGTCGATTTGGTGCACGGGAGAGCGGGACCGACCTCACCGGAACCCTAGCAGGTGCTGTCACCGGTGCGCACGGGTTTCCGGTCATCGCCGGTGGCCGGCGACCCCACCATCGAGTCCAGGGGGTCAGTAAAGGGGCAGGCGGCGAGTTTCGGGCCGGGGGGTGGCCGGGAACTCAGTTCCAGCGAGGGTCGCCGGAGATCGCCGCCGCCGCGCAGTTGGCGCGAGGAGGGAGACGACGCACTGGGTGCGGGGCCCACCAGCCAGAGTTTAAACTTTTTCCCGAATTTCAGTTTCAGTTCAAACTTCAAATCCTTATAACTTTGGCTAGAAAGCTCCAAATTGAGTGAACCAAATTTTGCTGGATTCAGCTCTCCGAGTACTTTCCAGCAAATCAAGTTTCACTTCATGAAAACCCTTAATTTTCCAGAATTTATTCCTCAAAATTTAAACTGTTAGGAATTTTAACTGGAGAATCCTGTGGAGAAAAATCCTGAAATTTTGCTGGGATATTCACCAAAGTATCCCTGAACTTCCATAAAAATTTCAGGTCCATTTGAGCTCATTTAATCCACTTAACGGTGTGATTAGTGAAACTGTTCCAGAGAAAATAGAAAATGTTCAGAAACATTTTCAGAATTTTCTCTGAAATTGTTTAGCTCATATCTTTAGTTAGGAACCCCCAAATTAAGTGAGACCAAATCCATTAGAACCCTCTGAAAATATAGTTTTCAGAAAGTCATAGTTTGCTTCATGAAAATTCCTAGAACACCCTAAGAGTTCCAATTAAGGTCAAGGACGTAATTAATTGTGGAGGGCTCAAATGAGCTTTGCTGCAAATAAAACTTGACCAATTCTTTGTTTAGGTTGTAACCAAGCCACAATAAAAGTTTCACAGTCATTAGGTCTGTCTAGCAAAAGTTATAGACTTCACAACTTCAAACCTAATACAAATGCATTAAATTGATACATGTATTGTTTCTATCATGTAGTCGCTAAGGTCGAGGAGGAACCCGAAGTCCTAGACTTTGTTACTCCGGAGGAACAGCTAGCCTACGACCAAGAGCAGAAAGGCAAGCTCCGGTTTGCATGAACCTTTTTACAAATTTTTATTGTTTTGAGCACATACTTGTTTCCTTTGTTCTGTGCATTAGAGTCTTGTTTGGAAATCCAACTGCATAGCCAAGAAAACCACGGGTTGGGTTTAGGATTGCAAACCCCGTTAGCTACCGCAATGCTAAGATAGAGTAGGATTCGGTACAAGTCGAGTAGTTGGAACTACTCGCGAGCATAGGCTAGAGGCACTCGACTCGGGTAGTGTTAGCACATGAAACACATGGCAAGAAAATGAGACCAAGCGGAGAGTAAGGGCAACAGGACTTTGGGGCCTGTGTGCTGTAGCTCCGCTTGTGTCGATTGAGGACCAAGCCGTGTGCGGGCCTGTTGAACAAGCTAGAACAGTACCGAAGACCTACCGGCTATATGGGAACCGGGAAACTGATGTAACTCGGGTAGCTGGGTATTGAGGCATTGCCCGTCGTTCAGAGGGTAGGTTGAGAGCTCGAGGTGTAAATTAGCTGGCGGCACATAGATGCGCGTGCAGAGACCTCTTGCTCGGGACGATGGGACCGGTTCAATATTTGGCTGACGGGTGAAAGGTAGTTGCGTACGGCGTCCGTGATGGTTGTTGTAGGCAACATCGAGTACGGGCGTACGTGACGGGTTGTTCGGGTAACCCTGCAGGTGTAAATTGATTATAATCGCCGTCCCTCGCGGTCAGTGAGTACCACTTGTTCACTGTACCGTGACGTAGAATGAACAGGCTAGTTACATTTTAAAATGTTGCTGATTGAAAGATGGACATTGATTGTTAATGATATGCTGTAGCTTAGCGCTAACTAAAGTTCTTTTCAACTTTGGGCAAAGTACATGAGAGAAATGCGTTTCTTGTTTGATTGCGGCTCTCTCATGTACCTTAGCGTAAGGTTCTCCACAACCTGCTGCTAAAACTTGAAAGTAAGGTTCTACTAATTAGGCGAGTCCTTGCAACTGATTATTACCTCATGTAACCCATTACCCTCATGTAGAAGTTCCATGTTTAGGTGAGACGGGTCAGACTTGCTGAGCCTTCGTGCTCACTGCTTGTGTTTGAAGCTTTTGCAGGGTTCTATGAGGAAGGGACTCCCGAAGAGGAGACGGAACCCCAGGAGGGGAACCCCGTCGAGTGGGAGTCGTGCACGCCGCAGAGTTAGTGTGCGTGTGTGCTAGCAAGGACACGTTCGAGGGCTGAACGTGCACTTGATGCTTAGTCTACGCCCGCGAGTGTAGACTGAACTTATTTTGCTGTAAACATGTTCATAAACTTGTTTATGTAATAAAATTTCGCTTCCGCTTTGTACCTTTGACGTGTGTTATACGGTGCTGTGCAACGCAGAACCCCTCAGCGTGATCCTGGCTCGACAAGACCAATGGGGTCATGTCAGTTAATTTCAACAGTTCTTACCCGCGGGTAGGTTTTCCTCGTCCGAGGGAAGAACTTGAAATTCCCAAGCTACGTTGCACGGCTTGGGCTGAAACTCGGGGGAGAGCAGTGTGGCGTCCCGGTGCGTCTCGGAGGATGCTTGCTCGGCCGTGAAAAGCCTCGGTATGAGCTGTCCACGGTGACCCGAGTTGCCCTTTCGCCGGTGAGCGTTAGTACCTCACGTTGATCATCAATTTGGGCGCCCCACGAGCCAGGAATGATGGGACCGAGCTGTGGAGGATCTTGTGCACTCGATTGCGCTCCCTTTTTGTGTGGACGGCTCGAGCAGAAGAGGGCGCGAGCTGGTGGACAACCGAGGGAAACGGAGGCGTCGCCGGCGGTTGTTTTTCGGGCGTGGAAGCAAAAGGAGGCCACGGTACGAGTGAGAGGCTTCGTGTTTGCTTCGGTGGGAGGGATAAGCGCCGGATGAACCGCCTCTGGCGCCCGCGCGTGGGGGGGGGGGGCAGCTCGAGCAGGAGGTGGCGGTGGCTGCTGCCTCGGTGGCGCCGGGAGCTCGGTCTAATCTGAGAGCAAGACTTATGTGCTAAGTTTTTCCCTCCTCTTCTATGACAATGGGGCCCCACCAAGTTTCTTGCTCAAATATCTCCAGATTTTTGGCACATTGCAAACTTCACTTATAGGGAGCTCAAATTCACAAGCCAATTGATAATTTGACAAGTTGTGCCTCAGTTTCAAATTTAAATTCAAATTTGGGTGGAATTCACAAGTCCCTTTGATATTCATATCAAAGCACCTCCAAATTTGCTCCAAATTTGCCCCCTCTACAATTTGAACCGGGGGAGTTCGAATATGCTCTCTGATCTAATGAGTTGGTCATTGCAAATACAACTTTTTAAACATCAGTTTGCATTTTTCTTTTTGGAGATGGTCCCTCCTCTTTTGGGAGTGACCCTCTTAATTCAAACTGAATTCAAAGTTTTTATTGCTCATGCCAACACTTTCATGGCTAAACAAAAGTTTTTGTAAGTCCCATTTCTTGCATATATACTCAACTTTATTCATAGCTTAAGTTTTCTATTCACAAGTTTTTGGGACTTTTACATTCCTCCCCCCTTAAAAAGAATCTCGTCCCGAGATTCATGATTAAGGACAAGGTGGAGAGGACAGTTACTCAACATACGCCTCTAATAACTCCGGATGATTGCGTTGCAGATACTCCTCGCTTTCCCATGTAGCTTCGTCGGACGTGTGATTTTCCCATAGCACCTTGAAAAATCGCAGCGTCCGATTCCTGGTTTCGCGAGTCTTTACATCAATTATCCGGGTTGGTCGCTCAACATAAGTGAGGTCCGGCTTCAAATCTGCTATGTCTCCCGTGAGAACCTCCGTTGGAACTTTTAAACACTTCCGCAACTGAGATATGTGGAAGACTTTATGAACTCCGACTAAGGTTGTCGGTAGCTCCAAACGGTATGCCACGGTTCCACATCTTTCAATGATGACGAAGGGACCGATAAAGCGCGGAGCTAATTTTCCTTTCACTCCAAATCGGTGAATGCCCTTCATCGGAGATACGCGGAGGTATACGTGGTCCCCAACATGGAAATCCAGAGGACGACGTCTCTTATCCGCATAGCTCTTTTGTCTGGACTGTGCGGCTTTAAGATTTTCCTGAATAAGCCTTACCCGCTCTTCTGCTTCATTTACGAGATCAATCCCGTAAATAACTCTCTCGCCGGATTCACACCAGTTCAAGGGTGTGCGGCACTTCCGGCCGTAGAGAGCTTCATAAGGTGCCATTTTTATGCTCGTTTGATAACCATTGTTATACGAGAACTCTGCCAACGGTAAGTGATCATCCCAGCTCTTACCGTGGTGGATGGCACACTCCCTTAGCATATCTTCAAGGATTTGATTCACCCTTTCGGTTTGCCCATCGGATTGAGGGTGATATGCGGAGCTTCGAATCAGCTTAGTTCCCAAGGATGCGTGTAGTTGTTCCCAGAAACGGGAGACGAACAGCGATCCTCTGTCGGAGACAATGGTACGGGGAACTCCGTGCAGGCATAAGATTCGTGCTATGTATAACTCCGCATACTGCTTGGCGCTGTAGTTGGTATGCACCGGAATGAAACGTGCCGATTTGGTTAATCGATCAACGATTACCCAAATCGAGTCATGGTGGTGGGAGGTCATCGGCAACCCCACGATGAAATCCATACTCAAGTATTCCCACTTCCATGCCGGTATTTGTAGCGGTTGCAGCAGGCCCGACTTCTTCACATGGTCGGCCTTAACTCTTCGACACGTATCACATTCTGAAACGTATTTTGCAACTTCACGTTTCATACGTGTCCACCAAAACTTCTTCCGGAGGTCTTGGTACATTTTATTGCTGCCAGGATGAATAGAAAATTTGGATAAGTGAGCCTCATCCAAAATTTTCTTCCGCAGCCTCATATCACGGGGTACGACTTTCCGGTCCTTGAACCACAAGGTATCTTCATCATCTAACCGGAAACATTTCATCTCCCCGTTTTTCAACCTCCTTTTGATATGAGCCATGCCCTTGTCTCTCCTTTGAGCTTCCATGACCCCCTCTCTTATTGTGGGTATGAGAGCTAGGTTATGTAGGGCCCCATAGGGAACCAAGTAGAGACTTGGTTCTTCCTCTTCTATCGGCGTGATGGTTAGGTTATGAATATGAGACTTCCGGCTGAGTGCATCGGCAACCACATTTGCCTTGCCCGGATGATAATGAATTTCAATCTCATAGTCCTTGATCAGCTCCAACCATCGCCGTTGCCGCATATTCAACTCCTTTTGAGTGAATATGTACTTCAAACTTTTGTGGTCAGTGTAGAGATGAACCAGATTTCCCAATAAGTAATGTCTCCACATCTTTAAAGCTAGTACCACGGCAGCAAGCTCGAGATCATGAGTTGGATAATGTTGCTCATGATTCCGTAATTGCCGTGATCCATATGCGACCACGCGTCCGCCTTGCATGAGTACACAACCAAGCCCGATGCCCGACACATCACAATAAACATCAAACGGCTTGGTTGTATCCGGTTGAGCTAGAACCGGGGCTGTTGTGAGGTGTTTCACCAATGCTTGAAAAGCTTCCTCACATGGTTTGCTCCAATCATATTTGATGCCCTTCTTCAGTAGCTCTGTCATAGGTTTGGAGATTTTTGAGAAGCTCGGGATGAACCTCCGGTAATATCCCGCCAAACCCA
Source organism: Neostapfia colusana (assembly GCA_030760725.1). Lineage (NCBI taxonomy): Eukaryota > Viridiplantae > Streptophyta > Magnoliopsida > Poales > Poaceae > Neostapfia > Neostapfia colusana. Next base: position 35,614,614 of record JASWHV010000013.1, on the reverse strand, counting down.
AGAAGCTACGAACTTCATGGACTGATGTTGGAGACTTCCACTTAAGCACTTGTTCAATCTTGCTTGGATCAACAGCAATGCCTTCTGCTGAAATAATGTGTCCAAGAAACGGCACTTGGTTGATCCAGAATTCACATTTACTAAACTTTGCATAGAGCTTGTGATCTCTCAAGCGTTGAAGCACAATATGCAAATGTTTAGTGTGTTCCTCTTCAGATTTGGAATAGACCAAGATGTCGTCGATGAATACCACAACGAACTGATCCAGCTCCAGCATGAACACCGAGTTCATAAGATACATAAAATGAGCCGGAGCATTGGTCAATCCAAATGACATGACAAGATACTCATAGAGTCCATATCTTGTCGAGAATGCTGTTTTTGGGACATCTTCCGCGAATCTTGATTTGATGATATCCCAACCTTAAGTCCATCTTGGAGAAGACTTTAGCACCCACTAGCTGATCGAAGAGGATATCAATTCTTGGTAGTGAATACTTGTTCTTTATGGTCACAGCATTCAAAGGACGATAATTGACGCATAGCCTCAGCGTCTCATCCTTCTTCTTCACAAATAAAGCTGAGCAACCCCATGGTGATGAACTTGGACGAATAAACCCCTTGTCCATCAGATCCTTGAGTTGCTCCTTCAATTCTGCTAACTCACTCGGAGCCATTTTGTATGGTCTCCGAGAGATCGGCGTGGTTCCCGGTATCAACTCTATTTTGAATTCCACCTCGCGCTCAGGTGGTAAGCCTGGAAGATCTTCGGGAAACACGTCCGGATATTCACGGACTACCAGAATGTCTCCTAACTTGCACGCCTCGGCATTACATACTTCCGGGTCTTTGGAAATCGCTTTGCCGAGGTACAATGTTTGACGTCCGTGAAGTGGAGAGTCCAAGTGAACACTCCTATTCTCGATGTCCAGAACAGCCTTATGGAAGGTAAACCATGATATTCCCAATATGGCATTGATTCCTTGGTCTTCGAGAATGATGAGGGTGGTAGGATAAATATTTCCACCCAAACAAAGTGGTGCTCGCGAAACGACTTCATTAGTTGATATGTCTCCACCTGGCGAATGAATAAGGTAAGAACCTTTTGTGATAGTGGTGGAGATCTGATCCCGGATCACCGTTGCCCTGCTAATGAAGTTATGTGTTGCACCAGAGTCGAATAAAATGACAACCGGCTTGTCATTTAAGGTGAACCTGCCAGCCAGAACAGGTCCTCCCTTTGGCAAATCATCGACTGACACATAATTGACTGTTCCCACTTTTGACATAGCCTTTCTGGGCTGCCCAAGATCACTTTTCGGAACTGGACCTGCAGACACGTTGTTGCTGTTCTATTCAGTTGCCTTATAGACATTGAGCTCATTGTCAATATGAAGTGGGACAGCACTCGGTTCAGCTGAGATATCAACCTGTTCATCTTCAACCTCTTGAGGGCAATAATATTCTAGTGCACTTTGTTGATACTGAGGTGCATAAGAAATAATTTGCTGCTGCGGTGGAGGTGAATAAGACCTCTGTGGAGTAGAAGAGTCGTCACACTCCCAGAATGATTGCACCTCTTGTGGAATCTCTCGACCGGAAGGTGAACGGATTACCAACCGATACTTCTGAGGTAGACGATTGCCTTCATCTTGTGATGAGTCCCTCTCCCTCTTTTCTTTGAGGTAAAGGTTGGAATAATATTCTTGAGCAATAGCACAGCTCACGAACTCATCAAAATTCTCTTGACTAACTTGAGCCAATTCACATCGCAGCCTAGTGGTCAGCCCTCGATAAAAATGATAACCCCTCATGGATGGTGATTTCACATAGTCAGGGACATATTGAGCTAAGCGATTGAATTCCTTCGCATACTCAATAACACTCATGTCCCCTTGCTTCAGAATCCAGAACTCATCCAGACTGGTTTGCATTATGCCCGCAGGGATGAAACGAGCACGAAATGCAGCCTGGAACTCCGCCCATGTGACACGATGCCCTGCTGGTTGCACAGCAAGGTACTCTGCCCACCATGCTCCAGCAAAGCCGTGAAGCTGTTGAGTGGCATATAGAGTCTTCGAGAATTCGTCACACCGGATCAACCCAAGCTTGGACTCAATGACACGTAACCAGTGATTTGCTTCACAATGGTCAGCCGCCTCAGAGAATACCGGCGGTTGTGTCGCCAAGAAATCCAGATACGTGCTCTAGGTTGGCATGTGATGTTGAGCTTCTCGATCTACGCCTTGCTGAACTAGAGTTTGGAGAGTTTCATTCATCTTCGCCATAATTTCAGCCAATCCGGTTGGCGATGGCTCTTGTGATGAAGTCGAGTCATTCCCACCTCGACTGGAACCTCCAATCTCCATTTTAGGATGTGTGCGTACCCTACTGCACGAAACAAAATTTTGAGTCAATCAAAATTCTATCTCAGTAGTAAGTAAAGATAAGTAAAACATGAACATTTCATGAACTATATGAAAGCATAACCACATTCATGTTTAAACAAATCTTATGTACGCTAAGCTAATCAGCGGGACTACCCTGACCAGCTCACACAAACTCCAAATTTTACTCAAGTTATCAACAGATTCTTGACTTGAGTTCAATACCAAAGTTTTAGTAAACTTTAGTAGCTTTCCAACAAGTACTTATGTGCTCCTTAAGGATTTTTCTACAGGAAGTTATGGCTTAAAAACAGAAAGGTCCAGAGAGGTTTTTGCTACTGTCCTGGTTCTGAACAGTTTGCCTTCGACTGGACTTTTCACCAACTTAACGTGTGATTTTGCTCTGGAGGTCTACAAATAAGTTGTAGAGCACTTAAAAATCTTTCCAGAACTGTATCATACACCTTAATTGGTTAAATATACTCAGAGTTATGCTCTGTCAAAGTCCAGCAAACATTTCTGCCAGAAACAGAGCACTCTGTTTTTGAAAACTTTGACACCTAGTTATACTCTCATTTGAATCTTAGCTCAAAATAAGAGTTCAATAACTAATATTTGTTTCAAACTTCCATTTTTAGTTGAAAGTTAGCTCATGAATTATTTCTTAATAGGGAAGAGGTTATTAAGTGTAGTACGATGTCGATGCACCGTAAGAACATGTCGGTACTACGTTGCCTCACCAAAGAAAATCCTAAGCCGGATTATATCGGCATATCCGTTTTATCAGTGGCGCTAAGACGGTCTCTCGCACACGTGTACTACACGGGATACATACGTGGTTAGTACCTGCAGAAGAACACTCAATAGTGGTGCACTCAAAGGTTATTTCATTTCAGGCAGTTCCATATTTAAAAGTAAATACAAACGCCCGTATCATTGCCATACGGCCGTCCTTGAGTTAAGCCACGTCTCAAGGCACGTGATCGTGTTTCAACACCACACGACGGGGAACCCGAGTATGTCATGAACGGGTCTTCACGGTTGGGAATGTTATCAACCCAACGGATACCACCTACTGCCCTGCAGGGCACGCCGATGGCAAGCGCTGCGTATGTCCTCCTGGGCTACTTCCAGACGAACACTCTATCGCGTTACTGACCACACGATGGGGTCTCCACTTACTTGCCTAATGCACGCTAGGGATCAGCGTTTCATATGAACTCAGGAACATGGAGAGTCCAGGAGTTCATATTGACGTCTCACACCAAGCTGTGAGATCTTTCCCTGAACCACATTCCTCGTCAGGGGAGCTAACCGAAATTGAACCGCTTTCGGTGGCGTTCCTTACCATTCTTACCAGAACGTAGGTGCGTCGTTGCATAATCAAAATTTCAGAATTATAACAAGTAAGTTAGCAATGCCACTTTAAGTAACTATACTACTATAGTCCTTATGTGGGCCTAATATCGTTTCCTCACCGTATCCTAAGTTTTTGTCGTAATACGATCCTTACTCCGTGTGCTATTACCAATGCGGCTCTGATACCACGCTGAGGGGGGCCCGGTCTCGATCACGGGGTCGTGCCGCCTTGCCCGAGGAATCGCATTGTGTGGTACCGTGTTATGCGGCACCCAACAGCACACATATAAGGAACACAGTATTACACAAATCAAAAGTGAAATCTTACAACTATTCTTTATAAATAATTTACAAAAATAGCTACAACGGAAGTCTATAAACAGCTCACGATGATTATCTAAGCAGCACTCAAGAAGAGATCCAGCCCGGGGACTCCTCTCGCTAGCAACACGAAGACATGGCAGCGGCTAGGTTCTCCAAGTGTGACATGACTCAGAAGTTCCCGAGTCTCACCGGACAACCCTCATTATAGCGTCGAAGTTTACCTGCAAAACCACTTATATAGCAAGAGTGAGCACAAAGGCTCAGCAAGACTTAACCGTCTCTCCTAAGACATGAAACTCTACATGAAAGTAACCTAAGACTTAAGCCTGTCATTTGCAAAAAGACTCGCCTACGAGTTCATCCTTAACTTTCAGATTTTAGCCATAATAGTAGTGATCTTGGCCCAGCAACATTGGAACTCCACAATCAAACAAGAAACGCTTCATTCCAATGTTACTTGGCCCAAGGTGAAAAATAACTTTAGTTTGCTCTATCTCTACTTCAACCATGGTTTTTATGCAATTTATAATTAGCACAACAGCATTTAAAACTTTGGCAAAATATTCACACACAACTTGATTACTACGTCGCAGCGCAGTGAGCAAGCGGTACTCATAACCGCGAGGGACGGTGATTCGAATCAAACACTACCCGGATAACTCGACACATACGCCTGCCTCTGAAGACCCAACTCTGGCGTCCTTCATTACGTCGTATGTGGCAACCTTTCTCAGGCCACTAAACTGTAGAACCGGTCGCGCCGTCTCGGGCTCATAGGTCTAACGAGACGATGTGGTATGCCTCTACAATCCAGTGTACCCGGTACATCGGTTTCCTGGTTCCCATATATCAGTAAGCATCCGGTACACAACTCAATACTTGCTCCCAGGGCCGCATACGCTTCGGTCCTTGACCGACACGGGCAGAGATACTCGACCAAGACCTCGTCTTGTCGCTGTCTAACCCCTCTGCCCGGTCTCATCTTTAGAAACGTAAACTTTAGTTCGCTACCTTTTCCAACCCCACTTATGTGGTCCTGGAACAAAGCTCTCGAGTAGATTCCAACTACTCGTATTCTACCGGCTGTCCTAGCCTATTTAGCACGGCCTTATTCTACAGCGATGACACACTTCTACCCTTGAACTCAGGGTTCATGTTTGGTTATGCAAGTGGAGTATCAAACATCCTGGACCTAATGCACATACAAACCTCGACCAATAATAGTGAACAAAAGGGAAAACTTTAAAAACAACTTAAGTGCAAACCGGGGCTTGCCTTGGTTTTGCAGGTGACTTAAGTCAGATAAGATGAAGTTAGTTGCTGATGATGACTTGAGGCTTAATCCCTGCCTTTTTGCTCCTTGATCCAAGCTCAACTTCTTATTTACTTATCCACGTTTAATCACTACATGTTATGAAGATGCATACATGTTTAATTGTAAAACCTTTGCTAACAGTGCTACAGACAAGTTTAAGAATTTAAAATGACACTGGGGGTGGTGGTTTGGATGTGTGTCTAAGCACTATCCTCAAGTAGGAAGTGAGGTTCATCACTTGTGTGGGGATTAACTAATGATTGAACAGAACACTAATGATCCAGGGCTCCAATGGATCTGGGAATTTTCTTGGGAGTCCCTTGTCACAACAAAGTCCTCTGGACCAAAATTTAGAACATTTCACTAAGTGGATCACCCAGAACAATTCCCTAAGCATTTAAGCAAAAAGGAATTAATTCTGATTAAATTTGCACTTTCATGCAAATTCAAGTTTACTATAATTTCATACATAGCTCAGGGAGTATACATGAATTTTCCTAGGATTTTTGGAGCTAAGGGATGGCTAGAACTGAATTTCCAAGTTTTGGAAATTCTTTGAAAATATTTCTGTATTTATTTGAATACAGAAACATGGAATTAGAATTACTCTAACTAAATCCACTCCAAATGAGCTGAAACATTTACAGGAGTCTCCTAATATCCTGGCAAAATTTGGGGAATTTTGGATGAACCAAACTCCCTCTAAAATTCTTTTGCTGAAAAGCTTTAAAGAATTTTCCAGAATTTTCTATTGGTTTTCATGCAAATTGGGTTGCATATTTGGATAGAGCATCTCATCTTGAATCCAACCCAATTTGAATCACTAAATTTGGAGCTCTCTAGGAAAAGTTATGCAGATCCAAAGTTTGAACCAAATCTGGAATTCAAATTAATTCGGGAAAAGTTCAAACTCTGCCTGTGGGCCACAGGGCCACGTGTCGACCGCAGAAAGACGAGCCACACGGGGCCACAGACCTTTTCCCGCGCCACCACACCGGATCCGAGGCCGCAGCGGATCGAAGATTTAAAGTATCGCCGCTGACAGGTGGGACCGGCCGGTCGTCTTCAACCTCGGCCCATCCCCTTTTTCCCGCGCCGCCCCCTCGCCGGCAACTCATCGGGGCTCGCCGGAGTCGGCTTCCCGGCCGTCTCCCGGCTCGGTACTCGCTGCCTGGGGGTTTTCAGGGTCGGGGAACATGTCTACGGGGTTGGCTCGGGCTGCCGGTGGCCGGAAGTAGGCCGGCGACGAGCCGCGGCCTTCGGTGATGATCGGCACCGTCGCCCGAGCACACTAGCCTGCCAAAAGCTCGGCGGATCCGCTCTAAAGCATCAGTGGAGGTCAGGCAATCTCGGCGGCCTCAACCTGGCTCGGAAACGACGGCAAACCGGTTGTCACCGTGCGCCCGCGCGTTCCCGCCATGGCCGTCGACCGAAAAGCTCAAAATTAGCTGTAACCACGGTGTTTCTAGCTAGGGTTGTGGAGGAAAAAGGTTCCCTATCCTCTCTAGCTCTGGTGTGCGCAAAATGAACAACTTTAACCGAGAATTAAGCGTTAATTTCAACAGTTCTTACCCGCGGGTAGGTTTTCCTCGTCCGAGGGAAGAACTTGAAATTCCCAAGCTACGTTGCACGGCTGAAACTCGAGGGAGAGCAGCATGACGTCCCGGCGCGTCTCGGAGGGTGCTTGCTCGGCCGTGAAAAGCCTCGGTATGAGCTGTCCACGGTGACCTGAGTTGCCCTTTCGCCGGTGAGCGTTAGTACCTCACGTTGATCGTCGATTTGGGCGCCCCACGAGCCAGGAACGATGGGACCGAGCTGTGGAGGATCTTGTGCACTCGATTGCGCTCCCTTTTTGTGTGGACGACTCGAGCAGAAGAGGGCGCGAGCTGGTGGACAACCGAGGGAAATGGAGACGTCGCCGGCGGTTGTTTTTCGGGCGCGGAAGCAAAAGGAGGCCACGGTACGAGTGAGAGGCTTCGTGTTTGCTTCGGTGGGAGGGATAAGCGCCGGACAAAACGCCTCTGGCGCCCGCGCGTGGGGGGGGGGGGCAGCTCGAGCAGGAGGTGGCGGTGGCTGCCGCCTCGGTGGCGCCGGGAGCTCGGTCTAATCCGAGAGCAAGACTTATGTGCTAAGTTTTTCCCTCCTCTTCTATGACAATTGGGCCCCACCAAGTTTCTTGCTCAAATATCTCCAGATTTTTGGCACATTGCAAACTTCACTCATAGGGAGCTCAAATTCACAAGCCAATTGATAATTTGACAAGTTGTGCCTCAGTTTCAAATTTAAATTCAAATTTGGGTGGAATTCACAAGTCCCTTTGATATTCATATCAAAGCACCTCCAAATTTGCTCCAAATTTGCCCCCTCTGCAATTTGAACCTGGGGAGTTTGAATATGCCCTCTGATCTAATGAGTTGGTCATTGCAAATACAACTTTTTAAACATCAGTTTGCATTTTTCTTTTTGGAGATGGCCCCTCCTCTTTATTGTGTGATATCGTAGCTCCCGGGTTAATAGGATTAATAGAGTACTCATACCACCAAGGTATACTTTCTTTTCCGGAAGCCCACCTGCAAAGAACTCCGGGTTAAGCGTGCTTGGCCCGGAGGAATTTGGGGATGGGTGACCGACCGGGAAGTTTTCCCGGGTGCGCACGAGTGAGGACAAAGTGCACAGAAAAGACGAGTGGTGGTATGTGGGGACAGTCTATGATCCTAGAGAACCATCAGAAATGGTATCAGAGCTGACCCTCGCAGTTTCACGGGTGCGTACGGGTCAGTGACAAGGATACGGTAGCGTACGGGTCAGGGACGCAGGTACATATGCATGACGCGTGGGTCCTCTGTGTGGGACACGGTATGGTACGTATGCTGCTAACCGGACGTACGATATGCGTATGCCAGTACTGAACGTACGGACGTGGCTAAGAGGGGACGTTCCTGTCTTGGCGTTGACCGACGAGGACGTCGGTCTTCTAAGGGGGTGGATTGTGTGATATCCTAGCTCCCGGGTTAATAGGATTGATAGAGTACTCATACCACCAAGGTATACCTTCTTTTCTGGAAGCCCACCTGCAAAGAACTCCGGGGTTAAGCGTGCTTGGCCTGGAGGAATTTGGGGATGGGTGACCGACCGGGAAGTTTTCCCGGGTGCGCACGAGTGAGGACAAAGTGCACAGAAAAGACGAGTGGTGGTATGTGGGGACAGTCTATGATACTAGAGAACCATCAGAGAAGATGTATCAAGAACTCAGAGACAAATTTTGCTGGACACAGATGAAGCGGGAGATCACGAAATACATGTCCGAGTGTGATACATGCCAGAGGGTTAAGGCTGACCATATGAAGAAACCGGGACTGTGTCAACCGCTAGGCATTCCTTCCTGGAAATGGGAGAATGTGAGCATGGATTTCATCGTTGTTTTACCCACTACATTTCAGAAACATGATTCAGTATGGGTGATCATTGACCGGCTCTCAAAAGTTGCCCATTTTATCCCGGTCAATATTGTGGGTACCACTGCCCCGACAGTCCAGGAATCACATTGGGTGGTGCCGTGTGATGCGGCACCTAATAGAATATCATCAAAAAACACACATACACAACAATATTTGTCATTAATACATAATATTGTCACATTTTACAAAGAATGTACAGACGTACATTTGCAGCGGAAGATAAGAATACAACTCACGAACTATAGCCTACGCTAAGCAAAAGGAAGCCATCCTGCCCGCGGATGCTTCACACTAGCATTACACCCAAACACGGCAGCGTGCAGGGTTCCAAGTGAGACTCACACCCCTCATCGGGTGCTGCCCCGCTAGGATCTCCCTTCCTCCCTAACGTTGCCTTATGCAACGTTACCTGCAAAATAATGGATCAACAAACCGTGAGCTTATACTCACCAAGACTTAACCGAAAACCTACACATGGAAATCTAAATGCTGGAAACGGAGGGCTAAATAAACAAGTTCGCATAAAATATGAACTTGAGCTAACAGAGAGTCCTTACTTCCAGTTTTAAGCAACTTTTATAATCCTCGCCCAATTTACAGCGAGACTCCACAATCAAACAAGAAACGCTTCATCTCGATGCCACTTTCCTGAGGAGAATGCAAATTTAGTGAGCTACCCTATACCCATACATAGCTTGCGCCATCAACGTTGAGACTCCACAATCAAACAAGAAACGCTTTGTCTCGATGCTACTAGCCCAAGGTAGAAAGTATATTTAGTGAAGGTATTTCTTATCTTTCATCTCCAATATGAGGATTAATCACGAAGCACATTTCTTTCCCCCAGTTTATTACTACGTCATGACATAGAGAACAAGTATACTCACTACCGTGAGCGACGGTGATTTGAATAAAAAACACCTAGATGACATGATACATACGCCCGTCCGAGACCGGTAATCAACCAATCCCCTAAACGTCGTATGTGGCAACCTTTCACACGACGCCCAAATGTAGAACCGCTCCCACAGACTTGGAGTAAGTCTCATAATGGCAAACCCACGTAGAGCCAACTTCTCCCTCCTTTCAGCATCTGCATAATATGGTGGGGATTGCCTCGACACCTAGGTTAACATGTTACATCAGTTTTCTGGGTCCCATATTGCCATTATGCATCCGGTACACAACTTAAACTTGTCCAGCAGGGCACACACGAGAACGGGCCTTAACTGACTCAGACAGAGACTAGGTTCATGGGACCACGCCTTGATCCTTCCATCCATACTGCCCGGTCTCCATTTCCCAATTAAGTGGATCAACTCCCAACTCTTCCGATTGATCCCCCTTAATTACTGTTCACGAGTAGGAAATGGCCTACTCGAGTTATGCCTCTTTTAATCCACTTTTCTTAACTTGATCACAGCAGTTATAATTAAGTGAAAACCTACTCTAAATAAATGTGACACCCGGTTCCGAAAATAGAACGAAGTGAATGCATATGTGTGCCCAGGATGTTCATCACACATACACATGTATTCCACAAACTGAATTCAGAATATAACCACGAATAAATAGAGTTTAAGTACTTTATTACAATGACTCAATGTCTCACTCATGAATATCTAACTTATTCTTGTAGCGGAAGACTCTAGACGACAACGGAAAATGGCTAAGATAGCAGGCTCCAACTTCAACTCCACAGGCATGTTGACGGTAGTGCGCACGCCTAGTATTCCACATGGTCCTCAAAGTATTCTTCACCTGTAGCTGATGTATATGTGGGAATGCAAGGGTGAGTATATGTCGTACTCAGCAAGTGCAGGAAAAGTATGACATGTAGCTTACAACAAGGTATGGAATAAAATGGCTCATTGCAGCAAACAAATTTTATTTCACAAACATGGCAAAAACAGCAACTATTTCTAGGTGAGTTTAATCCCAACATAACCAAGTAATTTCGTCAACATTCTTTCATCTTAATTCAATATTTATCAAGCCTCAACAAGCCAATAATCTTTCTCAAGTTCATCTCATACTCATAAATATTCATAACCATCTCATATTCTAACCGAAACCAAACTCATTTTCATGACTCAAAACAGTCCAAAAACCAATACCAATGACCATACCATAACCATACCCAAATAAACATCCCAAGTTTTGCCTCTAATCATGGAAGTTGGCCAGGTGCTTGTGACCGGAAGCAAGGCTATCATGATAGTTTTACACTCTGCAGAGGTGGCAACACTTTACCCACAAGTTCGTGATTTCGTCACCCGTCAGCGACTAGAGAAACCTCCATTATACCAGTACACAACCGTCGGTGTATGGCCAAGAGATCACAAAGTAGCCTTTACAAAGGGGCTACTAGGATGTACGGACCCACTGAGGTTTCACCGGCAGGCTCGAATCTCCATTTTCCCACCTACGGGCCCCCTCTTGTGCCATGTAGTTCCCAGGGAAGTCCCTCTCGACTCCAATTCCCCGCGCCATCCAACGGTCCATAACAAGCTAGCAACACACCTAATTAGTCATCTAAGCCGCACCCATACTTGGACTTGTGGTGACACTGTTTTTCTGGCATATGCTCGCATGAACCGGTTCTTAGATCTACGACAAGTAAACCACCATCTCATTCAGCAACATCCACGAACCAAGCATGCCTAGATCTCCCCGATTCCATGCTCATTAACATTATCAAGTTCTCATCATCTTTAGTCTCATGAGTCATTGGAATTGGTTTTGGACTGTTTTGGGTCATGGAAATGAGTTTGGCTTCGGTTATATGAATATGAGATGGCTATGAATATTTATCAGTATGAGATGAACTTGAGAAAGATTATTGGCTAATTGAAGCATGATAAATGGTGATATATGATGAAAGAATGTTACTGAATTATTTGGTTATGTTGGGATTAAACTCACCTAGAAATAGTTGCTGTTTTTACCATGTTTGTGAAATAAAATTTGCTTGCTGCAATGAGCCTTTTTATTCCCTACCTTGTTGTAAGCTACATGTCATACTTTTCCCGCACTTGCTGAGTACGACATGTACTCACCCTTGCATTCCCACATATACATCAGCTACAGGAGAAGAGTACTTCAAGGAACATGTGGAGTACTTGGCGTGCGCACTACCGTCAACATGTCTGTGAAGTTTAAGTTGGAGCCTGCTATCTTAGCCATTTTCCGCTGTCGTTTAGAGTCTTCCGCTGCTAAATAAGTTGGATATTTATGAGTAAGACATCGAGTCATTGTAATAAAGTACTTAAACACTATTTGTACGTGGTTATATTCTGAATTTCAGTTTGTGGAATACATGTGTATGTGTGATGAACATCCTGAGCACACATATGCATTCACTTCGTTCATTTTTAGAACCGGGTGTCACAAATTGATACCAGAGCCACGTTGATCGTAGGACACAATCCTAGGTAGAATGGACACTCTAAAACATATAGGAAGACCCCTCTAAACTGCTATATTCGAAAATTTCTTGCTGCTGCACTTTACTTGTCAATTCAGCCACCTCAAAGTGCTATTTTCAGCCCCTTTTTTTCTCTTCTTTTGGACAGCAGCACTTTTGTTTTCATGCTTCATAGCTTCTGACATTTTTGAGTTATTTTATTCTTCTCGAAAGTTTCTAATGTCTTATTTATAGATGCCGGTGACTAGGAGAACAACACGCATAAGGACTCGTCCACTGCCACATGGGAGTGCACTTAACCCCATTGAGGTGTCCGATGGACCATATTGGGAGGAGGTGAAGATGGAACCTCATGAGGAAGATGAAGTCAGTAGTTCCATGCATGAGGAAGAGGATCCGAAAGAGATGGAACCAATAGTAGAAGACATGGAATATGATCCACAAGAACAACATTGGTACGCACCTCAGGAGGAGTTTCATGGGGGCTTACACCCAGTGGAGCCTTATGATGCTATGTCGGAAGGAGATGGATCCGAAGAGGAGCCACCCCCTGCTGAGGCCGAGAATGAAGGTGATGAATGGGCCAACCTTTCAGCTCAAGAATTCCGATCTGACGGGATTGAAGGAGCTAGGACACATCCAAGGATCTTAGAGAGTTCCTGTGTTGCTGCAGTCTATACCCTGAGTATCTCCTCAAGAAAGTCCCTCGTCTCGGACATGAAGAGTGGAAGGCTGAAGTAACCATCCTATCTAACGGTAGGGTTGTCACATGGCACTTCACACCCACATGGAGAGCTACAAGAGCAGAAGCTATTGATGATGCTGCATGGGATGCACTCACCGGACTGTGCTATGCTTTTTGTGTGCAGCTTGAGAACACTACCTTTGAGCTGCACCCATATTGGAAGAGTGGTACAAGGGAGATCATCGGACCCCATGAAGGAGATCTTTCCAACCCACAAGCTGCCACGAACTCAGTCTGATTGCCACGAACTCAGTCTGGCTACGACTCTATTTGGGTTATTGTGTACCGATTGACGAAAACAACCCACTTTATTCCTGTTAGAACCAAGTATACCGTGGCACAACTAGCTGAGCTGTATATGGAGCAAATTGTGTGTCGTTATGGAGTTCTGATGAGAATAGTTTCAGACCGAGGTTCTCAATTTACCTCTAAGTTCTGGAAGAAGCTGCATGAAGCTATGGGTACACGGTTGAATTTCAGCTCCACATATCACCCGCAAACCGACGGATAAACTGAGAGGACGAATCAGATTTTGGAAGACATGTTGAGAGCTTGTGCCTTGAAACATAGGCGTAGTTGGGACAAAAGTTTGTCGTATGCTGAATTCTCATACAACAATTGTTACCAAGCCAGCTTCAAAATGTCACCCTTCGAGGCACTATATAGTAGACGGTGTAGAACACCTCTGTTCTGGAATGAGACCGGAGAAAACCAAGTGTTTGGACCCGAAGTGCTGCAGGACGCTGAAAAGCATGTCCAAACAATACGTGAAAACTTGAAGGCCGCCCAGTCACAACAAAAAGGCTATGCAGACAATAGGCGAAGGAGTTTGACCTTCGAAGTTGGAGACTTCGTGTATCTCAAGGTGTCGCCTATCCGAGGCCAACGACGGTTTAACGTCAAAGTCAAGTTAGCACCTCGCTACATCGGGCCATTCAAGATTTTGGGCAAGCGAGGAGAGGTAGCCTATCAACTAGAGCTTCCGACACACCTCTCCGATGTGCACGACGTATTTCTGTATCTCAGCTCAAGAGGTGCCTAAGAGTGCCAGAAGTACAAGTATCAATGGACGAGTTAGAACTTCAGGAGGACCTGACCTATGTGGAACACCCCATCAAAATCATAGACATGAAGGAAAGAGTCACGAGGAACAAGGTAACCCGTTGGTGCAAAGTGTAATGGAGCCATCACACGGAAGCCGAAGCTACATGGGAGCGTGAAGAAGACCTCAAGATGGAATTTCCACATCTTCTCTCCACTCTATCGAATCATGAGGGCGAGATTCATTTTAAGGGGGTAGGTTTGTAACATCTCAATTTCACTACCATGCATTGCATACATTTTTCATATAGAAAGCATTAAAAAAAGAAAAATAAATAAGATAAATAAAATAGCTAAATTGGGCCACCCAAATTTTTCTCCAAATTCCCCAGTTTTCCCCTAAATTTCACTCTCCCCTAATTTCCCAAAATTTTCCCAAGTTTCCTGATTTCCCCGAACTCCCCTAAATTCCCCTAGGGAGAATTTCCCCCCACATTTGGAGGGATTTTCCCCCCAAATTGGCGCAGCCCATTAGGGGGGAACCCTTGTCCTCCACCTCTAGGACTCTTTTGTCTCCTCCACCTCTAGGACTATTTTGTCTCCCCCACCTCTAGGACTCTTTAGTCCCCCACCTCTAGGACTCTTTTGTCTCCCCCACCTCTAGGACTCTTTAGCCCCCCACCTCTAGGACTCTTTTGTTTCCCCATATAAATATAAATCCCCCTAGCCACCGACCCCTATTTCTTTTTTGCCACCGCCCCCCTTGCTGCCAAGTCGCTGACTTCTCCCCTTGCTGGAATTTGGCCGCCGTTGAGCCCCGTCACGCCTCACTGTCACCGGAAAAGAAGCCCGACGTTATGCCCTATCTGCAACCCCATAATTCTCCATGGATAATCCTCCGCTGCTGCCATTTCTAGGAGGGAGGCCCTGCCGCAAGGAAGAAGTGAGGTAGGTCTTTGTTACCCCTCATACAACGTCGTCGCTGTTTCTACGCACCGTTTTCTTCACCCCCTGCGAGCAGAAAAATTCTGCGTGTGGACAGACCATGTTTTGGTCAATTTTTAACGGTGGAATTAATCTACACCTTGTGTCAAGATCATCACCACGTCCACACTTGATACCAGCAGCCTTGATCACCATAAAACCCCATGAAAGCCTACTAAAACATGCAAGAACACGTACAAACTAGTTTTTATAAAACTGCATCATATGAATTGCATTCATTCTCATAGAATCTTGAGTAAAGTTTGTGCATGAGAATTGATTGCTGTAAATTTTGTATGTACATGGTCATGAGTAGAAGGACAAGCTCAAGAGGCCGTCTACGAGGAGCTAAAGCACAAAGACTTCGAGACGCTTGAGTAACACGAACCACGGAGGCAAGGCAAGTGCCCCTTGACCATATTGATCCTATGTTTCGAAACTGTTTTGTTTGTGAACACTCGTATGCTTGAGTCAACTTGATAGGACACCTTTTTATAGGAGTTTACTAGTTTTGTTAACCATCCTTGTCGCCAGGAAAGTTGATGAGTCGGGTATGATTGTTTTTCCTTTTTGCTTCGCTTAACTTACGGGATACGGGAAGCTAAAATAAAACTTGTTAGCTACTGCACTCATGATATTAAAGATGATGAGAACTTGATGATGTTTATGAGCATAGAATCAGGGAGATCTAGGCAATGTCACACCAGGTTTCTCTGAAGAACAACCGATTGAATATCGCATGTATGCCAGGATCATTCTCTCATACATGTGATGACAAATAGTGAAGCATCATTTATTACAAGCCATGTGTCAAATATAAATAAGTCTTACATAGCATACATCTCGATGGACGATAATAAGTTCAGAACATGTAAATAAAGCAGCAGCGGAATATAAATCTTGTGGGCTCCGTCACAGGCGTTGCCCGGGGGACTCCATAAACCTTGAATCCTTCTTCGGGTCCGAAGTCTTGGTCATTGAACACCACATCATCCCCTTGACCTGAGCAGCAATTTAAACCAACAAATATGCAAGTTTGAGTACCGTTGGTACTCAGCAAGTGTGGGAAAGTTACGTCATGCATGGCTAGAGCAAGGAGAGGTTGAACTCATGGTTAAAGCACTACGCAATTAATACCTATCACCTTAGCTTATTAAGCACCTACATTACTACATAGGTGAAATGGTTCCCAATCTCCCAACCCATCATCATAATCAAATAACCATAACATCATTTCCAATGTTAAGCTCCCCGCTTAACATCCACAACTTCCAAAGTCATCATCCTATAATCATGAATAAGTCCAAGCCGCTCTTGACCGTGAGCACAACTGTCATGACAGTTTTGACTCTGCAGAGTTTGCAACAGTGTACCCACATGTAGTGATTTCATCCCCCGTTGCCGGGTGGACTAAAAGAACCTCCATTATGTCAGTCGCCACGAACCACATTCACACTTCCTAGGTGTGTAGCCAGGAGATCACTACGAAGCCTTTACAAAGGGATTCCCGACGAGCGTGGGCCCACTGAGGTTTCACCCCTAACAGCATACAAGAGGCTCCAACCCCGCTGCAGTGGCCCCTCTTGAGCCTTGCGGTTCATATGGTAGTCTAGCTGACACCTACTCCCTGCACCATCCAACACACCCATACTACGTCGGGGATACACCTAATTAATTGGCCAAGCTGCCCCATCTCAGCATGTGGTTTGCACGGTAAAGCCAGGTTACATGCTCCATGAACCGGTCCTTAGGATCCAGGCAAGTGCTAAGCACAAACCCGAGTCTCGTGCACCCAGCACCAACCAAATCATCCAACTTGCCTCGATCCCTATCTCTACATAACTCATGATATCTCAATTCAAGAGTAAGGTAAATAAATTGATGATCTCATATACCAATTATCCCATTCTAAGCATGGCTAAGCATAAGCATATAAGTAAATGACATGATAAAATAAATCCCAACCCAAGCTACAAGGAAACAAGGTAATGCAATTCTAGGGAAACTTCCTAGCATGGGTTTCATATTTCAATTGACAATGCAAATAATTCTATCTACACATCCTAGCATAGGATCAAAATGGTCAAGGACACTTGCCTTCTTCCTGCTGCTCTGGAAATGGAAAGTCTTGGTCTTGGAAGGGGAGAACTTGCTCTGGGGCAGGTTCTACTCATGCCAATACACATAGCAAAAGAAAACAACAATCCATAAGACATAGTTCACACTTTCACTTCATACAAACCACACATACATACCTATGAAAGTCATTCTCATTTCTAAGTGTTGTGGTTACTCTACATGTGTTGATTTTTGGCCGTCATGCACTTTTAAACATATGTATATAATTTCTAACTTCTGTATTCAGATTTCTATTTGCACACTATATATGAAGTTCCAATTTGAACAAATTCTTTATATTTAATTATTACACCTTTTAGCCACAAAGTTTGTATAAAAGGTATTTTCCTACTCCAAATAGGTTTTCAGATCTTCTACCAAACTCTAAACTGAAGTTTTGGGATTTGGAGACTTCATTTATCATTTTCTAATTATGCATACCTATTTTCCTATATTTTTCAGATTTATTTTTTATGCCTAAAAGTGAGTTTTGATATTAAATAGTAGGACATATCATCTAAACAGAATTGGTTCTGATCTAAAATATTAAATAATATATTTTTAAACTTCTCCTCTGATGTGAGCTAATTTAAATTTATATTATCAGTTTTCAGAATTATTTCCTAGCCTAAAAAGGTATTTCTATAACTAATAAATATGAATAACAATTAGACAGATTCATTTCAACCAAAAATCTATTTTTAACTCATTCTAAAGTTTTCCAAGTGCTAGGAGAGTTTAAATTTGAATTTGTACATGTGTTTGCCTTACCTTTTAAATTTAAATCCTAGTCACATATTCAAATTTCTGAATTTAATATCATATAGGGTCAAAAAGGTAAATCCACCGTACTACAGGGTCTAATTTATTATTTTACAAATTTCCAGGGTTCTAACTACACATAACAGAGGGGTTTTGCTAATTTTTATTAAGTCCAGTGGCTAAAACTGATTTTTAAATGAATTTACACGAATTTCTGAAGTTCCAGGGGCTAGATCAGAAGTTTCCGGGGCTAGCTCGTGTTTTCCAAAATCCCCAGGGGGTAGCACGTAAGAATCCCGGCCTTTATAACGCGGGGCTGATGTGGACCGTCTGATTTAAAGTGGACGGCTCAGATTAGATCCTCGAACCGGTACGCGTGGGTTTTAATTCTACCGTGCGATTTAAAATAGACGTCCCTCAAGTGGCCACGTCGCCCTGGCCGGAGCCAGCCCGCGCGCGCGGCGGTGGGGGTGGCGATCTCGCCGGCGCAGCCTCGGCTTTTGCCGCTACTCGTTAGAACTTGCATCTTTTTGCATGGATCGGCTGCGGAGGGGTAGGGGACGCTCACCGAGGGGTTTTCCAACACTCGGAGGTCCTGGAAGTTGGTCGGCGGCGAGTTTAAACGGCGACGATCTTCGGTGCACGTCGTAACAGCTGCTAGGGCACGAAACTTGTCGTTTCCTTCACGTGCAGGGCTCCCTGGGGGCGGTGGAGCACGATCAGTGCGTTAGATCAGATAATCCGTGCAATGATCGAAAGAAAACGGGGATTGAATCTTCGGTTCTCACCGGAGAGAAAAACGGCCGATCGGTGGGAAAAACAGGGCGATTGTCGGTGTTTATATAGGCGAGGGAGGGCGGCGGTCTGTTGGGATCGAGTTTGAGACGTCCGGGACCAGAATTCGGGCTGGGGGTGCGGGTTTCCGAAGTTCGTTGAGATCGAGCACGGGGAAGAGTCCGACCGTTGGGGGCGCGCGGGAGGTAGGAGATGACACGCGGGCCCCGCGTGTCAGTGAGAGGAAGAGAGGGCGCGCGGTTGTCGGCTGGCGCGGGGGAGTAGTGGGCCGGCTGGTGGGTTTCGGCCCACTGGCCGGTGGGGTTTTTCTTTTTCCTTTTCTTTTCTGTTTTGATTTGAATTTGAATTCCAATTTAAATTTGAATTTTTGCACCACATGCAATACATCCAAAATTTTTTTAAATTTCCCTCTTTAGCAGGTTTTGGGGTGTTACAGGCAAGCTTGGTTTGTGGATATTGCTGAATGAGATGGTGGTTTGCTTGCTGTCGATCTAAGGACCGGTTCATGCGAGCACTTGCCAGGAAACACAATGTCACCACAAGGCCAAATATGGGTGCGGCTTAGCTGACTAATTAGGTGTGTTACTAGCTTGTTATGGACCGTTGGATGGTGCAGGGAATGGGAGTCGAGAGGGACTGCCCTGGGAACTGCATGGCACAAGAGGGGGCCCGTGGGTGGGAGAATGGAGATTCGAGCCTGCCGGTGAAACCTCAGTGGGTCCGTACATCCGAGTAGCCCCTTTGTAAAGGCTATTTTGTGATCTCTTGGCCATACACTGATGGTTTTGTATTGGTATAATGGAGGTTTCTCTAGTCGCTGACGGGTGACGAAATAACGAACTTGTGGGTAAAGTGGTGCCACCTCTGTAGAGTGTAAAACTATCATGATAGCCGTGCTTCCGGTTACAAGCACCTGGCCAACTTCCACGATTAGAGGCAAAACTTGGGATGGATATTCGGGTATGGTCATTGGAATTGGTTTTGGGACTGTTTTGGGTCATGAAAATGAGTTTGGTTTCGGTTATATGAATATGAGATGGCTATGAATATTTATCAGTATGAGATGAACTTGAGAAAGATTATTGGCTGATTGAAGCATGATAAATCGTGAATTATGATGAAAGAATGTTGCTTAATTACTTGGTTATGTTGGGATTAAACTCACTTAGAAATAGTTGCTGTTTTTACCATGTTGGTGAAATAAAATTTGCTTGCTACAATGAGCCTTTTTATTCCCTACCGTGTTGTAAGCTACATGTCATACTTTTCCCGCACTTGCTGAGTACGACATATACTCACCCTTGCATTCCCACATATACATCAGCTACAGGAGAAGAGTACTTCAAGGAACATGTGGAGTACTAGGCGTGCGCACTACCGTCAACATGCCTGTGGAGTTGAAGTTGGAGCCTGCTGTCTTAGCCATTTTCCGCTGTCGTTTAGAGCCTTCTGCTGCTAAATAAGATGGATATTCATGAGTGAGACATTGAGTCATTGGAATAAAGTACTTAAACACTATTTGTACGTGGTTATATTCTGAATTTCAGTTTGTGGAATACATGTGTATGTGTGATGAACATCCTGGGCACACATATGCATTTACTTGGTTCATTTTCGGAACCGGGTGTCACAAACAGAGGGGTGGCGCACCCTGTTCTCCCTAGATTCACCACCATTCTTGCTCCAGTTTCGTGCTACACCATCCTCATACCCCTGCGCAGCTGCTGGGCAATGTTTCATCGCACGAAAACGGCCGGAGATGGGTCACCATCGGTGTGGCGGATCGGATGCGCGGCACCGACGAGGACCGGCGTATCCTGAGCTTTTCCCGGCAAGCTAAGTTTCACTAAAGCCTCCTTAGGACGAGTAGAACGTGACACAACGCCCTAACCGAGCAGAAAACGGTGGGAATATAGACGTCACCAGTGGACCGACGGTTTTTAGCCGGCGGCGGCATTTTCTCGTCGCCCCGAGCATAGTGGACGGTTTCCTTCAGGATTTGGCATGGGAGGGCACTAGGGTTAATAGATGCTGTGGTCTGAATTCATGAGCGATGATTGTAAGGGCCTAAGTTTTTGCACACATCCAAAGTGTTCACCACACCACACACACCTCGTTTGAGGACAACTTATGAACACAATTGAAGAGCAAGTAACCACATTCAATATAGTCATTAGAGGATGAACTCACAAAATGCAAAAGTGGTATTTCCCACATGCATCATATAGGGGCTGAGCATATGAAAAACTCCAACACCTTGATAGGAATGCTCATGCTAAATTTCACCCAACTCCAAAACCTTTTTGAGGTATTTTTGGGTATAATTAGATAGAGGTTAGTTTGAACTCAAATTCAAATTCAAACTCCTTTCATCCCATGAATTCAAAAGTGGGATTCATATTCACACTCAGCACAATTTTCGTGAGCTCACACACCAATTTTCACTCCATTAGGACTTGATCTTGACATGAGCCAATTTTAGCAAATTAAAATTAAATTTGAATTTCAAACTGCATATGTGCTGTAAATATATTCAAACACTTCACAATTTGAATTCTATCAAGTTCAAATGGGAAGTTGGTGGATAATTCAAATTTCCAGGGGTACTATGGGCTCTACTGTTTAGAGCAGTGGGAAAATTGAATTTAGGAGGTTAAAACTGGGAGTGGGGCCCACATGTCAGCCTCACAAGGCAGAGAACCGACTGAAGAACAGAACACTTGGGTTCTCGGGCTACAGCCGCGGTCGCCACCGCGCCAAGGCATCGGCGCCAGCAGCTGCTTCGTCCACGCCCCCGCTGGGGCCGATGTTCGGTGTTGATATTCTTTCCCGAGCAGCACAAAGCCGGGTTCTCTTCTGTTCTCACGCGTTCACTCGCCCTCAGTGCCGCTTCTGCTAAAAACGTCACTGCCACCTTGCTCTCAGAGTCGTCGATCGCCCACCGTCACCACACTTTGATTGAGTGAGTCCTCCACAGCAAAAACGATCGCTATCTCGTGCTCTATCGTGCTAGCACATCACACCGGGGTTTTATTGTGGTGTTTGGTGGTAAATTGAGGATTTTCACCGAGCTATCGCGAGTACCAGCGGAACTCCACTTTGGGTCACCATCGACAGCACACTACAGCCATCCTCGTGTGGGGGACCGCCGAATGCCCGGCCACGGCAGGACCTTGTCGGGTGGTGCCGTGATATGCGGCACCCAACAGCACACGGGTCGAGGAAACACATCACATTACATAAATCTGTTTGCGGAAGCGTAGAGTATTTTACAAATACATATTTCAAAATAAACTACAACGGAAGACTGTAACTCTCACGACTCATTTCTAACTTAGCAACAAAGAAACAGTCCAGCCCGTGGACGTTTCTTACTAGCAACATGAAGAACAAACCGCAGCGGCGACGATGCTCTTGAGTAACCACTCGGGGTTTCCGAGTCTCATCGGCATCCCTTCTCATAAGCATGAAGTCAAATACCTGCAAAAAACTCGGATAACATCCGTGAGCATAACGCTCAGCAAGACTTAACCGTCACCCTAGTCATGAAACTCTACATGAGGTTATGAACATAAAGTAGGATGGCATAATGCATAATAAACTCTCCTAAAAGTGAATCCCTACTTTCAAGTGTTATTAGCAGCAATTTAAGAATGACCTTGGGCACGCCACATCGGGAGTCCACAATCAAACATGAAATGCTTTCCCCCCTATGTAATTTGCTCACGGTGTATATGAATCAGTTTGCGCTACCTATACATCAAGATCCATCACAAAGCTACTATGAAACTTAAAACCATAATGATTAGTTCCTATCTCATGCAAGTTCTTACTACGTCATGACTGTGAGAACAAGTACGCTCGGTCCTTTCCGCGAGCGACGGTGATTCGAATCAATAACACCCGGACTACACGACACGTACGCCCGTACTCGACGTTGCCTACAGCAACCATCACTGACGTCGTACGTGGCAGCCTTTCCCCCGTTTCAGCCATGTTGAATCGATCAATTCGCCCCGTACAGTAGCCACTGTCATGGTGCACCTACCGACATGAGATATCGTGAGAATGTTACCCACATACTGCACACCGGCCGTCTCGCCTGAGGCGACCCGAAAAGGCTCAAAGCAAGCTTCCTGAGGTACGTCGGTTTACTGGGTCCCATATAATCAGCATGAGTCCGGTACACAACTCAAACTTGCTCAACAGGTCCGCATACGGATCGGTCCTTGACCGACACGGACAGGTCTATAGCACCCAGGCCCCTATGTCCTGCTGCCCCTACAACCTTCCGGTCTCAACTTTAACTTGCTACACATTTTCTGAACCAATCCCGTATGCCCCTGTTGTCCTGATCATGCGAGTAGTATCTCACCACTTGACTTCTACCAAACCTTACTTAAGCATGGCAGTCCTACATGATAAAAGACATCTACCCAACACTCCATGGGTCCATTTGGTTATGCAAGAGGAGTATCAAGGCACTAGACCTAATGCACATTTCATATCTTAACCGAAAGTGAATACAAAATAAAACTTGAAAGCTGTTAAATGCAAACCGGAGCATGCCTGTTTTGCAGGGTAGTCGTATATAGTCAGTTAGTGATCCTTGCTGATCAACCCTTGATTCTCCAGAGTATGATCCACTTCAATGAATCGCTCCTTCGAACCCCCTTCGTCTTGAATCCTAATGACATGTATATGCACATGTTTTATAGAATGCAATGGACATAATTAAAGACTGGATTTCTTAGGAACAGAGGTTGTGTGCAAATGCCAAGAATGGCTTGTTTTGCCTCTGTTTTGCAAAGAATTATGAAAGAACTAAATTGGTCTTAGTGTTTTAGCTATACACTAGCTAACTTTCCTAATGACCATAAAAGATGAGCTGAAAAGATTTGAATGCAACTAAAGAACAAGAAGTCCAATGGCCTCAAAACTTTTATAGCATGTTCTATAACACCTAGGGATTTAGCTTGCCAAATTGCAGCTAATGTGGAGTCAAATTGTGTACTCCATAATTCCTACAATGTCTCTTATGTATTCCCCATACACATAAGTATGGAGAACAAGAACAGGAAGTTCTAATTATCAACTTGAGCTGATAATTTACATGTGAGTTCCTGGTCACATCAAAGTACATTGATCCAAAATTTAGACCTTTTACTAGAGTAGTTCCTCCAGAACAATTCCATAAGAATTTCTATTCAAAAGAATTAATTCTGAAGTACTGTGCATTTTCATGCCCAATTTAGGGAACTACAATTTCAAGTATGTCTCAGAGAGCTTGCCTAAATTTTCCTATGATTTTTGGAGCTATGAATTGCCTAGAAGAATTTTTTTAAGTGGGCAACATTTTCTGAAGATGTTTCTGGACTCTTATGAACACAGCAGTTTGTATTTAGCAGATTCCTATTCAAATGATCTTCAAATGAGCTGAACATTTTCTAAAAGGTCAACAATATGCTAAACAATATTCTGGCAAAATTTGAGGATTTTTGGATGAATCAAACTCCCTCAATAATTCTTTTTCAGAAAAATTTCAAAGAATTTTCAAGAATTTAATATTGAATTTCATACAATTTAGAGTTCATATTTGGATAGATCTTTGCAAAATGAATCAAACCCAATTTGAATCACTCAATTTGGAGATACCTACATAAAGACATGATTTTCCAAAGTTGTGGCAATCTCTGGAATTATTTTCCCTATTGAAATTCAACTGGGTCCACTATTTAAACTCCAGCCACTGGAATCGAAGCCACACCGGGTCACACGGTTCTCAGCACGCCTGCACAGAGGATCCGGGCCACAGACAATCACAGTTTAAATTTTTGAGCCGCTGACAGCCGGGGCCCATGCCTCCTTCTTCTTCCTCCGGCTGCTTTCCCGCGTCCGCGTGCTCCCCGTCGCCGGAGCAACCGGCTGCTCGCTGGACGACCGTTTCTGGCCGCCATCTGAGCTGGGGCTCGCTGCTAGGGCGTTATGGAGGCCGGGGAACACGACTGTGGTACTTGTTCGAGCTGCTGGTGACCGGAAGTACCCCAGCGACGTGCGGCGGCCTCAGTTGGACTTTGGCGCTGTCGGGCCGAGGGTTCTAGCCCGCCAAAAGATCGCCTAACTTGCTCTACAGCACCAGTGGGTGATTGCAAAGCTTGGCATGACCTCGAACTAGCTCGGAAACGGCGGCAAATGGATCGCACCGTGTGCCCGATTGGTCCCGCCGAAGAAGTGTTCGGAAAAACTCAAATTCTGCCGCTCTGAGGGGGTTTCATGCTAGGGTTGCTAAAGACAATATGATCGCCGGCTAGTCCAGCTTCTATGCACAAAGTTTGATGTGCTAAGAACAATTAGAGGGGGAGAATTCGGGGTTCCCGTACCGGACGCTCGGGTTGTGTACACCGGAGCAAAAACTTCAAATTCGCCGGCTACGCTCCATGGTTTGCTCCAAGCTTTGGGTGGAAGCAGCACGGTGGTCATGCACTCCCGTTTCAGTGCTCGCTCGGGCGTGAAACACGCTGCGGCGAGCTGTCCACTAACGCCCGATCACCGGTTTAAGTTAGGTCACCGCAGTGGAGGTGTTCTAGGGCTCGGGAACGCCAGAACTCGGCGGTTTTGTGTTAAGGAGGTGGTAATTAGGATTGAGGTGCCATTTAACAGCTCGGGGTGGAAGGTGGCTGTAACATCCCAAAACCTGCTAAAGAGGGGAATTTTAAAATTTTTTGGATGTAATGCATGTGATAAAGCAATTCAAATTCAAACTGGAATTCAAATTCAAATCAAAACAGAAAAGAAAAGAGAAAAAGAAAAAGAAAACCGAAACCGGCCAGTGGGCCGAAACCCACCAGCCGGCCCAAGACCCCGCGCCAGCCAGCCCAACCCGCGCCCCCCACTCCCCCTCTCACTGACATGCGGGGCCCGTGTGTCATCCCTCTCCTCGCGCGCGCCCCCAACCGCTTCGGTTCCTTCACACCGATCACACCCGATGCTCCCGGATTCCTCGCGCTCGACCCAACACCGAATCGCTCGTGCCGTCCTGCTCAATCGCAACAAACCCCCGCGCCCCCGGCCTGATAAAACAGATGTCCCCTCCGCCCACCCCTCGCATGAGCAGTTTCTCTCCCGGTGAGCACCGCCGCCGTTGAGTTTAGAAATTCCCGAGGGCATCGCCGCTTCCCTCTGTCCAACCGATCTAGTAACCCCGCAGCACCGCGTACAAGCTGTAGACGCTGATCCCGGAAGGAAACACCGCCGAGAACGACGAACCCGACACTCGCCGGTGAGTACCGCCGCCGCCCACCGGTGAAACCTTCGAATTTCACGGTATAGACCCACCCTAATCATCGCTGTGCCATCTCTAGACCCCAATGAAGCGTTACAACCCGAGAGCTCGAAGGGATCACCGCCCCAACTGCCACTTTGACGTGCACTGAAGACCATCACCGTTGAAGCTCGCCGCCGACCCCATCTAGCCACGTAGGGATCAAGAAAATCACTGAGGTGAGGCCCCCTTCCTCCCCTCTGCCGTTTGCTACCAAAAAAGGCGGATGTTGGCGTCTGTAGATGAAGATCCGCAACTCGCCGGCGAGATCGCGCCTCTGCCGCCGTGCGCCCCCGCACGCGCGGGTGAATTCCGGTCAGGGCGACGTGGCCCCTTGAGGGCCGTCTATTTTAAATCACACGGTAGAAATAAAACCGACGCGTACCGCTTCCGCCATCTAATCTGAGCCGTCTGTTTTAAATCCAACGGACCACATCAGCCCCGCATTATAAAGACCGGGATTCTTACGCGCTACCCCTGGGGATCTCGGAAAACACGAGCTAGCCCCAGAAACTTCTGATCTAGCCCCTGGACCTTCAGAAATTTATGTAAATTCATTTAAAACTCAGTTTTAGCCCCTGGACTTAATAAAAATTAGGAAACCCCCTCTGTTATATGTAATTAGGCCCCTGAAATTTTAGGAAATAGTAAATTAAACCCTGCAGTAGGGTGGATTTGCCTTTTAGACCCTATAGGATATTAAATTTAGAAATTTGAACATGTGACTAGGATTTAAATTTAAATGGTGATGCAAACACATGTGCAAATATAAATTTAAACTCTCCTAGCACTTGAAAAACTTTAGAATGAGTTGAAAATAGATTTTAGGCTGAAAATAAATCTGCCTAAGTGTTGCTCATTTTTATTATCTCCAGAGACACATTTTAGGCTAGGAAATAATTCTAAAAACTAGTAAAATAAATTTAAATTGTTTCACATCAGAGATGAAGTTCAAAAATATTTTATTGAACATTTTAGATCAGAACCTATTCCGTTTAGATGATATGCCTTACTATTTTAATATTAAAATTCACTTTTAGGCATAGAAAATAAATCTGAAAATATAGGAAAATAAGTATGCATAATTAGGAAATGATAAATGAGGTCTCCAAATCCAAAAACTTCAATTTAGGATTTTGTAGAAGATCTGAAAACCTATTTGGAGTAGGAAATTATCTTTCATGCAAACTTTGTGGCTAAGAAGTGTATCAATTAAATGTAAAGAATTTGCTCAAATTGGAAATTCATATATAGTGTGAAAATAGAAATCTGAATACAAAAGTTAGAAATAATATACATATGTTTAAAAGTGCATGTAGGCCTAAAATCAACACATATAGGGTAACCACAACACTTAGAAATGTGAATGGCTTTCATATGTATGTATGTGTGGTTTGCATGAAGTGGAAATGTGGACTATGGTTTATGGATTGTTGTTTTCTTTTCCTATGTGTATTGGCTTGAGTAGAACCTGCCCCAGAGCAAGTTCTCCCCTTCCAAGACCAAGACTTTCCGTTCCCACAGCAGCAGGAAGAAGGCAAGTGTCCTTGACCACTTTGATGCTATACTAGGATGTGTAGTTAGAATTAATTTGCATGGTCAATTTCGAATATGATACCCATGCTAGGAAGTTTCGCTAGAATTGCATTATCTTGTTTCCTTGTAGCTTGGGTTGGGATTTATTTTACTATGTCATTCATTCATACTATTTATGCTTAGCCATGCTTAGAATGGGATAAGTGGGATATGGGATCATCAACTTATTTACCTTACTCTTGATTGAGATATTATGAGCTATGTAGAGGTAGGGATCGAGGCAAGTTGGATGATTTGGTTGGTGCTGTGTGCACGAGACTTGGGTTTGTGTTTAGTACTTGCCTGGATCCTAAGGACCGGTTCATGGAGCATGTAACCTGGCTTTACCGTGCCAACCACATGCTGAGATGGGGCAGCTTGGCCAATTCATTAGGTGTATCTCCGGCGTAGTATGGGTGTTTGGTTGGTTCGGGGAATAGGTGTCAGCTGGACTACCATATGAACCGCAAGGCTCAAGAGGGGGCCACTGCAGCGGGGTTGGAGCCTCTTGTATGCTGTTAGGGGTGGAACCTCAGTGGGCCCAC
The DNA here is from genome assembly GCA_030760725.1 of Neostapfia colusana. Lineage (NCBI taxonomy): Eukaryota > Viridiplantae > Streptophyta > Magnoliopsida > Poales > Poaceae > Neostapfia > Neostapfia colusana. The sequence continues at coordinate 35,586,458 of JASWHV010000013.1, read as the reverse complement.
GCTCATCGGGAATCCCTTTGTAAAGGCCCCGTAGTGATCTCCTGGCTAAACACCTGGGAAGTGTGAATGTGGTTCGCGGCCACTGGCATAATGGAGGTTCTTTTAGTCCACCCGGCAACGGGGGATGAAATCACTACATGTGGGTACAGTGGTGCAAACTCTGCATAGTCAAAACTGTCATGACAGTCGTGCTCACGGTCAAGAGCAGCTTGGACTTATTCATGATTAGAGGATGATGGATTGGGAAGTTGTGGATGTTAAGCGGGAAGCTTAACATTGGAGAGGAGACTATGTTTACTTGATTTGATGATGGGTTGGGAGATTGGGACCATTTCACCTGTGTAGTAATGTAGGTGCTTAATAAGCTAAGGTGATAGGTATTAATGGCGTAGTGATTTAACCATGAGTTCAACCTCTCCTTGCTCTAGCCATGCATGACATTATTTTCCCGCACTTGCTGAGTACCAACGGTACTCAAACTTGCTTTTCTGTTGGTTTAAATTGCTGCTCAGGTCAAGGGGATGATGTGGTGTTCAATCACCAATACTTTGGTCCCGAAGAAGGATTCTAAGTTCACGGAGTCCCCCAGGCAACGCCTGTGATGGAGCCCACAAGATTTATATTCCGCTGTTGTTTTATTTACATGTTATGAACTATTATCGTCCATCAAGATGTATGTTATGTAAGACTTATTTATATTCGAACACTTGGCTTGTAATATGATGATGCTTCACTATTTGTCATCACATGTATGAGAAAATGATCCTGGCATACATGTGATATTCACTCGGTTATTCTTCAGAGAAACCGGGTGTGACAGAAGTGGTATCAGAGCCAAGGTTGCCCGTAGGGACGTGGACCTAGGTAGAAATGGACGTATTTAAGGACCCTATTTTCTTAAAAACTATTTTACAAGGTGTGGGTTGAAGGTGTTATTTAATGGGGTCACTTTATTCATCTTGCCCCAACTCTATTCAAAACACGATTTTTGTTTAAATCTTATCTAACTTGATTTTAAATGCTTCATGTTTTAGATGGTTCGCATGATCCGCACCGCCCGTAAGTCCACCGGAGGGAGAGTTCCTGTAGTTGCCCTTGCCCTGAGAGAGGAGAATCGTCCGGTGACGTACCACTCCTATGGGTTGGCAGTAGGAGGTTTGTTGCGCCGTCTACGGCGTATGCTCCACGCCGCCGGTAATACGGGCAAGCTAGTCATACACTACAGCTCCACCCGGACCATCCGTGAGAAGCTGGAAGAATGGAGTTCAGAAATGAGGATTATCCATGAAAATCAGCTGCTCAAGATCCACCGCTCTCCAGCTTGTCGAGCGACACAGGTCGATGCCAAGAAGGATGTCACCTGGGAGGCCATCACTTGCTAGAGTTACATCTACCGTCGCCACCTGGACAGGACTGTGTACATGTATGTCCTCCAGCGTGAGAGTGGTACAGCGGAGTACAAGTACCCGCCAGTGCAGCAGGGGACTTCCCATGAGCACATGGACCTGTGCTTGGAGGATGCTGCTATGCTCAGCACTCGACTGCAGGAGTGTCAGCAGGAGCTTCAGGATGTTCGTGACACCCTGAAGGAGACCGAGGCATTGCTTCGAGCCAGCTTGAAGGCGAGAGAAAGAGGAGATGGGAATGAACTGTGTGTCACCGTGAATGACACATGGACTCCTGACTCTCCAGAACGCCGGGCGAGCAAGCGTCGCCGCACTTCTCCACCAGCAGCTTCCCCACCCAAAGCGGAATCAGAGGGCAGCCACAATAATGAGGAAGACCCCGAAGAGCCAGCTCAGTGATACGAGTCGTTTAGAGTCCTTTCCCTTGTTTCAACAGGTTATCGAGTAGTTGAGTCAATACCTTAGTTATTTGTGTGTTAATGTTTGGTGTGTGAAGTGAGTTGTGGAAGCCATGGGCATTTGTCCACAACCTCATCTTTAGGTTGCTTTGCTTTGATGTGTGAACCCCTATGAATTAAGAGTGCATTTATTTTCGCGTGCGACGTGACTCCCAAAAATCTACGTGAAACCCTCAGAAAATGTTTAATATATTAAGGCCTCAAAAGTTTAAGTTTAAACAAGCAATTTGGGAAGTTAATACATAATGCTTTAAGTTAACATTTGGTTGATCATGATAGATGGCTGGAAGAGGAAAGGGTCGTGGTGCCAACCCCACCAACAACAACGATGAGGCTGGCAACCCTCATCTTTCTGGAGGACAAGACAGGGGCGGTCGCCGTGAAGGAGCTGATCCTATCCACCAAATGCTTGAAAATCAGAATCAGCTCATCCAGAGTATAACTCAAGTGGCGGCCAACTTGCACCAAAATCCACCCCCACAAGCGGCACCACGCCAACCAAGGTTGAGTGAGTTTCTGGGGACTCAACCTCCAAAGTTTGCAAGTGCTGCTGAATCTCTGGAGGCAGATGACTGGCTAAAGACCATTGAGAGCAAGATGAGGATCAGACAATGCCAAGGGTATGAGAGGGTGCTGTTTGCCTCTCACCAATTGCATAGACCTGCTGCTGATTGGTGGACCGCTTACGTGGCAGCCCATCATGACCCCGAGAACATCACTTGGGAAGAGTTCAAGCGCAGTTTCCGCAACCATTACATACCAAGGGGTGAATTCCAAAACAAGAGAAATGAGTTCTTGGGACTGCAGCAAGGAAACATGATGGTGAGGGAATACCTCACTAAGTTCACCCAACTATCCCGTTATGCACCACGGGACATCGAAACTGATGAGCAAAAACAGGACTGTTTTGTGGATTGACTTACTATGGAAATGCAATGTGCAATGTTCTCCAACGAGTATGAAAGCTTCCAAAAGATGGTAGACAGAGCATTTGTCGTGGAGAGGAAGCTGAAGGCCTTGGAGAATGAAAACAAGAGGAAGGCGGGATGGTCACACCAAGCCTCAGGTAGCAACACAAGCCCATGTCTGATGCAGCAACCCGCAGGGCAGACGAGCCGTGCTGTGGTACCCTACTCAGCACCTAGAGGGTACAACCTGAATTTCAGGCCTCCGTCAGCACCAGCACAGCCGCAGCGTCAGTTTGTACAGAAGCCTCGCCCCACATATCAACCTCGACCAGCAGGACAAGGACCACCGAACCAACCCCAAGAAAACAAAGGGTAGGCACCTAAAGTTGGGGTGCAATGCTTCAACTGTGGCGAAGTGGGGCACTACGCCCATAAGTGCCCAAAGAAGAAGCCCATGCAGCCACAACAGCAGAATGTGATGCTAGGACGGGTGAACCACGTGACCATGGAGGAAGTGCAAGAGGCACCTGACATGGTAACTGGTAAGTTTCCTGCCAATTTACACATTGCAACCCTATTGTTCGATTCTGGTGCTACCCACTCGTTCATTGCTCAAGGGTTTATTAAGAAGCACGGTCTAGCAACAACCCAAATGAACCATATGTTAGCAGTGAACTCTCCAGGGAGAGAAATAAGGACAAGACAAGTGTGTCCCAAGGTGAATCTAGACATTAGTGGGGTAGTATTTACTGCAAACCTCATAGTGATAGACTCACAAGGGATAGATATTATTTTGGATATGGATTGGTTGACCAAACATAAAGGAATCATCCATTGTTCGACAAGAACGGTGGAACTAACTCACCCTAGTGGCACAAGAGTGAAGTTCATATCTGTACAAGAACCTAGGAGGGACCTTAAACTCAATCAAGTTGAGGTGGAAGTGGAAGAGATCAGGATTGTCAGGGAATATCCAGACGTTTTTCCGGAGGAGTTGCCAGGTATGCCCCCCGATCGTGAAGTAGAATTCGCGATTGAACTAGTGCCTGGAACAACCCCGATATACAAGAGGCCTTATCGGATGGACTCCAAACAGCTGGAAGAGCTCAAGGAACATATAAGAGAATTGACGGAGAAGGGGTATATTCGTCCTAGTTCCTCACCATGGGGAGCTCCAGTGATATTTGTGCCCAAGAAGGACGGAACCCAAAGGTTATGCGTAGACTACCGTGCGTTGAACGAAGTAACCGTCAAGAACAAGTACCCGTTACCCCGCATTGAAGACTTATTTGATCAGTTGAGGGGAGCTTGTGTGTTCTCAAAAATTGATCTCAGTTCGGGATACCACCAACTGAAGATAAGGCAAACCGACATCCCAAAGACAGCTTTCGTATCTCGGTACGGGCTATATGAATACACCGTCATGCCGTTCGGGCTAACTAATGCCCCGGCATACATCATGTATCTCATGAACAAGGTATTCATGGAATATTTGGACAAATTTGTGGTGGTTTTCATTGATGACATTCTCATCTTCTCCAAAGATGAAGGAGAACATGAGGGACATTTAAGATTGGTGTTACAAAAGTTGAGAGAACACCAACTATATGCCAAGCTGAGCAAGTGTGAATTTTGGCTGAAGAGAGTTCCCTTCTTAGGACATAAAATCTCGGAGGGAGGAATCTCGGTAGATCCCGCCAAGATCGAGGATGTGCAGAAGTGGAAGACACCTGAAAATGTCGGGGAAGTTCGAAGCTTCTTAGGATTGATTGGGTATTATCGACGGTTTATCGAGGGTTTCTCCAAGATTTCGAGACTCCTAACAAAATTGTTAGAGAAGGGAATCACATTCACATGGACACCGCAGAGTGAGACGTGTTTTCAAGAACTGAAGAAAAGATCGACAACAGCCCCAGTGCTAGTTATGCCAGATACGCAGAAGAATTTTTCGGTGTACTGCGATGCCCTCTAGACACGGGTTGGGATGTGTTCTCATGCAAGAGGGGCATGTCGTGGCTTATGCGTCCCGGCAGCTCCGAAAACACGAGAAGAACTATCCTACGCATGACCTAGAGCTAGCCGCAGTGGTACACGCATTGAAGATTTGGCGGCACTACTTGATGGGGAAGAGGACAGAGATATATACGAATCATAAGAGCTTAAAGTACATTTTCACATAGCCAGATCTCAACCTCAGACAAAGGAGATGGTTAGAGCTAATCAACGACTTTGATGTGGGCATCAACTATCATCCTGGGAAAGTGAACGTCGTAGCGGATGCTTTAAGCCGGAAAGTGCAGGTCCACATGTTGAGTTCGAAGGACATGCCTACAAAATTGAAGGAAGAGATTGCAAAACTCAATCTATGTCTGGTGAATAGTGGTGAGGCCATCGCAATGGAAGTGGACTCCACATTAGAGCAAGACATACGCAACGGTCAGAAGAATGAAGAAAAGATACAATAGATTAGAGAACTCATCAAAGAAAATAAAGCCCCTGGGTTCAGAGAGGATGAACAAGGTACGGTGTGGCATGGGAAAAGAATTTGTGTGCCTGAGGTGAAGGAGATCCATGAATTGATTTTGAAGGAGGCTCATGATTCTGACTATTCCATTCATCCTGGGAGCACAAAGGTGTATCATGACCTCAAGAGCAGATATTGGTGGTATGGCATGAAGCGAGATGTCGCGGAACATGTTGCCCTATGTGACACATGTCAGTTGGTGAAAGCAGAACATCAACGACCCGCGGGACTATTGCAACCACTCAAAGTGTCTGAATGGAAATGGGAAGAAATAGGTATGGACTTCATAGTGGGACTACCCAGGACCCAATCAGGATATGATTCGATATGAGTCATCATCGACAGGCTAACCAAGGTAGCTCATTTCATCCCCGTGAAAGAAAGCTACCGCGGATCCAAATTGGCGGAATTGTACATGTCAAGGATCGTACGTTTTCATGGAGTGCCAAAGAAGATAGTGTCAGATTGAGGGACACAGTTCACCTCAAGGTTCTGGCAGAAGTTACATGAAACCATGGGAATTCATCTAAATTTTAGTTCTGCCTATCACCCCTAAACTGACGGGTAGACGGAAAGAACCAATCAGATCCTTGAGGATATGCTGAGAGCGTGTGCGCTCAAGAACAATAGGAGTTGGGATAAGAACTTACCGTATGCGGAGTTCTCCTATAACAACAGCTATCAGGCTAGTATGAAGATGTCACCATTTGAGGCGTTGTATGGAAGGAAGTGCATGACTCCACTATTTTGGAACCAAACAAAGGAAAGTAAAGTGTTTGGGCCCAAGGTACTACAAGAAGCCGAGGCGAAAGTGAGGGAAATCCGCAACAATTTGAGGATAGCACAGACCCGACCAAAGAGCTATGCTGATGTACGGAGAAGAAAGCTCGTTTTCAACGTGGGGGACTATGTCTATCTCAAGGTGTCCCCTATCCGAGGACTTCGTCGGTTCAAGGTGAAATGGAAGTTATCACTTCGATACATCGGACCCTTTCAGATTCTGGAGAGGAAAGGCGAAGTGGCATATCAACTAGAACTACCGGCTCGCCTATCGGATGTGCACGACGTATTCCATGTGTCACAGCTCAAGAAATGTCTGTGGACGCCCGAAGAGATGTTACCCATGAATGAGGTTGATGTACGAGAGGATCTTTCTTATGCCGAGCAACTGGTCAAGGTTTTGGAGACAATGGAACACCTCACAAGAAATAAAAGAATCCGGATGTGCAAGGTGCAGTGGAAGCATCACTCGGAAGCGGAAGCTACATGGGAGCGAGAAGACGAGCTTAAGGCACAGTTTTCGGATTTGTTTTCCTAGAATCACCAATCTCGAGGACGAGATTTCTTTTAAGTGGGGTAGAGCTGTAACACCCCAAAACCTGCTAAAGAGGGGAATTTAAAATTTTTTTGACGTAATGCATGTGATAAAGAAATTCAAATTCAAATCAAAACAGAAAAAGAAAAGAGAAAAAGAAAAAGAAAACCGAAACCGGCTAGTGGGCCGAAACCCGCCAGCCGTCCCAAGACCCCGCGCCAGCCAGCCCAACCCACGCCCCCCTCTCTCCCTCTCACTGACATGCGGGGCTCGCGTGTCATCCCTCTCCTCGCGCGCGCCCCCAACCGGTCCGGTTCCTTCGCGCCGATCACATCCGACGCTCCCGTATTCCTCGCGCACGACCCAACCCTGAATCCCTCGCGCCGTCCTGCTCGATCGCAACAAACCCCCGCGCCCCCGGCCCTGATAAAAACAGATGTCCCCGCCGCCCACCCCTCGCACGAGCAGTTTCTCTCCCTGTGAGCGCCACCGCCGTTGAGTTTAGAAATTCCCGAGGGCATCGTCGCTTCCCTATGTCCAACCGATCTAGTGACCCCGCAGCACCGCGTACAATCTGTATACGCTTATCCCGAAAGGAAACACCGCCGAGAACGACCAACCCGACACTCGCCGGTGAGTACCGCCGCCGCCCGCCGGTGAAACCTTCGAATTTCATGGTATCGACCCACCCTAATCATCGGTGTGCCATCTCTAGACCCCAGTGAAGCGTTACAACCCGAGAGCTCGAAGGGATCACCGACCCAACTGCCACTTCGACGTGCACCGAAGACCATCGCCGTTGAAGCTCGTCGCCGACCCCATCTAGCCATGTAGGGATCAAGAAAATCACTGAGGTGAGGCCCCCTTCCTCCCCTCTGCAGTTTGCTACCAGAAAAGGCGGATGTTGGCGTCTGTAGATGAAGATCCGCGACCTCGCTGGCGAGATCGCGCCTCTGCCGCCGTGCACCGCCGCGCGTGCGGACGAATTCCGGCCAGGGCGACGTGGCCCCTTAAGGGCCGTCTATTTTAAATCGCACAGTAGAAATAAAACCGACGCGTACCGCTTCGGCCATCTATTCTGAGCCGTCTGTTTTAAATCCAACGGCCCACATCAGCCCCGCATTGTAAAGGCCGGGATTCTTACGCGCTACCCCCTGGGGACCTCGGAAAACACAAGCTAGCCACAGAAACTTCTGATCTAGCCCCTGGACCTTCAGAACTTTATGTAAATTCATTTAAAACTCAGTTTTAGCCCCTGGACTTAATAAAAATTAGGAAAACCCCTCTGTTATGTGTAATTAGGCCCCTGAAAATTTAGTAAATAGTAAATTAAACCCTGTAGTAGGGTAGATTTGCCTTTTAGACCCTATAGGATATTAAATTTAGAAATTTGAACATGTGACTAGGATTTAGATTTAAATGGTGATGCAAACACATGTGCAAATATAAATTTAAACTCTCCTAGCACTTGAAAAACTTTAGAGTGAGTTAAAAATAGATTTTCGGCTGAAAAGAAATCTGCCTAAGTGTTGCTCATTTTTATTATCTCCAGAGACACATTTTAGGCTAGGAAATAATTCTAAAAACTAGTAAAATAAATTTAAATTGTTTCACATCAGAGAGGAAGTTCAAAAATATTTTATTGAACATTTTAGATCAGAACCTATTCTGTTTAGATGATATGCTTACTATTTTAATACTAAAATTCACTTTTAGGCATAGAAAATAAATCTGAAAATATAGGAAAATAAGTATGCACAATTAGGAAATGATAAATGAGGTCTCCAAATCCAAAAACTTCAATTTAGGATTTTGTAGAAGATCTGAAAACCTATTTGGAGTAGGAAATTATATTTCATGCAAACTTTGTGGTTAAGAAGTGTATCAATTAAATATAAAGAATTTGTTCAAATTGGAAATTCATATATAGTGTGCAAATAGAAATCTGAATACAAAAGTTAGAAATAATATACATATGTTTAAAAGTGCATGTAGGCCTAAAATCAACACATCTAGGGTAACCACAACACTTAGAAATGTGAATGACTTTCATATGTATGTATGTGTGGTTTGCATGAAGTGGAAATGTGGACTATGGCTTATGGATTGTTGTTTTCTTTTGCTATGTGTATTGGCATGAATAGAACCTGCCCCAGAGCAAGTTCTCCCCATCCAAGACCAAGACGTTCCATTCCCAGAGCAGCAGGAAGAAGGCAAGTGTCCTTGACCACTTTGATCCTATACTAGGATGTGTAGTTAGAATTAATTTGCATGGTCAATTTGGAATATAATACCCATGCTAGGAAGTTTCCCTAGAATTGCATTAACTTATTTCCTTGTAGCTTGGGTTGGGATTTATTTTACTATGTCATTCATTCATACTACTTATATTTAGCCATGCTTAGAATGGGATAAGTGGGATATGAGATCATCAACTTATTTACCTTACTCTTGATTGAGATATTATGAGCTATGTAGAGGTAGGGATCGAGGCAAGTTGGATGATTTGGTTGGTGCTGTGTGCACGAGACTTGGGTTTGTGTTTAGTACTTGCCTGGATCCTAAGGACCGGTTCATGGAGCATGTAACCAGGCTTTACCGTGCCAACCACATGCTGAGATGGGACAGCTTGGCCAATTAATTAGGTGTATCTCCGGCGTAGTATGGGTGTTTGGATGGTGCGGGGAATAGGTGTTGGAGCCTATTGTATGCTGTTAGGGGTGAAACCTCAGTGGGCCCATGCTCGTCAGGAATCCCTTTGTAAAGGCCTCGTAGTGATCTCCTGGCTACACACCTGGGAAGTGTGAATGTGGTTCGCGGCCACTGGCATAATGGAGGTTCTTTTAGTCCACCCGGCAACGGGGGATGAAATCACTACATGTGGGTACAGTGGTGCAAACTCTGCAGAGTCAAAACTGTCATGACAGCCGTGCTCAAGGTCAAGAGTGGCTTGGACTTATTCATGATTAGAGGATGATGGATTGGGAAGTTGTGGATGTTAAGCGGGAAGCTTAACATTGGAGAGGAGACTATGTTTACTTGATTTTGATGATGGGTTGGGAGATTGGGACCATTTCACCTGTGTAGTAATGTAGGTGCTTAATAAGCTAAGGTGATAGGTATTAATGGTGTAGTGCTTTAACCATGAGTTCAACCTCTCCTTGCTCTAGCCATGCATGACATTATTTTCCACACTTGCTGAGTACCAACGGTACTCAAACTTGATTTTCTATTGGTTTAAATTGCTGCTCAGGTCAAGGGGATGATGTGGTGTTCAATCACCAAGACTTTGGTCCCGAAAAAGGATTCTAAGTTCACGTAGTCCCCTGGGCAACGCCTATGACGGAGCCCACAAGATTTATATTCCGCTGCTGTTTTATTTACATGTTATGAACTTATTATCAACCATCGAGACGTATGCTATGTAAGACTTATTTATATTCAAACACCTGGCTTGTAATATGATGATGCTTCACTATTTGTCATCACATGTATGAGAAAATGATCCTGGCATACATGTGATATTCACTCGGTTGTTCTTCGGAGAAACCGGGTGTGACAGTGGCGCGAGTTTTTCTGCCGGTTCCCGATCAAGCCGAGGAGGCGGCGCTGTGAGTTCTCTGTTTGTGCGTTGCTCGCGAGGAGGAGAGAACCAAGTCGGTTGCTCGGTCTGTGGTGGGGAGGGGTGGATCACATAGAGGGCACGAGGGGCATTCAATCAATCGCCAGCGTGTGGAAGGAGCAGGAGGTGGCTCGGCCATTCTCTCGGTGGCTCACGGTGAGAAGGTACTCGTGTAGTTGAAAACGGAGAGCCACACTTAGTGTGCAAGTCACAATTTTCAGACCATGGCATGTGGGCCCCACCCAATATCCTCCCCAAAAGATCTCCTCAAGTCAATCTACATCTATTCAAAGGTTTTGAATTTGAAAAGTGGGCTAGCATTTGAATTTCCCCAATTTCAGTTTGAATTTGCATAGCAAATTTGAATTTGGTTGGAAGTTAAAAATGCTTCCATTTAATTCCTTTTCGAGCCACCCTAAAAATGAAAAGTTTGAAACCCTAAACTTCAACACTTCCAAGATATAGGGCTGCATAAGTCTTCAAAGTCTTTGGCCACAAATTGGTGTGAACATTGAAATCTGATTTTTAAGCTTTCATGCAAAGAGGTATTTAGATCCTTATTGGTTCAACACCTTCAAATAAAAATGTGAGCACCATTTTGGATGATCATCCATGTATCACTTTGCATGAAGAAAAGTTTTAGCAAGTCCCATTTTTCATGCCTTTGCCACACATATGAATTTAAATCTCGGTTTTTATTCATATACATTTTTGGGACTTTTACATTCGTCCCCCTTAAAAGAATCTCATCCCGAGATTACAAAAGAAGAACGAGATGGGAGAGGTAATTAAAAACTGTATAAAGCCAAAAGTTCTGGATAGTTGCTGCGGAGGTAATCTTCACTTTCCCATGTCGCCTCTTCCGTGGTATGATTACTCCACAGCACCTTGTAAAACTTGATCGTACGGTTCCGGGTTACCCAGGTCTTTTCATCCATAATCTGAACCGGTCGCTCGGTGTAGGTAAGGTCTGGTTTCAATTCATCGATTTCTTTGTTGCGGACAGCAGCGGTGAATTTGAGGCACTTCTGCAGCTGTGACACTTGAAATACATCATGAACACCCGCAAGACTTGCCGGTAGTTCCAGCCGGTAGGCTACGGGTTCGCACTTCTTCGTGATAGCAAAAGGACCTATAAAGCGGGGAGCGAGTTTTCCCTTTACACCGAACCGGTGAATTCCCTTCATAGGAGACACCCGAAGATAAACGTGCTCTCCAATGTCAAACTTCAATGGCCTACGCCTTTGATTAGCGTAGCTCTTCTGTCGGGATTGTGCAGCCTTCAAATTTTCTTGTATCAACCGAACTCGGTCTCCGGCTTCGTTCACAAGATCAACCCCAAACAGAACTCTTTCACCGGACTCACACCAATTCAGCGATGTGCGACACTTCCGGCCGTAGAGAGCTTCATATGGTGCCATTTTAATACTCGCTTGATACCCGTTGTTGTACGAAAACTCTGCCAACGGTAATTGATCATCCCAATTCTTACCGTGGTGGATGGCACACACTCTCAACATGTCCTCAAGCACTTGGTTCACCCTCTCAGTTTGTCCATCAGTTTGAGGTTGATATGCGGAGCTCCTAATCAGCTTGGTGCCCAACGAGGCATGCAGCTGCTCCCAAAAACGAGCAACAAACAGCGCACCCCGATTTGAAATGATAGTCTTCGCAACACCATGCGAGCATATAATTCTTTATATGTATAACTCCGCATATTGCCTTGCTCGATAATGAGTGTTCACCTGTATGAAATGGGCTGATTTTGTCAACCGGTCGATGATCACCCATATGGAGTCATGCTTCCGGGATGTGAGTGGTAATCCACCGATGAAATCCATACACACATCCTCCCATTTCCATGCCGGTACCTTCAGCGGTTGTAGTGGTCCGGCTTTCCGCATATGATCAGCCTTGACCCGTCTACACGTATCACACTCGGATACATACTTAGCAATTTCCCGCTTCATCCTCGTCCACCAAAATTTCTGTTTCAAATCTTGGTACATCTTGTTGCTGCTGGGATGAATGGAAAACTTTGACAGGTGGGCTTCATCCAAGATCTTCTTCCGGAGTTCCATATTACATGGTACCACTATACGGTCGTTAAACCATATCATACCGTCATTATCCTTCCGGAAACACTTCAACTATCCGTTGTCTAGTCTTCTCCATATGTGAGACATACCTCTGTCTCTTCTTAGAGCCTCAACAATCTCTTCACGGATCGTTGGAATGAGCGCGAGATTATAAAGCGCGCCATACGGAATGACACAGAGACTTGGTTCTTCATCTTCCAACTCAGCAATCGCCATGTTGTGAATGTGGGCTTTCCGACTAAGCGCGTCGGCAACCACGTTTGCTTTTACTGGATGGTAGTGGATCTCAATTTCATAATCTTTTATGAGCTCCAACCACCTCCGTTGTCTCATATTCATCTCCTTCTACGTGAAGATATACTTCAAGCTTTTATGGTCGGTGTAGAGGTGAACAAGATTACCAAGTAGATAATGCCTCCACATTTTTAACGCCAACACCACAGCAGCAAGCTCGAGATTGTGAGTTGGATAATGCTGCTCGTGGTTTCGCAGTTGACGAGACCCATAGGCGACTACACGCCCTTCTTGCATCAAAACACAGCCGAGACCGATGCCGGATGCATCACAGTATATATCAAAAGGCTTCGTCGTGTCCGGCTGAGCAAGAACTGGAGCTGTTGTGAGATGTTTCACCAGAGTTTTGAATGCAGATTCACATGCTGCATTCCACATGTATTTAGTGCCCTTCTTCAGCAGCTCCGTCATTAGTTTAGCAATTTTTGAGAAGCTCGGAATGAACCTCCGATAATACCCCGCTAAACCTAGGAAACTTCGGACCTCGTGGAAAGATTTGGGAGATTCCCACTTAAGCACTTTGTAAGGGCCTCAGTTTTTGACACCCATTTGCAGTGTTCATCACCACACCACACACCTCATTTGAGGAAGAATGATGAACACAAATGAAGAGCAAGTAACAATTATCAACATGCTCATTAGAGAACAAACTCACACATTGCAAAAGTGGTATTTCCCACATGTGATATAGATGGGCTGGACATATGAAAACTCCTACACTTTGCTAAGGATGTCCATGCCAAGTTTCACCCAAATTCAAAACCTATTTGAGGTCAGTTTGGGTATAATTAGGAAGAGGGCAGTTTGAAACCATATTCAAATTCAAACTGTTTTTTTTATCCAATGAATTTAAAAGTGGGGGGCATATTCTTACTCAGCACATTTTTGTGAGCTCACACACCAATTTTCACTCCATTTGGAGTTGATCTTGACATGAGCTAAGTGGGAGAAATTCAAACTTTATTTGAATTTCAAACTGAACTTGTGCTGAAATTCATTCAAACCAAACCTCATTTGAACTTTGATCAATTCAAATGGCTCAAGGGTGAATAATTTGAATTGCCAAGGGTAGTATGGGGTTCACTGTTTACAACAGTGATTAGGAGTAAATTTCAGAGGTTAAAACTGGAGGTGGGACCCACATGTCAGCCACTGCTCAGATCAAACCGACTGAGACTTTTTCACTCGGGTCGCCGAGCCGCAGCGGTGATCGCCACCGAGGCCAGCCGCCGCGCCACCATCTGCTTGCCCACGCGCGGGCATGAGGCGGTGCAGAGCCTTCTTAAGGCGCCTGCCCCCTCCTCGGCCGAGGCACCGTCGTTCTTCCCCGCAAGAACTCAGCGCCGGCCGAAAACTTCCGCAGCTCGGATTTGATCGGAGAACGCCGATCGCAGCTCCCTCCTTCCACTCCAGAGCCCCAGCAAGGTACTAGAGACCTTCCTCCATCCTCCCCGTTGCTAGAATTCGGTTGAAACCGAGTGATATCGGCTGTGCCGAAAGATCAAAATCGGAACTTGGAACCGCCGCACCTCGGGCTCTCGTGGACAGCCCAACCAGGGCGTTGTCACGCCCGAGCCAAGGCACCCTTGGACGCGCGGGTGACCGGTGCTGCTCATCCCCGAGCCACAGCTGGAGTGGTTGCTCACCGGCGGCGAATTTCCACTTTTCCCCTTTCTGTGTGCAGAACGACCTTCGCGTACGATTCTGTTTAATTCGTGCTCTAGAAAGGATTAGGGGGCCTCAATCCGCTCTCACACGAGCTAGACACGGTAACGCACAAGTTGCCTTCACAACTCTGGGCCGGAGAACCTCTGTGCCCGGTGTAATTTGAGGTCTACTAATGGCGGAACGAACGGGGGGTATCGGGTGCACGGTGAGGACCTATTTCGGGCTTTCCCCTAGCTGCCTCGAGCTCATGTCGACCTTCTCTGAGGTCCACTGATGCTCCCCGATCGATTTCCCAAGTAGCTGAGGTGCTAGAGAAGTCAGCCGACATGGCCGAAGTCATTCCGAGGTGGCGGCTCGTCGCCGACCATGCTCCGGCCATTGTCATGAGCAGCTGACCCTAGAATCCTGTTCCCCGAGTAAAAGTAGGCAGGGGCGGCCAGAATCGAGAAGTTTGGAGCTGTACAAAAGCCGGCGGCGAGCTCTCCGGCGAGGCCCCTTGGCGGCGGAGCCCGGGCGTCGCGAGGTTGAAGAAGGGGGTGGACCCCAGCTGTCAGCGGCCGATATTTTGAATCGGGATCCGACTGCGGCCGGGATCGGGTGTGCTGGTGCGCAAAATCCTTGTGCGCTGCGATGTGCCATTGCCTCGGCGTGCGACGCGTGTCCCCTGGGCCCACGCGCGAGTTTAAACTTTTCCCCGATTTTCAGATTTCCTTCAAACTTCAAATCCTTATAACTTTGGCTAGAAAGCTCCAAATTGAGTGAACCAAATTTTGCTGGATTCAGAGCTCTGAGTACTTTCCAGAAAATCAAGTTTCACTTCATGAAATTCCTTATTTCTCCAGAATTAATTCCTCAAAGTTTAAAGTGTTAGGAATTTTAACTGGAGAATCCTTTGGAGGAAAATCCTGAAATTTTGCTGAGATGTTCACCAAAATATCCTTGAACTACCATAAAAATTTCAGATCCATTTGAGCTCATTTAATCCACCTAATGGTGTGATTAGTGAAACTGTTCCAGACAAAATAGAAAATGTTCAGAAACATTTTCAGAATTTTCTCTGAAATTGTTTAGCTCATATCTTTAGTTAGAAACTTCCAAATTAAGTGAGACCAACTCCATTAGAACCCTCTGAAAATCTAGTTTTCAGAAAGTCATAGTTTGTTTCATGAAAATCCTTAGAACACCCTAAAAGCCTTTAATTAAGGTCAAGGACATAATTAATTGTGGAGGGCTCAATTGAGCTTTGCTGCAACTAAAACTTGACCAAGTCTCTGTTTAGGTTGTAACCAAGCCACAGTAAAAGTTTCACAGTCATTAGATCTGTCTAGCAAGGGTTATGGACTTCACAACTTCAAAGTTAATACAAATGCATTTAAATTGATACATATGTTTCTTATATTATGTAGTCGCTAAGGTCGAGGAGGAACCCGAAGTCCTAGACTTCGTTACTCCGGAGGAACAGCTAGCCTACGACCAAGAGCAGCAAGGCAAGCTCCGGTTTGCATTAACCTTTTTACAAATTTTTATTGTTTTGAGCACATACTTGTTTCCTTTCTTCTGTGCATTAGAGTCTTGTTTGGAAGCCCCACTGCATAGCCAAGAGAACCATGGGTTGGGTTTAGGATTGCAAAACCCCGTTAGCCACTGCATTGCTAGGATAGAGTAGGATTCGGTACAAGTCGAGTAGTTGGAACTACTCGCGAGAATAGGCTAGAGGCACATTGCTCGGGTAGAGATAGCACATGATACACATGGCAAGAAAATGAGACCGAGCGGAGAGTAAGGGCAACAGGACTTTGGGGCCTGTGTGCTGTAGCTCCGCTTGTGTTGATTGAGGACCGAGCCGTGTGCGGGCCTGTTGAACAAGCTAGAACAGTACCGAAGACCTACCGGCTATATGGGAACCGTGAAACTGATGTAACTCGGGTAGCTGGGTATTGAGGCATTGCCCGTCGTTCAGAGGGTAGGTTGAGAGCTCGAGGTGTAAATCGGCTGGCGGCACGGAGATGCGCGTGCAGAGACCTCTTGCTCGAGACGATGGGACCGGTTCAATATTTGGCTGACGGGTGAAAGGTAGTCGCGTACGGCGTCCGTGATGGTTGTTGGAGGCAACATCGAGTATGGGCGTACGTGACGGGTTGTTCGGGTAACCCTGCAGGTGTAAATCGATTATAATCACCGTCCCTCGCGGTCAGTGAGTACCACTTGTTCACTGTACCGTGACGTACAAAGAACAGGCTAGTTACATGTTAAAATGTTGCTGATTGAAAGCTGGACATTGATTGTTGATGATATGCTGTAGCTTAGAGCTAATTAAAGTTCTTTTCAACTTTGGGCAAAGTACATGAGAGAAATGCGTTTCTTGTTTGATTGCGGCTCTCTCATGTGCCTTAGCGTAAGGTTCTCCACAACCTGCTGCTAAGACTTGAAAGTAAGGTTCTACTAATTAGGCGAGTCCTTGCAAATGATTTTTACCTCATGCAACGCATTACCCTCATGTAGAAGTTCCATGTTTAGGTGAGACGGGTCAGACTTGCTGAGCCTTCGTGCTCACTGCTTGTGTTTGAAGCTTTTGTAGGGTTCTATGAGGAAGGGACTCCCGAAGAGGAGACGGAACCCCAGGAGGGGAACCCCGTTGAGTGGGAGTCGTGCACGCCGCAGAGTTAGTGTGCGTGTGTGCTAGCAAGGACACGTTCGAGGGCTGAACGTGCACTTGATGCTTAGTCTACGCCCGCGAGTGTAGACTGAACTTACTTTGATGTAAACATGTTCATAAACTTGTTTATGTAATAAAACTTCCGCTTCCGCTTTGCACCTTTGACGTGTGTTATACGGTGCTGTGTAATGCAGCACCCCTCAGCGTGATCCTGGCTCGACAGGACCAATGGGGTCGTGTCAGCGTTGGTATCAGAGCTCGCTTGAGGTTTAACACAGTACAAAGGTCTTCTTTTTCAAAAATCCAGTGAGGAACGAGTTAGTAGCCCGTATAAGGATGTTATTAGTATATAGAAAGTGGCTTATTAACCTATTTGTTATGTCGGAAAATCGTGCATCTCGGGACGTTCATGTCTTGGGGGGTGCACGTAAGCGCTGTCCACCAATGCGCACAAGCTGAAGGGTGGAGCCCCACGGGTGGCAGGTAACCCGACCCGCTTTAGTATCCTCTATGACTCTTCATGTCGTTTGGGGTATTCGAGCAACGTCTGTCCCTGGCGTGCGTGGTGCAACATGGGAGACCCCGTCACGTGGTCTGAAACGTGAACACGTAACTCAAGGCGTGTTTGGCTTGAGAACATCCGGGCGAGTGATGACGGCCGGATGTACGAACTGTATGGATTCCGGGCTCGGTGTGCAGCCGAGTCTGATGATTGTTTGAGTTTCTGCAGGTAGCCTTACCACGAAACGGTAGACGTGTAGCATCCGTGTGCCAGTGACGAGTAGTGCCACTGAACTAACGAAGCCGGCTAAGTCCGGTATAGGTTTTTCCTTTGTGAGGACGTAGTACCGACATAATCTGGTGACGCATCGACGTCACACCCAACTAAATGAACAACTTCATTTAAAAACTTGAATGTTTTGATCCAAAGTAGTAAAACTTGATGTAACTCCTTCCCTTGAACAGGATATTCAAAGTTAACAAGCTTTCAACTTATAGGATGTTAAGGACAGAGCACTCTGTTTTCAGCTGAATCAAGGCTGAAGATAATCAGAGGTTAGAGGTTGAGTTCTTTCGAGGTTGGGGTCGTATGATACATTTCTGGAAAGCGTTGGAAGAGCTTTACAACTCTTCTGTTGAGGTCCAGAGGTGTTCCATCCCTTAACCACTCGAAAAATGCAGTAGAGTTGAAACTGTCCAGAAAACAGGACAGAGCAAAGACTCTCTGTAAACTCTCTGCAAATTAAGCATAACTTCCTGCTTAAAAATCCAAAAATAGGAAATGAGGTACTTCTGGAGAGCTTATGAGATGGGTTACGACTTTGTAACAGAAAGTTTTGTCAGGTTGGGAACAGAATTAACTGGGATTCTTGGATTTATTCAGTACCTAAAGCAGGGAGGTGCTGTCCAATTGATTCCAGAAATTCTGTTAACTTTGACATCTCATAACTTTTGAACCAGGACAGATCTTAGGCCAACCAAATACTTTCTGGAAAGCTATTGAAGTTAACTTTAACTTTGGTGTTGAGCTCCAGAATTGGTTTTCCTTTAACATGGCCTAAATCAGGTTGATATGGAAACTGGTCAAGGCTGTCATGGGAACAGCAGACCAGCAGTCAAATTTGTTTAAAATTTGAACTATGTTTCCAAGTTTTATGGGTTCAATGACATGTTCTATGTTATAACTCATAGGTTTACTGTTCAAATAAATATTTGACATTTCTCAAATATATTTTTACAGATGACAGCAGATAAACAGTTGGAGAACGGGTGGGTGGCTTCCCACTGTTCTGACCGTAGCGGCTATCCGGAAGCATTGTGGCAAATGCTCCAATATTTCAGGTACAACCAGATGCCGCAATACTTCGCCAAGGAAGGAGGCGAAGAGGGGAACAAGGCGTGGACGATCCATGTCGAGGTTCCCGCAGGACCTACGCCACCCGGTTGGGTGCCATTCACCATCGCGGTGAGAGGAAGACAACCGGAAGGAATGTGGCAAGTGGCAGCCCGCGACACTATGTCACGTTTCTGCCAACTGCACGTGCAGGCTATGGAGGGCACACCATACGCACTCGTTCCGGTGGAGGGACGAGCTCAGCATGTGTGGGAAGAGAGGTACCTGGAGGCAACAGACCCGAGTTGCCCAAGGTACAACCCCACGGAGGCAAATCTCAGCCTCCAAATGAGGGCGGGAAACGCTGTGATGGACAGCCAAGCTGTTCATACGGAGCATCTCGCCACCAAGCTCAAGGAGAGCACAAGCCGTGGAGATCATTTCTAGAGTGCTCACAGCGCACTCCGCAATGTGCTCCTTCCGACGATCAAGCGGCTGAATGAACAACACAATCAGTTGCGTCGTCTGAAGAAGGCAAAGAAGAAGAGCCGTGTTGACATCGCGGCGTTGCAAGAGCTGGTGCAGACCCTAACCCAGCAGAATGAGGACCTTGCTCAGGAGCGGGACGACGCTATCGAGGAAGGCCAAGGCTGGGAAGAGGACTACAACCAAGCTATGGACGAGGTGCATGCCTTGCAGGACCTCGTGCCCCCGGTATTGGGCGTACCGGTAGTCTTGGGTCTTCCATCCATGGGAGAACCTGGAATGGGAGAAGAGGTGGTAGACCCCGAGCCACCAGCAGAGGTACCGGAGGAGGACGACCCACAGGAGGTCGAGTTCTACTCCGAGTAGGGGGTTACGGTTGCCAAGTAGGGCAGCTAGGGTAGCGTAACCCAACTTTTGTAATCGGTGACATGTCGTGTAGACAGTAGCGTATGTATAGGTAGTGACGACATGAGCACGACTTCTCGGAGATCCGAGAATAATGTATCTTGTATAAAGTTTATGCTTTATCAATATATGTGAATGTTGTGCAAATTAATTATGTGTCACTTCAATACCTACTGTTGCGTATGGAATTTTAAGTAAGACATGTGCTAATTGCTGCTGTTTTGAATTTCAGAATAACGCGTACTCGTGCCAACCCTGACGTCGGGGGTACCAGTCAAGGGGGAGAGACCTCCCAACCACCTCCCGAGGACTCCTCGGGACAGCAGCAGCAACAGCAACAGCAAACACCACCACCGCCACTACCAACGGTTACATTGGCCGACATTGTCGCGGCAATGGCGGGCTCGCATCAGCAGCACACAGAGTTGCTGCAGACTCTCATCGCCAATACGTCTCGCCCAGAGAGACGTCAAGATCGTGAGGAGCGCCAACAGAGCTCCTACTCCGACTTCCTGGCGACTCATTCCCCTGTATTCTCAAGGGCGGATGAAGCACTTGACACGGACAACTGGCTCCGCGCCATAGAGATGAAGTTCGGGCTGCTCCAAATCAGCGAGCAGCGCAAGACTCAGTTCGCGGTCCAGCAGCTCCAAGGATCCGCGAGTGCGTGGTGGGCCAACTTCTATGCTTCACAACCCACCGACCGAGTGATGACCTGGGCGGAGTTCCGGACGGCCTTCAGGGCCTATCATATACCGCCAGGTCTGATGAAGAGGAAGACGCAGGAGTTCTTGCACCTGCAACAAGGGAGCCGGAACGCGCTGGAATATTCTAGGGCGTTCAACGATCTCGCGCTCTACGCGTCGTATCACGCAGATACGGACGAGAAGCGGCGGGACCACTTTTACCAGGGGCTTAACCCGCTCCTGAAGGACAAGTTGGCGATGTTCAATCGCGGCAGCCTCAACGACATCATTGATGCTGCGATTGTTCAGGAGGACTCCAGCAAGGAGTTGGCGGCGGCAGAGCGAAAGCGAAGCGCGCCGCAGAGCAGCGGAGAAGGAGGCAGTCCTTCTCAGAAGTTTCGGATGGTGAATCGCCCACCATCAGGCCCACGCTGGCAGCCACCACAGCGGTCGATGCCGTTCCGCAGTCGGCCGTACTCTTCACCGGCATTCCGGCCGGCACTGCCAGTACCACCGCAACAACAACAGCAGCAGCGGGCGATGCCGCGTGCGTTTGCACCTCCGCAACGCATGCCGGGCTTTCGTCCACCGAGTACTCCACCAGCAGCGGCCACATGTTACAAGTGTGGTCGTCCAGGACACTTCGCGAGCAGTTGCCCGGAGAGGCAAGGCGGCGGAGTGGCACCACAGTTTCCGGGGAGGAATCAACCCCGGAACCCTACTAATGCGCGGCGGACAAACCCTAGGCCCGGCACTGTCCACCAACTTGCCATTGAGGACATGCCGGAGGGCGAGCCAATCCTTGCGGGTATGTTCCAACTCCACCAGCATCCCGCTATAGTACTGTTTGATTCAGGCGCCACGCATAATTTTATTAGCCAAGCTTTCATTGCTAAACACAGTTTGCCAATACTACCCACCGATAGTCCATATTTAATTTGTTCACCGGGTGGGAAGATTTCATCCAGCGTAATGGTCTCCAAAGCACCATTATGCTTAGCGGGTAGAGTGTACCCCACGTCTCTCATTATCTTAGAGGGACAGAAGGTCGATGTCATCCTAGGGATGTCGTGGTTAACCCGCCACGGCGCTGTTTTAGACACCGTCCTTCGAGTCGTACACTTAAACTCAGAGGTGCATGATTCTCACTCATTATTTCTGGACAGTCCAGAAATAAAACTTTCAAGTGTCTATCAGTCCACAACTATCAGATTGGAAGACATTCCAGTGGTCCGAGAGTTCCCTGATGTATTCCCGGCTGATTTACCGGGAATGCCACCCGATAGAGAGGTGGAGTTCAAGATTGAACTCGCACCAGGAACCATGCCAATATCCCGAAGGCCGTACAAGATGGCGGCCAAGGAGTTGGCTGAACTGAAGACTCAGCTCACGGACCTTCTGGAGAAGGGTTTTATTAGGCCGAGCTCCTCCCCATGGGGCTGTTCGGCATTATTTGTCAAAAAGAAGGATGAGACGTTGCGGCTTTGCGTGGACTACCGTCCATTAAATGCCGTAACCATCAAGAACAAGTACCCGTTGCCACGGATCGACATGTTGTTTGATCAGTTGGTCGAAGCAAAGATCTTTTCCAAGATGGATTTAAGATCCGGGTACCATCAGATTAAGATAAGGGCGGAGGACATTCCAAAGACAGCTTTCTCGACAAGGTACGGACTTTATGAGTACCTGGTCATGTCCTTCGGCCTCACCAATGCTCCAGCTCACTTCATGTACTTAATGAACTCGGTGTTCATGCCGGAGCTGGACAAGTTTGTCGTGGTCTTCATCGACGAAATCCTGGTATATTCCAAGTCGGAGGAAGATCACAAGAAACATCTGCGTATAGTCTTGCAACGGCTGCGGGATCACAAGTTATACGCAAAATTCAGCAAATGCGAGTTTTGGATATCGCAAGTGCCTTTCCTCGGGCATATCATCTCAGCGGAGGGTATCGCTGTAGACCCGAGCAAGATCACGCAAGTGCTGAATTGGAAATCCCCGAGAACTGTTCATGAGGTACGGAGTTTCCTCGGACTCGCGGGATATTATCGTAGGTTCATTCCGAACTTCTCGAAGATTGCCAAGCCAATGACAGAGCTGCTGAAGAAGGCTACCAAATATGTTTGGAGTCCAGCATGTGAAGCAGCATTCAAGGCTTTAGTCAAGCACCTGACATCAGCACCGGTTTTGGCGCAGCCAGACACAACAAAACCGTTCGATGTGTACTGCGATGCATCCGGCATTGGCCTTGGGTGTGTGCTGATGCAAGACCGAAGGGTGGTCGCATATGGATCACGGCAGCTTAGGAACCATGAGCAAAATTATCCAACTCACGACTTGGAGCTCGCTGCCGTGGTACTTGCACTAAAAATGTGGAGGCACTACCTACTCGGTAACCTCGTACATTTATATACCGACCACAAAAGCCTCAAGTACATATTCACTCAGAAGAAGCTGAACATGAGGCAACGAAGATGGTTAGAACTGATAAAGGATTACGAGATAGAGATCCATTATCATCCGGGCAAGGCAAACGTTGTGGCAGATGCGCTGAGCCGCAAGTCACACGTCAATAATCTAACCATCACACCGTTGGAAGAGAGCGAACCACCACTCCATGTGATTCCACACGGAGCTCTCTACAACCTAGCTTTGATCCCCACCATCCGTGATGAGATAGCGGCAGCCCAGAAGAATAACAAGGGCATGTCACATTTGCGGAGACGTATATACAGTGGGGAGTTGAAATGTTTCCGGAAGGACGGAAACGGCGTCCTATGGTTCAAAGACCGGATTGTCGTACCCCGAAACCCGGAACTACGGAAGAAGATCTTTGATGAGGCTCACTTATCAAAGTTTTCTATTCACCCCGGCAGCAACAAGATGTATCAAGAACTCAGTAGCAAGTTTTGGTGGACACGGATGAAGCGAGAGACTGCAAAATACGTGTCCGAGTGTGATACATGTCGAAGGGTGAAGGCAGACCACATGCGGAAACCGGGACTGCTACAACCACTGGGCGTTCCTGCCTGGAAGTGGGAGGACGTGAGCATGGATTTCATCGTCGGTTTACCCACCACCTTGCAGAAACATGATTCTGTGTGGGTGATCATCGATCGGCTCACCAAAGTTGCCCATTTCATCCCGGTCAACACCAACTACAACGCCAAGAAGTATGCTGAACTGTACATATCACGGATCCTATGCTTATACGGCGTACCCCGTACTATCATCTCGGATCGGGGCACTTTATTTGTGTCCCGTTTTTGGGAGCAGCTGCACGCTGCCTTGGGGACGAAGCTGATCCGTAGTTCAGCCTACCACCCGCAGACGGATGGACAAACCGAGCGGGTAAATCAAATTCTAGAAGACATGCTACGAGCTTGCGCTATCGACCACGGCAAGAATTGGGATGATCACTTGCCGTTAGCCGAGTTCTCGTACAACAATGGGTACCAAGCCAGCATCAAGATGGCGCCCTACGAGGCGCTATACGGAAGAAAATGCCGCACACCATTGAACTTGTGTGAGTCTGGCGAAAGGGTTACCTTCGGGATTGACCTAGTCAACAACGCGGAAGAAAAGGTTCGACTAATTCAAGCGAACCTAAAAGCCGCTCAATCCCGTCAGAAACAGTATGCGGACCGGAGAAGGCGCCCATTACAATTCGAAGTTGGAGATCACGTATATCTACGGGTGTCCCCAATGAAGGGCGTAAACAGATTTGGGGTGAGAGGAAAGTTGGCACCCCGATTCATCGGTCCATTCCAGATTACCGAAAGATGTGGATCGGTGGCATACCGGCTGAAATTACCAGAAGCACTTTCCGGTGTGCACGACGTCTTTCATATTTCCCAGCTGAGGAAGTGTCTCAAGCTATCAACTACCGTTCAGCTGGAAGACATTGAAGAACTGCAACCTGATCTCACCTATCGGGAGGAACCGGTGCAGATTATTGATGAAAAGGCCCGAACCACACGCAACCGTACGTTGTGGTTCTACAAGGTTCTATGGAGTAATCACTCCATGGACGAAGCGACATGGGAGAGCGAAGAATTCCTTCGCGCTAACTACCCCGACTTTTTCACGTCGCATATCCGATAATTTTCCACCGTCCTCTCTCTCATTTTCACCTTATAATCTCGGGCCGAGATTCTTTTAAGGGGGGAGGAATGTAAGGGCCTCAGTTTTTGACACACATTTGCAGCGTTCATCACCACACCACACACCTCATTTGAGGAAGAATGATGAACACAAATGAAGAGCAAGTAACAATTATCAACATGCTCATTAGAGAACAAACTCACACATTGCAAAAGTGGTATTTCCCACATGTGATATAGATGGGCTGGACATATGAAAACTCCTACACTTTGCTAAGGATGTCCATGCCAAGTTTCACCCAAATTCAAAACCTTTTTGAGGTCAGTTTGGGTATAGTTAGGAAGAGGGCAGTTTAAAACCATATTCAAATTCAAACTGTTTTTTTTATCCAATGAATTTAAAAGTGGGGGGCATATTCTTACTCAGCACATTTTTGTGAGCTCACACACCAATTTTCACTCCATTTGGAGTTGATCTTGACATGAGCTAAGTGGGAGAAATTCAAACTTTATTTGAATTTCAAACTGAACTTGTGCTGAAATTCATTCAAACCAAACCTCATTTGAACTTTGATCAATTCAAATGGCTCATGGGTGAATAATTTGAATTGCCAAGGGTAGTATGGGGTTCACTGTTTACAACAGTGATTAGGAGTAAATTTCAGACGATAAAACTGGAGGTGGGACCCACATGTCAGCCACTGCTCAGATCAAACCGACTGAGACTTTTTCACTCGGGTCGCCGAGCCACAGCGGTGATCGCCACCGAGGCCAGCCGCCGCGCCACCAGCTGCTTGCCCACGCGCGGGCATGAGGCGGTGCAGAGCCTTCTTAAGGCGCCTGCCCCCTCCTCGGCCGAGGCACCGTCGTTCTTCCCCGCAAGAACTCAGTGCCAGCCGAAAACTTCCGCAGCTCGGACTTGATCGGAGAACGCCGATCGCAGCTCCCTCCTTCCACTCCAGAGCCCTAGCAAGGTACTAGAGACCTTCCTCCATCCTCCCCGTTGCTAGAATTCGGTTGAAACCGAGTGATATCGGCTGTGCCGAAAGATCAAAATCGGAACTTGGAACCGCCGCACCTCGGGCTCTCGTGGACAGCCCAACCAGGGCGTTGTCACGCCCGAGCCAAGGCACCCTTGGACGCGCGGGTGACCGGTGCTGCTCATCCCCGAGCCACAGCTCGAGTGGTTGCTCACCGGCGGCGAATTTCCACTTTTCCCCTTTCTGTGTGCAGAACGACCTTCGGGTACAATTCTGTTTAATTCGTGCTCTAGAAAGGATTAGGGGGCCTCAAGCCGCTCTCACACGAGCTAGACACGGTAACGCACAAGTTGCCTTCACAACTCTGGGCCGGAGAACCTCTGTGCCCGGCGTAATTTGAGGTCTACTAATGACGGAACGAACGGGGGGTATCGGGCGCACGGTGAGGACCTATTTCGGGCTTTCCCCGAGCTGCCGCGAGCTCATGTCGACCTTCTCTGAGGTCCACTGATGCTCCCCGACCGATTTCCCAAGTAGCTGAGGTGCTAGAGAAGTCAGCCGACATGGCCGAAGTCATTCCGAGGTGGCGGCTCGTCGCCGACCATGCTCCGGCCATTGTCATGAGCAGCTGACCCTAGAATCCTGTTCCCCGAGTAAAAGTAGGCAGGGGCGGCCAGAATCGAGAAGTTTGGAGCTGTACGAAAGCCGGCGGCGAGCTCTCCGGCGAGGCCCCTCGGCGGCGGAGCCCGGGCGTCGCGAGGTTGAAGAAGGGGGTGGACCCCAGCTGTCAGCGGCCGATATTTTGAATCGGGATCCGACTGCGGCCGGGATCGGGTGTGCTGGCGCGCAAAATCCTTGTGGGCCGCGATGTGCCATCGCCTCGGCGTGCGACGCGTGTCCCCTGGGCCCACGCGCGAGTTTAAACTTTTCCCCGATTTTCAGATTTCCTTCAAACTTCAAATCCTTATAACTTTGGCTAGAAAGCTCCAAATTGAGTGAACCAAATTTTGCTGGATTCAGCTCTCTGAGTACTTTCCAGAAAATCAAGTTTCACTTCATTAAATTCCTAATTTCTCCAGAATTAATTCCTCAAAGTTTAAACTGTTAGGAATTTTAACTGGAGAATCCTTTGGAGTAAAATCCTGAAATTTTGCTGAGATGTTCACCAAAATATGTTTGAACTACCATAAAAAGTTCAGATCCATTTGAGCTCATTTAATCCACCTAATGGTGTGATTAGTGAAACTGTTCCAGACAAAATAGAAAATGTTCAGAAACATTTTCAGAATTTTCTCTGAAATTGTTTAGCTCATATCTTTAGTTAGAGACTTCCAAATTAAGTGAGACCAACTCCATTAGAACCCTCTGAAAATCTAGTTTTCAGAAAGTCATAGTTTGTTTCATGAAAATCCTTAGAACACCCTAAAAGCCTTTAATTAAGGTCAAGGACATAATTAATTGTGGAGGGCTCAATTGAGCTTTGCTGCAACTAAAACTTGACCAAGTCTCTGTTTAGGTTGTAACCAAGCCACAGTAAAAGTTTCACAGTCATTAGGTCTGTCTAGCAAGGGTTATGGACTTCACAACTTCAACGTTAATACAAATGCATTTAAATTGATACATATGTTTCTTATATTATGTAGTCGCTAAGGTCGAGGAGGAACCCGAAGTCCTAGACTTCGTTACTCCGGAGGAACAGCTAGCCTACGACCAAGAGCAGCAAGGCAAGCTCCGGTTTGCATTAACCTTTTTACAAATTTTTATTGTTTTGAGCACATACTTGTTTCCTTTCTTCTGTGCATTAGAGTCTTGTTTGGAAGCCCCACTGCATAGCCAAGAGAACCATGGGTTGGGTTTAGGATTGCAAAACCCCGTTAGCCACTGCATTGCTAGGATAGAGTAGGATTCGGTACAAGTCGAGTAGTTGGAACTACTCGCGAGAATAGGCTAGAGGCACATTGCTCGGGTAGAGATAGCACATGATACACATGGCAAGAAAATGAGACCGAGCGGAGAGTAAGGGCAACAGGACTTTGGGGCCTGTGTGCTGTAGCTCCGCTTGTGTCGATTGAGGACCGAGCCGTGTGCAGGCCTGTTGAACAAGCTAGAACAGTACCGAAGACCTACCGGCTATATGGGAACCGGGAAACTGATGTAACTCGGGTAGCTGGGTATTGAGGCATTGCCCGTCGTTCAGAGGGTAGGTTGAGAGCTCGAGGTGTAAATCGGCTGGCGGCACGGAGATGCGCGTGCAGAGACCTCTTGCTCAGGACGATGGGACCGGTTCAATATTTGGCTGACGGGTGAAAGGTAGTCGCGTACGGTGTCCGTGATGGTTGTTGGAGGCAACATCGAGTACGGGCGTACGTGACGGGTTGTTCGGGTAACCCTGCAGGTGTAAATCGATAATAATCGCCGTCCCTCGCGGTCAGTGAGTACCACTTGTTCACTGTACCATGACGTAGAAAGAACAGGCTAGTTACATGTTAAAATGTTGCTGATTGAAAGCTGGACATTGATTGTTAATGATATGCTGTAGCTTAGAGCTAATTAAAGTTCTTTTCAACTTTGGGCAAAGTACATGAGAGAAATGCGTTTCTTGTTTGATTGCGGCTCTCTCATGTGCCTTAGCGTAAGGTTCTCCACAACCTGCTGCTAAAACGTGAAAGTAAGGTTCTACTAATTAGGTGAGTCCTTGCAAATGATTTTTACCTCATGCAACCCATTACCCTCTTGTAGAAGTTCCATGTTTAGGTGAGACGGGTCAGACTTGCTGAGCCTTCGTGCTCACTGCTTGAGTTTGAAGCTTTTGCAGGGTTCTATGAGGAAGGGACTCCCGAAGAGGAGACGGAACCCAGGAGGGGAACCCCGTCGAGTGGGAGTCGTGCACGCCGCAGAGTTAGTGTGCGTGTGTGCTAGCAAGGACACGTTCGAGGGCAGAACGTGCACTTGATGCTTAGTCTACGCCCGCGAGTGTAGACTGAACTTATTTTGATGTAAACATGTTCATAAACTTGTTTATGTAATAAAACTTCTGCTTCCGCTTTGCACCTTTGATGTGTGTTATACGGTGCTGTGTAACGCAGCACCCCTCAGCGTGATCCTGGCTCGACAGGACCAATGGGGTCGTGTCACACTTGTTCAATTTTGCTCATGGCCTAGGAAAGGCACTTGATCAATCCAGAACTCGCACTTTCTGAACTTGGCATATAATTTGTGCTCCCTCAACCGTTGTAGCATGATACGCAAATGTTCAGCATGCTCTTCTTCAGATTTGGAGTAAACCAAGATGTCGTCGATGAATAATATGAAAAACTTGTCTAACTCCGGCATGAATACAGAATTCATCAAATACATGAATTGTGCCGGAGCATTGGTTAACCCAAATGACATGACGAGGTACTCAGAGTCCGTATCTCATCGAGAAAGCTGTCTTCGGTATGTCCTCCGGTCGGATTTTGATTTGGTGATATCCCGACCGAAGATCCATCTTCCAAAATACCTTTGCACCCACAAGTTGATTGAACAATATGTCGATGCGGGGCAAAGGATACTTGTTCTTTATCGTGACAGCATTTAGAGGGCGATAATCAACACATAGCCGCAGTGTTTCATACTTCTTCTTACGAACAATGCAGAGCAATCCCAAGGTGAAGAACTTGATCGTATGAAACCCTTGCTCATAAGTTCATTTAGTTGCTCCTTCAACTCTGCTAGCTCGTTAGGTGCCATCTTGTAAGGCCTTCATGAGATAGGTGTTGTTCCCGGCGCCAGTTCAATCTTGAACTCGACGTCCCGTCCGGGCGGCATGCCCGCTAAATCATCGGGAAACATGTCAGGACAATCATGTACCACCGGAATATCTTCAAGTTTAAGCGCTTCCGTGTGCTAGGCCTCTACCATATCCGGGTCTTCGCTGTCTAAGAACAGCGTGTGCTGTCCGTGAATCGGTGAGTCAATCTGGACAGTCCGGTTACCAATATTGAGAACGGTACCATGACGATTTAACCAAGACGTCCCCAATATTATGTCTATATTCTGCCCATCCAACATAATCAGCGATGTTTGGTATATTTTCTGCCCAAACACAAAGCTTCTCGGGACACAATCTGATTAGCAGAGATATTTCCTCCCGGTTAATGTATAAGATAACTCGTTGTGGTAGTATTGGTGGATAATTGGTGCTGATCCACGCATGTTTTGCTGATAAAATTATGGGTTGCACCGGAATCAAAAAGTATGAGCACAGGCACATCTTTGAGAGTGAACATGCCCGCTAACACCGGTGCTCCCTCCGGGACATCCTCAATAGCAAGATGTTGCACACTCCCGGATTGCAATGCTGTTATATTGACTTGAGCATGTGGCGGCATACCACCTGATGATGATGGTTGTCCGCTGTTCAACAACTTCTCCCGACATTCTTGCCTAAAATGCCCAAAACAGTGGCAATAAGAACACAGATGTTTCTCCGGTTCTTCGTTGACTTGTAGTTGAGAAGTTGGTGTACTTGGCTGTAGCAATGATGCACCAGGTATCATTCGTTGCTGAGGCAATGGTGGTGCTTCAAGACGCGATTCTTGAGCAGGAAATCTGTACTATGTTGACCTTACTGGTGCTGGCCATAGTTCATCGGATGGTGTGTGATACACCACACGGTATTAATGAGGAACAACTGTGTGTCTTCTTGCACATCATCCCGGTCCCTCTTCTCTGCTTGACACTCAAGTGTAACACCCCAAAACCTGTTAAGAGGGGAATTTAAAAATTTTTGGACGTATTGCGTGTGGTGCAGAAATGCAAATTCAAATTGGAATTCAAATTAAACTCAAAATAGAAAAGAAAAAGAAAAAGAAAAAAACAAACCCCCCGGCCAGTGGGCCAAAACCCACCAGCCGGCCCACCTCACCCCCGTGCGCCCCGTTTTCTTCTCACTGACGTGTGGGGCCCGCCATCTTCTTCCTCCTCACGCGCGCGCTCGGCTGACCGGGACTCCTCTCTCCCCCCGAATCGAAACCACCCCGGATACCCTGCGTATCCCAGCCGAATTTCGGTTCTGGACGATGCAAACTCGATCACAACCGAACGCCGCCCTCCCCTGGCTATATAAACACCGTCATCGTCCCGATTTTCACCTGTGATCGGCTGTTTTTCCTCCCGGTGAGAACTGAAGCTCCGATCACCGTTCTCTCTCGATCTTTGCTCGGGTTCTCTGATCTAACGCGCCGATCGTGTTCCACCGCCTCCGGGGAATCACGCAGGTGCAGAAAACTCGGGGTTTTGCGCTTCAAACATAGCGCCGACGAGCATCGCCGTGAATTCACCTCGGACCTCGTCGCCGACCGCCATCCAGGACCTCCGAGCTCAAGAAAAACCCCGAGGTGAGATCCCCGACCTCCCCTCTACCGATCTATGCTATGAAATCCCAGTTTTAGTGAGAATTGATGAAGATCCGAAGTTCTCCGGCGAGATCGCCGCCTCCCGCCGCCGGGCAGCGCCGCCCGCGCTCGGTCAGAGCGACGTGGCCGCTTGTGCGCCGTCTATTTTAAATCGCACGGTAGAATTGAAATCCCCGCGTACCGGTTCGACGTTATAATCTCAGCCGTCTGTTTTAAATCTGACGGTCCACGTCAGCCCCGCATTATAAAGGCCGGGATTCTTACGCGCTACCCCCTGGGGATCTCGGAAAATACGAGCTAGCCCTGGAAACTTCTGATCTAGCCCCTGGAACTTCAGAAATTCATGTAAATTCAATTAAAAATCAGTTTTAGCCCCTGGACTTAATAAAAATTAGAAACACCCCTCTGTTATGCATAGTTAGGCCCCTAGAAATTCTTAAAATAATAAATTAGACCCTGTAGTAGGGTGAACTTACCTTTTTAACCTTATATGATATTCAATTTAGAAATTTAAATGTGGGACTAGGATTTAAATTTAAAAGGAAATACAAACACATTGTAAATTCAAGTTTAAACTCTACTAACACTTGGAAAACTTTAGAATGAACTAAAAATAAATTTTAGGCTGAAATGAAATCTGTTTGGGTGTGTTCATGTTTATTAGTTCTAGGAACACATTTTTAGGTTAATAAATAATTTTGAAAATGGGTAAAATAGATTTAAATTAGTTCATCAGAGGAGAAGTTCAAAAATATATTATTTAATATTTTGTATCAGAATCTATTCTGTTTAGGTGAGGTGTCTTACTATTTTCATAATAAAGTTCACATTTAGGCATAGGAAATAAATCTGAAAATATAGCAACTAGGTATGCATAACTAGAAAAATGGTAAATGAAGTTTCCAAATCCAAAGATTTCAGTTTAGGATTTGATAGAG
Organism: Neostapfia colusana; assembly: GCA_030760725.1. NCBI lineage: Eukaryota > Viridiplantae > Streptophyta > Magnoliopsida > Poales > Poaceae > Neostapfia > Neostapfia colusana. Next base: position 35,554,677 of record JASWHV010000013.1, on the reverse strand, counting down.
GATCTGAAAACCCATTTGAAGTAGGAAAATACCTTTCTTGCATAATTGGTAGCTAAGATGTGTATCAATTGAATATAAGGAATTTGTTCAAATTTGAAATTCATATATAGTGTGCAAACATAAATCTGAATACCAAAAGTTAGAAATCATATGCACATGTTATTTATCTTACTCTTGAATGAGATATTATGAGTTATGTAGAGGTAGGGATCGAGGCAAGTTGGATAATTTGGTTGGTGCTGGGTGCACGAGACTCAGGTTTGTGTTTAGTACTTGCCTGGATCCTAAGGACCGGTTCATGGAGCATGTAACCTGGCTTTACCGTGCCAACCACATGCTGAGATGGGGCAGCTTGGCCAATTAATTAGGTGTATCCTCGGCATAGTATGGGTGTGTTGGATGGTGCGGGGAATAGGTGTCAGCTGGACTACCATATGAACCGCAAGGCTCAAGAGGGGGCCACTGCAGCGGGGTTGAAGCCTCTTGTATGTTGTTAGGGGTGAAACCTCAGTGGGCCCACGCTCGTCGGGAATCCCTTTGTAAAGGCTTCATAGTGATCTCCTGGCTACACACCTGGGAAGTGTGAATGTGGTTCGTGGCCACTGGCATAATGGAGGTTCTTTTAGTCCACCCGGCAACGGGGGATGAAATCACTACATGTGGGTACAGTGGTGCAAACTCTGCAGAGTCAAAACTGTCATGACAGCCATGCTCACGGCCAAGAGCGGCTTGGACTTATTCATGATTAGAGGATTGATGGCTTTGGAAGTTGAGGATGTTAAGCGGGGAGCTTAACATTGGAAATGATGTTATGGTTATTTGATTATGATGATGGGTTGGGAGATTGGGATCATTTCACCTATGTAGTAATGTAGGTGCTTAATAAGCTAAGGTGATAGGTTTTGATTGTGTAGTGCTTTAACCATGAGTTCAACCTCTCCTTGCTCTAGCCATGCACGACAAAATTTTCCCACACTTGCTGAGTACCATCGGTACTCAAACTTGCATATTTGTTGGTTTATATTGCTGCTCAGGTCAAGAAAATGATGTGGTGTTTAATGATCAAGACTTCGGACCTGAAGAAGGTTTCTAGGTTCATGGAGTCCCCCGGGCAACGCATGTGACGGAGCCCACAAGAATAATAACACGCTGCTATTTTATTTACTTGTTATGAACTCATTATCGTCCATCGAGACATATGATATGTAAGACTTATTTATATTCGACACCTGGCTTGTAATAAATGATGCTTCACTATTTGTCATCACATGTATGAGAAAATGATCCTGGCATACATGTGATATTCACTCGGTTGTTCTTCGGAGAAACCAGGTGTGACAGAAGTGGTATCAGAGCCAAGGTTGCCCGTAGGAACGTGGACCTAGGTAGAAAGGGACGTATTTAAAGACCCTATTTTCTTAAAAACTATTTTACAAAGGTGTGGGTTGAAAAGTGTTATTTAATAGGGTCACTTTATTCATTTTACCCAACTTTTATTCAAAATATGACTTTTGTTTAAAACCTTATCTAATCTAAGTTTAAATGCTTTATGTTTTAGATGGTTCGCATGATCCGCACCGCTTGCAAGTCCACCGGAGGGAGAGTTCCCGTAGTTGCCCTTGCCCTGAGAGAGGAGAACCGGCCGGTGACGTACCTCTCCTAGGGATTGGCAGTAGGAGGCTTGTTGCGCCGCCTTCGACACATGCTCCAAGCCGCCGGCAATACGGGCAAGCTAATCATACACTATAGCTCCACCCGGACCATCCGGGAGAAGCGGGAAGAATGGAGTTCGGAAATGAGGATTATCCATAAAAATCAGCTGCTTAAGATCCACCGCTCTCCAGCTTGTCGAGCGACACAGGTCGATGCGGAGAAGGATGTCACCTGGGAGGCCATCACCTGCCAGAGTCACATCTACCGTCGCCACCTGGACAGGACCGAGTACATGTATGTTCTCCAGCGTGAGAGTGGTACGACGGAGTACAAGTACCCGCCAGTGCAGCAAGGGACTTCCCATGAGCATATGGACCTGTGCTTGGAGGATGCTGCTATGCTCAGCACTTGACTGCAGGAGTGTCAGCAGGAGCTTCAGGATGTTCGTGACACCCTGAAGGAGACCGAGGCGTTGCTTCGAGCCAGCTTGAGGGCGAGAGAAAGAGGAGATGGGAATGAACTGTGTGTCACCATGAATGACACATGGACTCCTGACTCCCAGATCGCCGGGCGATCAGGCTTCCTACACATGACCTAGAACTAGCCACAGTGGTACACGTGTTGAAAATTTGGCGGCACTACTTGATGGGAAGAGGACAGAGATATATACGGATCATAAGAGTTTAAAGTACATTTTCACACAGCCAGATCTCAACCTCAGACAAAGGAGATGGTTAGAGCTAATCAATGACTTTGATGTGGGCATCAACTATCATCCTGGGAAAGCAAACGTCGTGGCAGATGCTTTAAGCCGGAAAGTGCAGGTCAATAGGTTGGGCTTGAAGGACATGCCTATAGAATTGAAGGACGATGTTATAAGACTCAATCTATGCCTGGTGAATAGTGGTGAAGCCATCGCCATAGAAGTGGACTCCACACTAGAGCAAGACATACGCGAGGGTCAAAAGAATGACGAGAAGATACAAGAAATTAGACAACTCCTCAAGGAAAATAAAGCCCCTGGTTTTAGAGAGGATGAACAAGGTACGGTGTGGCACGGGAAAATAATCTGTGTGCCTGAAGTAAAGGAGATCCGTGAATTGATTTTGAAGGAGGCTCATGATTCTGACTATTCCATTCATCCTGGGAGTACGAAGATGTACCAGGACCTCAAGAGCAGGTATTGGTGGTATGGCATGAAGCGAGATGTCGCGGAACATGTTGCCCTATGTGACACATGTCAGTTGGTGAAAGTGGAGCATCAACGACCCGCGGGATTATTGCAACCACTCAAAGTGCATGAATGGAAATGGGAAGAAATCGGTATGGATTTCATAGTGGGATTGCCTAGGACCCAATCAGGATATGATTTGATATGGGTCATCATCAACAGGCTAACCAAGGTAGCTAATTTCATCCCCGTGAAAGAAAGCTACAGCGGGTCCAAATTGGCAGAGTTGTACATGTCAAGGATCGTGCGTTACCATGGAGTGCCAAAGAAGATAGTGTCGGATCGAGGGACACAGTTCACCTCAAGGTTCTGGCAAAAGTTGCATGAAACCATGGGAACCCATCTGAATTTTAGTTTTGCCTATCATCCTCAAACTGTCGGGCAGACGGAAAGAACCAATCAGATCCTTGAGGATATGCTGAGAGCGTGCGCACTAAAAAACAATCGGAGTTGGGATAAGAACTTACCATATGCGGAGTTCTCCTATAACAACAGCTATCAGGCTAGTATGAAGATGTCACCGTTTAAAGCTTTGTATGGGAGGAAGTGCAGAACTCCCCTATTTTGGAACCAAACGGGGGAAAGTAAAGTGTTTGGACCCGAAGTACTATAAGAAGTCGAGGCGAAAGTGAGGGAAATTCGCAACAACTTGAGGATAGCACAGACGCGACAAAAGAGCTATGCCGATGTTCGGAGAAGAGAGCTCGTTTTCAACGTGGGGGACTATGTCTACCTCAAGGTGTCCCCTATCCGAGGACTTCGTCGGTTCAAGGTGAAAGGGAAGTTATCACAGTGATACATCGGACCCTTTCAAGTTCTGGAGAGGAAGGCGAAGTGGCGTATCAACTAGAATTACCGGCTCGCCTATCGCATGTGCATGACGTATTCCATGTGTCAAAGCTCAAGAAATGTATGAGAACACCTGAAGAGATGTTACCCATGAATGAGGTTGACGTAGCTGAGGATCTGTCTTATGCCGAGCAACCATCCAAGATTTTGGAGACAATGGAACGCCTCCCAAGAAATAAAAGAATCCGGATGTGCAAGGTGCAGTGGAAGCACCACTCGGAAGAGGAAGCCACATGGGAGCGAGAAGACGAGCTTAAGGCACAGTTTTCGGAATTGTTTTCTTAGAACCACCAATCTCGAGGACGAGATTTCTTTTAAGGGGGGTAGAGCTGTAACACTCCAAAACCTGTTAAGAGGGGAATTTAAAAATTTTTGGACGTATTGCATGTGGTGCAGAAATGCAAATTCAAATTGGAATTCAAATTAAACTCAAAAGAGAATAGAAAAAGAAAAATAAAAAGAAAAAACAAACCCCCCGGCCAGTGGGCCGAAACCCACCAGCCGGCCCACCTCAACCCCGCGCCAGCCCGTAGCCGCGCGCCCCGTTTTCTTCTCACTGTCGTGTGGGGCCCGCCATCTTCTTCCTCCTCGCGCGCGCTCGGCCAACCGGGACTCCTCTCTCCCCACGAATCGAAACCACCCCGGATACCCGCGTATCCCAGCCGAATTTTGGTTCTGGACGACGCAAACTCGATCACAACCGAACGCCGCCCTCCCCCGGCTATATAAACACCGTCATCGTCCCGATTTTCACCCGCGATCGGCTGTTTTTCCTCCCGGTGAGAACCGAAGCTCCGATCACCGTTTTCTCTCGATCTTTGCTTGGGTTCTCTGATCTAATGCGCCGATCATGTTCCACCGCCTCCGGGGAATCACGCAGGTGCAGAAAACTCGGGGGTTTGCGCTTCAAACACAGCGCTGACGAGCATCGCCGTGAATTCACCTCGGACCTCGTCGCCGACCGCCTTCCAGGACCTCCGAGCTCAAGAAAAACCCCGAGGTGAGATCCCCGACCTCCCCTCTACTGATCTATGCTATGAAATCCCAGTTTTAGGAAGAATTGATGAAGATCCGAAGTTCTCCGGCGAGATTGCCGCCTCCCGCCGCCACGCGCCGCCGGGCAGCGCCGCCCGCGCTCGGTCAGAGCGACGTGGCCACTTGTGCGCCGTCTATTTTAAATCGCACGGTAGAATTGAAATCCCCGCGTACCGGTTCGACGTTATAATCTCAGCCGTCTATTTTAAATCGGACGGTCCACGTCAGCCCCGTGTTATAAAGGTCGGGATTCTTACACGCTACCCCCTGGGGATCTCGGAAAATATGAGCTAGCCCCGGAAACTTCCGATCTAGCCCCTAGAACTTCAGAAATTCATGTAAATTCAATTAAAAATCAGTTTTATCCCCTGGACTTAATAAAAATTAGCAAAACCCCTCTGTTATGCATAGTTAGGCCCCTGGAAATTCTTAAAATAATAAATTAGACCCTGTAGTAGGGTGAACTTACCTTTTTAACCCTATATGATATTCAATTTAGAAATTTGAATGTGGGACTAGGATTTTAATTTAAAAGGAAATACAAACACATTTTAAATTCAAGTTTAAACTCTACTAACACTTGGAAAACTTTAGAATGAACTAAAAATAAATTTTAGGCTGAAATGAAATCTGTTTGGGTGTGTTCATGTTTATTAGTTCTAGGAACACATTTTTAGGTTAATAAATAATTTTGAAAATGGGTAAAATAGATTTAAATTAGTTCACATCAGAGGAGAAGTTCAAAAATATATTATTTAATATTTTATATCAGAACCTATTCTGTTTATGTGAGGTGTCTTACTATTTTCATAATAAAGTTCACATTTAGGCATAGGAAATAAATCTGAAAATATAGCAACTAGGTATGCATAACTAGAAAAATGGTAAATGAAGTTTCCAAATCCAAAGATTTCAGTTTAGGATTTGATAGAGGATCTGAAAACCCATTTGAAGTAGGAAAATACCTTTCATGCATAATTGGTAGCTAAGATGTGTATCAATTGAATATAAGGAATTTGTTCAAATTTGAAATTCATATATAGTGTGCAAACATAAATCTGAATACCAAAAGTTAGAAATCATATGCACATGTTTAAAAGTGCATGTAAGCCAAAAATCAACACACATAGAGTAACCACAACACTTAGAAATGTGAATGACTTACATAGATGTGAATGTGTGGTTGTATGAAGTGAAAGTGTGAACTATGTCTTATGGATTGTTGTTTTCTTTTGCTATGTGTGTTGGCATGAATAGAACCTGCCCCAGAGCAAGTTCTTCCCTCCAAGAACAAGACTTTCCATTCCCAGAGCAGCAGGAAGAAGGCAAGTGTCCTTGACCACTTTGATCCTATACTAGGATGTGTAGTTAGAATCATTTGCATTGTCAATTGAAATATGAAACCCATGCTAGGAAGTTTCTCTAGAATTGCATTACCTTGTTTCCTTGTAGCTTGGGTTGGGATTTATTTTATCATGTCATTTATTTATATGCTTATGCTTAGCCATGCTTAGAATGGGATAATTGGGATATGAGATCATCAATTCTATTTATCTTACTCTTGAATGAGATATTATGAGTTATGTAGAGGTAGGGATCGAGGCAAGTTGGATGATTTGGTTGGTGCTGGGTGCACGAGACTCGGGTTTGTGTTTAGTACTTGCCTGGATCCTAAGGACCGGTTCATGGAGCATGTAACCTGGCTTTACGGTGCCAACCACATGCTGAGATGGGGCAGCTTGGCCAATTAATTAGGTGTATCCTCGGCGTAGTATGGGTGTATTGGATGGTGCGGGGAATAGGTGTCAGCTGGACTACCATATGAACCGCAAGGCTCAAGAGGGGGCCACTGCAGCGGGATTGGAGCCTCTTGTATGCTGTTAGGGGTGAAACCTCAGTGGGCCCACGCTCGTCGGGAATCCCTTTGTAAAGGCTTCGTAGTGATCTCCTGGCTACACCCCTGGGAAGTGTGAATGTGGTTCGTGGCCACTGGCATAATGGAGGTTCTTTTAGTCCACCCGGCAACGGGGGATGAAATCACTACATGTGGGTACAGTGGTGCAAACTCTGCAGAGTCAAAACTGTCATGACAGCCGTGCTCACGGTCAAGAGCGGCTTGGACTTATTCATGATTAGAGGATTGATGGCTGTGGAAGTTGAGGATGCTAAGCGGGGAGCTTAACATTATAAATGATGTTATGGTTATTTTTGATTATGATGATGGGTTGGGAGATTGGGACCATTTCACCTATGTAGTAATGTAGGTGCTTAATAAGCTAAGGTGATAGGTATTGATTGCGTAGTGCTTTAACCATGAGTTCAACCTCTCCTTGCTCTAGCCATGCACGACAAAATTTTCCCACACTTGCTGAGTACCATCAGTACTCAAACTTGCATATTTGTTGGTTTATATTGCTGCTCAGGTCAAGAAAATGATGTGGTGTTTAATGATCAAGACTTCGGACCCAAAGAAGGTTTCTAGGTTCATGGAGTCCCCCGGGCAACGCCTGTGACGTTGCCCACAAGAATAATAACACGCTGCTATTTTATTTACTTGTTATGAACTCATTATCGTCCATCGAAATATATGCTATGTAAGACTTATTTATATTCGACACCTGGCTTGTAATAAATGATGCTTCACTATTTGTCATCACATGTATGAGAAAATGATCCTGGCATACATGTGATATTCACTCGGTTGTTCTTCGGAGAAACCGGGTGTGACATCAAGTGTTGCTTGATCTTGCAGCGGGGCAGCACTGATCAACTCGGTGTAATTGCCTTGATTGAACAAAGCAAGCCTATCTTTTAATATGGCACTCAGGCCATGGAAAAAGTAGTCACACCTTGCTGCTTCGCTCGTCGCATAATCGGGAGCATATTGTGCCAAATGATTAAATCGATTGAGATAATCGAGAACGCTCATGTTCCCCTGCTTCAAGTTCCTGAATTCCTGCTGTTGGGCCTTGATAAAAACCCATAGGAATGTGACGAGCACGGAATGCTTCACGAAATTCCGCCCGTTCCACTTGATGGCCTTCTGAAATGGTGGCGAGATGAGCGAACCACCAATTTCCGGCGGCTCCATGGAGCTGTTGAGCTGTGAATAATGTCTTCTGATATTCATCGCACTCAAACACTCCAAACTTAGACTCCATAACCCGAAGCTACTGATCAGCTTCCACTAGTTCGTTGGCTTCCGTGAAAATTGGCGGTTATGTCGCCAAGAAGTCCATATAGGCGTTCCGAGGTGGAACGACCTGTTGTGCACGTTGGAGTAAGCCCTGTTGTACCAAGGCCTGGAGTAGTCTTGTGTTATCTTGGCTTGACTCGACCATCTGAGCCATGACATCCGCCCATACTGTTGATGGCGGTGCCCGTGGTGGAGTCGAGTCATCGCCGTCTCGGCAAGAACCTTCAGCCCTACTCGGAGAATAAGTACGCACCATACTGCAAAAGAATAATTTTGAGGGGAGTCAAAACCTGATCTCAGCAGTATGTGAAAGTAAGTAAAACATGAACATGCTAAAACTTTATGAAAGCATAAAAAAATTTCATGTTTACACATCTTCCTAAAGCCAGCATAATCAGTCCCCTATTCTGTACAGAACCGACCTTTCTGTACTTAACCCAGATTTTGATCCGGTTACCTGCATTTTCATACCTCAAGTTGAATACCAAAGTTAAAGTTAACTTCAGTATCCCTTCAACGAGTACTCATATTCCCCTAGACCATTTCTGGACCAAGATTTATGATTGCTCAAAGTTGACAGAATTTCTGGATAAAATTTGCCAGCATCTCCTTTGTATGTGGCTGTTTTTATCACAGTTGTACATAACAATATAGTACAATTCTGAACAAACTATGAACTAAAAAATAGTTGCAAATTTCATAAACTTTCCAACGGCGTAACCTATGATCCTTAGGGAATTTTCTACAGAAAGTTATGGCCAATTTACAGAAACATCCAGAGAAGGTTGCAGCTGTTCTTTTTTCTGAACAGTTTGCGTTCAACTGGACATTCAACTAGTTTGGCGTCTGATTTTTCCTCTGGAGTTCTACATAAAAGTTGTAGCGCACTTAAAAACCTTTCCAAACTGTATCATACACCTCCATTGGGTCAAGCTACTCAGAGTTATGCTCTGTCAAAGTCCAGCAAAAATTTCTGCCACAACAGAGCACTCTGTTTTTGAGATCAAAAGAAGCCTAGCAAGTCTCTTCATTGAAACTTAGTTCAACTGAAGAGCTCAGTGACTAATTTGTGCTTTCCAACATCCATTTTTAGTTTCAAAGTTAGTCATGAATGATTTCTTGATAGGAAAGAAAACTATCAAGTGTAGTACGATGGCGATGCACCGTAAGACATATGACGGTACTACGTTGCCTCACAAAAGAAAAACCTAACCGACTTACACCGGCACATACGTATTCTTAGGTGGCACTAAGATGGTCACTCGCAAACGTGTTCTACTCGTACTATGGTTTTCGTGGTTAGTACCTGCATATAACACACTCAATCATCAGGTTCGGCTGCACACCGAACCCGGTCCCAATACAGTTCATACACCCATCCGTCATCACTCGCACGGGTGTTCTCAAGCCAAACACGACTTGAGCTATGTGTTCACGTTACTGAACACATGACGGGTTCTCGCATACTTACCCGAAGAATGCTAGGGAAGGGCGTTGTTCAAATACCCCAAATAAAATGAAGAGTCGTAGAGGATACCCAAGCTGGCCGGGTTACCTGCCACTCATGAGGCTCCACACTTCAGCTTGTGTGCACTGGTGGACAGCACTTACATGCACCCCCAAGACATAGAACGTCCCGGGATGCACGATTTCTGACATAGCAAATAAGTTAGTTTGTCACCTTCATAATATGCTAATATAGTAGTCCTTATGTGGGCCTAGTACCGTTATCTCACCGTATCCAAAGTTTTTAACGTAATATGATGCTCAATACGCGCGCTATTTGTGAGACCTATGTGTGCTGAATACATTGGCTTTGACGATAAAAGTTTTGAATACTACCAAAACACCTTTTCAACAAGGTCCGACTCTAGGTCCGAGCTCCTGCAAGGTCCGACGATAGGTCCGACTTGTTTCGGGTAGCTCCGGCAAGGTCCGACGTAAGGTCCGACTTGCTTTGTCTAGATCTGACTTATTTTGGCTAGGTCCGACTTGTTTTTGCTAGCTCCGGTGCTAGGTCCGACTATCTTTGGTAAGTTCCGTGCTAGGTCCGACTAAGCTTTAGTAAGCTCCGGTGCTAGATCCGACTATGTCACAACCGGTTTCTCCGAAGAACAACCGAGTGAATACCACATGTATGCCAGGATCATTCTCTCATACATGTGATGACAAATAGTGAAGCATCATTTATTACAAGCCAGGTGTTGAATATAAATAAGTCTTACATAGCATACGTCTCGATGGACGATAATAAATTCATGACATGTAAATAATACAGCAGCGGAATATAAATCTTGTGGGCTCAGTCACAGGCGTTGCCCGGGGGACTCCGTGAACCTAGAATCCTTCCTCGGGACCAAAGTCTTGGTCATTAAACACCACATCATTCTCTTGACCTGAGCAGCAATATAAACCAACAGAAAAGCAAGTTTGAGTACCGTGGGTACTCAGCAAGTGTGGGAAAGTTATGTCATGCATGGCTAGAGCAAGGAGAGGTTGAACTCATGGTTAAAGCACTACACAATTATTAACTATCACCTTAGCTTATTAAGCACCTACATTACTACACTGGTGAAATGGATCCCAATCCCTCAACCCATCATCATTATCAAGTAAACATAGTCTCATCTCCAATGTTAAGCTTCCCGTTTAACATCCACAACTTCCCAATTCATCATCCTCTAATCATGAATAAGTCCAAGCCGCTCTTGACCGTGAGCATGGCTGTCATGACAGTTTTGACTCTGCAGATTTTGCACCACTGTACCCACATGTAGTGATTTCATCCCCCGTTGCCGGGTGGACTAAAAGAACTTCCATTATGCCAGTGGCCGCGAACCACATTCACACTTCCCAGGTGTGTAGCCAGGAGATCACTACTGGCCTTTACAAAGGGATTCCCGACGAGCATCGGCCCACTAATGTTTCACCACTAACAGCATACAAGAGGCTCCAACCCCGCTGCAGTGGCCCCCTCTTGAGCCTTGCAGTTCATATGGTAGTCCAGCTGACAACTATTCCCCGCACCATCCAACACACCCATACTACGCCAGGGATACACCTAATTAATTGGCCAAGCTGCCCCATCTCAGCATGTGGTTGGCACGGTAAAGCCAGGTTACATGCTCCATGAACCGGTCCTTAGGATCCAGGCAAGTACTAAACACAAACCTGAGTCTCGTGCACCCAGCACCAACCAAATCATCCAACTTGCCTCGATCCCTATCTCTACATAACTCATAATGTCTCATTCAAGAGTAAGGTAAACAAGTTGATGATCTCATATCCCACTTATCCCATTCTAAGCATGGCTAAGCATAAGTGATATGAATGAATGACATAATAAAACACATCCCAACCCAAGCTACAAGGAAACAAGATAATGCAATTCTAGGGAAACTTCCTAGCATGGGTTTCATATTTCAATTGACAATGCAAATAATTCTATCTACACATCCTAGCATAGGATCAAAGTGGTCAAGGACACTTTCCTTCTTCCTGCTGCTCTGGGAATGGAAAGTCTCGGTCTTGGAAGGGGAGAACTTGCTCTGGGGCTGGTTCTACTCATGCCAATACACATAGTAAAAGAAAACAACAATCCATAAGACATAGTTCACACTTTCACTCATGCAAACCATACATACAGACATATGAAAGTCATTCACATTTCTAAGTGTTGTGGTTACCCTACATGTGTTGATTTTTGGCCTATATGCACTTTTAAACATATGTATATGATTTCTAACTTTTGCATTCAGATTTCTGTTGGCACACTATATATGAATTTCAAATTTGAACAAATTCTTTATATTTAATTAATACACTTCTTAGCTACCAAGTTTGCATGAAAGGTAGTTTCCTACTTCAAATAGGTTTTCAGATCTTCTACAAAATCCTAAATTGATGTTTTTGGATTTGGAGACCTCATTTATCATTTTCTAATTATGCATACTTATTTTCCTATATTTTCAGAATTATTTTCGATTCCTAAAAGTGAACTTTATTATGAAAATAGTAAGACACCTCATCTAAACAGAATAGGTTCTGATCTAAAATGTTCAATAATATATTTTTAAACTTCCTCTCTGATGTAGAACAAATTAACTTTATTTTACTAGTTTTTAGAATTATTTCCTAGCCTAAAATGTGTCTCTAGAGAAAATAAAAATGAGCAACACTTAGGCAGATTTCATTTCAGCCTAAAATCTACTTTTAACTCATTCTAAAGTTTTCAAGTGCTAGGAGAGTTTAAATTTGAATTTGCACATGTGTTTTCCTTACCTTTTAACTTTAAATCATAGTCACATATTCAAATTTCTGAATTTAGTATCATATAGGGTCAAAAAGGTAAATCCACCCTACTGCAGGGTCTAATTTACTATTTCCTAAATTTCCAGGGGTCTAACTACACATAACAGAGAGGGTTTCCTAATTTTTATTAAGTCCAGGGGCTAAAACTAGTTTTTAAATGAATTTAAACAAATTTCTGAAGGTCCAGGGGCTAGATCAGAAGTTTCCGGGGCTAGCTCGTGTTTTCCAAGATCCCCAGGGGGTAGCGCGTAAGAATCCCGGCTTCTATAACGCGGGGCTGACGTGGACCGTCCGATTTAAAACAGACGGCTCAGATTAGATCACCGAATCGGTACGCGCCGGTTTTATTTCTACCGTGCGATTTAAAATAGACGGCCCCCAAGGGGCCACGTCACCCTGCCGGAGCCAGCCCGCACGCGCGGCGGCGCGCGGCGGCGGGGGTGGCGATCTCGCCGGCGCAGCCTCGGTTTTTGCCGCTGTGCGTTAGAACTCGCATCTTTTTGCACAGATCGACCGGGAGGGGTAGGGGATGCTCACCGAGGGATTTTCCTGCACTCGGAGGCCCTGGAAATCGGTCGGCGGTGAGCTTCAACAGTGATGGTCTTCGGTGCACGTCGGGGTGGCAGTTGGGGCGCAAGACACGTCGTTTCCTTCACCTGCAGGGCTCCCTGGCGGTGGTGGAACGTGATCAGCACGTTAGATCAGGAAATTTGAGCAAGGATCGAAAGAAATCGGGGGTAGAAGCTTTGGTTCTCACCGGAGAGAAAAATGGCTGATTGGGGAGGAAAAAGGGGCGGATTTCGGCGTTTAAATAGACGAGGGAGGGCGGCGGTCTGTTGAGATCATGTTGGGGGCGTCCGGGACCGGAAATCGGGGCTGGGAGCGTGTGTTCCGGGGGGTTGTTTTGATCGGGCACGAGAGAGAGTCCGGGGTCGGGTGGGCGCGCGGAAGGAGAGGGATGACACGTGGGCCCCGCGTGTCAGTGAGAGGGAGAGAGAGGGGGTGCGGTTTGGGCTGGCGGGGGGGGGGGGGTCTTGGGCCGGCTGGCGGGTTTCGGCCCACTGGCCGGTTCCGGTTTTCTTTTTCTTTTTTCCTTTTCTTTTTCTGTTTTGATTTGAATTCGAATTTCAGTTTAAATTTGAATTTTTGCACCACATGCAATACGTCCAAAAATTTTTGAATTCCCCTCTTTAGCGGTTTTGGGGTGTTACAGCTCTACCCCCTTAAAAGAAATCTCGTCCTCGAGATTGGTGGTTCTAGGAAAACAATTCCCGAAACTGTGCCTTAAGCTCATCTTCTCGCTCCCATGTGGCTTCCTCTTCCGAGTGATGTTTCCACTGCACCTTGCACATTCGGATTCTTTTATTTCTTGTGAGGCGTTCCAATGTCTCCAAAATCTTAACCGGTTGCTCGGCATAAGACAGATCCTCTCGTACGTCAACCTCATTCATGGGTAACATCTCTTCAGGCGTCCTTAGACATTTCTTGAGTTGAGACACATGGAATACATCGTGCACATTCGATAGGCGAGCCGGTAGTTCTAGTTGATATGCCACTTCGCCTTTCCTCTCCAGAACCTGAAAGGGTCTGATGTATCGAGGTGATCACTTCCCTTTCACCTTGAACTGACGAAGTCCTCGGATAGGGGACACCTCGAGATAGACCTAGTCTCCCACATTGAAAACGAGTTCTCTTCTCCGTACATCGGCATAGCTCTTTTGTCGGGTCTGTGCTACCCTCAAGTTGTTGCTGATTTCCCTCACTTTCGCCTCGGCTTATTGTAGTACCTCAGGCCCAAACACTTTACTTTCCCCTGTTTGATTCCAAAATAGTGGAGTTCTGCACTTCCTCCCATACAAAGCCTCAAATGGTGACATCTTCATACTAGCCTGGTAGTTGTTGTTATAGGAGAACTCCGCATACGATAAGTTCTTATCCTAACTCCTATTGTTCCCGAGTGCACATGCTCTCAGCATATCCTCAAGGATATGATTGGTTCTTTCCGTCTGTCCGTCAGTCTGGTGGTGATAGGCACAACTAAAATTTAGGTGAGTTCCCATGGTTTCATGTAATTTCTGCCAGAACCTGGAGGTGAACTGTGTTCCTCGGTCCGACACTATCTTCTTTGGCACTCCATAGAAACACACGATCCTTGACATGTACAATTCCGCCAATTTGGATCCGCTGTAGCTTTCTTTCAAGGGGATGAAATGAGCTACCTTGGTTAGCCTATCGATGATGACCCATATCGAATCATATCAAGATTGGGTCCTAGGTAGTCCCACTATGAAGTCCATACCTATTTCTTCCCATTTCCATTCAGGCACTTTGAGTGGTTGCAATAGTCCTGTGGGTCGTTGATGTTCTGCTTTCACCAACTGACATGTGTCACATAGGGCAACATGTTCCGCGACATCTCGCTTCATGCCATACCACCAATATCTGCTCTTGAGGTCATGATACATATTCGTACTTCCAGGATGAATGGAATAGTCAGAATCATGAGCCTCCTTCAAAATCAATTTACGGATCTCCTTTACCTCAGGCACACAGATTCTTTTCCCATGCCACACCGTACCTTGTTCATCCTCCCTGAACCTAGGAGCTTTATTTTCTTTGATGAGTTATCTAATCTCTTGTATCTTCTCGTCATTCTTCTGATCGTTGTGTATGTCTTGCTCTAATGTGGAGTCCACTTCCATGGTGATGGCCTCACCACTATTTACCAGACATAAATTGAGTTTTGCAATCTCTTCCTTCAATTCTGTAGGCATGTCCTTTAAGCTCAGCCTATTGACCTGCACCTTCCGGCTTAAAGCATCTGCCACGACGCTCACTTTACCAGGATGATAGTTGATGCCCACATCAAAGTCATTGATTAGCTATAACCATCTCCTTTGTCCGAGGTTCAGATCTGGCTGTGTGAAAATATACTTTAAGCTCTTATGATCCGTATATATCTCTATCCTCTTCCCCATCAAGTAATGTCGCCAGATCTTCAATGCGTGTACCACTGCAGCTAGCTCTAGGTCATGTGTAGGATAGTTCTTCTGATGTTTTCGGAGCTGCCGGGACGCGTAAGCCACGACATTCCCCTCTTGCATGAGAACTCATCCCAACCCGTGTCTAGAGGCATCGCAGTACACCGAAAAGTTCTTCTGCATATCTGGCATAACTAGCACTGGGGCTGTTGTCAATCTTTTCTTCAGTTCTTGAAAACTAGTCTCACACTGTGGTGTCCATGTGAATGTGATTCCCTTCTCTAACAATTTGGTAAGGGGTCTCAAAATTTTGGAGAAAGCCTCGATAAACCGTCGATAATACCCAGCCAATCCTAAGAAGCTTCGAACTTCCCCGACATTTTTAGGGGTCTTCCACTTCTGCACATCCTCGATCTTGGCGGGATCTACAGAGATTCCTTCCTCCGAGATTATATGTCCTAAGAAGGGGACTCTCTTCAACCAAAACTCACACTTGCTCAACTTGGCATATAGTTGGTGTTCTCTCAGCTTTTGCAATACCAACCTCAAATGTCCCTCATGTTCTTCTTCATCTTTGGGGAAGACAAGAATGTCATCAATGAAAACCACTACAAATTTGTCCAGATATTCCATGAATATCTTGTTCATGAGATACATGAAGTATGTCGGGGCATTAGTTAGCCCGAACTGCATGACGGTGTATTCATACAGCCCGTACCAAGATACGAAAGCTGTCTTTGGAATATCGGTTTGTCTTATCTTAAGTTGTTGGTATCCTAATCTGAGATTAATTTTTGAGAACACACAAGCTCACCTCAGCTGATCAAATAAGTCTTCAATGCGGGGTAATGGGTACTTGTTCTTGATGGTTACTTCCTTCAACGCACGGTAGTCTACGCATAACCTTTGGGTCCCGTCCTTCTTGGGCACAAATATCCCTGGAGCTCCCCATGGTGAGGAACTAGGACGAATATACCACTTCTCCGTCAATTCTCTTATTTGCTCCTTGAGTTCTTCCAGCTGTTTGGAGTCCATCCGATAAGGCCTCTTGTATATTGGAGCTGTTCCACGCACTAGCTCAATCGAGAATTCCACTTCACGATCGGGAGGCATACCTGGCAACTCCTCTGGAAAAACGTCTGGATATTGCCTGATGATCCTGATTTCTTCCACTTCCACCTCAACGTGATTGAGTTCAAGGTCCCTCCTAGGTTCTTGTACAGTTATGAACTTCACTCTTGTGCCACTAGGGTGAGTTAGTTCCACTGTTCTTGTCGAACAATGGATGATTCCCTTATATTTGGTCAACAAATCCATACCCAAAATAATATCTATGCCTTGTGAGTCTATCACTATGAGGTTTGCAGTAAATACTACCCCATTAATGTCTTGATTCACCTTGGGACACACTTGTCTTGTCCTTATTTCTCCCCCTGGAGAGTTCACTACTAGCATATGGTTCATTCGTGTTGTTGCTAGATCATGCTTCTTAACAAACCCTTGAGCAATGAACGAGTGGGTAGCACCAGAATCAAACAACAGGGTTGCAATGTGTAAGTTGGTGGGGAACTTACCAATTACCACGTCAGGTGCCTCTTGCGCTTCCTCCATGGTCACGTGGTTCACCCGTCCTCGCATCACATTCTGCTGTTGTGGCTGCATGGGCTTCTTCTTTGGGCACTTATGGGCGTAGTGCCCCACTTCACCACAGTTGAAGCATTGCACCCCAACCTTAGGTGCCTGGCCTTTGTTGTCTTGGGGTTGGTTTGGTGGTCCTTGTACTGCTGGTCGAGGTTGATATGTGGGGCGAGGCTGCTGTACAAACTGACGCTGCGGTGGTGTTGGTGCTGACGGAGGCCTGAAATTCGGGTTGTACCCCCGGGGTGCTGAGTAGGGTACCACAGCACGGCTCGTCTGCCCTGCAGGTTGCTGCATCAGACGTGGGCGTGTGTTGCTACCTGAGGCTTGGTGTGACCATCCCGCCTTCCTCTTGTTTTCATTTTCCAAGGCCTTCGGCTTCCTCTCCACGACAAATGCTCTGTCTACCATCTTTTGGAAGCTTTCATACTCGTTGGAGGATATTGCACACTACATTTCCATAGTAAGTCCTTCCACAAAACAGTCATGTTTTTGCTCATCAGTTTCGATGTCCCGTGGTGCATAATGGGATAGTTGTGTGAACTTAGTGAGGTATTCCCTCACAGTCATGTTTCCTTGCTGCAGTCATAAGAACTCCTTTCTCTTGTTTTTGAGTTCACCCCTTGGTATGTAATGGTTGTGGAAGCTGCGCTTGAACTCTTCCCAAGTGATGTTCTCGGGGTCATGATGGGCTGCCACGTAAGCGGTCCACCAATCAGCAGCATTGTATGATCCTCATCTTGCTCT
The DNA here is from genome assembly GCA_030760725.1 of Neostapfia colusana. Lineage (NCBI taxonomy): Eukaryota > Viridiplantae > Streptophyta > Magnoliopsida > Poales > Poaceae > Neostapfia > Neostapfia colusana. The sequence continues at coordinate 35,537,036 of JASWHV010000013.1, read as the reverse complement.
CTATGGTCTTTAACCAGTCATCTGCCTCCAGAGGTTCAAAAGCACTTGCAAACTTTGGAGGTTGAGTCACTAGAAACTCACTCAACCTTGGTTGGCGTGGTGCAGATTGTGGGGGTGGAGCTTGGTGCAAGTTGGCCACCACTTGAATCAGACTCTGATGAGCTGATTCTTATTTTCTAGCATTTGGTGGATAGGGTCACCTCCTTCACGGCGACCACCCCTATCTTGTCCTCCAGAAAGATGAGGGTTGCCGGCCTCATCGTTGCTGTTGGTGGGATTGGCACCACGACCCTTTCCTCTTCCAGCCATCTATCATGATCAACCAAATGTTAACTTAAAGCATTACGTATTAACTTCCCAAATTGCTTGTTTAAACTTAAACTTTTGAGGCCTTATTACATTAAACAATTTCTGAGGGTTTCACGTAGATTTTTGGGAGTCACGTCTCACGCGAAAATAAATGCACTCTTAATTCATAGGGGTTCACACATCAAAGCAAAGCAATCTAAAGACGAGGTTGTGGACAAATGCCCATGGCTTCCACAACTCACGTCACACACCAAACATTAACACACAAATAACTAAGGTATTGACTCGACTACTCGATAACCTGCTGAAATAAGGGAAAGAACTCTAAACGACTCGTATCACTGAGCTGGCTCTTCGGGGTCATCCTCATTATTGCGGCTGCCTTCTGATTCCGCTTTGGGTGGGGAAGCTGCTGGTGGAGAAGTGCGGCGACGCCTGCTCGCCCGGCGGTCTGGGAAGTCAGGAGTCCACGTGTCATTCACGGTGACACACAGTTCATTCCCATCTCCTTTTTCTCTCGCCATCAAGCTGGCACGAAGCAACGCCTCAGTCTCCTTCAGGGTGTCACAAACATCCTGAAGCTCCTGCTGGCACTCCTGCAGTCGAGTGCTGAGCATAGCAGCATCCTCCAAGCACATGTCCATGTGCTCATGGGAAGTCCCCTGCTGCACTGGCGGGTACTTGTACTCCGCGGTGCCACTCTCTCGCTGGAGGACATACATGTACTCCGTCCTGTCCAGGTGGCGACGGTTGATGTAACTGTAGAAGGTGGTGGCCTCCCAGGTGACATCCTTCTCAGCATCAGCCTGAGTCGCCCGACAAGCTGGAGAGCGGTGGATCTTGAGCAGCTGATTTTCATGGATAATTCTCATCTCCGAGCTCCATTCTTCCCGCTTCTCACAGATGGTCCTGGTGGAGCTGTAGTGTATGATTAGATTGCCCGTATTGCCGGCGGCGTGGAGCATACGCTGAAGGTGGCGCAACAAGCCTCCTACTGCCAACCCGTAGGAGTGGTACGTCACCGGACGGTTCTCCTCTCTCAAGGCAAGGGCAACTATAGGAACTCTCCCTCCGATGGACTTGCGGGCGGTACGGATCATGTGAACCATCTAAAACATAAAGCATTTAAAATTAAGTTAGATAAGAGTTAAATAAAAATTATATTTTGAATAAAATTTGGGGCAAGATGAATAAAGTGACCCCATTAAATTAACACTTTCAACCCACACCTTTGTAAAATAGTTTTTAAGAAAATAGGGTCCTTAAATACGTCCATTTCTACCTAGGTCCACGTTCCTACGGGCAACCTTGGCTCTGATGCCACTTCTGTCACACCCGGTTTTTCCGAAGAACAACCGAGTGAATACCACATGTATGCCAGGATCATTCTCTCATACATGTGATGACAAATAGTGAAGCATCATTTATTACAAGCCAGGTGTTGAATATAAATAAGTCTTACATAGCATACGTCTCGATGGACGATAATAAGTTCATGACATGTAAATAATACAACAGCGGAATATAAATCCTGTGGGCTCCGTCACAGGCGTTGCCCGGGGGACTCCGTGAACCTAGAATCCTTCATCGGGACCAAAGTCTTGGTCATTAAACACCACATCATTCTCTTGACCTGAGCAGCAATATAAACCAATAGAAAAGCAAGTTTGAGTACCGTGGGTACTCAGCAAGTGTAAGAAACTTATGTCATGCATTGCTAGAGCAAGGAGAGGTTGAACTCATGGTTAAAGCACTACGCAATTATTACCTATCACCTTAGCTCATTAAGCACCTACATTACTACACTGGTGAAATGGGTCCCAATCCCTAAACCCATCATCATTATCAAGTAAACATAGTCTCATCTCCAATGTTAAGCTTCCCGCTTAACATCCACAACTTCCCAATTCATCATCCTCTAATCATGAATAAGTCCAAGCTGCTCTTGACCGTGAGCACGGCTGTCATGACAGTTTTGACTCGGCAGAGTTTGCACCACTGTACCGACATGTAGTGATTTCATCCCCCGTTGCCAGGTGGACTAAAAGAACCTCCATTATACTAGTGGCCGCGAACCACATTCACACTTCCCAGGTGTGTAGCCAGGAGATCACTACGTGGCCTTTACAAAGGGATTCCCAACGAGCATGGGCCCACTGAGATTTCACCCCAAACAGCATACAAGAGGCTCCAACCCCGCTGCAGTGGCCCCCTCTTGAGCCTTGCGGTTCATATGGTAGTCCAGCTGACACCTATTCCCCGCACCGTCCAACACACCCATACTACGCCGGGGATACACCTAATTAATTGGCCAATCTGCCCCATCTCAGCATGTGGTTGGCACAGTAAAGCCAGGTTACATGCTCCATGAACCGGTCCTTAGGATCCAGGCAAGTACTAAACACAAACCCGAGTCTCGTGCACCCAGCACCAACCAAATCATCCAACTTGCCTCGATTCCTACCTCTACATAACTCATAATGTCTCATTCAAGAGTAAGGTAAATAAGTTGATGACCTCATATCCCACTTATCCCATTCTAAGCATGGCTAAGCATAAGTGATATGAATGAATGACATAATAAAACAAATCCCAACCCAAGCTACAAGGAAACAAGATAATGCAATTCTAGGGAAACTTCGTAGCATGGGTTTCATATTTCAATTGACAATGCAAATAATTCTATAAACATCCTAGCATAGGATCAAATTGGTCAGGGACACTTGCCTTCCTCCTGCTGCTCTGGGAATGGAAAGTCTTGGTCTTGGAAGGGGAGAACTTGCTCTGGGGCAGATTCTACTCATGCCAATACACATAGTAAAAGAAAACAACAATCCATAAGACATAGTTCACACTTTCACTCATGCAAACCATACATACATACATATGAAAGTCATTCACATTTCTAAGTGTTGTGGTTACCCTACATGTGTTGATTTTTGGCCTACATGCACTTTTAAACATATGTATATGATTTCTAACTTTTGCATTCATATTTCTGTTGGCACACTATATATGAATTTCATATTTGAACAAATTCTTTATATTTAATTAATACACTTCTTAGCTACCAAGTTTGCATGAAAGGTAGTTTCTTACTTCAAATAGGTTTTCAGATCTTCTACAAAATCCTAAATTGAAGTTTTTGGATTTGGAGACCTCAGTTATCATTTTCTAATTATGCATACTTATTTTCCTATATTTTCAGATTTATTTTATATGCCTAAAAGTGAACTTTATTATGAAAATAGTAAGACACCTCATCTAAACAGAATAGGTTCTGGTCTAAAATGTTCAATAATATATTTTTGAACTTCCTCTCTGATGTGGAACAAATTAACTTTATTTTACTAGTTTTTAGAATTATTTCCTAGCCTAAAATGTGTCTCTAGAGAAAATAAAAATGAGCAACACTTAGGCAGATTTCATTTCAGCCTAAAATCTACTTTTAACTCATTCTAAAGTTTTCCAAGTGCTAGGAGAGTTTAAATTTGAATTTGCACATGTGTTTGCCTTACCTTTAAACTTTAAATCCTAGTCACATATTCAAATTTCTGAATTTAGTATCATATTGGGTCAAAAAGGTAAATCCACACTACTGCAGGGTCTAATTTACTATTTCCTAAATTTGCAGGGGTCTAACTACACATAACAGAGGGGGTTTCCTAATTTTTATTAAGTCCAGGGGCCAAAACTGATTTTTAAATGAATTTACACGAATTTCTGAAGGTCCAGGAGCTAGATCAGAAGTTTCTGGGGCTAGCTCGTGTTTTCCGAGATCCCCAGGGGGTAGCGCGTAAGAATCCCGGCTTTTATAATGCGGGGCTGATGTGGACCGTCCGATTTAAAACAGACGGCTCAGATTAGATCGCCGAACCGGTACGCGTCGGTTTTATTTCTACCGTGCGATTTAAAATAGACGGCCCCCAAGGGGCCACGTCGCCCTGGCCGGAGCCAGCGGCGCGCGGCGGCGGGGGTGGCGATCTCGCCGGCGCAGCCTCGGTTTTTGCCGCTGTGCATTAGAACTCGCATCTTTTTGCACAGATCGACCGCGGAGGGGTAGGGGATGCTCACCGAGGGATTTTCCTGCACTCGGAGGCCCTGGAAATTGGTCGGCGGCGAGCCTCAACGGCGATGGTCTTCGGTGCATGTCGGGGTGGCAGTTGGGGCGCAAGACACGTCGTTTCCTTCACCTGCAGGGCTCCACGGCGGCGGTGGAACGTGATCAGCACGTTAGATCAGGAAATTTGAGCAAGGATCGAAAGAAATTGGCAGTAGAAGCTTCGGTTCTCACCGGAGAGAAAAACGGCTGATCGGGGAGGAAAAAGGGGTGGATTTCAGCGTTTAAATAGACGAGGGAGGGCGGCGGTCTGTTGAGATCATGTTGGGGGCATCCGGGACCGGAAATCGGGGCTGGGAGCGTGGGTTCCGGGGGGTTGTTTTGATCGGACGCGAGAGAGAGTCCGGGGTCGGGTGGGCGCGCGGGAGGAGAGGGATGACACATGGGCCCCGCATGTCAGTGAGAGGTAGAGAGAGAGGGGGGCGCGGTTTGGGCTGGCGCGGGGGGTCTTGGGCCTTCTGGCGGGTTTCAGCCCACTGGCCGGTTCCGGTTTTCTTTTTCTTTTTCTGTTTTGATTTCAATTTGAATTTCAGTTTGAATTTGAATTTTTGCACCACATGCAATACCTCCAAAATTTTTTAAATTCCCCTGTTTAGCGGTTTTGGGGTGTTACAGACTAGCTTTGGTAAGCTCCTGTTCATGGTCCGGTTAGCTTTGGTAAGGTTCGGAGCTTGATTGCAATGGTTCTGCTTTTAATTTGCAATGTTTCGAACTTGCTTTACTCTTATGGAAAGTTTGCTTAGTATTATTTTTCTAAGTTTTTGGTGTGTTTTGGTGGTTATGGCTGATATCATTTTGCTATGGTTTACAACATGCTTATGTGAGGTGCTCACATAAGATGTTGTAGTTTCGGAACTAACGAGAGTCAAGTCGAGGACTTGTGCTTAGAAGTATTGGTTGTTTATTCATGTGCAGGTGTTGCTTGAGTTCAAGACATGGCTGGTGACGGGATCCATTGAACTAGTCTTAGGGAGAAGATGAGGTTCAACAACATAGTTCGGGAGGAATTGTGGTTGAGTTGATCGGGAGGTTGTGCAGTATGTTTGAATCAAGAACAATGCATATGAAGGTATCTTGGACGTTGTTGGAAGATGTTTGCACGTGTGCAAGGAGTGCATGGACGTGGCTGCATGGTTCCAAGGCGTGATGAAGAGATGTGGACATAAAGAATTAGTCGGAAAGGTCCAACTGACTAGGTTATGGACTCAGGCTGCGGTTGACTCGTGTTTGACTCAAATATGGAAAGTTTTGAGTTGGTTATGATAGGATTTCGTGTGGGTCATGAATTTGAGTTGTTTTAGGAATGTTTGGGACGTTACTAAGGTGTTTGGAAGTCTTAAGATTGCTTCTATCTGCATATAGAAGAGTCTTGAGCAGTATTGGAAAATTACAGTTTGAATCCAAGTAGGTGTAGTAGTCCTAGTTTGAATTGGATTGGCCGTAGAGCTGGTTATAAAAGCAAGGGAGGCCAGAGCTCATGGTGCACGACTTTGGGGCTGTTCCTCTTGTGTTTTGATAAATAAAATTCGTATTCTAAAGGAACTTTTGTGCCTTGTTCGTCCGACTTGTTTCAGACAAGTTTTTCACGTCGAGTTTCTGTTCAGCACTACCTTGCTTCGGTGGTTTTATCATAACTCGAGTTTTACAGATCCAATTGATGTGATTCTTGTTGGATTGTCTTTACAACTTGATTATCTATCATCTGTGAAAATTTCATGGTCATTAAATTTGTGGTTTCTGATCTACACGAGTTTCTTTGCAGTATTCCAGAACTGATTTTCTTGCGTAGGACAGATTGACCTTTGTTCAATCTTTCGATCGTAACTTGAGTTTCTCTCAACAGATTTTCATGATTCTTGTTGTGACGTCTTCGTGACTTGATTATATACAATCTATACTAGTTTTGTCACAGTTAAACACGTTTAGATTAGTTGCACACACGGTTTCTTTAACAGATCGGTTTTCTGCTGAAGGGTGTTTTGTTGCTTCCGCTGAAAAGTTTTTATGTACCATTCACCCCCCTCTGGTAGCTTTACACGTATACTTTGATCCTACAATTGGTATCAGAGCCAGGTTGCTCTAATATTTGTGATTTGCACATGTTTTGACTTATCATCATGGAGAAATACTCCACCAAACCTTGTGTTTTTAGTGGTATTGATTTTTAGGTTTGGAAGGCAAGCATGGAAGCTTTCATCCAGGCGCAAGGCTTTGCAATATGGGAAAAGGTGTACAAGCCTTACAATGTGTCTTAAAATGATCAAGTCACGGCTACAAACATGAGAGATGTCGACAACAACCACAGGACTCGGAACTTGATCATACAAGGACTAACTCAGAGCGACTTCGACCGTGTTGCACACCTCCGATCGGCGTACGATGTGTGGAGAGCACTTTGTGACTACCACGAAGGATCCAACACGATCAAGGAGGTAAGAAAGGATAATAATACATGTGCTTTGAGATGCAACCCAGTGAGTCCATTGATGACCTCTTTGCTCGCTTTAAAAAAATTCTCAGCAACTTGCGTAGCGTCAATGTTGATTTTTCAGATGCAAAAAATGCTAGGCAATTACTAAGTGCATTAGACATGTCAATTTGGGAGATGAAAGTAACATCCATACGTGAATCCACTGTCATGAGTACTCTTACATTAGATGTGCTTTATTCTAAACTAAAAACTCATGAAATTGACATTATATCACGCAAGAACCCAAATAAGACTATTGCATTTGTCTCACAACGTGATATGCCTAGCTCCAACCAATCATCTAGCAATACACTTGCTTTGCTGTCTTCACTAACCCTGGAATAGATTGAGGAGTTTCCAGAGGAGGAACTGGTACTACTTTCTACTAGGTTCTCAAAAGCATTGCAAAATGTGAGAACTACAAAGAGAGGAAGCTCCGGACCTCAACGATGATATGGATGTGGTAAGACAGGACACTTTCGTACAAATTGCTCTAACCTTTCAGGTTCTTCTAACCGTGATGAAAAGCATAATAAAGTCAAGTCCTCTTTTGGCAACACCAACAAGAAAAAGAAGGGTTTTACAGGACGTAAACTGATAAACAGTTCCATCACCGCACTTCAAGAACTTGGCTCCAGTGATGTAGACATTGGAAGTGATGAAGATGATCTGACAAACTTGTGCTTCATGGAGGGCAAATCAAAATCAAGTATGGAGGATGCAGAACACAACAGTAACAACAAAGAGATATGTCCTACTTGCGAAGAAATGTGTGATGCTATTTCTCGTGCCACTATTATTGTGACAATGCTGTTAAAAAGCTTAGGGACAATGCTGTTAAAATTGAGTCACTAGAATCTGAAATTAATCGTTTAAAATCCTTGATTCCTAGTGATGATTCTTGTTCCTCATGTGATTTAATATAAGAACAATTGTCCTCTCTAAGAAGTGCACACACCTCCACACTTGATAAACTTAAACTTGAAATCGAAATGAACAAAAAGCTTGCTGCACTTAATGATTAAAACTTGAAAGATGCTTGTTGTTCTACAATTGATTTGCATTGTTCTACTTGTGATGATCTTGATAAGAAACTACAAGATGCTATGAAAGAAATTTCTATATTGAACAATGCTTTACGTTCTCATGAAGTTAAATATTGTTCCAATTGCAAATTAAAAGGAAAAACTTCATGTGAAAATTGTCTTGATATATCAAATAAACTTGATAACATGCATAAGACATTAGATCGGTTTTGTAATGAGAATAAGAACCTAAACTTGCTGCTGAATTCTTCCAAGTATTGCAATGATAAAACTGGTTTAGGTTTTGATTCACATGCTCATGCTAAGGAACATCCACCTAAAATTGTAAAAACATTAGGAAGTGGTTTGATTCAAACAGTTCCTAAACAAAAAGAAGTGGTTTTTAAATCTGCAGTAGTGTTGTCACATTCGGGTTCAAATAAGTATACTGCATGCTCATCTAGACATGAACACAAAGTTAAATTTCATTGTACCTATTGTGGTAGAGATGGTCATGTCATAGATTTTTGTTATAGACTAGCTAAACAACATAAAAAAGAAAGAATGCAAGCTAGATCTTATAACTCTCATGCAAAATTTGCTGCACAAACTAAACCGAATGTCAGGAACATGCAACCTGCTGTTATGAGTCAGAAATATTCAAAGTTTACCTCCGGAGCTTCAGTTTTTGCCTCCGAACCTTCTGTTTTTGCCTCCGGAGCTACTGATTTTCGTGGTACACAAGTAACACCTCATAGGTCAGTAGTTAAGAACAAAAAATCTCAAACTTTGACTCATAAATCTGCTGTTTTATCTCAGCTTTTGCATGTTATTCCTGCTGGACATCGTGTGACTCAGTACTGGATTCCTAAATGTCTTTTAACTAACCCCAGTATTGAGTCATCGACGTATTATGCTTCTATGTAGGTTACACGCTTTAGGAAGGAGAACATTTGGATTGTGGATTCAGGTTGCTCACGCCACATGACAGGTAACAAAGAATGGTTCTCCTCTCTCTCTCTCTTTTGTGTCACGTGTAGAGAATGTTACTTTTGCCGATAATTCTTCAACTCCTATAATTGCTAAGGGTTCAGTTAGAGTAAATGATCACTACACTTTGAAGGATGTGGCACTTAAGAAAAATTTGAAATACAACTTGCTTTCTGTTTCACAATTGCTAGATGAAAATCTGGAAATTATTTTCAATAAAAACTGCTGCAAAGTTGTAGGTCCAAATAGTGAGCTTATTTTTAACATGTCTCGGTTTGGAAGAGTTTTTAAAGCTGATTTTGATATGTCTTACTCTAAGCATAGATGTCTAGTTGCAAATGATTCCAAAGATTTATATTTTCAGTATCGTAGACTTGGTCACGTAGGCTTTGATCATCTCACGCGTGTTAGTGCTCTTGGTCGCATACGTGTGCTGCCTAAGCTTAAAGGGGACAAAGCAATTGTGTGCTCTTCTTGTAGACATGCTAAGATGGTTGCAGGTTCACATGCTCCTCTCACAATGACCATGACAACTGAACCGGGTCAACTTTTACACCTTGACACCATAGGACCTTCACGTGTTCAATCCTTCGGAGGTAAATGGTATGTTCTTGTGATTGTTGATGACTATTCTAGATACTCTTGGGTTTACTTTATGGCATCTAAGAATGAAGCTTTTAGTCACTTTAGAACTTTATTTCTTAGATTATCAATTGACCACCCAAGATCTTTAAGAGCAATTAGATGTGATAATGGAACCGAATTTAAAAATCAATCATTTGATCACTTTTGTGCTGAAAATGCAATAGATCATTAATTTTCTTCACCATATGTACCTCAACAAAACGGTGTTGTAGAGAGAAATAACAGAACCCTAGTTGAGATGGCTAGGACTATGCTTGATGAATATCAAACTCCTAGGAAATTTTGGGCTGATGCAATTGCAACCGCTTGTTATGTCTCAAATCATGTTTTCTTGCGTGCTAAGCTAGGTAAAACACCATATGAGCTCAGGTTTGGACATAGGCCTAGTGTCAGACACTTTAGGGTCTTTGGTTGCAAATGCTTTGTTAGCAAACATGGTAATCTTGATAAATTTGAAGCTAGATCTGTTGATGGCATGTCTCTTGGTTATCCATCTCATACTAGAGGCTACCGTGTGGTTTTACTTGATACTAACAAAATTGTGGAGACTTGTGAGGTTTTTTCTGATAAAGCTAGCCCAGGTACTAGTTCAAATATTGCAGGTCCGGATCCATACCCGCAGGGGGAGAGTATTTTCGTTAAAGAAGAGGAAGAAGTGGTGCTGCTGCCCAAAAATTCAGCAGCTAATGACATTGTTCCAGCTCCTGATCTTATTCACTGTAACACCCCAAAACCTGTTAAGAGGGGAATTTAAAAATTTTTGGACGTATTGCATGTGGTGCAGAAATTCAAATTCAAATTGGAATTCAAATTCAACTTAAAACTGAAAAGAAAAAGAAAAAGAAAAAAAACAAAACCCCCCGGCCAGTGGGCCGAAACCCACCAGCCGTCCCACCCACCCTGTGCCAGCCCGCAGCCGCGTGCCCCCCTCTCCCTCTCACTGACACGCGGGGCCCGCCTGTCATCCCCGACCTCCTGCTCGCGACAACCGCCGGACTCTTCCGCGCGCGCGATCGTAACCAACCCGGAAATTCGCGTCCCTCAGCCGACTCCCGGTCCCAGACGACTCAAACTCGATCTAAACAAACCCGCCGCCCTCCCTCGTCTATAAATACGCCGGCATCGCCCCGTTTTTCCCCCATGATCAGCTGTTTTTCATCCCAGTGAGAACCAGAGCTTCTCCGGCCATTTTCTCTCGATCTTCGCTCAGGATTTCTGATCTAACGCGCCGAGCTTGTTCCACCGCCTCTGGGGAATCACGCCAGTGCAGAAAACTCGGTAGATTGCGCCCTAGACACAGCTCCGACGAGCATCGCCGCTGTTCCATCTCGGACCTCGTCGCCGACCGCCTTCCAGGACCTCCGAGCTCAAGAAAAACCCCGAGGTGAGATCCCCGACCTCCCCTCTACCGATATATGCCATGAAATCCCAGTTTTAGGAAGAACAGACAAAGATCCGAAGTTTTCCAGCGAGATCGCCGCCTCCCGCCGCCCGCGCTCGGTCAGAGCGACGTGGCCGCTTGTGCGCCGTCTATTTTAAATCGCACGGTAGAATTAAAACCCGCGCGTACCGGTTCAGCGATCTAATCTTAGCCGTCTGTTTTAAATCGAACGGTCCACATCAGCCCCACATTATAAAGGCCAGAATTCTTATGCGCTACCCCCTGGGGATCTCGGAAAACACGAGCTAGCCCCGGAAACTTCTGATCTAGCCCCTAGAACTTCAGAAATTCATGTAAATTCATTTAAAAATCAGTTTTAGCCCCCTGGACTTAATAAAAATTAGGAAAACCCCTCTGTTATGTATAGTTAGACCCCTGGAAATTTATGAAATAATATAATAGACCCTGTAGTGGGGTGAGTTTACCTTTTTAACCCTACATGATATTAAATTTAGGAATTTGATTATGTGATTATGATTTAAAATCTAAAAAGTGAGACAAACACATTGTAAATTCAAATTTATACTCTCCTAGCACTTGGGAAACTTTAGAATGAGTTAAAATTAGATTTTAAGCTGAAATGAATCTGTCTAGTTGATTGTTCATATTTATTAGTATAGAAACATATTTTAGGCTAGGAAATAATTTTGAAAATTGGAAAAATGAATTTAAATTAGTTCACATCAGAGGAGAAGTTCAAAAATATATTATTTAATATTTTAGATCAGAACCTATTCTGTTTAGATGAGGTGTCTTACTATTTTCATAATAAAATTCACATTTAGGCATAGAAAACAAATCTGAAAATATAGGAAAATAGGAATGCATGACTAGAAAATGATAAATGAAGTCTCCAAGTCCAAAGACTTCAGTTTGGGATTGGTAGAAGATCTGAAAACTCATTTGAAGTAGGAAGTTACCTTCCATGCAAACTTGGTAGCAAAAGAGTGTATTAAAGAAGTGGTTTAAATTGGAAATTCATATATAGTGTGCAAACAGAAAATCTGAATACAAAAGTTAGAAATCATATACATATGTTTAAAAGTGCATGTAGACCAAAAATCAACACATGTAGAGTAACCACAACACCTGGAAATGTGAATGACTATCAAATGTATGTATGTGTGAAGTGAAAGTGTGAACTATGTCTTATGGATTGTTGTTGTCTTTGCTATGTGTGTTGACATGAGTAGAACCTGCCCCAGAGCAAGTTCTTCCATTCCAAGATCAGGACTATCCATTCCCAGAGCAGCAAGAAGAAGGCAAGTGTCCTTGACCACTTTGATCCTATGCTAGGATGTGTAGATAGAATTATTTGCATTGTCAATTGAAATATGAAACCCCTGCTAGGAAGTTTCCCTAGAATTGCATTATCTTGTTTCCTTGTAGCTTGGGTTGGGTTTTTTTCATTATGTCATTCATTCATATTACTTATGCTTAGCCATGCTTAGAATCGGATAATTGGGATATGAGATCATCAATTTGTTTACCTTACTCTTGAATGAGATATTATGAGTTATGTAGAGGTAGGGATGTAAAAGTCCCAAAACTTGTGAATAGAAAACTTGAGCTATGAATAAAGTTGAGTTTATATGCAAGAAATGGGACTTACAAAAACTTTTGTTTACTCATGAAAGTGTTGGCATGAGCAATAAAACTTTGAAATCAGTTTGAAATAAGAGGGCCACTTCCAAAAAGAAGAAGGGCATGTTTCAAAAGAGGAAATTCAAACTGTTGTTTAAAAAGTTATATTTGCAATGACCAACTCAAAGATCAGAGGGCATATTCAAACTCCCCAGGTTCAAATTGTAGAGGGGGCAAATTTGGAGCAAATTTGGAGGTGCTTTGATAGGAATATCAAAGGAACTTGTAAATTTCATCCAAATTTGAATTTAAACTCAAAAGTGAGGAATAACTTATCAAACTGCCAAATGACTTTTGGATTTAAGTTCCTCAGAGCTGAAGTTTACAATGTGCCAAAAATTGGGATATTTAGGAGAGGAGGTGAGTGGGACCCAATTGTCATTGAGGAGAGGGGGGGACTTAGCACATAAGCAACAGTCTCTCTGTTCAGACTCAAACCGGATCACTGTTTTTTTTCGCTCGAAGGACCGAACGCACGCGCGCGCGCCACCGAGACCACGCGACCGCCAGCTCCCGAGCTGCTTCGACGTCGGTTCCCCTCGCCCTTATCGTCCCCCCACCGAGAGCGCACACCTCACAGCACCGAGCCACGTCCGAGCCACGCGCCCTCCTCGCCACGGCGCCGTTTCCGGGAGCTTTTGCCGCCGCCGCGCCCACACGCTCGGGCTCCCGTCGTCAACCCTCTCCCTGAGCCGTGGACGCCCGGACGAGCTCGAAAGCAACGTCTCCCACACTCCCTGAAGCTGTCAAGGCTAGTTCTGAGGGTGCAGCGGGCTGCAATCGCCTCGGCGAGCCGGTTCTTCCCCGGCGGACCAACCTCGGCGACTTGACTCAAACCAAGCCACTCCGGTGTTTCACGCCCAACAAAGCGACGAGAAAGGTTGGTTACCACCTCTCCTTGCTGTCCACTGAGTTCGGGGTCAGTTCATGGGACCATCTAGCCGGAATTTGAGTTTTACTCACGGCGGTTTCTTTGGGTCGCCGGCTCCAGACCGGGAAATTCTTCCCCGAGGTGTGAGGGCTTCCAGTTGTGTGCTGGTGTCATGATCCTCAGCCTCCTACGGACCTCCTCGACCAAACAGCGCCCGATTCCATCAACCCTAGCCGAAGAAAGCCCAGTTTTACGCTGTCGCTGCAAAAAACCACCTCGGGCGCACGGTGACAGCATAGCTAGCGGCCTCTCCAAGCAAAATTGAGCACACGTCGATAATCTACACCTTCCACCGCTGCTGTAGCGCTAATCCTTCGTGCTTTTGGCGAGCTAGAACAGCGGCGCTACGTCGCCGAAGCTCGGTTAAGCCGCCACACCGTCGCGAGCTCGGTTAGGGCCAACGTCGGTGTAGGGAAACCCTCTCCCCGTGATCAGCGCACGAAATTAGGGGCTGACGGCAAGTTTGAGCACGGGAAGTGAACGGGGGCCTGGGTTCCGATGTTTTCCGGCGAGCTCCGGCGGCGGGGGTCGCGCGGGAGCCGAAGGAAGACGAAGGTGGTCGGTCCCACCCGCCAGCGGCTGAACTTAAACATACGGGATTCTCTGTAGCCTCGGATCAAACTGTGACAATGCGGGAAAAGGTCTGTGGCCCCGTGTGGCTCGTGTTTCAGCGGTCGACACGTGGCCCTGTGGCCGCAGTCAGGGTTTAAACTTTTTCCGAATTAATTTGAATTCCAGATTCGGTTCAAACTTTGGATCTGCATAACTTTTGCTAGAGAGCTCCAAATTTAGTGATTCAAATTGGGTTGGATTCAGGATGAAATGCTCTATCCAAATATGCAACCCCATTTGCATGAAAACGAATAGAAAATTCTGGAAAATTCTTTAAAGCTTTTCAGCAAAAGAATTTTTGAGGGAGTTTGGTTTATCCAAAATTCCCCAAATTTCGCCAGGATAATCTTCAGGATATTAGGAGACTCCTGTAAAAGTTTCAGCTCATTTGGAGTTGATTTAGTTAGGGTAATTCTAATTCCAAGTTTCTGTATTCAAATAAGTACAGAACCATTTTCAGAGAATTTCCAAAACTTGGAAATTCAGTTCTGGGCATTCCTTAACTCCAAAAATCCTAGGAAAATTCAGACATACTCTCTGAGCTATGTATAAAATTATAGTTCACTTGGAATTGCATGAAAGTGCAAATTTAATCAGAATTAATTCCTTTTTGCTTAAATGCTTAGGGAATTGTTCTGGGTGATCCATTTAGTGAAATGTTCTGAATTTTGGTCCAGAGGACTTTCTTGTGCCAAAGACCTCACAAGAAAATTTCCAGCTCCATTGGAGCCCTGGATCATTATGTCCTGTCCAACCATTATTAGTTGATTTCCACCCAAGTGATGGAACCCCACTCATCACTTGATGATAGTGCTTAAACACAAACCCAAACCACTAGCACCAGTTTCATTTTAAATTCTTAAACAAAGTTCCAGTTTCAAACTTGGCTTTAGCATTTGTTAGCAAAAAGTTTTACAATTAAACATGTATGCATGTTCATAACGTGTAGTGTTTGAACGTGGAAGAGTGAAGGAGAAGTTGAACTTGGATCAAGGAGCAAGAAGGCAGGGATTAAGCCTCAAGTCATCATCAGCAGCTAACTTCATCTTACCTGACTTAAGTCACCTGCAAAACCAAGGCAAGCCCCGGTTTGCACTTAAGTTGTTTTTAAAGTTTTCCCTTTGTTCACTACATTTGGTCAAGGTTTGTATGTGCATTAGGTCAAGGATGAGTGATACTCCACTTGCATAGCCAAACATGAACCCTGAGGTCAAGGGTAGAAATGTGTCATCGCTGTAGCATAGGGCAATGCTAAATAGACTAGGGCATCCGGTAGAAGACGAGTAGTTGGAAACTACTCGCGAGCTATAGTTTAGAATATCATAAGTGTGGTTGGGAAAGGAAGCAAACTAAAGTTTACATTTCTAAAGATGAGACCGGGCAGAGGGGTTAGGCTGCGACAAGACGAGGTCTTGGTCAAGTAGCTCTGCCTGTGTCGGTTAAGGACCGATGCGTATGCCGCGTCCAGGAGCAAGTATTGAGTTGTGTACCGGATGCTTACTGATATATGGGAACCAGGAAACCGATGTACCAGGTTCACTGGACTGTAGAGGCATACCACACCGTCTCGTTAGACCTATGAGCCCGAGACGGCGCGACCGGTTCTACAGTTTAGTGTCCTGAGAAAGGTTGCCACATACGACGTAATGGAGGACGCCAGAGTTGGGTCTTCAGAGGCGGGCGTATGTGTCGAGTTATCCGGGTAGTGTTTGATTCGAATCACCGTCCCTCGCGGTTATTGAGTACCGCTTGCTCCCATGTTGTGACGTAGTTAATCAACTTGTGTGGAAACAGTTTGTAAAAAGTTTAATTGCTGTTGTGATTATGTTAAGTTGCATGAAAACCATGTTTGAAGTAGAGATAGAGCAAACTAAATTTATTTTTCACCTTGGGACAAGTAACATTGGAATGAAGCGTTTCTTGTTTGATTGTGGAGTTCCAATGTTGCTGGGCGCAAGGTCTCTACTATTATGGCTAAAATCTGAAAGTTAAGGATGAACTCGTAGGCGAGTCTTTTCGCAAAGGACAGGCTTAGGTCTTAGGTTACTTTCACATAGAGTTCCATGCTTTAGGAGAGACGGTTAAGTCTTGCTGAGCCTTTGTGCTCACTCTTGCTATATAAGTGGTTTTGCAGGTAAGCATCGACGCTATAAAGAAGGTTGTCCGGTGAGACTCGGGAACTTCCGAGTCATGTCACCCTTGGAGGACCTAGCCGCTGCCTTGTCTTCGTGTTGCTAGCGAGAGGAGTCCGCGGGCTGGACCTCTTCTCGGTGCTTCATAGTTATTCAACGTGAGCTGGTTATAGACTTCCGCTGTAGCTATTTTGTGTAAAGTATTTACAAAGAATAATTGTAACCTTCCGCTTTTGATTTATGTAATACTGTGTTCCTTATATGTGTGCTGTTGGGTGCCGCATAACACGGCACCACCCAATGCGATTCCTCGGGCAAGGCGGCACGACCTCGTGATGGAGGTCGGGCCCCCCTCAGCGTGGTATCAGAGCCGCATTGGTAATAGCACACGGAGTAAGGATCGTATTACGACAAAAACTTAGGATACGGTGAGGAAACGATATTAGGCCCACATAAGGACTATAGTAGTATAGTTACTTAAAGTGGCAAGACTAACATATGTGTTTTAATTCTGAATTTTCATTATGTGACGACGCACCTACGTTCAGGTAAGAATGGTAAGGAACGCCACCGAAAGCGGTTCAATTTCGGTTAGCTCCCCTGACGAGGAAAGTGGTTCAGGGATAGGTCTCACAGCTTTGTGTGAGACGTCAATATGAACTCTTGGACTCTCCATGTTCCTGAGTTCATATGAAACGCTGATCCCTAGCGTGCATTAGGCAAGTAAGTGGAGACCCCATCGTGTGGTCAGTAACGCGATAGTGTGTTCATCTGGAAATAGCCCAGGAGGACATACGCAGCGCTTGCCATCGGCGTGCCCTGCAGGGCAGTAGGTGGTATCCGTTGGGTTGATAACATTCCCAACCGTGACGACCCGTTCATGACATACTCGGGTTCCCCGTCGTGTGGTGTTGAAACACGATCGCGTACCTTGAGACGTGACTTAACTCAAGGACGGCCGTATGACAATGATACGGGCGTTTGTATTTACTTTCCAATATGGAACTGCCTGTAATGAAACAACCTTTGAGTGCACCATCATTGAGTGTTTTTCTGCAGGTACTAACCACGTACGTATCCCGGGTAGTACACGTGTGCGAGAGACCGTCTTAGTGCCACTGATAGTACGTATATGCCGGTGTAATCCGGTTAGGATTTTTGTTTGGTGAGGCTACGTAGTACGGACATGATTCTTACGGTGCATCGACACCGTACTACACATAAGAACCTCTTCCCTATGAAGAAATGATTCATGAGCTAACTTTCAACTAAATATGGAAGTTTGAAACAAATATTAGTTATTGAACTCTTATTTTGAGCTAAGATTCGAATGAGAGTATAACTAGGTGTCAAAGTTTTCAAAAACAGAGTGCTCTGTTTCGGGCAGGAATTCTTGCTGGACTTTAACAGAGCATAACTCTGAGTAGCTTGACCCAAATAAGGTGTATGATACAGTTCTGGAAATATTTTCAAGTGCTCTACAATTTCCTTGTAGGCCTCCAGAGCAGGATCACACGTTACATGGGTGAAAAGTCCAGTTGAAGGCAAACTGTTCAAACCAGGACAGTAGCAAAAAACCTCTCTGGACCTTTCTGTTTTTAAGCCATAACTTCCTGTAGAAAAATCCTTAAGGAGCACATAAGTACTTGTTGGAAAGCTACTGAAGTTTACTAAAACTTTGGTATTAAACTCAAGTCTAGAATCTGTTGATAACTTGAGTAAAAATTTGGAGTTTGTGTGAGATGGTCAGGGTAGTTCCGCTGATTAACTTAGCGTACATAAGATTTGTTTAAACATGAATGTGGTTATGCTTTCATAAAGTTCATGACATGTTCATGTTTTACTTATCTTTACTTACTAATGAGATAGAATTTTGATGGACTCAAAATTTTGTTTCGTGCAGTATGGTACGTACACATTCTCAAATAGAGATTGGAGGTTCCAGTCGAGGTGGGAATGACTCGACTTCATCACAAGAGCCATCGCCAACCGGATTGGCAGAAATTATGGCCAAAATGAATGAAACTCTCCAAACTCTAGTTCAGCAAGGCATAGATCGAGAAGCTCAACATCACATGCCAACCCAGAGCACGTATCTGGATTTCCTGGCGACACAACCGCCGGTATTCTCCGAGGCGGCTGACCATTGTGAAGCAAGTCACTGGTTACGTGTCATTGAGTCCAAGCTTGGATTGATCCGATGTGATGAATTCTCGAAGACTCTATATGCCGCTCAACAGCTTCACGGCTTTGCTGGAGCATGGTGGGCAGAGTACCTTGCTGTCCAACCAGCAGGGCATCGTGTCATATGGGCAGGGTTCCAGAATGCATTTCGTGCTCGTTTCATCCCTGCGGGCATAATGCAAACCAGTCTGGATGAGTTCTGGAGTCTGAAGCAAGGGGACATGAGTGTTATTGAGTATGCGAAGGAATTCAATCGCTTAGCTCAATATGTCCCTGACTATGTGAAATCACCATCCATGAGGGGTTATCATTTTTATCGAGGGCTGACTGCTAGGCTGCGATGTGAATTGGCTCAAGTTAGCCAAGAGAATTTTGATGAGTTTGTGAGCTGTGCTATCGCTCAAGAATATTATTCCAACCTCTACCTCAAGGAAAAGAGGGAGAGGGATTCATCACAAGATGAAGACAATCGTCTACCTCAGAAGTATCGGTTGGTAATCCGTTCACCTTCCGGTCGAGGGATTCCACAAGAGGTGCAATCATTCTGGGAGTGTGACGACTCTTCTACTCCACAGAGGTCTTATTCACCTCTACCGCGGCAGCAACTTATTTCTTATGCACCTCAGTGTCAACAAGGTGCACTAGAACATTATTACCCTCAAGAGGCTGAAGATGAACAAGGTGATTTCTCAGTTGAACCGAGTGCTGTCCCCCTCCATATTGACAATGAGCCCAATGTCAATGAAGCAACTGAACCAAACAGCAACAACGTGTCTGCGGGTCCAGTTCCAAAAAGTGATCCTGGGCAGCCCAGAAAAGCTATGTCAAAAGTGGGGACAGTCAATTATGTGTCAGTCGATGATCTGCCAAAGGGAGGACCTGTTCTTGCCGGCAGGTTCACCTTAAATGACAAGCCGGTTGTCATTTTATTCGACTCGGGTGCGACACATAACTTCATTAGCAGGGCAACGGTGATCCGGGATCAGATCTCCACCACTATCACGAAAGGTTCCTACCTTATTCATTCGCCAGGTGGAGACATATCAACTAATGAAGTCGTCTCTCGAGCACCACTTTGCTTGGGTGGAAAAATTTATCCTACCACCCTCATCATTCTCGAAGACCAGGGAATCAATGCCATATTGGGAATATCATGGTTGACCTTCCATAGGGCTGTTCTGGACATCGAGAACAGGAGTGTTCACTTGGACTCTCCACTTCACGGACGTCAAACATTGTATCTCGGCGAAGCGGTCTCCAAAGACCCGGAAGTATGTAATGCCGAGGCTTGCAAATTAGAAGACATTCCGGTAGTCCGTGAATATCCGGACGTGTTTCCCGAAGATCTTCTAGGACTACCACCTGAGCGCGAGGTGGAGTTCAAAATAGAGTTGATACCGGGAACCACGCCGATCTCTCGGAGACCATACAAAATGGCTCCGAATGAATTAGCAGAATTGAAGGAGCAACTCAAAGATCTGATGGACAAGGGGTTTATTCGTCCAAGTTCATCACCATGGGGTTGCTCAGCGTTGTTCGTGAAGAAGAAGGATGAGACGCTGAGGCTATGCGTCGATTATCGTCCTTTAAATGCTGTGACCATAAAGAACAAGTATCCACTACCAAGAATTGATATTCTTTTTGATCAGCTAGTGGGTGCTAAAGTCTTCTCCAAGATGGACTTAAGGTCGGGATATCATCAAATCAAGATTCGCGCGGAAGATGTCCCGAAAACAGCATTCTCGACAAGATATGGGCTTTATGAATATCTTGTCATGTCATTTGGGTTGACCAATGCTCCAGCCCACTTTATGTATCTTATGAACTCGGTGTTCATGCCGGAGCTGGATCAGTTCGTCGTGGTATTCATCGACGACATCTTGGTCTACTCCAAATCTGAAGAGGAACACGCTAAACATTTGCATATTGTGCTCCAACGACTGAGAGATCACAAGCTCTATGCAAAGTTTAGTAAATGTGAATTCTGGATCAACCAAGTGCCATTTCTTGGACACATTATCTCAGCAGAAGGCATTGCTGTTGATCCAAGCAAGATTGAACAAGTGCAGAAGTGGAAGTCTCCAACATCAGTCCATGAAGTTCGTAGCTTCTTGGGTTTGGCTGGATATTACCGGAGGTTCATCCCGAGCTTCTCAAAAATCTCCAAACCTATGACGGAGCTACTGAAGAAAGGCATCAAGTATGATTGGAGCAAGCCATGTGAGGAAGCTTTTCAAGCGTTGGTGAAACACCTCACAACAGCCCCGGTTCTAGCTCAACCGGATACAACCAAGCCTTTTGATGTGTATTGTGATGCATCCGGCGTCGGGCTTGGTTGTGTACTCATGCAAGGAGGACGTGTGGTCGCATATGGATCACGGCAATTACGGAATCATGAGCAACATTATCCAACTCATGATCTCGAACTGGCTGCCGTGGTGTTAGCGTTGAAGATGTGGAGACATTACCTATTGGGAAATCTGGTTCATCTCTACACCGACCACAAAAGTTTGAAATACATATTCACTCAGAAAGAGTTGAATATGCGACAACGGCGATGGTTGGAGCTGATCAAGGACTATGAGATTGAAATTCATTATCATCCGGGCAAGGCAAATGTGGTTGCCGACGCACTCAGCCGGAAGTCTCATATTCATAGCCTAACCATCACGCCGATAGGAGAGGAAGAACCAAGTCTTTACTTGGTTCCATTTGGAGCTCTGCATAACCTAGCCCTCATACCCACAATAAAAGAGGAGGTTATGGCAGCTCAAAAGAAAGACAAGGGCATGGCTCATATCAAAAGGAGGTTAAAGAACAGGGAGATAAAATGTTTCCGGTTAGATGAGGAAGATACCTTGTGGTTCAAGGACCGGATAGTCGTACCCCGTGATATGAGGCTGCGGAAGAAAATCTTGGATGAGGCTCACTTATCCAAATTTTCTATTCATCCTGGCAGCAATAAAATGTACCAAGACCTCCGAAAGAAGTTTTGGTGGACACGTATGAAACGTGAAGTTGCAAAATACGTTTCAGAATGTGATACGTGTCGAAGAGTTAAGGCCGACCATGTGAAGAAGTCGGGCCTGCTGCAACCGCTACAAATACCGGCATGGAAGTGGGAAGACTTGAGTATGGATTTCATCGTTGGGTTGCCGATGACCTCCCGCCACCATGACTCGATTTGGGTAATCGTTGATCGATTAACCAAATCGGCACGTTTCATTCCGGTGCATACCAACTACAGCGCCAAGCAGTATGCGGAGTTATACATAGCGCGAATCTTATGCCTGCACGGAGTTCCCCGTACCATTGTCTCCGACAGAGGATCGCTGTTCGTATCCCGTTTCTGGGAACAGCTACACACATCCTTGGGAACTAAATTGATTCGAAGCTCCGCGTATCACCCTCAAACCGATGGACAAACGGAGAGGGTGAATCAAATACTTGAAGATATGCTGAGAGCATGTGTCATCCACCACGGTAAGAGCTGGGATGATCACTTACCGTTGGCGGAGTTCTCATATAACAACGGGTATCAATCAAGTATCAAAATGGCGCCTTATGAAGCTCTCTACGGCCGGAAGTGCCGCACACCCTTGAACTGGTGTGAATCCGGCGAGAGAGTTATTTACGGGATTGATCTCGTAAATGAAGCAGAAGAGCGGGTGAGGCTTATTCAGGAAAATCTGAAAGCCGCTCAGTCCAGGCAAAAGAGCTATGCGGATAAGAGACGTCGTCCTCTAAACTTTCATGTTGGGGACCACGTCTACCTCCGCGTATCTCCCATGAAGGGCATTCACCGATTCGGAGTGAAAGGGAAACTAGCTCCGCGTTTTATCGGTCCCTTCGCCATCATGGAAAGGTGTGGACCCGTGGCATACCGTTTGGAGCTACCGGCAGCCTTAGCCGGAGTGCATAATGTCTTCCACATATCTCAGTTGCGGAAGTGTTTAAAAGTTCCAACGGAGATTCTCAAGGGAGACATAGCAGATTTGAAGCCGGACCTCACTTATGTTGAGCGACCAACCTGGATAATTGATGAAAAGACTCGCGAAACCAGAAATCGGACGCTGCGATTTTTCAAGGTGCTATGGGAAAATCACACGTCCGACGAAGCTACATGGGAAAGCGAGGAATATTTGCAACACAATCATCCAGAGTTGCTAGAGGCGTATGTTGAGTAACTGTCCTCTCCACCTTGTCCTTAATCATGAATCTCGGGACGAGATTCTTTTTAAGGGGGGAGGAATGTAAAAGTCCCAAAACTTGTGAATAGAAAACTTGAGCTATGAATAAAGTTGAGTTTATATGCAAGAAATGGGACTTACAAAAACTTTTGTTTACTCATGAAAGTGTTGGCATGAGCAATAAAACTTTGAAATCAGTTTGAAATAAGAGGGCCACTTCCAAAAAGAAGAAGGGCATGTTTCAAAAGAGGAAATTCAAACTGTTGTTTAAAAAGTTATATTTGCAATGACCAACTCAAAGATCAGAGGGCATATTCAAACTCCCCAGGTTCAAATTGTAGAGGGGGCAAATTTGGAGGTGCTTTGATAGGAATATCAAAGGAACTTGTAAATTTCATCCAAATTTGAATTTAAACTCAAAAGTGAGGAATAACTTATCAAACTGCCAAATGACTTTTGGATTTAAGTTCCTCAGAGCTGAAGTTTACAATGTGCCAAAAATTGGGATATTTAGGAGAGGAGGTGAGTGGGACCCAATTGTCATTGAGGAGAGGGGGAGACTTAGCACATAAGCAACAGTCTCTCTGTTCAGACTCAAACCGGATCACTGTTTTTTTTCGCTCGAAGGACCGAACGCATGCGCGCGCGCCACCGAGACCACGCGACCGCCAGCTCCCGAGCTGCTTCGACGTCGGTTCCCCTTGCCCTTATCGTCCCCCCACCGAGAGCGCACACCTCACAGCACCGAGCCACGTCCGAGCCATGCGCCCTCCTCGCCACGGCGCCGTTTCCGGGAGCTTTTGCTGCCGCCGCGCCCACACGCTCGGGCTCCCGTCGTCAACCCTCTCCCTGAGCCGTGGACGCCCGGACGAGCTCGAAAGCAACGTCTCCCACACTCCCTGAAGCTGTCAAGGCCAGTTCTGAGGGTGCAGCGGGCTGCAATCGCCTCGGCGAGCCGGTTCTTCCCCGGCGGACCAACCTCGGCGACTTGACTCAAACCAAGCCACTCCCTTGTTTCACGCCCAACAAAGCGACGAGAAAGGTTGGTTACCACCTCTCCTTGCTGTCCACTGAGTTCGGGGTCAGTTCATGGGACCATCTAGCCGGAATTTGAGTTTTACTCACGGCGGTTTCTTTGGGTCGCCGGCTCCAGACCGGGAAATTCTTCCCCGAGGTGTGAGGGCTTCCAGTTGTGTGCTGGTGTCATGATCCTCAGCCTCCTACGGACCTCCTCGACCAAACAGCGCCCGATTCCATCAACCCTAGCCGAAGAAAGCCCAGTTTTACGCTGTCGCTGCAAAAAACCACCTCGGGCGCACGGTGACAGCATAGCTAGCGGCCTCTCCAAGCAAAATTGAGCACACGTCGATAATCTACACCTTCCACCGCTGCTGTAGCGCTAATCCTTCGTGCTTTTGGCGAGCTAGAACAGCGGCGCTACGTCGCCGAAGCTCGGTTAAGCCGCCACACCGTCGCGAGCTCGGTTAGGGCCAACGTCGGTGTAGGGAAACCCTCTCCCCGTGATCAGCGCACGAAATTAGGGGCTGACGGCAAGTTTGAGCATGGGAAGTGAACGGGGGCCTGGGTTCCGAAGTTTTCCGGCGAGCTCCGGCGGCGGGGGTCGCGCGGGAGCCGAAGGAAGACGAAGGTGGTCGGTCCCACCCGCCAGCGGCTGAACTTAAACATACGGGATTCTCTGTGGCCTCGGATCAAACTGTGACAATGCGGGAAAAGGTCTGTGGCCCCGTGTGGCTCGTGTTTCAGCGGTCGACACGTGGCCCTGTGGCCGCAGTCAGGGTTTAAACTTTTTCCGAATTAATTTGAATTCCAGATTCGGTTCAAACTTTGGATCTGCATAACTTTTGCTAGAGAGCTCCAAATTTAGTGATTCAAATTGGGTTGGATTCAGGATGAAATGCTCTATCCAAATATGCAACCCCATTTGCATGAAAACGAATAGAAAATTCTGGAAAATTCTTTAAAGCTTTTCAGCAAAAGAATTTTTGAGGGAGTTTGGTTTATCCAAAATTCCCCAAATTTTGCCAGGATAATCTTCAGGATATTAGGAGACTCCTGTAAAAGTTTCAGCTCATTTGGAGTTGATTTAGTTAGGGTAATTCTAATTCCAAGTTTCTGTATTCAAATAAGTACAGAACCATTTTCAGAGAATTTCCAAAACTTGGAAATTCAGTTCTGGGCATTCCTTAACTCCAAAAATCCTAGGAAAATTCAGACATACTCTCTGAGCTATGTATAAAATTATAGTTCACTTGGAATTGCATGAAAGTGCAAATTTAATCAGAATTAATTCCTTTTTGCTTAAATGCTTAGGGAATTGTTCTGGGTGATCCATTTAGTGAAATGTTCTGAATTTTGGTCCAGAGGACTTTCTTGTGACAAAGACCTCACAAGAAAATTTCCAGCTCCATTGGAGCCCTGGATCATTATGTCCTGTCCAACCATTATTAGTTGATTCCCACCCAAGTGATGGAACCCCACTCATCACTTGATGATAGTGCTTAAACACAAACCCAAACCACTAGCACCAGTTTCATTTTAAATTCTTAAACAAAGTTCCAGTTTCAAACTTGGCTTTAGCATTTGTTAGCAAAAAGTTTTACAATTAAACATGTATGCATGTTCATAACGTGTAGTGTTTGAACGTGGAAGAGTGAAGGAGAAGTTGAACTTGGATCAAGGAGCAAGAAGGCAGGGATTAAGCCTCAAGTCATCATCAGCAGCTAACTTCATCTTACCTGACTTAAGTCACCTGCAAAACCAAGGCAAGCCCCGGTTTGCACTTAAGTTGTTTTTAAAGTTTTCCCTTTGTTCACTACATTTGGTCAAGGTTTGTATGTGCATTAGGTCAAGGATGAGTGATACTCCACTTGCATAGCCAAACATGAACCCTGAGGTCAAGGGTAGAAATGTGTCATCGCTGTAGCATAGGGCAATGCTAAATAGACTAGGGCATCCGGTAGAAGACGAGTAGTTGGAAACTACTCGCGAGCTATAGTTTAGAATATCATAAGTGTGGTTGGGAAACGAAGCAAACTAAAGTTTACATTTCTAAAGATGAGACCGGGCAGAGGGGTTAGGCTGCGACAAGACGAGGTCTTGGTCGAGTAGCTCTGCCTGTGTCGGTTAAGGACCGATGCGTATGCCGCGTCCAGGAGCAAGTATTGAGTTGTGTACCGGATGCTTACTGATATATGGGAACCAGGAAACCGATGTACCAGGTTCACTGGACTGTAGAGGCATACCACACCGTCTCGTTAGACCTATGAGCCCGAGACGGCGCGACCGGTTCTACAGTTTAGTGTCCTGAGAAAGGTTGCCACATACGACGTAATGGAGGACGCCAGAGTTGGGTCTTCAGAGGCGGGCGTATGTGTCGAGTTATCCGGGTAGTGTTTGATTCGAATCACCGTCCCTCGCGGTTATTGAGTACCGCTTGCTCCCATGTTGTGACGTAGTTAATCAACTTGTGTGGAAACAGTTTGTAAAAAGTTTAATTGCTGTTGTGATTATGTTAAGTTGCATGAAAACCATGTTTGAAGTAGAGATAGATCAAACTAAATTTATTTTTCACCTTGGGACAAGTAACATTGGAATGAAGCGTTTCTTGTTTGATTGTTGAGTTCCAATGTTGCTGGGCGCAAGGTCTCTACTATTATGGCTAAAATCTGAAAGTTAAGGATGAACTCGTAGGCGAGTCTTTTCGCAAAGGACAGGCTTAGGTCTTAGGTTACTTTCACATAGAGTTCCATGCTTTAGGAGAGACGGTTAAGTCTTGCTGAGCCTTTGTGCTCACTCTTGCTATATAAGTGGTTTTGCAGGTAAGCATCGACGCTATAAAGAAGGTTGTCCGGTGAGACTCGGGAACTTCCGAGTCATGTCACCCTTGGAGGACCTAGCCGCTGCCTTGTCTTCGTGTTGCTAGCGAGAGGAGTCCGCGGGCTGGACCTCTTCTCGGTGCTTCATAGTTATTCAACGTGAGCTGGTTATAGACTTCCGCTGTAGCTATTTTGTGTAAAGTATTTACAAAGAATAATTGTAACCTTCCGCTTTTGATTTATGTAATACTGTGTTCCTTATATGTGTGCTGTTGGGTGCCGCATAACACGGCACCACCCAATGCGATTCCTCGGGCAAGGCGGCACGACCTCGTGATGGAGGTCGGGCCCCCCTCAAGGGATCGAGGCAAGTTGGATGATTTGGTTGGTGATGGGTGCACGAGACTCGGGTTTGTGTGTAGTACTTGCCTCGATCCTAAGGACCGGTTCATGGAGCATGTAACCTGGCTTTACCGTGCCAACCACATGCTGAGATGGGGCAGCTTGGCCAATTAATTAGGTGTATCCCCGGCGTAGTATGAGTGTGTTGGATGGTGCGGGGAGTAGGTGTCAGCTGGACTACCATATGAACCGCAAGGCTCAAGAGGGGGCCACTGCAGCGGGGTTGGAGCCTCTTGTATGCTGTTAGGGGTGAAACCTCAGTGGGCCCACGCTCGTCGGGAATCACTTTGTAAAGGTTTCGTAGTGATATCCTGGCTACACACCTGGGAAGTGTGAATGTGGTTCGCGACCACTGGCATAATGGAGGTTCTTTTAGTCCACCCGGCAACGGGGGATGAAATCACTACATGTGGGTACAGTGGTACAAACTCTGCAGAGTCAAAACTGTCATGACAGCCGTGCTCACGGTCAAGAGCGGCTTGGACTTATTCATGATTAGAGGATGATGAATTTGGAAGTTGAGGATGTTAAGCGGGGAGCTTGATATTGGAAATGATGTTATGGTTATTTGATTATGATGATGGATTGGGAGATTGGGATCATTTCACCTGTGTAGTAATGTAGATGCTTAATAATCTAAGGTGGTAGGTATT
This sequence comes from Neostapfia colusana, assembly GCA_030760725.1. NCBI lineage: Eukaryota > Viridiplantae > Streptophyta > Magnoliopsida > Poales > Poaceae > Neostapfia > Neostapfia colusana. The sequence goes on along the minus strand of JASWHV010000013.1, from coordinate 35,509,452 downwards.
AATTGCGTAGTGCTTTAACCATGAGTTCAACATCTCCTTGCTCTAGCTATGCATGACATAACTTTCCCACACTTGCTGAGTACCAACGGTACTCAAACTTGCATATTTATTGGTTTAAATTGCTGCTCAGGTCAAGGGGATGAGGTGATGTTTAATGACCAAGACTTCGGACCCGAAGAAGGATTCTAGGTTCATGGAGTCCCCCGGGCAACGCCTGTGACGAAGTACACAAGAATAATATTCCGCTGCTATTTTATTTACATGTTATGAACTTATTATCGCCCATCGAGACGTATGCGTTGTAAGACATATTTATATTTGACACCTGGCTTGTAATAAATGATGCTTCACTATTTGTCATCACATGTATGAGAAAATTATCCCGGCATACATGTGATATTCACTCGGTTGTTCTTTGAGAAAAACCAGGTGTGACATTCACGGCCAACACCGACGACCACCATTGCTGGTCCAGATCCTCCTCACGTCACAAGCTCATCTATTTGTGATGAACATGAAGAAGAAGAAGCTTGTGAAGTGTCCACTCCCCTCCGGATTCTCAAAAGTCATCCTCCACAACAAATTATTAGAAGCTTGTATGAACAAGTTACAAGATCCAGGTTTTTCGACCCCAATTCTCATGCTCATTCTGCTTTTGTTGCTTCTTTTGAATCCAAAGATATATCACACGCACTCACTAATGAATCTTGGATTATTGCCGTGCAAGAAGAGTTAGAAAATTTTGAAAGAAATAATATTTGGAAACTTGTACCTCCACCTCAAGGTCACACTTTAATTGGAACTAAATGGGTGTTTAAAAATAAACAAAGTGAGGATGGGGTTGTGGTTAGGAATAAGGCTAGGTTGGTTGCTCAAGGTTTCACACAAGTTGAAGGTCTAGATTTTGATGAAACTTTTGCTCCTGTTGCTAGATTAGAAGCCATAAGAATTTTGTTAGCTTTTGCTGCATCTAAAGGTTTTAAGCTATATCAAATGGATGTTAAAAGTGCTTTTCTTAATGGCTACATAGATGAGGAGGTTTATGTCAAACAACCACCTGGTTTTGAAAATCCAAATTTTACTAATCATGTTTATAAACTGTCCAAAGCCTTGTACGGTCTCAAACAAGCCCCTAGAGCATGGTATGATAGGTTAAAAACATTCTTACTTGAAAAGGGGTTTACCATGGGCAAGGTTGATAAAAATCTTTTTGTGCTTAAGCATGGCAATGACTCATTATTCGTTCAAGTGTATGTGGATGATATTATCTTTGGTTGTGCTTCTCATGATCTTGTGTCCCAGTTTTCAGCTATGATGAGTTCAGAATTTGAGATCAGTATGATGGGAGAACTCATGTACTTTTTGGGGCTGCAAATCAAGCAAATCAAGGAGGGTACCTTTGTGCATCAAACAAAGTATACAAAAGATCTCCTAAGGCGCTACAACATGGACAAAAGCAAGCCTCTTCGGACACCAATGGGATAAGCAACAACACTTGAACTTGATGAAGATTGTGATCCTGTTGATCAAAAAGAATATAGAAGCATGATCGGATCACTTTTGTATCTCACGGCATCAAGACCGGACATACAATTCAGCGTATGTCTTTGTGCACGGTTTCAAGCCTCCCCACGTGCTTCACATCGTCAAGCCGTCAAAAGGATTCTCAGGTACTTACATGGAACTCAAGAATTTGGCATTTTTCTCCCTTCTTCCTCAACCGTTACTTTGAAAGCTTTTTCCAATGCTGATTTTGGGGGTTGTAGGATTGATAGGAAAAGTACTTCTGGTGCTTGTCATTTTCTTGGTAATTCACTTGTTGCCTTGACCTCTAGAAAACAAAGTTCAGTTGCACAATCCACAGCTGAATCTGAATATGTAGCTGCTGCTAGTGCTTGCTCACAAATTCTTTGGATTGTTCAAACACTTAAGAACTATGGGGTTGATCTAGATAGTGTTCCACTGTTTTGTGATAACACTAGTGCCATTTGCATTGCTAAAAACCCTGTGCAACATTCGAGAACTAAGCACATTGATATTAGGTATCACTTTCTCCGTGATAATGTCGAAAAAGGGAACATTGTGCTTCGCCATGTAGATACCAAACAACAATTGGCTGACATTTTTACAAAACCTTTGGATTTCACTCATTTTTGTTATATTCATAGTGAAATAGGGGTTATGCATCCTCATGGCTTAAATTGATGGAGAATTTTGAAACTTGGGAAGTCTATGTGTGAATCTGAAATTAAAATAATATGTGCATAGTATTTCATGCATATATGACTTTGTGATTCCTTTTTCATGCTGAAAGTTCTTACTACATTACTCGTGTTATCCATTTTGTATTTTTTACCATGTCTAGTAATTGGAATAATTACTTACACTAAATCTGGTCATGGTCAAACTTTCTCGCTGTTTTGAACTTGTTGCATGCTCACAAGTGCTTTTAATCATAAAGAATTAATCAAGTAATCAACTCACATGTTGAGTTTTTATGTTCAAATAAAAAATGAGAAAAGATCAAGAGAATATGCATGCTTCGCACTTCTTCTTTTGAGATGGCTTATCATTGCACTTAGATATGAACTTGAAAGGAGTTGTGTATGACTAAAACCATGTCCTTAAGCTTCTGACTGTCAAATGACATAGGCTTGGCTTGGTTGGTTAGAATAAGCCTGATGCTGCATATAATCTCTTGCAAATGTCATAAGATCAAAATTTGTGCTTTAAATGTTAAATAAAATGCAGCAACAAGTGTCATGCTTTCAGGTCTTGAAATAGTTAAGTTTGTGAGATCATGACTTGCTTAAATTGAAAATTACACCTGATCTCTAACATGGCTTACACTACTTTATGTATCTCATTGATGTGTTAGTGTACGTTACTTGATAGTATGATTTGGATGAGCTTTGTTTTATATGTATATGTTATAATGTGCTCATAACAAATTAAAATTTCTCTTTTGTACCTTGATGAATACATTGTCAAAGGGGGAGAAATTGATCACACATTGCACACATTCACAAAGTGTTTTGGCACGATTCTTCTCAGGGGGAGAATTTTCGGTATTTTTGTTTTTCTTCTCATTTTATTTCTGATTTTACAAAGGGGGAGAAATTGTTTTCAAAACATTTCATGTGAATAAGCCAATGTCCGGATTTTAAGTGGTGTTGCCAATGCATTCACCATGGGGGTGATTGTGAGACCTATGTGTGTTGAATACATTGGCTTTGATGATAAAAGTTTTGAATACTACCAGAACACCTTTTTAACAAGGTCCAAGCTCTTGCAAGGTCCGACGATAGGTCTGACTTATTTTGGGTAGCTCCGGCAAGGTCTGACGTAAGGTCCGACTTGCTTTGTCTAGATCTGACTTATTTTGGATAGGTCTGAATTGTTTTTTCTAGCTTCGGTGCTAGGTCCGACTATCTTTGGTAAATTCCGTGCTAGGTCCGACTAAGCTTTAGTAAGCTCCGGCGCTAAGTCCGACTAGCTTCAGTAAGCTCCGGTTAGCTTTGGTAAGGTTCGGAGCTTGATTGCAATGGTTCTGCTTTTAACTTGCAATGTTTCAAACTTGCTTTACTCTTATGGAAAGTTTGCTTAGTATTATTTTAATAGGTTTTTGTTGTGTTTTGGTGGTTATGGCTGATATCATTTTGCTATGGTTTACAACATGCTTATGTGAGGTGCTCACGTAAGATGTTGTAGTTTCGGAAATAACGAGAGTCAAGTCGAGGACTTGTGCTCGGAAGTATTGGTTGTTTATTCATGTGCAGGTGTTGCTTGAGTTCAAGACATGGCTGGTGACGGGATCCATTGAACTAGTCTTAGGGAGAAGATGAGGTTCAACAACCAATTTCGGGAGGAATTGTGGTCGAGTTGATCGGGAGGTTGCACAGTATGTTTGAATCAAGAACAATGCATATGAAGGTATCTTGGACGTCGTTGGAAGATGTTTGCACGTGTGCAAGGAGTGCATGGACGTGGCTGCATGGTTCCAAGGCGTGATGAAGAGATGTGAACGTAAAGAATTGGTCGGAAAGGTCCAACCAACTAGGTTATGGACTCAGGCTTTGGCTGAGTCGTGTTTGACTCAAATATGGAAAGTTTTGAGTTGGTTATGATAGGATTTCGTGTGGGTCACGAATTTGAGTTGTTTTAGGAATGTTTGGGACGTTCCTAAGGTGTTTGGAAGTCTTAAGATTGCTTCTATCTGCGTATAGAAGAGTCTTGAGCAGTATTGGGAAGTTACAGTTTGAATCCAAGTAGGAGTAGGAGTCCTAGTTTGAATTGGATTGGCCATAGAGCTGGTTATATAAGCAAGGGAGGCCAGAGCTCGTGGGGCATGACTTTGGGGCTGTTCATCTTGTTTTGATAAATAATATTCGTATTCTAAGGGAACTTTTGTGCCTTGTTCGTCTGACTTGTTTCAGACAAGTTTTTCTCGTCGACTTTCTGTTCAGCACTACCTTGCTTCGGTGGTTTTATCATAACTCGAGTTTTAAAGATCCAATTGATGTGATTTTTTTTGGATTGTCTCCACAACTTGATTATATATCATCTGCGAAAATGTCACAGTCATTGAATTTGTGGTTTCTGATCTACACGAGTTTCTTTGCAGTATTCTAGAACTGTTTTTCTTGCGTAGGACAGATTGACCTTTGTTCAATCTTTCGATCGTAACTTGAGTTTCTCTTAACGGATTTTCATGATTCTTGTTGTGACGTATTCGTGACTTGATTCTCTACAATCTATACTAGTTTTGTCACAGTTGAACATGTTCAGATTAGTCGCACACACGGTTTCTTTAACAGATCGGTTTTCTGCTGAAGGGTGTTTTGTTGCTTCTGCTGAAAAGTTTTTATCTACCATTCACCCCCCCTCTGGTAGATTTACACGTGTATTTCGATCCTACACTATTCCCAACACATATCTGATACCACGCTGTGGGGACCCGGGACGCGGCCCCGGCAGGAGCTCATCGGGTGGTGCCGTGATATGCGGCATCCAACATCACACGGGTCGAGGAAACACATCACGTTACATAAATCTGTTTGCGGAAGCGTACAAGAGTATTTTACAAATACATATTTTAAAATAAACTACAGCGGAAAAATATAACTCTCACGACTCATTTCTAACTTAGCAACAAAGAAACAGTCCAGCCCGCGGACGTTTCTTACTAGCAACACGAAGAACGAACCGCAGCGGCGAGGATGCTCTTGAGTAACCACTCGGGATTTCCGAGTCTCATCGGCATCCCTTCTCATAAGCATGAAGTCAAATATCTGCAAAACAACTCGGATAGCATCCGTGAGCATAACGCTCAGCAAGACTTAACCGTCACCCTATTCATGAAACTCTACATGAGGTTATGAACATAAAGTAGGATGGCATAATGCATAATAAACTCGCCTAAAAGTGAATCCTTACTTTCAAGTGTTATTAGCAGCAATTTAAAAATGACCTTGGGCATGCCACATCGGAGTCCACAATCAAACAAGAAACGCTTACCCCCGATGTAATTTGCTCACAGTGTAAATGAATCGAGTTTGCTCTACCTATACATCAAGATCCATCACAAAGCTAGTATGAAACTTCAAACCATAATGATTACTTCCTATCTCATGCAAGTTCTTACTACATCATTACTGTGAGAACAAGTATGCTCGGTCCTTTCTGCGAGCGACGGTGATTCGAATCAATAACACCCGGACTACACGACACGTACGCCCGTACTCGACGTTGCAGACAGCAACCATCACTGACGTCGTACGTGGCAGCCTTTCCCCCGTTTCACCCACGTTGAATCGATCAAATTGCCCCATACAGTAGCCACTCTCATGGTGCACCTACCGACATGAGATGTCATGAGAATGTTACCCACATACTGCACACCGGCCGTCTCGTCTGAGGCGACCCGAAAAGGCTCAAAGCAAGCTTCCCGAGGTACATCGGTTTACTGGGTCCCATATAACCAGCATTAGTCCGGTACACAACTCAAAATTGCTCAACAGGGCCGCATACGGATCGGTCCTTGACCGACACGGACAGGTCTATAGCACCCAGGCCCCTATGTCCTGCGGCCCCTACAACCTTCCGGTCTCAACTTTAACTTGCTACACATTTTCTGAACCAATCCCGTATGTCCCTGTTGTCCTGATCATGATAGTAGTATCTCACCACTCGACTTCTACCAAACCTTACTTAAGCATGGCAGGTCTACATGGTGAAAGACATCTACCCAACACTCCATGGGTCCATTTGGTTATGCAAGAGGAGTATCAAAGCACTAGATCTAATGCACATTTCATATCTTAACCGAAAGTGAATACAAAATAAAAACTTAAAAGCTGTTAAATGCAAACCGGAGCTTGCCTGTTTTGCAGGGTAGTCGTATATAATCAGTTAGTGATCCTCGCTGATCAACCCTTGATTCTCCGGAGTATGATTCACTTCAATGAATCGCTCCTTCGAACCCCCTTCGTCGTGAATCCTAATGACATGTATATGCACATGTTTTACAGAATGCAATGGAAAGAATTGAAGACTGGATTTCTTAGGAACAGAGGTTGTGTGGAAATGCCAAGAATGGCTTGTTTTGCCTCTGTTGTGCAAAGAATTATGAAAGAACTAAATTGGTCTTAGTGTTTTAGCTATACACTAGCTAACTTTCCTAATAACCATAAAACATGAGCTGAAAAGATTTGCATGCAACTGAAGAACAAGAACTCCAATGGCCTCAAAACTTTCACAGCATGTTCTATACTACCTAGAGATTTAGCTTGCCAAATTGCAGCTAATGTGGAGTCAAATTGTGTATTCCATAATTCCTACAATATCTCTTATGTATTTCCCCATACACATAAGTATGGAGAACAATAACAGGGAGTTCTAATGATCAAATTGAGCTGATAATTTACATTTGAGTTCCTGGTCACATGAAAGTACTTTGATCCAAAATTTAGACCTTTTACTTGAGTAGTTCCTCCAGAACAATTCCTTAAGCATTTCTACTCAAAAGAATTAATTCTGAAGTACTGTGCATTTTCATGCCCAATTTAGGGAACTACAATTTCAAGTATGTCTCAGAGAGCATGCCTAAATTTTCCTATGATTTTGGAGCTATGAATTGCCTAGAATAGATTTTTTTTAAGTGGGAAACATTTTCTGAAAATGGTTCTGGAGTCTTATAAACACAGCAGTTTGTATTTAACAAACTCCTACTCAAATGATCTTCAATTGAGCCGAAAATTTGCTAGAAGGTCAACAATATGCTAAACAATATTTGGCAAAATTTGAGGATTTTTGGATCAATCAAACTCCCTCAATAATTCTTTTACAGAAAATATTCAAAGAATTTTCCAGAATTTAATATAGACTTTCATACAATTTGGAGTTCATATTGGGATAGATATTTGCAAAATGAATCCAAACCAATTTGAATCACTCAATTTGGAGATTCCTACATAAAGATATGATTTTCCAAAGTTGTGGCAATCTCTGGAATTATTTTCCCTATTGAAATTCAACTGGGCCCACTATTTAAACTCCAGCCACTGGAATCGAAGCCACACCGGGTCACACGGTTCTCAGCGCGCCTGCACAGAGGATCCGGGCCACAGCCAATCACAGTTTAAATTTTTCAGCTGCTGACAGCCGGGGCCCACACCTCCTTCTTCTTCCTCCGGCTGCTTTCCTGCGTCCGCGTGCTCCACCTCGCCGGAGCAACCGGATGCTCGCCGGACGACCGTTTCCGGCCGCCATCCGAGATGGGGCTCGCCGCTAGGGCGTTATGGAGGCCGGGGAACACAACTGTGGTACTTGTTTGAGCTGCCGGTGACTGGAAGTACCCCGGCGACGTGCGACGGCCTCGGGTGGACTTCGGCGCCATCGGCCGAGGGTTCTAGCACGCCAAAAGATCGCCTAACTTGCTCTACAGCACCAGTGGGTGATCAAAAGCTTGGCATGACCTCGAAGTAGCTCAGAAACGGAGGCAAATGGATCAGCACCGTGCGCCCGATCGGTACCGCCGAAGAAGTGTTCGGAAAAACTCAAATTCTGCCGTTCTGAGGGGGTCTCATGCTAGGGTTTCTAAAGACAATATGATTGCCGGCTAGTCCAGCTTCTATGTGCAAAGTATGACGTGCTAAGAACAATTAGAGGGAGAGCATTCGTGGTTTCTGTACCGGACGCTCGGGTTGTGTACGCCGGAGCAAAAACTTCAAATTCGCCGGCTACGCTCCACAGTTTGCTCCAAGCTTTGGGTCGAAGCAGCACGGTGGTCGTGCGCACCCGTTGCCGTGCTCGATCGGGCATGAAACACGCTGTGGCGAGTTGTCCACGAGCGCCCGATCACCGGTTTAAGTTAGGTTGCTGCGGTGGAGGTGTTCTAGGGCTCGGGAACGCCGGAACTCGGCGCGTTTTGTGTCAAGGAGGTGGAAATAGGCTTGAGGTCCATTTAGCAGCTCGGGGTGGAAGGTGGCGCGAGTTTTTCTGCTGGTTTCCGATCAAGCCGAGGAGGCGGCGCTGTGGGTTCTTTGTTTGTGCGTTGCTCGTGAGGAGGAGAGAACCAAGTCGATTGCTCGGTCTGTGGGGGGGGGGGGGGTGGATCACGTAGAGAGCACGAGGGGCATTCAATTGATCGCCAGCGCGTGGAAGAGGGTGCAGGAGGTGGCTCTGCCACTCTCTCAGTGGCTCACGGTGAGAAGGTACTCGTGGAGTTGAAAACAGAGAGCCACACTTAGTGTGCAAGTCACAATTTTCAGACCATGACATGTGGGCTCCACCCAATATCCTCCCCAAAGATCTCAAGTCAATCTTCATCCATTCAAAGGTTTTGAATTTGAAAAGTGGGCTAGCATTTGAATTTCCCCAATTTCAGTTTGAATTTGCATAGCAAATTTGAATTTGGTTGGAAGTTGAAAATGCTTCCATTTAATTCCTTTTTGAGCCCACCCTAAAAATGAAAAGTTTTCCACCCTAAACTTCCACACTTCCAAGATATAGGGCTGCATAAGTCTTCAAAGTCTTTGGCCACAAATTGGTGTGAACTTTGAAGTTTGAAATCTGATTTTCAAGCTTCAATGCAAAGAGGTATTTAAATCCTTATTGGTTCAACACCTTCAAATAAAAATGTGAGCCTCATTTTGGATGATCATCCATGTATCACTTTGCATGAAGAAAAGTTTTAGCAAGTCCTATTTTTCATGCCTTTGCCACACATATGAATTTAAACCTCAGTTTTATTCATATACATTTTTGGGACTTTTTACACCTCACCTCCACTTATCTACACAAGAAAGGTGCATCACTGTGTGTAGAAGGTGTAGCCGAAAGTCGTTTCGCATATGACCAGTCATAGGACGAGAATTTCCAAATATACCGAAAGCTAGTTCATATGGCCCGAGCTCACCTTAGACTGAAATTCGGATTCCACGCACTCTTATTAGTTGAGCCGGTTGGACAGTAGGTTCTACACATGCTAGTGAACACGCTCGAGGAAGAAGTAAGGGAAACCGTTGAGGGTCGGCCGTGATATGGCCGTATTCTTCGCCACCGATGCAAAGTACCTCGGCTCAACGTCGAGAGTATGGTTGCCGGCGTTTATAGCTTCCAAAAGGTCTCGTTTCATGATCCTCGTGCTCCACTGATGCTCTCCGAGGAATTTCCAATTGATTTGGTGCCAGGTAGTGTGAGACCGACCTCGCTGGAACCCTAGGTCCCGCTGTCACCGGTGCACACGTGTTTCCGGCCATCGCCTGCGGCCGGCGAGCTCACAGCTGAGTTCAGGAGGTCAGAAAATGGGGAGGCGGCGAGTTTTGAGCCGAGAGGTGGCCGGGAACTCGATTCCGGCGAGTCTCGCCGGAGACCGCCGCTGCCGGGTGTTTGGTGCAAGGAGGAAGAAGAAGCAGTGCGTGTGGGGCCCACCGACAGAAGTTTAAACTTTTATCTGATTTTCAGATTTAGTTCAAATTTCAAACCCACACAACTTTGGCTAGGAAACTCCAAATCGAGTGAACCAAATTTTGTTGGATTCAGCTCTCTGAGTACTTTCCAACAAATCAAGTTTCACTTTATGAAAATCCTTATTTCTCCAGAATTAATTCTTCAAATTCAAATTGTTTAGAACTTTAACTGGAGAACCCTTTGGAGGAACATTCTGAAATTTGGCCAGAATGTTCATCATAATATCCTGGAAATACCATAAAAATTTCAGATCCATTTCAGCTCATTTGATCCACCTAAGGGTGTGATTAATAAAACTGTTCCAGAGAAAATGGAAAATATCCAGAAATATTTTCAGAACTTTCCTGAAATTGTTTATCTCATATCCTTAGTTAATAACCTTCAAATTAAGTGAAACCAACTCCATTAGAACACTATGAAAATCTAGTTTTCAGAAAGTCATGGCTTGCTCCAAGAAAAACCCTAGAACACCCTAAGAGCTCCAATTAAGGCCAAGTACACAATTAATTGTGGAGAGCTCAAATGAGCTTTACTGCAAACGAAACTTGGCCAAGTCTCTGTTTAGGTTGTATACAAACCACAGTAAAAACTTCAGAGTCATTGGGTCTGTATACTAAGACTTATAGTCCTCACAAATTCAACTTCAATTCAAATGCATTCAAATTGATACATATATGTATTTATCTCATGTAGTCGCTAAGGTTGAGGAGGAGCTCCAGAGGATCAGCTAGCCTATGACCAATAGCAGCAAGGAAAGCTCCGATTTGCATTAGCCTTTTATAAATTTTACTGTTTTGAGAACTTAATTTGAGCACCCACTTAAATTTTGCATTAGAGTCTTGTTTGAAAACCCAAATGCATAGCCAAGAAAACCCTGGGTTGGGCTTAGGTTTGTAAACCTCGATTAGCTACTGCAATGCTAACATAGTGTAGGATTTGTTACAAGTCGAGTAGTTGGAACTGCTCGAGAGAATAGGCTAGAGGCACACTACTCGGGTAAAGATAGCAAATGGAACACATGGCAAGAAAAATGAGACCGAGCGGAGAGTAAGGGCAGCAGGACGTTGGGGCCTGGGTGCCATAGCTTCGCTTGTGTCGATTGAGGACCGATCCGTGTGCGGGCCTGTTGAACAAGCTAGAACAGTACCGAAAACCTACCGGATATATGGGAACCTGTAGGATCGATGTACACATGTAAAGCTACCAGAGGGGGGGGGTGAATGGTAGATAAAAACTTTTCAGCGGAAGCAACAAAACACCCCTCAGCAGAAAACCGATCTGTTAAAGAAACCGTGTGTGCGACTAATCTAAACGTGTTAAACTGTGACAAAACTAGTATAGAATCAAGTCACGAAGACGTCACAATAAGAATCATGAAAATCCATTGAGAGAAACTCAAGTTACGATCGAAGGATCGAACAAAGGTCAATCTGTCCTACGCGAGAAAAACAGTTCTGGAATACTGCAAAGAAACTCGTGTAGATAAGAAAACACAAATTCAATGACCGTGAAATTTTCATATATGATAGATAATCAAGTTGTGAAGACAACCCAAAAAGAATCACATCAATTGGATATGTAAAACTCGAGTTATGATAAAACCACTGAAGCAAGGTAGTGCTGAACAGAAACTCGACGAGAAAAACTTGTCTGAAACAAGTCAGATGAACAAGGCACAAAAGTTCCTTTAGAATACGAATTTTATTTATCAAAACACAAGAGGAACAGCCCCAAAGTCGTGCCCCACGAGCTCTGGCCTCCCTTGCTTATATAACCAGCCCGAAGGCCAACCCAACTCAAACTAGCACTCCTACTCCTACTTGGATTCAAACTGTAACTTTCGAATACTGCTTAGGACTCTTCTATACGCAGATAGAAGAAATCTTAAGACTTCCAAACACCTTAGGAACGTGTCCCACATTCCTAAAATAACTCAAATTCGTGTCCAACACAAAATCCTATCATAACCAGCTCAAAACTTTCCATATTTGAGTCAAACACGACTCAGCCGCAGCCTGAGTCCATAACCTAGTCGGTTGGACCTTTCTGACCAATTCTTTACGTCCACATCTCTTCATCACGCCTTGGAACCATGCAGCCACGTACATGCACTCCTTGCACACGTGCAAACATCTTCCAACGATGTCCAAGATATCTTCATATGCATTGTTCTTGATTCAAACATACTGCGCAACTTCCCGATCACCTCAACCACAATTCCTCCCGAACTTGGTTGTTGAACCTCATCTTCTCCCTAAGACTAGTTCAATGGATCCCGTCACCAGGCATGTCTTGAACTCAAGCAACACCTGCACATGAATAAACAACCAATACTTCCAAGCACAAGTCCTCGACTTGACTCTCGTTTGTTCCGAAACTACAACATCTTACGTGAGCACCTCACATAAGCATGTTGTAAACCATAGCAAAATGATATCAGCCATAACCACCAAAACACAACCAAAACTTAGTAAAATAATACTAAGCAAACTTTCCATAAGAGTAAAGCAAGTTCAAAACATTCAAGTTAAAATCAGAACCATTGCAATCAAGCTCCGAACCTTACCAAAGCTAACCGGACCTTGAACCGGAGCTTACCAAAGCTAGTCGGACCCAGCGCCGGAGCTTACTAAAGCTTAGTCGGACCTAGAACGGAACTTACCAAAGCTAGTCGGACCTAGCACCGGAGCTAGCAAAAACAAGTCGTACCTAGCCAAAATAAGTCAGACCTAGACAAAGCAAGTCGGACCTTACGTCGGACCTTGCCGGAGCTACCCAAAACAAGTCGGACCTATCATCGGACCTTGCAGGAGTTTGGACCTAGAGTCGGACCTTGTTAAAAAGGTGTTTTGGTAATATTCAAAAAATTTATCGTCAAAGCCAATGTATTCAGCACACATAGGTCTCACAATCTCCCCCTTGATGAATGCATTGGCAACACCTCTTAAAATCCGAACATTGGCTTATTCACATGAAAAGTCTTTGTAAACAATTTCTCCCCCTTTGTAAATCAGAAATAAAATGAGAAGAAAAACAAAAATACCAAAAATTCTCCCCCTGAGAAGAATCATGCCAAAACACTTGTGAATGTGTGCAATGTGTGATCAATTTCTCCACCTTTGACAATGTATTCAGCATGGTACAAAAGAGAAATTTTAATTTGTTATGAGCACATTATAACATATACATATAAAACAAAGCTCATCCAAATCATACTATCAAGTAACTTACACTAACACATCAATGAGATACATAAAGTAGTGTAAGCCATGCTAGAGATCAAGTGTAATTTTCAATTTAAGCAAGTCATGATCTCACAAACTTAACTATTTCAAGACCTGAAAGCATGACACTTGTTGCTGCATTTTATGACATTTAAAGCACAAATTTTGATCTTATGACATTTGCAAGAGATTATATGCAGCATCAGACTTATTCTAACCAACCAAGCCAAGCCTATGTCATTTGACAGTCAGAAGCTTAAGGACATGGTTTTAGTCATACACAATTCCTTTCAAGTTCATATCTAAGTGCAATGATAAGCCATCTTAAAAGAAGAAGTGCGATGCATGCATATTCTCTTGATCTTTTCTCATTTTTATTATTTGAACATAAAAACTCAACATGTGAGTTGATTACTTGATTAATTCTTTATGATTAAAAGCACTTGTGAGCATGCAACAAGTTCAAAACAGCAAGAAAGTTTGACCATGACCAGATTTAGTGTAAGTAATTATTCCAATTACTAGACATGATAAGGACTATAAAATATATAACACGAGTAATGTAGTAAGAACTTTCAGCATGAAAAAGAAATCACAAAGTCATATATGCATGAAATACTATGCTCATATTATTTTAATTTCAGAATCACACATAGACTTCCCAAGTTTCAAAATTCTCCCGCAATTTAAGCCATGAAAATGCATAACCCCTATTTCACTATGAATGTAACAAAAACGAGTGAAATCCAAAGGTTTTGTAAAAATGTCAGCCAATTGTTGTTCGGTATCTACATGGTGAAGCACAATGTTCCCTTTTTTGACATTATCACGGAGAAAGTGATACCTAATGTCAATGTGCTTAGTTCTCGAATGTTGCACGGGGTTTTTAACAATGCAAATGCATTAGCGTTATCACAAAACAGTGGAACACTATCTAGATCAACCCCATAGTCCTTAAGTGTTTGAAAAATCCAAAGAATTTATGAGCAATCACTAGCAGCAGCTACATATTCAGATTCGGCTGTGGATTGTGCAACTGAACTTTGTTTTCTAGAGGACCAGGCAACAAGTGAATTACCAAGAAAATGACAAGCACCAGAAGTACTTTTCCTATCAATCCTACAATCCCCAAAATCAGCATCGGAAAAAGCTTTCAAAGTAACGGTTGAGGAAGAAGGAAGAAAAATGCCAAATTCTTGAGTTCCATGTAAGTACCTGAGAATCCTTGATGGCTTGACGATGTGAAGCACGTGGGGAGGCTTGAAACCATGCACAAAGACATACGTTGAACTGTATGTCCGGTCTTCATGCCGTGAGATACAAAAGTGATCCGATCATGCTTCTATATTCTTTTTGATCAACGGGATCACAATCTTCATCAAGTTCAAGTGTTGTTGCTGTTCCCATTGGTGTCCAAAGAGGCTTGCTTTTGCCCATGTTGAAGTGCCTTAGGAGATCTTTTGTATACTTTGTTTGATGCACAAAGGTACCCTCCTTGGTTTGCTTGATTTGCAGCCCCAAAAAGTACGTGAGTTCTCCCATCATACCGATCTCAAATTCTGAACTCATCATAGCTGAAAACTTGGACACAAGATCATGAGAAGCTCAACCAAGAATAATATCATCTACATACACTTGAACGAATAATGAGTCATTGCCATGCTTAAGCACAAAAAGAGTTTTATCAACCTTGCCCATGGTAAACCTCTTTTCAAGTAAGAATGTTTTTAACCTATCATACCATGCTCTAGGGGCTTGTTTGAGACCGTATAAGGCTTTAGACAGTTTGTAAACATGATTAGGAAAATTTGGATTTTCAAAACCAGGTGGTTGTTTGACATAAACCTCCTCATCTATGTAGCCATTAATAAAAGCACTTTTAACATCCATTTGATATAGCTTAAAACCTTTAGATGCAGCAAAAGCTAACAAAATTCTTATGGCTTCTAATCTAGCAACAGGAGCAAAAGTTTCATCAAAACCTAGATCTTCAACTTGTGTGAAACCTTGAGCAACCAACCTAGCCTTATTCCTAACCACAACCCCATCCTTACTTTGTTTATTTTTAAACACCCATTTAGTTCCAATTAAAGTGTGACCTTGAGGTGGAGGTACAAGTTTCCAAACATTATTTCTTTCAAAATTTTCTAACTCTTCTTGCATGGCAATAATCCAAGATTTATTAGTGAGTGCGTGTGATATATATTTGGGTTCAAAAGAAGCAACAAAAGCAGAATGAGCATGAGAATTGGGATCGAAAAACCTGGATCTTGTAACTCGTTCATGCAAGCTTCCAATAATTTGTTGTGGTGGATGACTTTTGAGAATCCGGAGGGGAGTGGACACTTCACAAGCTTCATCTTCTTCATGTTCATCACAAATAGATGAGCTTGTGCCTTGAGGAGGATCTGGACCAGCAATGGTGGTCGTCGGTGCTGGCTATGAATCAAGATCAGGAGCTGGAACAATGTCATTAGCTGCTGAATTTTCGGGCAGCAGCACCACTTCTTCCTCTTCTTTAACGAAAATACTCTCCCCCTGCGGATATGAATCTGGACCTGCAATATTTTAACTAGTACCTGGGCTAGCTTCATCAAAAGAAACCTCACAAGTCTCCACAATTTTGTTAGTATCAAATAAAAGCACACGGTAGCCTCTAGTATGAGATGGATAACCAAGAAACATGCCATCAACAGATCTAGCTTCAAATTTATCAAGATTACCATGTTTCTTAACAAAGCATTTGCAACCAAAGACCCTAAAGTGTGTGACACTAGGCCTATTTCCAAACCTGAGCTCATATGGTGTTTTACCTAGCTTAGCACGCAAGAAAACACGATTTGAGACAAAATAAGCGGTTGCAATTGCATCAGCCCAAAATTTCCTAGGAGTTTGATATTCATCAAGCATAGTCCTAGCCATCTCAACTAAGGTTCTGTTCTTTCTCTCTACAACACCGTTTTGTTGAGGTACATATGGTGAAGAAAATTGATGATCTATTGCATTTTCAGCACAAAAGTAATCAAACGATTGATTTTTAAATTCGGTTCCATTATCACTTCTAATTGCTCTTAAAGATCCTGGGTGGTCAATTGATAATCTAAGAAATAAAGTTCTAAAGTGACTAAAAGCTTCATTCTTAGATGCCATAAAGTAAACCCAAGAGTATATAGAATAGTCATCAACAATCACAAGAACATACCATTTACCTCTGAAGGATTGAACACGTGAAGGTCCTACGATGTCAAGGTGTAAAAGTTGATCTGGTTCAGTTGTCATGGTTATTGTGAGAGGAGCATGTGAACCTGCAACCATCTTAGCATGTCTACAAGAAGAGCACACAATATCTTTGTCCCCTTTAAGCTTAAGCAGCCCACGTATGCGATCAAGAGCACTAACACGCGTGAGATGATTAAAGCCTACGTGACCAAGTCTACGATGCCAAAAATATAAATCTTTGGAATCATTTGCAACTAGACATCTATGATTAGAGGAAGACATATCAAAATCAGCTTTAAAAACTCTTCCAAACTGAGACATGTTAAAAATAAGGTCACTATTTGAACCTACAACTTTGCAGCAGTTTTTATTGAAAATAATTTCTAGATTTTCATCTAGCAATTGTGAAATAGAAAGCAAGTTGTATTTCAAATTTTTGACAACTGCCACATCCTTCAAAGTGTAGTGATCATTTACTCTAACCGAATCCTTAGCAATTATAGGAGTTGAAGAATTATCGGCAAAAGTAACATTCTCTACACGTGACACAAAAGAGAGAGAGGAGAACCATTCTTTGTTACCGGTCATGTGGCGTGAGCAACCTGAATCCACAATCCAAATGTTCTCCTTCCTCAAGCGTGTAACTTACATAGAAGCACAATACGCTGATGACTCAATACTGGGGTTAGTTAAAAGGCATTTAGGAATACAGTACTGAGTCACACGATGTCCAGCAGGAATAACATGCGAAAGCTGAGATAAAACAGCAGGTTTATGAGTCAAAGTTTGAGATTTTTTGTTCTTAACTACTGACCTATGAGGTGTTACTTGTGTAGCACGAAAATCAGTAGCTCCGGAGGCAAAAACAGAAGGTCCGGAGGCAAAAACTGAAGCTCCGGAGGCAAAAACTGAAGCTCCGGAGGTAAACTTTGAATATTTCTGACTCATAACAGCAGGTTGCATGTTACTGACATTCGGTTTAGTATGTGCAGCAAATTTTGCATGAGAGTTATAAGATCTAGCTTGCATTCTTTCCTTTTTATGTTGTTTAGCTAGTCTACAACAAAAATCTATGACATGACCATCTCTACCACAATAGGTACAACGAAATTTAACTTTGTGTTCATGTCTAGATGAGCATGCAGTATACTTATTTGAACCCGAATGTGGCAACACTCCTGCAGATTTAAAAACCACTTCTTTTTGTTTAGGAACTGTTTGAATCAAACCACTTTCTAATGATTTTACAATTTTAGGTGGATGTTCCTTAGCATGAGTATGTGAATCAAAACCTAAACCAGTTTTATCATTGCAAGATTTGGAAGAATTCAGCAGCAAGTTTAGGTTCTTATTCCCATTACAAAATCGATCTAATGTCTTATGCATGTTATCAAGTTTATTTGATAGATCAAAGCAATTTTCACATGAAGTTTTTCCTTTTAATTTGCAATTGGAACAATATTTAACTTCATGAGAACATAAAACATTTTTCAATATAGAAATTTCTTTCATAGCATCTTGTAGTTTCTTATCAAGATCATCGCAAGTAGAACAATGCAAATCAATTGTAGAACAACAAGCATCTTTCAAGTTTTTATCATTAAGTGCAGCAAGCTTTTTGTTCTTTTTGATTTCAAGTTCAAGTTTATCAAGTGTGGAGGTGTGTGCACTTCTTAGAGAGGACAATTGTTCATATATTAAATCACATGAGGAACAAGAATCATCACTAGGAATCAAGGATTTTAAACGATTAATTTCAGATTCTAGTGACTCAATTTTAACAGCATTGTCCCTAAGCTTTTTGTCTTTTTTCTTAACAATAATAGTGGCACGAGAAATAGCATCACACATTTCTTCGCAAGTAGGACATACCTCTTCGTTGTCACAGTTGTGTTCTGTATCCTGCATACTTGATTTTGATTTGCTCGCCATGAAGCACAAGTTTGCCAGATCATCTTCATCTTTATCACTTCCAATGTCTACATCACTCGAGCCAAGTTCTTGAAGTGCGGTGATGAAACTGTTTATCAGTTTGCATCCTGTAAAACCCTTCTTTTTCTTGTTGGTGTTGCCAAAAGAGGACTTGACCTTATTCTGCTTTTAATCACGGTTAGAAGGACCTGAAAGGTTAGGGCAATCTGTACGAATGTGTCCTGTCTTACCACATTCAAAGCATCGTTGAAGTCCGGAGCTTCCTCTCCTTCTAGTTCTCACATTTTGCAATGCTTTTGAGAACCTAGTAGAAAGAAGTACTAGCTCCTCCTCTGGAAACTCCTGAATCTGTTCCAGGATTAGTGAAGACAGCAAAGCAAGTTTATTGCTAGATGATTGGCTGGAGCTAGGCATATCACGTTGCGAGACAAATGCAATAGTCTTATTTGGGTTCTTACGTGATATAATGTCAATTTCATGAGTTTTTAGCTTAGAATAAAGCACATCTAATGTAAGAGTACTCATGACAGTGGATTCACGTATGGATGTTACTTTCATCTCCCAAATTGACATGTCTAATGCACTTAGTAATTGCCTAGTATTTTCAGCATCTGAAAAATTAACATTGACGCTACGCAAGTTGCTGAGAATTTTATTAAAGCGAGCAAAGAGGTCATCAATGGACTCACCGGGTTGCATCTCAAAGCGCATGTATTCTTTCTTGAACATATCCTGTCTTACCTCCTTAATCGTGTTGGATCCTTCGTGGTAGTCACAAAGTGCTCTCCACACATCGCACGCCGATCGGAGGTGTGCAACACGGTCGAAGTCGCTCTGAGTTAGTCCTTGTATGATCAAGTTCCGAGCCTTGTTGTTGTTGTCGACATCTCTCATATTTGTAGTCATGACTTGATCGTTTGAAGGCACATCGTAAGGCTTGTACACCTTTTCCCATATTGCAAAGCCTTGCGCCTGGATGAAAGCTTCCATGCGTGCCTTCCAAACCTGAAAATCAATACCACTAAACACATAAGGTTTGGCGGAGTATTTCTCCATGATGATTAGTCAAAACACGTGCAAATCACAAAGATTAGAGCAACCTGGCTTTTATACCAATTGTAGGATCGAAGTACACGTGTAAAGCTACCAGAGGGGGGTGAAAGGTAAATAAAAACTTTTCAGCG
The DNA here is from genome assembly GCA_030760725.1 of Neostapfia colusana. Lineage (NCBI taxonomy): Eukaryota > Viridiplantae > Streptophyta > Magnoliopsida > Poales > Poaceae > Neostapfia > Neostapfia colusana. The sequence goes on along the minus strand of JASWHV010000013.1, from coordinate 35,489,921 downwards.
GAAGCAACAAAACACCCCTCAGCAGAAAACCGATCTGTTAAAGAAACCGTGTGTGCGACTAATCTGAACGTGTTCAACTGTGACAAAACTATTATAGATTGTAGAGAATCAAGTCACGAAGACGTCACAACAAGAATCATGAAAATCCGTTGAGAGAAACTCAAGTTACGATCGAAAGATCGAACAAAGGTCAATCTGTCCTACGCGAGAAAAACAGTTCTGGAGTACTGCAAAGAAACTCGTGTAGATCAGAAACCACAAATTCAATGACCGTGCAATTTTCACAGATGATAGATAATCAAGTTTTGAAGACGAACCAATAATAATCATATCAATTGGATCTGTAAAACTCGAGTTATGATAAAACCACCGAAGCAAGGTAGTGCTGAACAGAAACTCGACGAGAAAAACTTGTCTGAAAAAAGTCGGATTAACAAGGCACAAAAGTTCCTTTAGAATACGAATTTTATTTATCAAAACACAAGAGGAACAGCCCCAAAGTCGTGCCCCATGAGCTCTGGCCTCCCTTGCTTATATAACCAGCCCGAAGGCCAACTCAACTCAAACTAGGACTCCTACTCCTACTTGGATTCAAACTGTAACTTTCCAATACTGCTTAGGACTCTTCTATACGCAGATAGAAGCAATCTTAAGACTTTCAAACACCTTAGGAATGTTTCCCACGTTCCTAAAATAACTCAAATTCGTGTCCAACACGAAATCTTATCATAACCAACTCAAAACTTTCCATATTTGAGTCAAACACGACTCCGTCGCAGCCTGAGTCCATAACCTAGTCGGTTGGAACTTTCCGACCAATTCTTTACATCCACATCTCTTCATCACACCTTGGAACATGCAGCCACGTTCATGCACTCCTTGCACACGTGCAAACATCTTCCAACGACGTCCAAGATATCTTCATATGCATTGTTCTTGATTCAAACATACTGTGCAACCTCCTGATCAACTCAACCACAATTCCTCCCGAACTTGGTTGTTGAACCTCATCTTCTCCCTAAGACTAGTTCAATGGATCCCATCACCAGGCATGTCTTGAACTCAAGCAACACCTGCACATGAATAAACAACCAATACTTCCGAGCACAAGTCCTCGACTTGACTCTCGTTTGTTCCGAAACTACAACATCTTACGTGAGCACCTCACATAAGAATGTTGTAAACCATAGCAAAATGATATCAGCCATAACCACCAAAACACAACAAAAACTTAGTAAAATAATACTAAGCAAACTTTCCATAAGAGTAAAGCAAGTTCGAAACATTGCAAGTTAAAATCAGAACCATTGCAATCAAACTCCGAACCTTACCAAAGCTAACCGGACATTGAACCGGAGCTTACCAAAGCTAGTCGGACCCAGCGCCGGAGCTTACTAAAGCTTAGTCGAACCTAGCACGGAACTTACCAAAGCTAGTCGGACCTAGCACCGGAGCTAGCAAAAACAAGTCGGACCAAGCCAAAATAAGTCAGACCTAGACAAAGCAAGTCGGACCTTGCCGGAGCTACCCAAAACAAGTCGGACCTATCGTCGGACCTTGCAGGAGCTCGGACCTAGAGTAGGACCTTGTTAAAAAGGTGTTTTGGTAGTATTCAAAACTTTTATCGTCAAAGCCAATGTATTCAGCACACATAGGTCTCACAGAACCGGGAAACTGATGTAACTCGGGTAGCTGGGTGTTGAGGCATTGCTTGTCATCCAGATGGTAGGTTGAGAGCTTGAGGTGTAAATCGGCTGGCGGCAGTGCGGATGCGCGTTCAGAGACCTCTTGTTCGGAACGATAGGACCGGTTCAACATTTTTGGCTGACGGATGAAAGGTGGTTGCGTACGACGTCCGTGATGGATTCTGTAGGCAGCATCGAGTACGGGCGTACGTGACGGGTTATTCGGATAACCCTGCAGGTGTAAATCGATTATAATCGCCGTCCCTCGCAGTCAGTGAGTACCACTTGTTCACTGTACCGTGACGTAGAAGGAAGAGGCTAGAGTCATGTAAAAGTTGCTGATTGAAAGCTATACTGAGACGGCCAGGACCTCGTCGGGTGGTGCCATGTTATGCGGCACCCAACAGCACACGGGTCGATGAACACACATCATATTACATAAATAGTTTAGCGGAAGTGTACAAGAATGTTTTACAAATAGTTATATCAGAGTAAACTACAGCGGAAGACTATCACTCTCACGACTCATATCTAAACTAGCAACAAAGAAACGGTCCAGCCCGCGGACGTTTCTTACTAGCAACACGAAGACAATCTGCAGCGGCGAGGATGCTCTTTGAGTAAGCACTCGGAGGTTCCCGAGTCTCATCGGCATCCCTTCTCATAAGCATGTAGTCAAATACCTGCAAAACAACTCAGATAGCATCCGTGAGCATAACGCTCAGCAAGACTTAACCGTCATCCTAAACATGGATTTCTAAGTGAGGTTATGGACCTAACATAGGATGGCATAAGCATAATTAAACTCGCCTAAAAGTGAATCCTTACTTTCAGGTATTAATTACAGTATTTTAAGTAACCCTGGGCACGCCACATCGGGAGTCCACAATCAAACAAGAAACGCTTTCCCCCGATGTAAATTTCTCATGGCATAAAAGAATTGAGTTTGCACTAGCCTATTCATTAAGATCCAATACAAAACTAGTATAATACTTCACATTAATATGATTAGTTCCTATCTCATGCAAGTTCTTACTACGTCACGACTGTGAGAACAAGTATGCTCGGTCCATTCCGCGAGCGACGGTGATTCAAATCAATAACACCCGGACTACACGACACGTACGCCCATACTCGACGTTGCCTACAACAACCATCACTGACGTCGTACGTGGCAGCCTTTCCCCCGTTTCACTCCCGCTGAATCGATCAAGTCACCCCGTACAGTAGCTACCCTCATGGTGCACCTTCCGACGTGAGATGTCATGAGAATATTCCCCACATACTGCACACCGGCTGTCCGCCTGAGGCGACCCGAAAAGTCACAACGACAGCTTCACGAGGTACATCGGTTTACTGGGTCCCATATATCCAGCATGAGTCCGGTACACAACTCAAACTTGTTCAACAGGGCGGCATACTGATCGGTCCTTGACCGACACGGACAGGTCTACAGCACCCAGGCCCCTATGTCCTGCTGCTCCTACAACCTTCCGGTCTCAACTTTAACTTTCTAATTCAATTACGAACCAATCCCGTATGTCCCTGTTGTTCCTAAATCTGCGAGTAGCATCTCACCACTCGACTTCTACCGAACCGTACTTAAGCATGGAAGTTCTACACGGTGAAAGACACCTACCCAATACTCCATGGGTCATTTGGCTATGAAAGAGGAGTATCAAACACTAGACCTAATGCACAGTTCAAATCTTAACCAAAGGTGAATACAAAATAAAAAAAACTTAACAGCTGTTAAATGCAAACCAGTGCTTGCCTGTTTTGCAGGGTAGTCGTATATAACCAGTTAGTGTCCTTGCAGATCCACCCTTGACTCTCCGGAGCTTGATCCACTTCGATGAATCACTCCTTTGAGTCCCCTTCGTTGTGGTTCCTATTGAGATGCATATGCACATATTTTATAGAATGTAATGGAAAGAAGTTATGGAATTAATTTCTTAGGATAGAGGTTGTGTGGAAAATCCAAGCATGGCTTGGTTTGCCTCTATTGTGCAAAGAACAGAAATAAACTAAATTGACCTTAAGGCCTTAGCTATACACTAACCCTTTTCTCTAATGAACATAATAGATAAGCTGAAAAGATTTGAGTGCAACTGAAGAACAAGAACTCCAATGGCCTCAAAACTTTTACAGCAGGTTCTATACTACCTACGGATTTAGCTTGCCAAATTGCAGCTAATGTGGAGTCATATGGTGTCCCCCATAATTCTCACAACATCTTTTATGTATTTTTCCCATATACATAAGTATGGAGAATAAGAACAGGGAGTTCAAGGACTCGTCTTGGGCTGATAATTTACCTGTGTGTTCTTGATCACATGAGAGTAATCTGGTTCAAAATTCAGCCCTTTTCCTTGAGTAGTTCTCCCAGAACAATTCTTTAAGCATTTGTAATCAAAAGAATTAATTTTGTAGTAATGTGCATTTCCATGCCCAATTAAGAGAACCACAATTCCAAGTATGTCTCAGAGAGCTTGCCTAAATTTTCCTATGAATTTTGGAGCGATGGATTGCTCAGAACAGATTTTTTAAGTGGGAAACATTTTCTGAAAATGTTTCTGGACTCTTTTGAACACAGTAGTTTGCATTTAGCAAATTCCTACTCATATGATCTTCAAATGAGCTGAAAAGTTTCTAGTAGGTCAAAAATATCCTAAAGAATATTCTGGAAAAATTTGGGGATTTTTGGATAACCCAATCTCCCTCAATAATTCTTTTTCAGAAAACATTCAAAGAATTTTCCGGAATATAATATTGACTTTCATACAAAGCTGAGTTCATATTTGGATAGAACTCAGAGATATGAATCCAACCCAATTGGAATCACTCGAATTGGAGTTTTCTACAGGGAGATATGAATTTCCAAAGATTGAGCCAACTCTGGAATTGTTTTCCTATAGAAAATCCGGCTGGACCCACAGTTTTGAATTCCAGCCAATAGAAACGAAGCCACACCGGGCCACAGCATCTCTGCCGCCAACACACGGGATCCCGGCCACACCTGATCCCGGGTTTGAAATTTGAGCTGCTGACAGGCGGGGCCCACGCGTCTTCTTCTTCCTCCGGCTTCCTCGCTCGCGCCCGCGCTGCCCCTCGCCGGCCCGACGCCGGAGCTCGCCGGCTCGCTGTTTCCGGCCACCGCCTGAGCTGAAACTCGCCGCAAGGGAGTTTGTGACACCGAGGAGCACGACTTGGGGTCTGCTTGGGCTGCCGGCGGCCAGAAACTGGCCGGCGACGTGCGGCAGCCACTGTGGAGGTTCGATAGCGTTGCCTAGGGTTTCCAGCCTGCCAAAACCTGCGCCGACGAGCCCTACAGCACCAGCGCACCTCTAGTAGGATCGATACGACCTCAAAGTGGCTCTGGAATGGCTGTAAATGGGTTGTCACCGTGCGACCGAATGGGTCCGCCGTGAAGGAGTTAGCGGCATCGGAGAAAAAGTGAAGTGCGCCACAAATCAGCGGAGAGGGAGGTGGTCCTTCTCAAAAATACCGGATGGTGTATCGCTCACCATCGGGTCAACGCTGGCGGCCACCACAGAGGCCGATGCCATTCCGCAGTCGGCCATATTCTCCACCGACGTTCAGGATGGTACTACCAGCACCACCTCTGCAGCAACAACAGCAGCAGCGGTCGATGCCGCGTGCGTTTGCATCTCAGCAGCGCATGCCGGGCTTTCATCCCCCAAGAACGGGCCAGTAAGCAGCCACATGCCTCAAATGTGGTCGCCCAGGACACTTCACCAACAACTGTCCTGAGAGGCAAGGCGGCGGAGTAGCACCACAGTTGCCGGGGAGGAATCAGCCCCGGAACCCCACTAATGCGTGGCGGGCAAATTCTAAGCCCGGCACCGTCCACTAACTCGCCATAGAGGACATGCCGGAGAGAGAGCCAATCCTTGCGGGTATGTTCCAACTCTACCAACATCCCGCCATAGTGTTATTTGATTCAGGCGCCACGCATAATTTTATTAGCCAAGCTTTTATTGCTAAACACAGCTTGCAGATATTACCCACCCAAAGTCCATATTTGATTTGTTCACCGGGTGGGAAGATTTCAGCAAGCATGATGGTTTCCAAAGAACCATTATGTTTAGCGGGTAGAGTATACCCCACGTCTCTCATAGCTTTAGAGGGACAAAAGGTCGATGTCATCTTAGGGATGTCGTGGTTAACCCGCCATGGCGCTGTTTTAGACACCGTCCTCCGAATCGTGCATCTACACTCAGAAATGCACGAGTCACATTCATTATTTCTGGGCAGTCCAGAAACAAAAATTCCAAGTGTATATCAATCCACCACCATCAGATTGGAAGACATTCCAGTAGTCCATGAGTTCCCTGATGTGTTCCTGGATGATTTACCGGGGATGCCTCCCGACCGAGAGGTGGATTTCAAGATTGAACTTGCACGAGGAACTATGCCAATATCCCGAAGGCCATACAAGATGGCGGCCAAGGAATTGGCTGAACTGAAGACGCAGTTAACGGACCTGCTGGAGAAGGGTTTTATTAGGCCGAGCTCCTCACCATGGGGCTGTTTGGCATTATTTGTGAAAAAGAAATATGAGACGTTGCGGCTTAGCGTGGACTATCGTCCACTAAATGCCATAACCATCAAGAACAAGTACCCATTGCCATGGATCGACATGTTGTTTGATCAGTTGGTCGAAGCAAAGATCTTTTCCAAGATGGACTTAAGATCCGGGTACCATCAGATTAAGATACGGGCTGAGGATATTCCAAAGACGGCTTTCTCGTTGAGGTACGGACTCTATGAGTACCTGGTCATGTCCTTCGGTCTCACCAATGCTCCAGCTCACTTCATGTACTTGATGAGCTCGGTATTCATACTGGAGCTGGAAAAGTTTGTCATGGTCTTCATCGATGACATATTGGTATATTCCAAGTCAGAGGAAGAACACACGAAGCATTTGCGTATAGTCTTGCAACGGCTGCGGGATCATCAACTATACGCGAAATTCAGGAAGTGCGAATTCTGGATATCGCAGGTGCCTTTTCTCGGGCATATTATCTCAGCGGAGGGCATCGCTGTAGACCTGAGTAAAATCACACAAGTGCTGAATTGGAAGTCCCCAAGAACTGTTCATGAGGTACGGAATTTCATCGGACTCGCGGGATATTATCGGAGGTTCATTCCAATCTTCTCAAAGATTGCAAAGCCTATGACTATGCTGCTGAAGAAGGCTACCAAATATGTTTGGAGTCCAGCATGTGAAGCAGAGTTCAAGGCATTAGTGAAGCACCTAACATCAGCACCGGTTTTGGTGCAGCCAGACACAACAAAACCGTTCGATGTGTACTGCGATGCATACGGCATCGGGCTCGGATGTGTGCTGATGCAAGACCGAAGGGTGGTCGCGTATGGATCACGGCAGCTCAGAAACCATGAGCACAATTATCCAACTCATGACTTAGAGCTCACTGCCGTGGTACTCGCACTCAAAATGTGGAGGCACTACCTACTCGGTAACCTCGTGCATTTATATACCGACCACAAGAGCTGTTGGGTGTTTTCCTCACTGAACTCTCACTGATTTGTGATGGAAATCATGTTGGAAGTCTAGAGGTGTGGTGTAGATCCAAACACAAGTGGAGAACTGAATGAAAAAAAATGGCTCGGATGAGTTGTGGCGGAGCTCAACAAACACCAGCGCATTCCCTTCCTTTTATTAGCCGGAAGCCACAAGTTTTCAACAACCTCAGCCCGGGTTTTGCACCATACAAATTTGAAAAACATGCAACACATGCATGTGCCATGTACGTATGGCCCCAACCCCCCCCCCCCCCCCCCCCGGGTTGTGTTTGAAACAAATCAAAACACCCTCACACACACTAGGACTTGGTGCAACACATGTGACTCAGGACATACACCCCTGGTTCTTGTCATGTGTGCTTTATTTCCTTGAAACATAAGGAAACCAAACTTAGATAAACTTTCAGAAGTACTCAACAAGCTCCCCCTACTTCTGATGTTTGATCTCCTGAACTCCAATCTTCTCACGAAGTTCCTGAAAAAGTGTACGTCCCAGTGGCTTTGTGAGGATATCAGCAAGCTCATCTTTTGTCCCAACATGCTCCAAGATGACTTCTCCTCTATCAACACATTCTCTGACAAAATGAAACTTGATGTCAATGTGTTTACTTCTATCATGCAAAACTGGATTCTTTGCCAAAGCAATTGCTGCTGTGTTATCCATCTTAATCACTGGTGAAGGTACTTGAATTCTTGTCACTTCTTCTACCACATGCCTGAGCCAAACAGCCTGACTTGCTGCAGCTGCTCCAGCCACATACTCAGCTTCACATGTGGACTTTGCCACAGCCTTTTGCTTATGGGATAACCAGCTGATAGGATTTTCACTCAGGAAGAATATGAATCCTGTTGTGCTTCTCCTGTCATCCACATCTCCCCCAAAATCACTATCACTATAGCCTCTTAACTCAAGACTTCCTTCACCTCGGTTGTAAGACAGGCCATACCTCATTGTAGCTGCCACATACCGAAGTAAATGTTTCAAAGCCACCATGTGTTCTTCTTGAGGTTCTGACATGAACCTACTTAAGTACCCAACACCAAAACTGAGATCAGGCCGAGTATGTAAAAGATACCTGAGTCCACCAATTAGGCTGCGATAAGTGGTTGGATCAGTGAGTGGAGCTGTACTTCTCTTGGTAAGATTCAACCGGGATTCCATGGGAGTGGCACACCCATTACAATTTATCATCCCACTTCTTTCCAGCAACTTTGCAGCATAGGCTCCTTGACACAAGTCAATACCATGTCTTCCTTGCTTTACTTCAATACCAAGATAGTAAGACAAGCTTCCGAAGTCACTCATGCAAAACTTCTCCTTCATTTTCTCCTTGAACCGATTGATTTCCTCCTTGTTTTCTCACACAATCAGTAAGTTATCAACATACACACCCACAATGAGCCTTGCCACACCTCCAAACTTAGTATACAAGCCATGTTCTGATTTGCACCGTGTGAAACCGAGTTGCTTGAGACTTTCATCAAGTTTGCAGTTCCATGCTCGAGGAGCTTGTCTCAAGCCATACAATGCCTTGTGAAGTCTTAAAACTCACTTCTCCTTGCCTTCAGCTATGAAACCCGGAGGTTGAGTGACATAGATCTCCTCTTCTAGACTCCCATTCAAGAAGGCTGACTTCACATCCATGTGATGAACATGCCACCCAAAATGAGCTGCAACAGCTAACACAATCCTCACAGACTCCATCCTGGCAACTGGTGCAAAAACTTCTTCAAAATCGACTTCTTGCTTCTGCACATATCCCTTTGCAACTAGCCTTGCTTTGTGACGTATGACATTCCCATGTTCCTCTTTCTTCAACTTGAAAACCCATTTCAAGCCAATGGCACGATAACCCTCCGGAAGTTGTACCAATGACCATGTTTTGTTCTCTTCAATGGATGTGAGCTCCTCAATCATGGCAATGCGCCACTCCTTGACCCTCAAGGCCTCTTCTGCTGTTCATGGCTCTTCACCTATGATAACAAGAAGTTCATCTACTCCTCCTTCTTCTGGTTCACAATTTGGCACCTCCTCAAGAATATTTCTCATGGAACGATAACGAAGTGGTGCTTCTTTTAGCTCACTATCCATTTCTGGTGACAAGGAAGGAGGTGACACAAACTCCACATCCTTGGATGCTTGTTGCTTCAGTTGTGTCATAGAAGACACTCCCTCAGCTGGGGTTTTGTCACCTTGACCTGTGTCACAAGAGGAAGAACTCACTCCACCAGGGTTCTCATCACGAAAGATGTATTCTACCCGAAAGATGTCTTCATCATTCACTATTTCACTTGACTCAGCTGCATCCCACTTCCATGGGTGGTTTTCTTCAAACACGGCATCACGTAACATGTGAACACTCTCCGTGTTTGGATTGTAAAACCTCCATGCCTTGCTTCCTTGCTCATATCCAATGAAGACCATTGGTATACTCCGATATTCAAGTTTGCTAAGGCGTTTGCTTCCCTGTTTCACGTGTGCCACACAACCGAAAGTGCGCAAATGATGTACACTAGGTTTCTTGTCATGCCATACCTCATATGGAGTCTTTCTCTCAACACTCCGAGTAGGAGATCGGTTCAACACATACACTGCTGTGGTTACTGCCTCCCCCCAGAACCAACCGGGCATATTCATTGCTTTCAACATGCTTCTTGCCATTCCCATAACAGTTTGGTTCCTTCTTTCAACCACACCATTCTGCTCAGGAGAATTTGGAGCTGTCAAGTGACGTTGAACACCCTCCTTAGTGCAATACTCAACAAAAGCCCGAGCTGTGAACTCTCCACCATGATCTGTGCGAAAAGTTCCAATCTTCCTCCCTGCCTCAGCTTCAACACTTGATTGAAAACCCATGAAAATACTCATAGCTTGATCCTTTGTGCTGAACAAAAACACCCACATGTATCTACTGAGGTCATCCACAAGAAGAAAGAAAAACCTGCTGCCTCTTGGAGTTGCTGGCTTCACTGGTCCACAGAGGTCTCCATGCACAAGTTCAAGTTTCTTCTCAGCTTGGTACTTTGCTATGCATGGGAACGGTTGACGTCTTTGTTTCCCAGCCAAACAGCTATCACACTTCTCCTCAGTTTGAGTGATGGTTGGCAATCCATACACAAGTTGCTCTTCGGCAAGTCTTCTGAGACTCCGAAAGTTTAAGTGCCCCATCCTTGCATGCCACATCCATGTTGCATTGCACCCTTGTGCCATGAGACACCTTGGTTGCACTACCTTAAGATCAATGGTGTACAACCGGTTCACTCCCCGTTTCACCATTGCCACAGGGGTTCCATCTTTATCCCAAATCTTGACATAACCATTTACCATCAAGATTCGGTGTCCCTCCTCCTCAAGCTGTCCAAGACTGATGATGTTTGCCTTGAGCTGAGGAATAAGGTAGACCCCAGCCAACTCCTTTCGACCACCTCTCTTACCTTGGAACACCACAGTTCCTTGGCCATCAATCTCTGCCAATGAGCCATCTCCCAAACGCACAGTACCATGCGCCGTGTTATCAAGTTTTGTGATCACATCCCGTTTCCCGGTCATGTGATTTGTTGCACCGCAGTCCAGGATCCACCGGGTACTGCCTCCTCCCTCCATGTCTCCTACTTGAACGTGTAACATATCATTGTTGAGGCATACCTCCTCCAGGGACATGTCTTGATCAGCCTTGGTGTTGGCACACGCCACCAAGAGGCTGGATTCAAACTCATGATCAACTTGAGCTGTGTTCACCTCTTCATCCTTCTTTTTCTTCCTGCATTCTCTAGCCCAATGACCTTTCTTACCACAGTAGCGGCATTCATCATTGGCCACTCCACGGCCTGAGGTTCCACCACCACGGTTACCTCGACCACGGCCACGTCCTCGACCATGATCTTTCCTTGGTGCAAATGAGTCTTTGTGCCATTCCTGTCCAGTTCCCCCGGACATCTTTAGACGTGTCGACAACCTTGCAAGCAACTCTTCTTCACTCAGATGCATCTTATGTGTGTTGCCCTCCCAAGTGCTTGCACCAAGCCTTTCTTCTGCAGCCTTGAGTCTACCAATCAACTCATCAACGGACATATCACTTAAGTCAAGCAATGTCTCGATGGAGGCCGCAATCTGCTCAAACTTTTGTGGTACCGCCTGAAGGAACTTCCGGACAATCTCCTCCTCTGAACGTTCACTCCCAAGTGCCGCAAGTTGAGATGTGATCCGGCTCATACGCACACCAAACTCATCAACCATTTCACCATCGTGGAATCTGAGTGCATCAAACTCCCGACCCAATGTGCTTTCCCTGGCCTTGCGCACACGTTCGGCTCCAACATTGCGCAACTTGATGCATCCCATGCAATCTTGGACGACTCCTTCCCGGCAATGATCCCTATCATTTCTGGTGGCACAGCCCTGGTGAGAGCCTCCAAAGCCATCCGATCTTCAATGTAATCACCGGTGCCAAGGCTCACCGCAGTCCACAAGCCTCTCGCTTGCAACATCACCCGCATAAGTGCCGACCAATCATGATAGTTTGTCTTTGTGAGCATCGGATACGTACCACCACTGCTGACTTCCTTCGTGATGCGATGAATCACCAATGCCCCTGATACTCCTCCTGCCCTGCTGGTGCCTCCCGGCAGTGTGACGTCTCTCCATGAACGTCGGGCTGGCGATGAAGATCTCCTCCGCGACATCAGTGCCCACTCAATGGCCGTGTCACGGTTCCAGGCAACGTAATCGGCTCTGATGCCAATTGTTGGGTGTTCTCCTTACTGAACTCTCACTGATTTGTGATGCAAATCGTGTTGGAAGTCTAGAGGTGTGGTGTAGATCCAAACACAAGTGGAGAACCGAATGAAAAAAATGGCTCGTATAAGTTGTGGCGGCGCTCAACAAACACCAGCGCATTCTCCTCCTTTTATTAGCCGGAAGCCACAAGTTCAACAACCTCAGCCCAGGTTTTGCACCATACAAATTTGAAAAACATGCAACACATGCATGTGCCATGCACGTATGGCCCGAAAAACCCCCCAGGTTGTGTTTGAAACAAATCAAAACACCCTCACACACACTAGGACTTGGTGCAACACATGTGACTCAGGACATACACCCCTGGTTCTTGTCATGTGTGATTTATATCCTTCAAACATAAGGAAACTAAACTCAGATAAACCTTCAGAAGTACTCAACAAGAGCCTCAGGTACATATTCACTCGGAAAGAGCTGAACATGAGGCAGCGAAGATGGTTGGAGTTGATAAAAGATTACGAAATAGAGATCCATTATCACCCCGGCAAGGCAAACGTAGTGGCGGATGCGCTGAGTCGCAAGTCACATGTCAACAATCTGACCATCACACCGTTGAAAGAGAGCGAGCCACCATTGCACGTGATTCCACATGGAGCTCTCTACAACTTAGCTTTGATCCCCACCATCCGTGAAGATATTGCGGCAGCTCATATACATGACAAGGGCATGTCGCATTTGCAGAGACGTGTAGACAGTGGGGAGCTGAAATGTTTCCGGAAAGACGGAGATGGCCTCCTATGGTTCAAGGACCGGATTGTCGTACCCCGTAACCCAGAGTTATGGACGAAAATCTTTGATGAGGCTCACTTGTCAAAGTTTTCTATTCACCCCAGCAGCAACAAAATGTATCAAGAACTCAGAAACAAGTTTTGGTGGACACGAATGAAGCGGGAGATCGCAAAATACGTGTCTGAATGTGATACATGTCGAAGGGTGAAGGCAGACCACATGAGAAAACCGGGACTGCTACAACCACTGCTTGTTCCTGCCTGGAAGTGGGAAGATGTGAGCATGGACTTCATCGTCGGTTTACCCACCACATTTCATAAGCATGATTCTGACAGGGGCCACGCCGCCCGTTCAATCACGGGGTCGTGTCACTCGCCCGGGAATCGCATTGGGTGGTGCCATGTTGTGCGGCACCCAACAGCACACATATAAGGAACAATGTATTACATAAAACAATAGCGGAAGCTTACAAGTTTTTCTTTGCAAATAGTTTACATCAAGTAGCTACAGCAGAAGTCTATAAACAGCTCATGTTGAATAACTAAATAGCACTCAAGAAGAGGTCCAACCCGCGGACTCCTCTCGCTAGCAACACGAAGACAACAGCAGCGGCTAGGTTCTCCATGTGTTAAACGACTCGGAGGTCTCTGAGTCTCACCGGACAACCTTCTTCTTAGCATTGATGTTAACCTGCAAAACCACTCATATAGCAAGTGTGAGCACCTAGGCTCAGCAAGACTGATCCGTCTCTCCTAAACAAGAAACTCTACATGCACGACGGTTGCAATTGGGTTAGATAGATTTGCATAAAGGACTCTCCTAATGTTGATCCTTAACTTTCAGATTTTTAAGCCTCATTGTACAGACCTTGAGTCGAACAGCATCGCAACTCCACAATCAAACAAGAAACACTTTGTTGCGATGCTCCTTGCACATAGTGAAAGTAAAGTTTAATGAGCATATCTCTAATTCAATCATGGTTGCAATACAAGTTATATCACAGCCTTATCAAGTTCAAAAGAAAACCAGTTCAGTTGCTACTACGTCAAGACGCAGTGGGCAAGTATGCTCATATAACCGCGAGCAACGGTGATTCGAATCAGTACACGCCCGGACTACACGACACGTACACTCGTACTCCGAGTTGCCGGCAGCAACCTTGACTGACGTTGTACGCTGCCACCTTTCCCAAGATCTTCCACACAGGACGCGGTCTAACTGCCCCGAGTCCGCAAGCTCCCTCAAGGTACATACCCGCAGTGGTATGTTCTTGAGTGAGTTACCTCCTGCTACCCTGACGCCGAAAGCCTAAGACAGTTAGAAAAGTTCCAATGTGGATCTCCCGAGGTACATCGGTTTCCTTGGTCCCATGTAGCCAGTATGTGCCCGGTACACAACTCAAACTAGTCCAACAGGGACAAGCACGGACAGGCCTTAACCGACACAGGCAGGGCTATGCACGCACGGTCCGCAGCCTGCTGCATTGAAACCTCTCTGCCCGGACTCTATTTCTTAAGTGTGAACATTCTTCGTTGTATCTATTTTTGACCCGCTCCGAATAAACCAGTCCTAAACTCGTGAGTAGATTCCAACTACTCGACTTCTACCGGACCTTTCCTACTAACATTTAGCGTAGACAAATCCACTCGAGGAGGTGCTATTCTAGCCTTTCCCTCTTAGGACATTTCTGGTGATGCAGTTGAGTTTTCATCATCATCTAGACTTAATGCAATCAAACAATTCAAAGATATGATCTCTAGAAATGGAAATTCTTTATAAAACTGTTCAAATGCAAACCGGGGCTTGCCTGTTTTGTAGGTGACTAAGATTACAATCAGTTAGTGAAGATCACTTGGGGCTTGATCACTCGCTTTCCTCCCTCCTTGATCTTCACTTCAATCTCTTCACACATTCTCACGTAGATGCTACATGATATGAATATGCATATGTATATAATTGTAAAGCTTTTGCTAACAAGCTCTAATGACAAGTTTAAAAACTGGAACTCTGTTTAAGAATTTAAAATGACACTGGTGCTAGTGGTTTGGGTTGGGTTTAAGCACTATGATCAAGTGTTGAGTGCTATCTCCACTTGGGTGTTGATCACCTTAAGAGGTTGAACAGAACAGTGGTGATCCAGAGCTCCAATGGAGCTGAAAAACTTTCATGTGAGTTCCTTGTCACAAGAAAGTCATCTGGACTAAAAATTAGCACTTTTCATTGAGTGGTTTATTCAGAAAATTCTCTAAGTAATTAAGCAAAGAGGAATTAATTCTGAGGTAACACCCATGTTCATGTAAAACTTAGTGAACTAAAATTTCCATTATAGTTCATAGAGCCTGCATGAATTTTCCTATGATTTTTGGAGCTAAGAGTTGCCCAGAACTGAATTTCCAAGTTTTGGAAATTCTCTGAAAATGTTTCTGTATTGATTTGAACACAGCAATTAAAATCTGAATTCTCCTGATCAAATATACTCAAAATGATCTGAAACTTTTACAGGAGTTCAATAACAACCTAAATAATATTCTGGCTAAATTTGAGGATTTTTGGATGAACCAAACCCCCTCTAAAATTCTTTTGCTTAAAAGTTTTAACGAATTTTCCAGAATTAAATAATGAGTTTCATACAAACTGGGTTGCATATTTCGATATAGTTTGTCAATCTGAATCTAACCCAATTTGAATCACTAAATTTGGAATTTTCTAGCAAAAGTTATGCTATTCTAAAATTTGGGGAAAATTCTGGGATTTGAATTAATCGTGGAAATGTTTAAATCTGACTGTGGGTCCGAGGAACACACGTGTCACTCACTGGAACATGCCACACGGGGCTACAGAGCTATTTACCGCGTTGCCACAGTTAATCCAGCGCCACAGAAGATCTGACCTCTTATTCCCGAGTGACTGACACGCGGGGCCCAGCAGTTTTCTTCAACCTCCAGCCGCCCGCGCGCCCTCGCTGCCAGAGCTCGCCGGAGCACCTCGGCTACCGCCTCTCCGGTGATCCCCCATGCCCAAACTCGCCGCCAGGCTCTAATTCAATGTGAGGAACTCTCTGGTGTGGTCTACCCGAGTCGGCAGAGCCTCCAACGTAGCTCGTGACCTGCGGCGGCACTCAACAGACTCCGGCGACGTCGCCCCGCTGTGTTAGCCCGCCAATCTCGACGAACATCGGCCCTACAGCACCAGTGGATGCTAAAGAAGCTTGGCATGATCACACAAGGGCTCAGGAAAGGCCCTAACATAGCTTTCATCGTGCACCCGGCGCTTCCCGCTAAAGCCGCCGTTGGAAAACTTTGAAATACGCCATGCACAGTGGGTTTTAAGCTAGGCTTCCAAAGAAGAATCGTTGCTAAGCAAGTCTTGCTCATGGTTGTGCAGTTTTGTGGCCTCTAAGCAAGTATTGATCACGAATTTGAAGTTATCTTACCCGCACCTCGGTTTGAGCCGGCCGGCGAAGAAACTGGAAATTCTTCGAGGATCATCCACGGCGTAGGCTAAGACTTGGAGGTGAGCTGTAGTAAGGTCTTGCGCGTCCAGAGGTGCCCTTGTTTGGCCGTGAAAAGCTTCGTGTGAGACTGTCCACGAGAGCCGTCCGTGGCGGTTTCTTTCGGCCGCCGCGGGAGAGTTGGTTTCTCGGTGTAGGAAGCACGAACTCCCTCAAGAGGAGGAGGATGATGAGGACATCACAACAGTGGATACTCACATTGATATATAAGGACCAATCACAAGAGCACGAGCACGGTTACTAAATCAGCTGGTGAACTTGTTCCTAACTTCCTACCCATGTGAGTTTGAGAAAGGATTGCTATTTAATGAATTAATTGTTATTAGGAACCATGGACATGATCAACAAGTAAAGGGAGGAGGATTTGGGGATGTGGAGAACCAGATGGGACGTCCACAAGTTGATGGAAACAGTCGCCAACTCAGACTCGAGTTCAACTCGGAGTCCAGGAGCAGTCCATCTTAAAACGGACGCCCAGGATGCATACAGACTCCGTTTTTTGACGTTCTACATATGCATGGAAAGATGAGAAGATAAACTTTCTAATGGTTCTGGTTCCACATTAAAATTCGCCAGGAGTCATTGGAAATTGTTGAAACAAGTCGAATTCGGAGTTCTGTCCGGTGTTGCACCACCGTATTGGGCTTTTGGGCTTTGTATCCCGTATGAGTCCATTAGGGACGCGTCTAAGGGTTTTATGGACGAACCCTAGCCTTTAAATACTGCAGCCGCCAGCCATATTCGGTGGGTTTTGCTTAGATTAAACACTTTCGCCGTTCAACGGTTTGTGAGACCCCAATTTTGCAATTTCAGATTGCATCTTCATCGTTCTTGCTTGTGTTCTCGGTTGCACCTGCAGGGATAGCCTTCTTGGCGAGGTCAAGCGTATGAAGCATGGTTTGTAACAAATGGAGCAGTGGTTTAGTGATTGCAGGGGTATTCGGTCTGCTCGAGTGCCTCGGATCATCAACGTCGAGATCTCCACTTCAATCGACCTACCTTTCGGAAGATCGGGCCTAAACTAGTCATCACGAGGGGGTCGTGGAGGAGATCATGATGCGATTTTGCTGGTCAACCGAGGCTTGCATGCAAGGAAAACACAGTCTCCCGATCGACCAAGGTGAGGCGGCGGTGGAAGCGCTCGGTTCAGTCCATGCGTGAGAGAGAGAGGGAGGCTGAGCAAGTTCTCGGTGTTGTGTGCAAAAGAAACACGGTAGGGAGTATAAAGATCTCAGTTGAGGCGGTTGGGGTGGATGTGATCGGCCGAGCAGTGAGTGCTGCCGTCGGCTACTCCCTCTGCTGTCGAGCTAGCTTAAGAAGCAAAACAGAGACTGTCCTTCACTGAAGATCTTTTGCAATTTGCTTATCTCAATGACATGTGGGTCCCCCACAGCTCCCTCTTATCCTCTAAAATATCTCCAAAATTTGCAAATGGTTAAATTAAATTGTGGGAGTTCAAATCTGAGGTGCATTTGGATAATTGGGCAAGTTTGACACGACCCCACTGGTCCTGTCGAGCCAGGATCACGCTGAGGGGTGCTGCGTTGCACAACACCGTATAACACACGTCAAAGGTACAAAGCGGAAGCGGAAGCTTTATTACATAAACAAGTTTATTAACATGTTTACATCAAAATAAGTTTAGTCCACACTCGCGGGCGTAGACTAAGCATCAAGTGCACGTTCAGCCCTCGAACGTGTCCTTGCTAGCACACTCGCACACTAACTCTGCGGCGTGCACGACTCCCACTCGACGGGGTTCCCCTCCTGGGGTTCCGTCTCCTCTTCGGGAGTCCCTTCCTCATAGAACCCTGCAAAAGCTTCAAACACAAGCAGTGAGCACGAAGGCTCAGCAAGTCTGACCCGTCTCACCTAAACATGAAACTTCTACATGAGGGTGATGGGTTGCATGAGGTAAAAATCATTTGCAAGGACTCGCCTAATTAGTAGAACCTTACTTTCAAGTTTTAGCAGCAGGTTGTGGAGAACTTTACGCTAAGGCACATGAGAGAGCCGCAATCAAACAAGAAACGCATTTCTCTCATGTACTTTGCCCAAAGTTGCAAAGAACTTTAGTTAGCACTAAGCTACAGCATATCATTAACAATCAATGTCCAGCTTTCAATCAGCAACATTTTAACATGTAACTAGCCTGTTCTTTCTACGTCACGGTACAGTGAACAAGTGGTACTCACTGACCGCGAGGGACGGCGATTATAATCGATTTACACCTGCAGGGTTACCCGAACAACCCGTCACGTACGCCCGTACTCGATGTTGCCTACAACAACCATCACGGACGCCGTACGCGACTACCTTTCACCCGTTAGCCAAATATTGAACCGGTCCCATCGTCCCGAGCAAGAGGTCCCTGCACGCGCATCTCTGTGCCGCCAGCTGATTTACACCTCGAGCTCTCAACCTACCCTCTGAACGACGGGCAATGCCTCAATACCCAGCTACCCGAGTTACATCAGTTTCCCGGTTCCCATATAGCCGGTAGGTCTTCGGTACTGTTCTAGCTTGTTCAACAGGCCCGCACACGGCTCGGTCCTCAATCGACACAAGCGGAGCTACAGCACACAGGCCCCAAAGTCCTGCTGCCCTTACTCTCCGCTCGGTCTCATTTTCTTGCCATGTGTATCATGTGCTATCTCTACCCGAGCAATGTGCCTCTAGCCTATTCTCGCGAGTAGTTCCAACTACTCGACTTGTACCGAATCCTACTCTATCCTAGCAATGCAGTGGCTAACGGGGTTTGCAATCCTAAACCCCAACCCATGGTTTTCTTGGCTATGCAGTGGGGTTTCCAAACAAGACTCTGATGCACAACATAAAGAAAACAAGTATGTGCTCAAAACAATAAAAATTTATAAAATGGTTAATGCAAACCGGGGCTTGCCTTGCTGCTCTTGGTCGTAGGCTAGCTGTTCCTCCGGAGTAACGAAGTCTAGGACTTCGGGTTCCTCCTCGACCTTAGCGACTACATGATAAGAACAATGTATGTATTAATTAAATGCTTTTGTATTAACTTTGAAGTTGTGAAGTCTATAACCTTTACTAGATAGACCTAATGACTGTGAAACTTTTACTGTGGCTTGGTTACAACCTAAACAGAGACTTGGTCAAGTTTTAGTTGCAGCAAAGCTCAATTGAGCCCTCCACAATTAATTATGTCCTTGACCTTAATTACAGGCTTTTAGGGTATTCTAAGGATTTTCATGAGACAAACTATGACTTTCTGAAAACTAGATTTTCAGAGGGTTCTAATGGAATTGGTCTCACTTAATTTGGAAGTCTCTAACTAAAGATATGAGCTAAACAATTTCAGAGAAAATTCTGAAAATGTTTCTGAACATTTTCTATTTTCTCTGGAACAGTTTTACTAATCACACCATTAGGTGGACTAAATGAGCTCAAATGGATCTGAAATTTTTATGGTAGTTCAAGGATATTTTGGTGAACATCTCAGCAAAATTTCAGGATTTTCCTCCAAATGATTCTCCAGTTAAAATTCCTAACAGTTTAAACTTTAAGGAATTAATTCTGGAGAATTAAGGAATTTCATGAAGTGACACTTGATTTTCTGGAAAGTACTCAAAGAGTTGAATCCAGCAAAATTTGGTTCACTCAATTTGGAGCTTTCTAGCCAAAGTTATAAGGATTTGAAGTTTGAAGGAAATCTGAAAATCGGGAAAAAGTTTAAACTCGCGCGTGGGCCCAGGGGACACGCGTCGCACGCCGAAGCGACAACACACCGCGGCCCACAAGGCTTTTGCGCGCCAGCACACCCGATCCCGGCCGCAGCCGGATCCCGATTCAAAATATCGGCCGCTGACAGCTGGGGTCCACCCCCTTCTTCAACCTCGCGACACCCGCGCTCCGCCGCCGAGGGACCTCGCCGGAGAGCTCGCCGCCGGCTGCTGTACAGCTTCAAACTTCTTGATTCTGGCCGCCCCTGCCTACTTTTACTTGGGGAACATGATCCGAGGGTCAGCTGCTCATGACAACGGCCGGAGCATGGTCGGCGACGAGCCGCCATATCGGAACGACTTCGGCCATGTCGGCTGATGCTCCTAGTGCCTCAGCTACTTGGGAAACCGGTCGGGGAGCATCAGTGGACCTCAGAGAAGGTCGACATGAACTCGGGGCAGCTCGGGGAAGGCCCGAAATAGGTCCTCACCGTGCGCCCGATACCCCCCGTGCGTTCCGCCATTAGTAGACCTTGAATTACGCCGGGCACAGAAGTTCTCCGGCCCAGAGTTGTGAAGGCAACTTGTGCGTCACCGTGTCTAGTTCGTGTGGGAGTGGCCTGAGGCCCTCTAATCCTTTCTAGAGCACGAATTAAACAGAATCGTACCCGAGGGTCGTTCTGCACACAGAAAGGGGAAAAGTGGAAATTCGCCGCCGGTGAGCAACCACTCGAGCTGTGGCTCGGGGATGAGCAGCACCGATCACTTGCGCGTCCAAGGGTGCCTTGGCTCGGGCGTGACAACGCCCAGGTTGGGCTGTCCACGAGAGCCCGAGGTGCGGCGGTTTCCAGTTCCGAGTTTGATCTTTCGGCACAGCCGATATCACTCGGTTTCAATCGATTTCTATCAATGGGAAGGATGGAGGATGGTCGCTAGTACCTGGCTGGGACCCTGGAGTGGAAAGAGGAAGCTGCGATCAGCTCGATCCAGCAGGAACTCGAGCGCCGGTGATGGCAGTGGAGAAATGGATCGTGCACGTCGGCAGCTCGGGGAATGGCGACTGAAGCACGCCGGGGAGGGAATAAATAGGCCGGTCGGCCGGTCTCCGGCTTGGGGCACGCAGCAGGAGCTGGCGCCGGCTGCCCCCTTCGGTGGCGCGCGCGCACAACAGCCGGGAACCGACTGAACTGTGGTTCAGTCGGTTTGCTTTGAGGCTGAGGCTGACATGTGGGTCCCACTCCTCTTTTAACCTCTGAAATTTATTCCTAACAGCTGTGGTAAACAGTGAACCCTATTCTACCCTTGGCAACTCAAATTATTCACCCAAGAGCCATTTGAATTGATCAAAGTTCAAATGAGGTTTGGTTTGAATGAATTTCAGCACAAGTGCAGTTTGAAATTCAAATAAAGTTTGAATTTCTCCCCCTTAGCTCATGTCAAGATCAACTCCAAATGGAGTGAAAATTGGTGTGTGAGCTCACAAAAATGTGCTGAGCAAGAATATGCCTTCCACTTTTAAATTCAGTGGGTGAAAACAGTTTGAATTTGAATATGTTTTCAAACTGCCCCTTTCCTATCTACACCCAAGATGACCTCAAAAATGTTTTGAATTTGGGTGAAACTTGGCATGGACATCCTTGGCAAAGTGTAGGAGTTTTCATATGTCCAGCCCATCTATATCACATGTGGGAAGTACCACTTTTGCAATGTGTGAGTTTGTTCCCTAATGAGCATGTTGATAATTGTTACTTGCTCTTTATTTGTGTTCATCATTTTTCCTCAAATGAGGTGTGTGGTGTGGGGATGAACACTGCAAATGGGTGTCAAAAACTGAGGCCCTTACATTCCTCCCCCCTTAAAAGAATCTCGTCCCGAGATTATAAGGTGAAAATGAGAGAGAGGACGGTGGAAGAATTACCGGATATGCGACGTGAGAAAGTCGGGGTAGTTAGTGCGAAGGAATTCTTCGCTCTCCCATGTCGCTTCATCCATGGAGTGATTACTCCACAGAACCTTGTAGAACCACAACGTACGGTTGCGTGTGGTTCGGGCCTTTTCATCAATAATCTGCACCGGTTCCTCCCGATAGGTGAGATCCGGTTGCAGTTCTTCAATGTCTTCCAGCTGAACGGTAGTTGATAGCTTGAGACACTTCCTCAGCTGGGAAATGTGAAAGACGCCGTGCACACCGGAAAGTGCTTCTGGTAATCTTAGCCGGTATGCCACCGATCCACATCTTTCGGTAATCTGGAATGGACCGATGAATCGGGGTGCTAACTTTCCTCTCACCCCAAATCTGTTTACGCCCTTCATTGGAGACACTCGTAGATATACGTGGTCTCCAGCTTCGAATTGTAACGGACGCCTTCTCCGGTCCGCATACTGTTTCTGTCGGGATTGAGCGGCTTTTAGGTTCGCTTGAATTAATCGAACCTTTTCTTCCGCGTTGTTGACAAGATCAATCCCGAAGGTAACCCTCTCGCCAGACTCACACCAATTCAATGGTGTGCGGCATTTTCTCCCGTATAGCGCCTCGTAGGGCGCCATCTTGATGCTGGCTTGGTACCCATTGTTGTACGAGAACTCGGCTAACGGCAAGTGATCATCCCAGTTCTTGCCGTGGTCGATAGCGCAAGCTCGTAGCATGTCTTCTAAGATTTGATTTACCCGCTCCGTTTGCCCATCCGTCTGCGGGTGGTAGGCTGAACTACGGATCAGCTTCGTCCCCAAGGCAGCGTGGAGCTGCTCCCAAAAACGGGACACAAATAAAGTGCCCCGGTCCGATACGATAGTACGGGGTACGCCGTATAAGCATAGGATCCGTGAGATGTACAGTTCAGCGTACTTCTTGGCGTTGTAGTTGGTGTTGACCGGGATGAAATGGGCAACTTTGGTGAGCCGATCGACGATCACCCACACAGAATCATGTTTCTGTAAGGTGGTGGGTAAACCGACGACGAAATCCATGCTCACGTCCTCCCACTTCCAGGCAGGAATGCCCAGTGGTTGCAGCAGTCCCGGTTTCCGCATGTGGTCTGCCTTCACCCGTCGACATGTATCACACTCGGACACGTATTTTGCAGTCTCTCGCTTCATCCGTGTCCACCAAAACTTGCTTCTGAGTTCTTGATACATCTTGTTGCTGCCGGGGTGAATAGAAAACTTTGATAAGTGAGCCTCATCAAAGATTTTCTTCCGTAACTCCGGGTTTCGGGGTACGACGATCCGGTCCTTGAACCATAGGACGCCGTCTCCGTCCTTCCGGAAACATTTCAACTCCCCACTGTCTACACGTCTCCGCAAATGTGACATGCCCTTGTCATTCTTCTGGGCTGCCGCTATCTCTTCACGGATGGTGGGGATCAAAGCTAGGTTGTAGAGAGCTCCATGTGGAATCACATGTAGTGGTGGTTCGCTCTCTTCCAACGGTGTGATGGTCAGATTATTGACGTGTGACTTGCGGCTTAGCGCGTCTGCCACAACGTTTGCCTTGCCCGGATGATAATGGATCTCTATCTCGTAATCCTTTATCAGTTCCAACCATCTTCGTTGCCTCATGTTCAGCTCCTTCTGAGTGAAGATGTACTTGAGGCTTTTGTGGTCGGTATATAAATGTACGAGGTTACCGAGTAGGTAGTGCCTCCACATTTTCAGTGCAAGTACCACGGCAGCGAGCTCCAAGTCGTGAGTTGGATAATTTTGCTCATGATTCCTAAGCTGCCGTGACCCATACGCGACCACCCTTCGGTCTTGCATCAACACACATCCGAGCCCAATGCCGGATGCATCGCAGTACACATCGAACGGTTTTGTTGTGTCTGGCTGCGCCAAAACCGGTGCTGATGTCAGGTGCTTGACTAAAGCCTTGAATGCTGCTTCACATGCTGGACTCCAAACATATTTGGTAGCCTTCTTCAGCAGCTCTGTCATTGGCTTGGCAATCTTCGAGAAGTTCGGAATGAACCTCCGATAATATCCCGCGAGTCCGAGGAAACTCCGTACCTCATGAACAGTTCTCGGGGATTTCCAATTCAGCACTTGCGTGATTTTGCTCGGGTCCACAGCGATACCCTCCGCTGAGATGATATGACCGAGGAAAGGCACTTGCGATATCCAAAACTCGCATTTGCTGAACTTTGCGTATAACTTGTGATCCCGCAGCCGTTGCAAGACTATACGCAGATGTTTCTTGTGATCTTCCTCCGACTTGGAATATACCAGGATGTCGTCGATGAAGACCACGACAAACTTGTCCAGCTCCGGCATGAACACCGAGTTCATTAAGTACATGAAGTGAGCTGGAGCATTGGTGAGGCCAAAGGACATGACCAGGTACTCATAAAGTCCGTACCTTGTCGAAAAAGCTGTCTTTGGAATGTCCTCAGCCCTGATCTTAATCTGATGGTACCCGGATCTTAAATCCATCTTGGAAAAGACCTTTGCTTCGACCAACTGATCAAACAACATGTCGATCCGTGGCAACGGGTACTTGTTCTTGATGGTTACGGCATTTAATGGACGGTAGTCCACGCAAAGCCGCAACGTTTCATCCTTCTTTTTGACAAATAATGCCGAACAGCCCCATGGCGAGGAGCTCGGCCTAATAAAACCCTTCTCCAGAAGGTCCGTGAGCTGAGTCTTCAGTTCAGCCAACTCCTTGGGCGCCATCTTGTACGGCCTTCGGGATATTGGCATGGTTCCCGGTGCAAGTTCAATCTTGAACTCCACCTCTCTATCGGGTGGCATCCCCGGTCAAATCATCCGGGAATACATCAGGGAATTCTCGGACCACTGGAATGTCTTCCAATCTGATGGTTGTGGCTTGATAGACACTTGGAAGTTTTATTTCTGGACTGTCCAGAAATAATGAGTGAGAACCGTGCACTCCTGAGTTTAAGTGCACGACTCGGAGGACGGTGTCTAAAACAGCGCCGTGGCGGTTTAACCACGACATCCCTAGGATGACATCGACCTTCTGTCCCTCTAAGATAATGAGAGACGTGGGGTACACTCTACCCGCTAAGCATAATGGTGCTTTGGAGACCATTACGCTTGCTGAAATCTTCCCACCCGGTGAACAAATTAAATATGGACTATCGGTGGGTAGTATTGGCAAGCTGTGTTTAGCAATGAAAGCTTGGCTAATAAAATTATGCGTGGCGCCTGAATCAAATAGTACTATAGCGGGATGCTGGTGGAGTTGGAACATACCCGCAAGGATTGGCTCGCCCTCCGGCACGTCCTCAATGGCAAGCTGGTGGACAGTGCCGGGCCTAGGGTTTGCCCGCCGCGCATTAGTAGGGTTCCGGGGTTGATTCCTCCCCGGAAACTGTGGTACCACTCCGCCGCCTTGCCTCTCCGGGCAACTGCTCGCGAAGTGTCCTGGACGACCACACTTGTAACATGTGGCCGCTGCTGGTGGAGTACTTGGTGGACGAAAGCCCGGCATGCGTTGCGGAGGTGCAAACGCACGCGGCATCGCCCGCTGCTGCTGTTGTTGTTGCGGTGGTGCTGGCAGTGCCGGCCGGAATGCCGGTGAAGAATACGGCCGACCGCGGAACGGCATCGACCGCTGTGGTGGCTGCCAGCGCGGACCTGATGGTGGGCGATTCACCATCCGAAACTTCTGAGAAGGACCGCCTCCTTCTCCGCTGCTCTGCGGCGCGCTTCGCTTTCGCTCTGCCGCCGCCAACTCCTTGCCGGAGTCTTCCTGAACAATCGCAGCATCAATTATGTCGTTGAGGCTGCCGCGATTGAACATCGCCAGCTTGTCCTTCAGGAGCGGGTTAAGCCCCTGGTAAAAGTGGTCCCGCCGCTTCTCGTCCGTATCTGCGTGATACGACGCGTAGAGTGCGAGATCGTTGAACGCTCTGGAGTACTCCAGCGCGTTCCGGCTCCCTTGTTGCAGGTGTAGGAATTCCTGCGTCTTCCTCTTCATCAAACCGGGCGGTATATGATAGGCCCGGAAGGCCGTCCGGAACTCCGCCCAGGTCATCACTCGGTCGGTGGGTTGTGAAGCACAAAAGTTGGCCCACCACGCGCTCGCGGATCCTTGGAGCTGCTGGACCGCGAACTGAGTCTTGCGCTGCTCGCTGATTTGGAGCAGCCCGAACTTCATCTCTATGGCGCGGAGCCAGTTGTCCGCGTCAAGTGGTTCATCCGCCCTTGAGAATACAGGGGGATGAGTCGCCAGGAAGTCAGAGTAGGAGCTCTGTTGGCGCTCCTCACGATCTTGACGTCTCTCTGGGCGAGACGTATTCGCAATTAACGTTTGCAGCAGCTCTGTATGCTGCTGATGTGAACCCGCCATTGCCGCGACAATGTCGGCCAATGTAACCGTTGGCAGTGGCGGTGGCGGTGTTTGCTGTTGCTGTTGCTGCTGCTGTCCCGAGGAGTCCTCGGGAGGTGGTTGGGAGGTCTCTCCCCCTTGGCTAGTACCTCCAACATCGGGGTTGGCACGAGTACGCGTCATTCTGAAATTCAACACAGCAGCAATTAGCACATGTCTTACTCAAAATTCCATAAACAGGAGTAAGTATTGAAGCGACGCATGATTAACTTGCACAACATTCACATATATTGATAAAGCATAAACTTTATACAAGATACATTATTCTCGGATCTCCGAGAAGTCGTGCTCATGTCGTCACTACCTATACATACGCTACTGTCTACACGACATGTCACCTATTACAAAAGTTGGGTTACGCTACCCTAGCTGCCCTACTTGGCAACCGTAACCCCCTACTCGGAGTAGAACTCGACCTCCTGTGGTTCGTCCTCCTCCGGTACCTCTGCTGGTGGCTCGGGGTCTACCACCTCTTCTCCCATTCCAGGTTCTCCCATGGCTGGAAGACCCAAGACTACCGGTACGCCCAATACCGGGGGCACGAGGTCCTGCAATGCATGCACCTCGTCCATAGCCTGGTTGTAGTCCTCTTCCCAACCTTGTCCTTCCTCAATAGCGTCGTCCCGCTCTTGAGCAAGGTCCTCATTCTGCTGGGTTAGGGTCTGCACCAGCTCTTGCAACGCCGCAATGTCAACACGGCTCTTCTTCTTTGCCTTCTTCAGACGACGCAACTGATTGTGTTGTTCATTCAGTCGCTTGATCGTCGGAAGGAGCACATTGCGGAGTGCACTGTGAGCACTCTCAAAATGATCTCCACGGCTTGTGCTCTCCTTGAGCTTGGTGGCGAGATGCTCCGTATGAACAGCTTGGCTGTCCATCACAGCGTTTCCCGCCCTCATTTGGAGGCTGAGATTTGCCTCCGCGGGGTTGTACCTTGGGCAACTCGGGTTTGTTGCCTCTAGGTACCTCTCTTCCCACACATGCTGAGCTCGTCCCTCCACCGGAACGAGTGCGTATGGAGTTCCCTCCATAGCCTGTACGTGTAGTTGGCAGAAACGTGACATAGTGTCACGGGCTGCCACTTGCCACATCCCTTCCGGTTGTCTTCCTCTCACCGTGACGGTGAATGGCACCCAACCGGGTGGCGTAGGCCCTGCAGGAACCTCGACATGGATCGTCCACGTCTTGTTCCCCTCTTCGCCTTCTTCCTTGGCGAAGTATTGCGGCATCTGGTTGTACCCGAAATATTGGAGCATTAGCCACAATGCTCCCGGGTAGCCGCTACGGTCAGAGCAGTGGGAAACTACCCACCCGTTCTCCAACCGTTTATCTGCTGCCATCTGTAAAAATATATTTGAGAAATGTCAAATATTTATTTAAACAGTAAACCATTGAGTTATAACATAAGATATGTCATTGAATCCTTAACACTTGGAAACATAGTTCAAATTTTTAAACAAATTTGACTGCTGATCTGCTGTTCCCATGACAGCCCTGACCAGTTTCCATATCAATCTGATTTAGGCCAGGTTAAAAGCAAAACCAGTCCTGGAGCTCAACATCAAAGTTAAAGTTAACTTCAATAGCTTTCCAGAAAGTATTTGGTTGGCCTAAGATCTGTCCTGGTTCCAAAAGTTATGAGATGTCAAAGTTAACAGAATTTCTGGGAACAATTGGACAGCACCTCCCTGCCTTAGGTACTGATTTGATCCAACAATCTCAGTTACTTCTGTTCCTAATCTGACCAAACTTTCTGTCATAAAGTTGTAACCCATCTCATAAGCTTCCCAGAACTACCTTATTTTCTATTTTTGGATTTTTATGCAGGAAGTTATGCTTAATTTACAGAGAGTCTACAGAGAGTCTTTGCTCCGTCCTGTTTTCTGGACAGTTTCAACTCTACTGCATTTTTCGAGTGGTTAAGGGATGAAACACCTCTGGAACTCAACAGAAAAGTTGTAAAGCTCCTCCAAAGCTTTCCAGAAATGTATCATACGACCCCAACCTCGAAAGAACTCAACCTCTAACCTCTGATTAACTTCAGCCTTGATTTAGCTGAAAACAGAGTGCTCTGTCCTTAACATCCTATAAGTTGAAAACTTATTAACTTTGAATATCCTGTTCAAGGGAAGGAGTTACAGCAAGTTTTACTACTTTGGATCAAAACCTTCAAGTTTTTAAATGAAGTTGTTCATTTAGTTGGGTGTGACGTCGAGGCGTCACCAGATTATGTCGGTACTACGTCCTCACAAAGGAAAAACCTATACCGGATTTAGCCGGCTTCGTTAGTTCAGTGGCACTACTCGTCACTCGCACACGGATGCTACACGTCTACCGTTTCGTGGTAAGGCTACCTGCAGAAACTCAAACAATCATCAGACTCGGCTGCACACCGAGCCCGGAATCCATACAGTTTGTACACCCGGCCGTCATCACTCGCCCGGATGTTCTCAAGCCAAACACGCCTTGAGTTACGTGTTCACGTTTCAGACCACGTGACGGGGTCTCCCATGTTGCACCACGCACGCCAGGGACAGACGTTGCTCGAATACCCCAAACGACATGAAGAGTCGTAGAGGATATCAAAGCGGGTCGGGTTACCTGCCACCCGTGGGGCTCCACCCTTCAGCTTGTGCGCACTGGTGGACAGCGCTTACGTGCACCCCCCAAGACATGAACGTCCCGAGATGCACGATTTTCCGACATAACAAATAGGTTAATATGCCACTTTCTATATGCTAATAACATCCTTATACGGGCTACTAACTCGTTCCTCACTGGATTTTTGAAAAAGAAGACCTTTGTACTGTGTTAAACCTCAAGCGAGCTCTGATACCACGCTGACACGACCCCACTGGTCCTGTCGAGCCAGGATCACGCTGAGGGGTGCTGCGTTGCACAACACCGTATAACACACGTCAAAGGTACAAAGCGGAAGCGGAAGCTTTATTACATAAACAAGTTTATTAACATGTTTACATCAAAATAAGTTTAGTCCACACTCGCGGGCGTAGACTAAGCATCAAGTGCACGTTCAGCCCTCGAACGTGTCCTTGCTAGCACACTCGCACACTAACTCTGCGGCGTGCACGACTCCCACTCGACGGGGTTCCCCTCCTGGGGTTCCGTCTCCTCTTCGGGAGTCCCTTCCTCATAGAACCCTGCAAAAGCTTCAAACACAAGCAGTGAGCACGAAGGCTCAGCAAGTCTGACCCGTCTCACCTAAACATGAAACTTCTACATGAGGGTGATGGGTTGCATGAGGTAAAAATCATTTGCAAGGACTCGCCTAATTAGTAGAACCTTACTTTCAAGTTTTAGCAGCAGGTTGTGGAGAACTTTACGCTAAGGCACATGAGAGAGCCGCAATCAAACAAGAAACGCATTTCTCTCATGTACTTTGCCCAAAGTTGCAAAGAACTTTAGTTAGCACTAAGCTACAGCATATCATTAACAATCAATGTCCAGCTTTCAATCAGCAACATTTTAACATGTAACTAGCCTGTTCTTTCTACGTCACGGTACAGTGAACAAGTGGTACTCACTGACCGCGAGGGACGGCGATTATAATCGATTTACACCTGCAGGGTTACCCGAACAACCCGTCACGTACGCCCGTACTCGATGTTGCCTACAACAACCATCACGGACGCCGTACGCGACTACCTTTCACCCGTTAGCCAAATATTGAACCGGTCCCATCGTCCCGAGCAAGAGGTCCCTGCACGCGCATCTCTGTGCCGCCAGCTGATTTACACCTCGAGCTCTCAACCTACCCTCTGAACGACGGGCAATGCCTCAATACCCAGCTACCCGAGTTACATCAGTTTCCCGGTTCCCATATAGCCGGTAGGTCTTCGGTACTGTTCTAGCTTGTTCAACAGGCCCGCACACGGCTCGGTCCTCAATCGACACAAGCGGAGCTACAGCACACAGGCCCCAAAGTCCTGCTGCCCTTACTCTCCGCTCGGTCTCATTTTCTTGCCATGTGTATCATGTGCTATCTCTACCCGAGCAATGTGCCTCTAGCCTATTCTCGCGAGTAGTTCCAACTACTCGACTTGTACCGAATCCTACTCTATCCTAGCAATGCAGTGGCTAACGGGGTTTGCAATCCTAAACCCCAACCCATGGTTTTCTTGGCTATGCAGTGGGGTTTCCAAACAAGACTCTGATGCACAACATAAAGAAAACAAGTATGTGCTCAAAACAATAAAAATTTATAAAATGGTTAATGCAAACCGGGGCTTGCCTTGCTGCTCTTGGTCGTAGGCTAGCTGTTCCTCCGGAGTAACGAAGTCTAGGACTTCGGGTTCCTCCTCGACCTTAGCGACTACATGATAAGAACAATGTATGTATTAATTAAATGCTTTTGTATTAACTTTGAAGTTGTGAAGTCTATAACCTTTACTAGATAGACCTAATGACTGTGAAACTTTTACTGTGGCTTGGTTACAACCTAAACAGAGACTTGGTCAAGTTTTAGTTGCAGCAAAGCTCAATTGAGCCCTCCACAATTAATTATGTCCTTGACCTTAATTACAGGCTTTTAGGGTATTCTAAGGATTTTCATGAGACAAACTATGACTTTCTGAAAACTAGATTTTCAGAGGGTTCTAATGGAATTGGTCTCACTTAATTTGGAAGTCTCTAACTAAAGATATGAGCTAAACAATTTCAGAGAAAATTCTGAAAATGTTTCTGAACATTTTCTATTTTCTCTGGAACAGTTTTACTAATCACACCATTAGGTGGACTAAATGAGCTCAAATGGATCTGAAATTTTTATGGTAGTTCAAGGATATTTTGGTGAACATCTCAGCAAAATTTCAGGATTTTCCTCCAAATGATTCTCCAGTTAAAATTCCTAACAGTTTAAACTTTAAGGAATTAATTCTGGAGAATTAAGGAATTTCATGAAGTGACACTTGATTTTCTGGAAAGTACTCAAAGAGTTGAATCCAGCAAAATTTGGTTCACTCAATTTGGAGCTTTCTAGCCAAAGTTATAAGGATTTGAAGTTTGAAGGAAATCTGAAAATCGGGAAAAAGTTTAAACTCGCGCGTGGGCCCAGGGGACACGCGTCGCACGCCGAAGCGACAACACACCGCGGCCCACAAGGCTTTTGCGCGCCAGCACACCCGATCCCGGCCGCAGCCGGATCCCGATTCAAAATATCGGCCGCTGACAGCTGGGGTCCACCCCCTTCTTCAACCTCGCGACACCCGCGCTCCGCCGCCGAGGGACCTCGCCGGAGAGCTCGCCGCCGGCTGCTGTACAGCTTCAAACTTCTTGATTCTGGCCGCCCCTGCCTACTTTTACTTGGGGAACATGATCCGAGGGTCAGCTGCTCATGACAACGGCCGGAGCATGGTCGGCGACGAGCCGCCATATCGGAACGACTTCGGCCATGTCGGCTGATGCTCCTAGTGCCTCAGCTACTTGGGAAACCGGTCGGGGAGCATCAGTGGACCTCAGAGAAGGTCGACATGAACTCGGGGCAGCTCGGGGAAGGCCCGAAATAGGTCCTCACCGTGCGCCCGATACCCCCCGTGCGTTCCGCCATTAGTAGACCTTGAATTACGCCGGGCACAGAAGTTCTCCGGCCCAGAGTTGTGAAGGCAACTTGTGCGTCACCGTGTCTAGTTCGTGTGGGAGTGGCCTGAGGCCCTCTAATCCTTTCTAGAGCACGAATTAAACAGAATCGTACCCGAGGGTCGTTCTGCACACAGAAAGGGGAAAAGTGGAAATTCGCCGCCGGTGAGCAACCACTCGAGCTGTGGCTCGGGGATGAGCAGCACCGATCACTTGCGCGTCCAAGGGTGCCTTGGCTCGGGCGTGACAACGCCCAGGTTGGGCTGTCCACGAGAGCCCGAGGTGCGGCGGTTTCCAGTTCCGAGTTTGATCTTTCGGCACAGCCGATATCACTCGGTTTCAATCGATTTCTATCAATGGGAAGGATGGAGGATGGTCGCTAGTACCTGGCTGGGACCCTGGAGTGGAAAGAGGAAGCTGCGATCAGCTCGATCCAGCAGGAACTCGAGCGCCGGTGATGGCAGTGGAGAAATGGATCGTGCACGTCGGCAGCTCGGGGAATGGCGACTGAAGCACGCCGGGGAGGGAATAAATAGGCCGGTCGGCCGGTCTCCGGCTTGGGGCACGCAGCAGGAGCTGGCGCCGGCTGCCCCCTTCGGTGGCGCGCGCGCACAACAGCCGGGAACCGACTGAACTGTGGTTCAGTCGGTTTGCTTTGAGGCTGAGGCTGACATGTGGGTCCCACTCCTCTTTTAACCTCTGAAATTTATTCCTAACAGCTGTGGTAAACAGTGAACCCTATTCTACCCTTGGCAACTCAAATTATTCACCCAAGAGCCATTTGAATTGATCAAAGTTCAAATGAGGTTTGGTTTGAATGAATTTCAGCACAAGTGCAGTTTGAAATTCAAATAAAGTTTGAATTTCTCCCCCTTAGCTCATGTCAAGATCAACTCCAAATGGAGTGAAAATTGGTGTGTGAGCTCACAAAAATGTGCTGAGCAAGAATATGCCTTCCACTTTTAAATTCAGTGGGTGAAAACAGTTTGAATTTGAATATGTTTTCAAACTGCCCCTTTCCTATCTACACCCAAGATGACCTCAAAAATGTTTTGAATTTGGGTGAAACTTGGCATGGACATCCTTGGCAAAGTGTAGGAGTTTTCATATGTCCAGCCCATCTATATCACATGTGGGAAGTACCACTTTTGCAATGTGTGAGTTTGTTCCCTAATGAGCATGTTGATAATTGTTACTTGCTCTTTATTTGTGTTCATCATTTTTCCTCAAATGAGGTGTGTGGTGTGGGGATGAACACTGCAAATGGGTGTCAAAAACTGAGGCCCTTACAAAGTTTCATACAAATTCAAATGGTTATTTGAATTCTTTGCAATTTAAAGTCCATTTTGGAAAATGAGTTGCAAAACATTTCAACAATTCATGAAACTATGCATACCCACTAATTTGGACCTAAGGAATTCAAATATGAAATCTGATTTTAAATTTGGCGGCTCCAAATGACAATTTTAGAACAACAGTTTGAAACTCATTGTGTTGCTCTCATTTGAATTTTGAGTTTGAACAAATTTGTTCCAAATCTGAATTTAGCTTTCTCACACATATGGGAACTTCCCACCTTGGTTTCAAATCCCTCTTGGGTTCCAAGTTTTCAAATAATTATTTGACTTGTGTGAAGAGAGCTCTCATGGTTGTTATCACATCTGGAAAAGGTTTTAACAAGTCCCATTTTTCATACATATGAAACCAACTTTTTGCAAACAAGAGTTTCTTTGTATTCTCCTTTTTGGGACCTTTACAGATCCCGTATGGGTGATCGTCGATCATCTCACCAAAGTTGCCCATTTTATCCCGGTCAACACCAACTATAACGCCAAGAAGTATGCTGAATTGTACATCTCACAGATCTTATGCTTGTACGGCGTACCCCACACCATCATATCGGATCAGGGCACTTTATTTGTGTCCCTTTTTTGGGAGCAGCTACACGCTGTGTTGGGGACGAAGCTGACACGTAGTTCAGCGTACCACCCGCATACGGATGGGCAAACCGAGAGGGTAAATCAGATTCTAGAGGATATGCTACGAGCTTGTGCTATCAACCATGGTAAGAATTGGGATGATCACTTACCGTTGGCTGAGTTCTCGTAAAACAATGGGTACCAAGCCAGCATCAAGATGGCGCCTTACGAGGCGCTATACGGCAGAAAATGTCGCACACCACTGATTATGGCGAAAGGGTCACCTTCGGGATTGATCTTGTCAACCATGTGGAGGAAAAGATTCGGCTGATTCAAGCGAACCTAAAGGCCACCCAATCCTGACAAAAACAGTATGCGGACCGGAGAAGACGCCCATTACAATTCGAAGTTGGGGATCACGTGTATCTACGTGTGTCTCCAATGAAGGGCGTAAACAGATTCGGGGTGAGAGGAAAGTTGGCACCCCGATTCATCGGTCCATTTCAGATTGTGGAAAGATGTGGATCAGTTGCATACCGGCTGGAATTACCGGTGACACTTTCTGGTGTGCACGACGTCTTTCACATTTCTCAGCTGAGGAAGTGTCTTAAGCTATTAACTACTATTCAGCTGGGGGATATTGAAGAGCTGAAACCGGATCTCACGTATCGGGAGGAACCGGTTCAGATAATTGATGAAAAAGCCCGAACCACACGCAACCGTACATTGTGGTTCTACAAAGTTCTATGGAGTAATCACTCCATAGATGAAGCGACATGGGAGAGCAAAGGATTTCTTCACACTAACTACCCTGACTTTTTCACGTCGCACATACGGTAATTTCCCACCGTCCTCTCTCTCATTTTCACCTTATAATCTCAGGACGAGATTCTTTTAAGGGGGAGGAATGTAAGGGACTAAGTTTTTGCACACATCCAAAGTGTTCATCACACCACACACACCTCATTTGAGGACAACTTATGAACACAATTGAAGAGCAAGTATCCACAATCAATATGGTTATTAGAGGATGAACTCACAAAATGCAAAAGTGGTATTTCCCACATGCATCATATAGGGGCTGAGCATATGAAAAACTCCTACACCTTGATAGGAATGCTCATGCCAAATTTCACCCAAATCCAAAACCTTTTTGAGGTATTTTTGGGTATAATTGGAAAGAGGTTAGTTTGAACTAAAATTCAAACTCCTTTCATCCCATGAATTCAAAAGTGGGATTCATATTCACACTCAGCACATTTTTGTGAGCTCACACACCAATTTTCACTCCATTTGGAGTTGATCTTAACATGAGCCAATTTTAGCAAATTCAAATTCAATTTGAATTTCAAACTGCATATGTGCTGTAAATATATTCAAACACTTCACAATTTGAATTCTATCAAGTTCAAATGGGCAGTTGGTAGATAATTCAAATTTCCAGGGGTACTATGGGCTCTACTATTTAGAGCAGTGGGAAAATTGAATTTAGGAGGTTAAAACTGGGAGTGGGGCCCACATGTCAGCCTCACAAGGCAGATAACCTACTGAAGAACAGAACACTTGGGTTCTCGGGCTACAGCCACGGTCGGCACCGCGCCAAGGCGTCAGCGCCAGCAGTTGCTTCTTCCACGCCCCGCTGGGGCCACCGTTCGACATTGATATTCTTTCCCGAGCAGCTCAAAGCCGGGTTCTCTTCTGTTCTCACGCGTTCACTAGCCCTTAGTGCTGCTTCTGCGAAAAACATCACCGCCACCTTGCTCTTGGAGTCGCCGATCGCCCACAGTCACCACACTTTGATTGAGCGACTCCTCCACGGCAAAAACGATCGCCATCTCGTGCTCTATCATGCTAGCACCTCACACCGGGGTTTTCTTGTGGTGTTTGGTGGCAAATTGAGGATTTTCACCGAGCTCTCGCGAGTACCGGCGGAACTCCACTTTGGGTCACCATCGACAGAACGCTACAGCCATCTTCGCCTCCACTTCTCTACACAAGAAAGGTGCATCACTGTATGTAGAAGGTGTAGCCGAGAGTCATTTGGCATATGATCAATCATAGGACGAGAATTTCCAAATATACCGAAAGCTAGTTCATATGGCCCAAGCTCACCTTAGACTGAAATTTGGATTCCATGCACTCTTATTAGTTGAGCCGGTTGGCCAGTAGGTTCTACACATGCTAGCGCACACGCTCGAGGAAGAAGCAAGGGAAACCATTGAGGATCGGCCATGATATGGGCATTTTCCTCGCCGCCGATGCAAAGTACCTCGGCTCACCGTCGAGAGTATAGTTGCTGGCGTTTCTAGCTTCGAAAAGGTCTAGTTTCATGATCCTCGTGCTCCACTGATGCTCTCCGAGCAATTTCCAATCAATTTGGTGCCAGGTAGTGCGATACCAACATCGCGGGAACCCTAGGTCCCGCTGTCACCGGTGCACACGTGTTTCCGGCCATCGCCGACGGCCGGCGAGCTCACAGCTGAGTTCAGGAGGTCGGAAAATGGGGAGGCAGCGAGTTTCGGGCCGAGAGGTGGCCGGAAACTCGATTCCAGCGAGTCTTGCCGGATACCGCCGCCGCCTGGTGTTTGGCGCGAGGAGCAAGCAGAAGCAGTGTGTGTGGGGCCCACCAACAGAAGTTTAAGCTTTTATCTGATTTTCAGATTTAGTTCAAACTTCAAATCCACATAACTTTGGCTAGGAAACTCCAAATCGAGTGAAACAAATTTTGTTGGATTCAGCTCTCTGAGTACTCTCCAACAAATAAAGTTTCAATTTATGAAAATCCTTATTTCTGCAGACTTAATTCTTCAAATTTAAAATGTTTAGAATTTTAACTGGAGAACCCTTTGGAGGAAAATTCTGAAATTTGTCCAGGATGTTCACCGTAATATCCTAGAGCTACCATAAAAATTTCAGATCCATTTGAGCTCATTTGGTCCACCTAAGGGTGTGATTAATAAAACTGTTCCAGAGAAAATGGAAAATGTCCAGAAACATTTTCTGAATTTTCCTGAAATTGTTTATCTCATATCTTTAGTTAGGAACCTTCAAATTAAATGAAACCAACTCCATTATAACACTCTGAAAATCTAGTTTTCAGAAAGTCATGGCCTGCTCCATGAAAAACCCTAGAACACCCTAAGAGCTCCAATTAAGTCCAAGTACACAATTATTTGTGAGGGCTCAAATGAGCTTTGCTTCAAATGAAACTTGGCCAATCTCTATTTAGGTTGTATACAAACCACAGTAAAAATTTCAGAGTCATTGGGTCTGTATAGTAAGACTTATAGTCCTCACAAATTCAACTTCAATTCAAATGCATTCAAATTGATACATATATGTAGTTATCTCATGTAGTTGCTAAGGTTGAGGAGGAGCCCAAAGTCTTAGACTTCATCACTCCAGAGGATCAGCTAGCCTACGACCAACAGCAGCAAGGCAAGCTCCGGTTTGCATTAGCCTTTTATAAATTTTACTGTTTTGAGAACTTACTTTGAGCACCCACTTAAATTTTCCATTAGAGTCTTGTTTGAAAACCCAAATGCATAGCCAAGAAAACCCTGGGTTGGGCTTAGGTTTGTAAACCTCGATTAGCTACAGCAATACTAAGATAGTGTAGGACTCGGTACAAGTCGAGTAGTTGGAACACATGGCAAGAAAAATGAATCTGAGCGGAGAGTAAGGGCATCAAGACGTTGGGGCCTGGGTGCCATAGCTCCGCTTGTGTTGATTGAGGACTGAGCCGTGTGCGGGCCTCTTGAACAAGCTAGAACAGTACCAAAGACCTACTGGATATATGGGAACCAGGAAACCGATGTATTTTGGGTAGCTGGGTGTTGAGGCATTGCTTGTCGTCCAGAGGGTAGGTTGAGAGCTTGAGGTGTAAATTGGCTGGCAGCACTGTGGATGCGCACGCAGAGACCTCTTGCTTGGGACGACAGGATCAGTTCAACATTTGGCTGACGGATGAAAGGTGGTTTAGTACGACGTTCGTGATGGTTGCTGTAGGCAACATCGAGTACGGGCGCACGTGATGGGTTATTCGGGTAACCCTGCAGGTGTAAATCGATTATAATCGCCGTCGCTCGCGGTCAGTGAGTACCACTTGTTTACTGTACCATGACGTAGAAAGAATAGTCTAGAGTCATGTAAAAGTTGCTGATTGAAAGTTATACCCTTATTGTTAATGACTTGCTGTAGTTTAGAGCTAATTAAAGTTCTTTTCAACCTTGGGCAAAGTACATGAGAGAAATGCGTTTCATGTTTGATTGCGGCTCTCTCATGTGCCTTAGCGGGAGGTTCTCCACAACTGGCTGCTAAAACTTGAAAGTAAGGTTCAAATAATTAGGCGAGTCCTTTGCAACTTATTTGCCTCATGTACCCTGTAATCCCTCATGTAGAAATTTCATATATAGGAGAGACGGGTCAGACTTGCTGAGCCATCGTTCTCACTGCTAGTGTTTGAAACTTTTGCAGGGTGTTATGAGGAAGAGACTCCCGAGGAGGATACGGGGAAACCCCGTCAAGTGGGAGTCGTGCGCGACACCGTGTTAGTGTGCGTGTGTGCTAGCGGAGACACGTTCATGGGCTGAACGTGAACTCGATGCGTAGTCTATGCCCGTGAGTGTAGACTGAACATATTTTGTTGTAAAAATGTTCATAAACTTGTTTATGTAATAAAACTTTGCTTCTGCTTTGTACCATTTTATGTGTGTTATCCGGTGATGTGCAACGCAGCACCCCTCAGCGTGATCCTGGCTCGACGAAGCCGGCAGGCCCTGTCAATGATAAAGCATGTTTGATGAATTTCCCAATTCTACTTCGGTCGGCTATTCACGTATACCGGCGGTAAACGGCAAATTCTGGCGACCTGGCACCAGTAAAGAGCAAGGAGACTATGGGAGGATGATCAAGACATCATGGCACATCTATGTGGGTTTTTGAGCATGTCGGAGCAGCTCGGAGTCAGCTGGGTGTCGACTAGCAGTGAAGGCAGTGTGCTCTGTTTTTCCGGAGGAGAAAACGGTTCGGCCGTGTCGGAGGAAGTCTGGGGATGATCTGAGGAGGGCTCAAGGACGTCGAAGAAGCACCAGCGTCGTGGTTTTATGGCTCAGCTGGCCGCCACAACTCCCGGGCAGCGATCGCCGATGATCACAGAGAGGCTGCACCGTTTTTCGTTTTGGGTGAGCGCGTGAGGCAGTG
This sequence comes from Neostapfia colusana, assembly GCA_030760725.1. Lineage (NCBI taxonomy): Eukaryota > Viridiplantae > Streptophyta > Magnoliopsida > Poales > Poaceae > Neostapfia > Neostapfia colusana. Next base: position 35,450,870 of record JASWHV010000013.1, on the reverse strand, counting down.
TTCTGTGGATGTGTTCGTGCGAGACATAGAAGGAACAGAAATTTGCTTTGTGCAGCCATGATACTTGTCGAGCATCAAGTGCAGAGGAGGAAACCGCCATCGGGAAGAAGCAGGGGCACAGCTCGGTGGAGCACTCAGTCCCTTGGTGGCAAGCTCACAGAGAAAGGAAGTTTCTCTGGTTTGCTGTGCAAATGACATGTGGTTCCTTCTCCAAACAACATTGGCTTCAAAATTTCAAATTAAAAGTTTGCAGCACGTTCTACAAACTGAATTTGAATAGCATGGAGTTAAACCTCGCTTGTGCTCAAATTTTAAATGTCATGATTTAATTCCTTTGCGGCTAGGTTTCCTTTATTGCATGTAGCCAAATTTTGAATTTGAAACCCTAGTTAAAATTCAATTTTTCCCTCCGGATTTAAATTCTAAAAGATCTATGCATGCTGAACTTGGGGCTTTTAAAATCCTTCCTCCTTAAAAGAATCTCGTCCCGAGATTAGTAAAAGAACGAGATGGAAAGAAGAATTTACCTGTGATTGTTCAATAACAATTCCGGCCAATTCATCTGGAGAAAATCCTCGCTTTCCCATGTAACCTCATTGTCGGTGTGGTTATTCCATAACAATTTGTAAAACCGAATCGACCGACGCCTTGTTTCACGAGTCTTTTCGTCGAGGATTTGTACCAGTTTCTCGATGTAGGTGAGATCCGGTTGTAATGTTTCCATGTCCCCCAAAAGAACCTCCGTGGGATCCTTCAAACATTTCCTCAATTGAGAGACATGGAAGATATCGTGGATGCCCGACAATGATGTGGGTAGCCTCAAACAATATGCTACCGCTCCACATCTTTCCGTAATGAGAAACGGACCTACAAAACATGGAGCTAGCTTTCCCTTGTCCACGAATAGATGAATTCCTTTCAACGGGGATACTCGGAGATAGACGTGATCTCCGATTTCAAAATACAAGGGTTGGCGTCGCTTGTCCGCATAATTTTTCTAGCAAGATTTAGTGGCATTGAGATTTGCTTGAATTAGCCTGACCCGCTTTTCAGCGTCTTTAACAAGATCAATACCGAAAATCACCCTCTCACCGGATTCACACCAGTTGAGTGGTGTGCGGCACATCCTGCCAAAGAGCGCTTCGTATGTGTGAGACCTATGTGTGCTGAATACATTGGCTATGGCAATAAAAATTTTGAATTCTGCCAAAACACTCTTTTTGACAAGGTCCGACTCTAGGTCCGAGCTCCAACAAGATCTGACGTAAGGTCTGACTTGCTATGGCTAGGTCCAACATGTGTTTGGTTAGCTCCGGCGGTATGTCCAACTAGCTTTAGTAAGTTCCGGTGCTAGGTTCTGCTAGCTTTGGTAAGCTCCGGCTCAAGGTCCGGTTAGCTTTGGCAAGGTCCTGAGCTAAATCGCAATGGTTTTGTTTTTACCATGCAAATGTTTTGAACTTGATTTACATCTATGGAAAGTTTGCTTAGTATTCTTTTACTAAGTTTTTGAAGTGTTATGGCTGTTTACGGTAGTTAACATTTTGCTATGGTTTGCAACATGCTTATGTAGGTGTTCACATAAGGACTTGTGCTCAAAAGTATTGGTTGTTTATTCATGTGCAGGTGTTGCTTGAGTTCAAGATATGGCTGGTGACGGGATCCATTGAACTATTGTTAGGGAGAAGATGAGGTTCAACAACCAAGTTCGGGAGGAATTGTGGTTGAGTTGATCGGGAGGTCGCGCAGCATGTTTGGATCAAGAACAATGCATATGAAGGTATCGTGGACGTCGTTGGAAGGTGTTTGCACGTGTACAACCAGTGCATGGATGTGGCAACATGGTTCCAAGGCGTGATGAAGAGATGTGGACGTAAATAATTGGTAGGAAAGGTCCAACCAGCTGGATTATGTACTCAGGCTGCGGCTGAGTCGGTTATGGCTCAAATATGGAAAGATTTGAGTTGGTTATGATAGGATTTCGTGTGGGACACGAAGTTGAGTTGTTTTAGGATTGTGGGTTACGTTCCTATGGTGTTTGGAAGTCTTAAGATTGCTTCTATCTGCGTATAGAAGAGTCTTGAGCAGTTATGGAAAGTTTCAATTCAAAAACTGAGTAGGATTAGAGTCCTAGTTTGAATTGGGTTGGCCTCCGGGCTGGTTATATAAGCAAGGGAGACCAGAGCTCGTGGTAGAAGACGACCTGGGGCTGTTCCTCTTATGTTTTCGATCAATAAAATTCGTAATTTGGAGAAGCTTTTGTGCCTTGTTCGTCCGACTTGTTTTTTGTTAAGTCTTTCTCGTCGAGTTTGTGGACAGCACGACAGTGCTTCGGTCTTTTGATCATAATGTGAGTTTTACAGATCCAATTGACGTGATTCTTTTTGGGTTGTCTTCACAACTTGATTATATATCATCTATAAATTTCACGGTCATTGAATTTTTAGTTTCTGATCTACACGAGTTTCTTTGCAGTGTTGCAGATCTGGTTTTTACTCGAGTAGAACAGATTGACTCTCGTTTGATCTTTCGATCATAACTTGAGTTTTTCTTGACGGATTTCTGTGATTATTGTTGTTGTGTCCTCTTGACTTGATTCTCTATAATATATACCACTTTTGTCATGGTTGAACACATTTAGATCAGTCGCATACACGGTTTCTTTAACAAATCGATTTTCTGCCGAGGGGTTTTTGTTGCTTCCGCTAAAAAGTTTAAATGTAGCATTCACCCCCCTTCTGGTAGCTTTTCATGTGCTCTTCGATCCTACATTATGGTGCCATCTTAATGCTTGATTGATAACCATTATTGTAGGAGAATTCCGTTAATGGCAAATGGTCATCCCAAATCTTTCCATGATCTATGGCACATGCTCTCAGCATATCGTCTAGAATTTGATTCACCCTCTCCGTTTGACTGTCAGTCTGAGGATGGTATGCTGAGGTTCTAAGTAAATTTGTTCCAGAGATTCATGTAGTTGCTCCCAGAAACGAGCAATGAATATAGACCCTCGATCGGATATGATGGTTTTGGGGACTCCGTGTAAGCACATAATTCTCCAGAGATACAACTTTGCATATTGCTTAGTCAGAAATCTCGTATTCACTGGGATGAAGTGAGCTGATTTTGTTAACCGATCAACAATGATCCAAATAGAGTCATGCTTTCTGAACGTGAGAGGCAGTCCGACATTAAAGTCCATTCTTTTGTCCTCCCACTTCCATGCCGGAATACCTAATGGTTGCAGCATTCCCGCTTTCTTTATGTGATCAGCCTTGACTCGCCCACGTGTATCACACTCGGATACATACTTGGCAATTTCTCGCTTCATCCTAGTCCACCAAAATTTCGTCTTGAGCTTCATGTTCCGGGGTACCACAATTCGATTTTTAAACCATAACACACCTTGATCATCTTCCCGGAAACATTTCATCTTATCCTTTTTTATTCTTGCCCGGATTTTCTGCATTCCTTTATCTCTCCTTTGAGCTCGTACAATCTCCTCTCTAATGGTAGGCACGAGAGCAAGATTATACAATGCCACATATGGAATCACTCTCAGACTTGGTTCTTCTTCCTCATCCAGAACAACTGACAAGTCATTTACGTGGGACTTACGACTGAGCGCATCCGCCACCACGTTAGCTTTGCCCGGATGGTAATGGATCTCGAGTTCATAATCTTTGATTAATTCCAACCATTTTCACTGCCTCATATTGATATCCTCCCGAGTGAATATTTACTTGAGGTTCTTATGGTCGGTGTAGAGGTGCACTAAATTTCCGAGTAAGTAGTGCCTCCACATTTTCAATGCGAGCACCACTGCAGCGAGTTCTAGGTCATGAGTAGGGTAGTGCTGCTCGTGGTTACGGAGTTGACAAGATCCATACGTGATCATGTGTCTATCTTTCATTAATACGCAGCCAAGTCCAATGCCGGAGGCATCACAATAAACATCGAGCGGCTTTGTCATATCCGGTTGGGCTAGACCCGGTGCCGTTGTGAGATGTTTCTTCAGAGTTTGAAATGCCTCTTCACAGGCCTCCATCCATACATACTTGCTGCTCTTCTTCAATAATTCTGTAATGGGCTTAGCAACCTTCGAGAAGCTGGGAATAAATCTCTGATAGTAACACGCTAGTCGTAGAAAACTGCGGATTTGATGAACAGATGTCGGAGACTCCCACTTCAAGACTTGCTCAACTTTGGTTGGATCTACGGCCACACCTTATGCTAATATAATGTGGCCTAAGAATGGTACCTTGCTGATTCAAAATTCACACTTGCTGAATTTGGCATACAGCTTATGTTCTCGTAATTGTTGGAGCACAATATGGAGATGTTTAGCGTGCTCTTCCTCCAATTTGGAGTATACGAGAATATCGTCGATGAATACCATGACAAACTGATCTAACTCTGGCAATACAGAATCCATGAGGTACATGAAATGTGCGGGTGCATTCGTCAGACCGAACAACATGACTAGATACTCATAGTGCCTGTATCTAGTCGAGAATGCTGCCTTCGATCTATCCTCCGCTCTGATCTTTATTTGATGATAACCGGACCTCAAGTCCATCTTGGAGAATACTTTGGCACCCACCAGTTGATCAAACAATATATTGATCCGTGGCAGTGGATATTTATTTTTGATCGTCACTGCATTCAACGGCCAATAATCCACACATAACCACAGTGATTCATCCTTTTTCTTCACAAAGAGGGCTGAAAAGCCCCATGGTGATGAGCTTGGCCTGATGAATCCTTTATCTGTTAAGTCTTTTAGCTGCTCTTTAAGTTCATCTTATTCCTTCAGGACATTTTGTACGGCCTCTGAGATATTGGTCTAGTTCCCGGTGCAACTCGATCTTGAATACAACGTCTCGTTCAGGCGGCATCCCTGGAAGATCGTCAGGAAACACATCTGGGTACTCACGGACCACTGGAATATCCTCCAGTTTCATGGTCACACTTGTAAAAGTCCCAAAAACTTGTAAATGCAAAACTTGAGTTGTGAATAAAGTTGAGTTTAATTTCAAGAATTGGGACATGCAAAAACTTTTCTAAACATGTGAAGATGGTTATGAGCAAGCACAGGAATTCAAGTCCACATTGAATTCGAATGATCATTTGAATGCAAGGTGGTCATTTTAAATGGAGGATGCAAACTGTGGTTGTAAATCTCCCCTTTGCAGCCACCAAATTAAAAGTTTGAATCCATATTTGAATTCTTCAGGTCCAAATTATGAGGGACACAAATTTTGAGAAAATTTGGAGGCATTTTGATATGTATCTCAAAGAGGCTTATGAATTTCCTTGCAATTTGAAGTCAAATTTTAAACTGAAGTGCACCTTGTCAAATCTTCCAATTGGCTTTCAAATTTGAGCTCTTCAGGATTTAAATTTGCACTGTGCCAAATTTGGATGATCTTTTGGGTAGAAAAGTAGCGGGACCCACATGTCAGTGGGAGGGAAACTTACAACCCAAGCAATCCTGTTTTCCTCTGTTCTCACTCGATCAGCCGGCTGCCTCACGCGCGCCACCGAGACCCCAACGCCACCTCCTGCTTTTCCTCTCAGTTTTCCTCGGTGCTCATCCTCCACACCGAAGCAACAATGAAGTTGCTCACTCTCAGCTCGCGCTCGTGGCTTCTGCTCTGCTCCCACGCACGAAAGCAGCCGCCGGCGGCCGCCTCTGTTCCTTTCGATTGCACACCGGCATTGCTCCCCCTTTGCTCGAGCTGTCAACACAAAAAGGGAGCGCCAGCGTGTGTACAAGACCTTCCCCAGCTCAACTCCGATGTTCCTGGCTTGTGGTGCGCACAAATCAACACTTGGCGCGAAGAACTGAAGCTCACCGACGAAAGTGCAACTCGGGTCACCATGGACAGCTTGTACTGAGGCTTTTCACGACCGAGCGAGCACCCTCAGAGACGCGCCAGGACTTCACGCTGCTCCTTCCCAAGTTTCAGCTCGAGCTGTGTAACGTAGCTCGAGAATTTCGAGTTTTCCTCTCGGACAGGGAAAACCTAACCGTGGGTATGATTTTTGGAAATCGACGCTTAATTCTCGGTTAGAGTTGTTCATGTTGCGCACACAGAAGCTAGAATGGTTAGGGAACATTTTTCCTTCACATCCTTAGCCTAAAACCGGGTAGGGGCAACTAATTTTGAGCTTTCCGATCGGCGGCCATGGTGGGGACGCGCGGGCACACGGTGACAACCGATTTGCAGACGTTCCTGGGCCATTTTGAAGCCGTGTCAGTCTTCCGTAAGCTCCCGGGGTGCTTTAGCACAGGTTGGTTGCTTGTTTGTCGGGATAGGTCGGCCGGCCGACGGTGCCCCAGTGCTCCCAAGGCCGCCACACGTCGCCAAGGGTAGTCCGGCCACCAGCAGCTCGAGCCAACCCCGCAGACGTGTTCCCCGACCTCCCAAACTCACAGGCGGCGAGTCTCCGGCCGAGAGGCGCCGGGAAGCCGGGTCCAGCGAGCTCCAGGAGCGCGGGAAATCGACGGAGGAAGAAGAAGACCCTGTCGGACCCACATGTCAGCGGCTGGAAATTTAAAATCTAGATCTTCTGTGGCGTGTGATCCAGTGTGTCTGCACGTGGGCAAACCCTGTAACTGGTGTGGCTTGCGTTCTATTGGCTGCCATTTAAACAGTGGGTCCGAGTAGGTTTTCTGTAGGAAATTAATTCAAGATTTCAAGCAAAGTTTAGAAATTCATAACTTCTGCTAGGAAGCTCCAAGTTTAGTGATACAGATTGGGTTGGATTCAGATTGAAAAACTCTATCCAAATATGCAACCCAATTTGCATGAAACTCATTATTTAATTCTGGAAAATTATTAAAAACCTTTCAGAAAATAATTTTATAGGGAGTTTGGTCCATCCAAAAATCCTCAAATTTTGCCATAATGTTCTTTAGAATATTAGTGAACACTTGTAAAAGTTTCAGCTAATTTGGAGTTTATTTAGTTAGGATAATTCTGATCTCAAGTTTCTGTGTTCAAATGAATACAGAAACAATTTCAGAGAATTTCAAAAACTTGGAAATTCAGTTCGGGGCAGTCTTAGCTCCAAAATTCCTAGGAAATTTCATGCATGCTCCCTGATCTATGTTTGAAATAGTCGTTCACTTGAATTTGCCTGAAAGTGCAAATTTATTCAGAATTAAGTCCTTTTGCCAAAATGCTTAGGGAATTGTTCTGAGTGATCTATTCATTGAAAAATTCCAAATTTTGGTCCAGATGACTTCCTTGTGACAAGAAACTCACATGGAAAGTTTCAGCTCCATTGGAGCCCTGGATCGATACTGTTCTGTTTAACCACATTAGCTGATCAACACAAAAGTGATGAAACATACTTATCACTTGATCATAGTGCTTAAACCCAAACCTAAACCACTAGCACCAGTGTCATTTGAAATTCTTAAACAGAGTTCCAGTTTTAAACTTGTCTTTAGAACTTGATAGCAAAGGTGTTACAATTAAACATATATGCGTATTCATGACGTGTAGTGATTAAACGTGGAAAAGTGGTGGAGAAGTGAAGCTTGAATCAATGAGCAAGAAGAGCAGTGATTATGCTTCAAGTCATCAGCAACTAACTTCATACTTCTCTGACTTTAGTCACCTGCAAAACCAAGGCAAGCTCCAATTTGCATTTAAGTTATTTATGAAGTTTTACTTTGTTCACAATTATGCTTTAGAGTTTGTATGTGCATTAGGTCAAGGATATTTTATACTCCAAATGCATGACCAAATAAACCCGAGAGTCAAGGGTAGAATATAGTTTCCCGCTGTAGAAGGTTGCCTTGATAAATAGGGTATGACCTCTGGTAGAAGTCGAGTAGTTGGAATCTACTCGCGAGTTATAGTCGGGATTACCTGGGTGTAGTTGGAAAAGGCAAACTAAAGTTTATATTTCTAAAGATGAGACCGGGCAGGAGGGTTAGGCAGCGATAAGACGAGGTCTTGGTCGAGTAGCTCTGCCTGTGTCGGTTAAGGACCGATGCGTGTGACGCATCCACGGGCAAGTATGGAGTTGTGTACCGAATGCTTACTGCTATATGGGACCCAGGAAACCGATGTAACAGGTTAACTGGATTGTAGAGGCATACCACATCGTCTCGTTAGACCTATGAGCCCGAGAAGGCGCGACCGGTTCTACAGTTGAGTGTCCTGCGAAAGGTTGCCACATATGAAATAATTAAGGACGCTAGATTTGGGTCTTCAGAGGCGGGCATATTTGTCGAGTTATCCGGGCAGTGTTTGATTCGAATCACCGTCCCTCACGGTTATGAGTACCGCTTGCTCACTGTGTTGTGACGTAGTAAGCAAGTTGTGTGAGAACAGTTTGCAAGTTTTAAATTGCTGCTATGATAATCGGAATTGCATGAAAAACCATGTATGAAGTAGTGATAGAGCAAACTAAAGTTATTTTTCACTTTGGGACAAGTAACATTGGAATGAAGCATTCCTTGTTTGATTGTGGAGTTCCAATGTTGCTGGGCACAAGGTCACTACTATGATGGCTAAAATCTGAAAGTTAAGGATGAACTCATAGGCAAGTCGTTTTGCCACTTATGTGTTAATTCTTAAGTTACTTTCATGTAGAGTCGCATGCTTAGGAGAGACGGTTAAGTCTTGCTGAGCCTTGTGCTCACTCTTGCTATATGAGTGGTTTTGCAGGACAATATCGACGCAATAAATAAGGTCGTCCGGTGAGACTCGGAAACTTCCGAGTCGGGTAACACATGGAGAACCTAGCCGCTGCCATGTTTTCGTGTTGCTAGCGAGAGGAGTCCGCGGGCTGGACCTCCTCTTGAGTGCTCATTAGTTATTCGACGTGAGTTGTTTGTAGTCTTCCGTTGTAGCTAATTTATGTAAATTATTTACAAAGAACATTTGTAAGATTCCGCATTTGATTTATGTAATACAGTTTTCATTGTATGTGTGCTGTTGGGTGCCGCATAACACGGCACCACCCAATGCGATTCCTAGGCGAGGTGCCCCGTCCCCGTGACTGAACGGGCGGCGTCGGGGCCCTGTCAGCGTGGTATCAGAGCCGCATTGGTAATAGCGCACTGAATAAGGATCGTATTACGATAAAAACTTAGGTTACGGTGAGGAAACGATATTAGGCCCACATAAGGACTATAGTAGTATAGTTACTTAAAGTGGCATGACTACAATACTTGTTATAATTCTGAATTTTGATTATGTAACGACGCACCAACGCTAAGGTAAGAATGGTAAGGAACACCACCGAAAGCAATTCAATTTCGGTTAGCTCCCCTGACGAGGAAAGTCGTTCAGTGTTAGGTCTCACAGCTTGGTGTGAGACGTTAATATGAAACTCTTGGACTCTTCATGTTCCTCAGTTCATATGAAACGCTGATCCCTAGCGTGCATTAGGCAAGCAAGTGGAGACCCCATCGTGTGGTCAGTAACGTGATAGTGTGTTCTTTTGTAAATAGCCTAGGAGGACATATGCAGCGCTTGCCATCGGCGTGCCCTGCAGGGCAGTAGGTGGTATCTGTTGGGTTGATAAAATTCCCAAACGTGATGACCCGTTCACACTCTACTCGGGTTCGCCGTCATGTGGTGTAAAAACACGATGACGTACTTTGAGACGTAGCTTAACTCAAGGACGGCTGTATGGCAATGATACGAGCATGTGTATTTACTTTCAAATATGGACCCGCCTGAAATGAAAACAACCCTTGAGTGCATCACTATTGAGTGTTCTTCTGCAGGTACTAACCACGTACGTATCCCTTGTAGTACACGTGTGCGAGAGACCGTCTTAGTGCCACTGATAAAACGGATATGACTGTATAATCCGGTTTAGGATTTTCTTTGGTGAGGCTACGCAGGACCGACATGTTTCTAACAGTGCATCGACACCGTACTACACTTGATAACCTCTTCCCTATGAAGAATTGATTCATGAGCTAACTTTCAACTAAAAATGGAAGTTTAAAACAAATATTAGTTACTGAACTCTTATTTTGAGCTAAGATTTGTAACAACTCTCTAGGATTATAGACTGGCCCCACATACCACCACTTGTCTTTTCTGTGCACTTTGTCCTCACTCGTGCGCACCCGGAAGACTTCCCGGTCGGTCACCCATCCCCAAAATTCCTCCGGGCCAAGCACGCTTAACCCCGGATTCCTTTGCAAGTGGCCTTCCGGAAAAGAAGGTATACCTTGGTGGTATGAGTACTCTATCAATCCTATTAAGCCGGGAGTCAGGATATCACACAATCCACCCCTCTTAGAAGACCGACGTCCTTGTCGGTCAACGCCAAGACAGTAACGTCACCTATTAGCCACGTCCGTACGTTCAGTACTGGCATATGCATACCGTACATCCGGTTAGCAGCATACGTACCATACCGTGTCCCACACAGAGGACCCACGCGTCATGCGTACGTACCCACGTCCCTGACCCATACGCTACCGTATCCTTCTCACTGACCTGTACGCACCCATTAAACAGCGACGGTCGGCTCTGATACCATTTGTAACAGCTCTCTAGGATCATAGACTGGCCCCACATACCACCACTCATCTTTTCTGCGCACTTTGTGCTCACTCGTGCGCACCCGGAAGACTTCCCGGTCGGTCACCCATCCCCAAATTCCTCCGGGCAAAGCACGCTTAACTCCAGAGTCCTTTGCAGAGCTTCTGGAAAAGAAGGTATACCTTGGTGGTATGAGTACTATATCAATCCTATTAAGCCGGGAGTCAGGATATCACAAGATTTAAATGAGAGAATGGTAGGCTTCAAAAGTTTCGAAAACAGAGTGCTCTATTTTCTGGCAGGAATTCTTGCTGGACTTTAACAGAGCATAACTCTGAGTATATTTAACCAATTAAGGTGTATGATACAGTTCTGGAAAGATTTTCAAATGCTCTACAACTTATTTGTAGACCTCCAGAGCAAAATCACACGTTAAGATTGTGAAAAGTCCCGTTGAAGGAAGACTGTTCAGAACCAGGACAGTAGCAAAAACCTCTCTGGACCTTTCTGTTTTTAAGACATAACTTCCTGTCGACAAATCCTTAAGGATCCTATGAGTACTCATTGGAAAGATACTAAAGTTTACTAAAACTTTTGTATTGAACTCAAATCAAGAATCTGTAGTCAACTTGAGTAAATTTTGGAGTTTGTGTGAACTGGTCAGGATGGTCCAGCTGATTAGTTTAGCGTACTTAAGATTTGTTTAAACATGAATGTGGTTATGCTTTCATAAAGTTCATGACATGTTCATGTTTTACTTATCTTTAATTACTACTGAGATAGAATTTTGATTGACTCAATATTTTGTTTCGCGCAGTATGGTACGCACACATTCTCAAATGGAGCTTGGAGGTTCAAGTCGAGGTGGGAATGACTCGACTTCATCACAAGAGCCATCGCCAACCGGATTGGCGGAAATTATGGCAAAGATGAATGAAACTCTTCAAAACTCTAGTTCAGCAAGGAATAAATAGAGAAGCTCAACATCACATACCAACCCCGAGTACTTATCTAGATTTCATGGCGACACAACCGCCAGTATTCCCCGAAGCTGCTGACCATTGTGAAGCAAATCACTAGTTATGTGTCATTGAGTCCAAGTTTGGGTTGATTCAATGTGATGACTTCTCGAAGACTCTATATGCCGCTCAGCAGCTTCACGGCTTTGCAGGAGCCTGGTTGGCAGAATACCTTGCTGTCCAACAAGAAGGGCATCATGTCACATGGACGGAGTTTCAGGATGCATTTCGTGCAGGCATAATGCAAACAAGTCTTGATGAATTTTGGAATCTAAAACAAGGAGAAATGAATGTTATTGAGTATGCGAAGGAATTCAATCACTTAGCTCAATTGTACCAGATTATGTGAAATCACCAGCCATGAAGGGTTATCATTTTTATCGAGGGCTAACTGCTAGGCTGCGATGTGAGTTGGCTCAAGTTAACCAAGGGAACTTTGATGAGTTTGTTAGCTGTGCTATCACTCAGGAATATTATTCCAATCTATATCCTAAAGAAAAGAGGGAGAGGGACTCATCACAAGATTAATGCAATTATCTGCCTCAGAAGTATCGGTTGGTAATCCGTTCACCTTCCAGTCAAGAGGTTCCACAAGAGGCGCAGTCATTCTGGGAGTATGACGACTCTTCTACTCCTTAGAGGTTTTATTCACCTCCACCACAGCAGCAACTTATTTCCCATGCACCTCAGCATCAACAAGGTGCACCAGAATGTTATTTCCCTCAAGATGTTTAAGATGATCACGGTGATTTCTCAGCTGAACCGAGTGGTATCCCACTTCATATTGACAATAAACTCAACGTCAATGAACCAACTGAACCGAGCAGCAACATTATGTCTGCGGGTTCAGTTCCAAAGAGTGATCTTGGACAGCAAAGAAAAGCCATGTCCAAAGTGGGAACTGTTAATTATGTGACAGTCGATGATCTGCCCAAAGGTGGTCCAGTTCTTGCAGGCAGGTTCACATTAAATGACAAGCCGGTTGTCATTCTATTCGACTCTGGTGCAACACATAACTTCATTAGCAAGGCGACAGTGATCCGGGATCAGATCTCCACAATCAGCACAAAAGGTTCTTACCTTATTCATTCATCTGGTGGAGATATATCGACTAATGAAGTCGTTTCTAGAGCACCACTTTGCTTGGGTTGAAAAATTTATCCTACCACCCTCATCATTCTCGAAGATCAAGAAATCAATGCCATATTGGGAATATCATGATTGACCTTCCATAAGACTGTTCTGGACATCGAGAACAAGAGTGTTCATTTGGACTCTCCCCTTCACGGGCGTCATACATTGCATCTCGGCAAAGCTGTGTCCAAAGACTCGGAAGTATGTAATGTCGAGGTTTGCAAGTTAGAAGACATTCCGTTAGTCCATGAATATCCGGACATGTTTCCCGAAGATCTTCCAGGCATACCACCCGAGCACGAGGTGGAATTCAAAATAGAGTTGATACTGAGAACCACACCGATCTCTCGAAGACCATACAAAATGGCTCCAATGACACGACCCCACGGTCTTGTCGAGCCAGGATCACGGTGAGGGGTGCTGCGTTGCACAACACCGGATAACACACATCAAAGGTACAAAGCGGAAGCAAAACTTTTATTACATAAAGTGGTTTATGAACATTTGTACATCAAAATAAGTCCAGTCTACACTCACGGGCGTAGACTACGCATCAAGTCCACGTCCAGCCCTTGAACGTGTCCTTGCTAGCACACACACACACTAACTCTGCAGCGTGCACAACTCCCACTCGACGGGGTTCCCCTCCTGGGGTTCCGTCTCCTCTTCGAGAGTCCCTTCCTCATAGAACCCTGCAAAAGCTTCAAACACAAGCAGTGAGCACGAAGGCTCAGCAAGTCTGACCCGTCTCACCTAAACAGGGAACTTCTACATGAGGGGTGATGGGTTACATGAGGTAAAAATCATTTGCAAGGACTCGCCTAATCAGTAGAACCTTACTTTCGAGTTTTAGCAGCAGGTTATGGAGAACCTTACGCTAAGGCACATGAGAGAGCCGCAATCAAACAAGAAACGCATTTCTCTCATGTACTTTGCCCAAAGTTTAAAAGGAACTTTTGTTAGCTCTAAACTACCACAACCCATTAACAAGCAAAGTCCATCTTTCAATCAACAACATTTTAACATGTAGCTAGCCTATTCTTTCTACGTCACGGTACAGTGAACAAGTGGTACTCACTGACCGTGAGGGACGGCGATTATAATCGATTTACACCTGCAGGGTTACCCGAACAACCCGTCACGTGTGCCCGTACTCGATGTTGCCTACAACAACCATCACGGGCGCCGTATGCAACTACCTTTCACCCGTTAGCCAAATGTTGAACCGGTCCAATCGTCCAGAGCAAGAGGTATCTGCACGCGCATCTAAGTGCCGCCAGCCGATTTACACCTCGAGCTCTCAACCTACCCTCTGAACGACCAGCTATGCCTCAACACCCAGCTACCCGAGTTACATTGGTTTCCCGGTTCCCATATAGCCGGTAGGTCTTCGGTACTGTTCTAGCTTGTTCAACAGGCCCGCACACGGCTCGGTCATCAATCGACACAGGCGGAGCTATAGCACACAGGCCCTAAAGTCCTGCTGCCCTTACCCTCCGCTTGGTCTCATTTTCTTGCCATGTGTTTCATGTGCTATCTCTACCCGAGTCGAGTGCCTCTAGCCTATGCTCGCGAGTAGTTCCAACTACTCGACTTGTACCGAATCCTACACTATCTTAGCATTGCAGTAGCTAACAGGGTTTGCAATCCTAAACCCAACCCATGGTTTTCTTGGCTATGCAATTGGGTTTCCAAACAAGACTCTAATGCAAAGAATCATAATACTCAAGTAAGGGCACAAACAATAAAAATTGGTAAAACGGTTAATGCAAACCGGAGCTTGCCTTGCTGCTCTTGGTCGTAGGCTAGCTGCTCCTCCGGAGTAACGAAGTCTAGGACTTCGGGTTTCTCCTCGACCTTAGCGACTACATGATGTAAGAATACATGTACTAATTGTAATGCATTTACATTGAGTTTAAACTTGTGAAGTTTATAAGTCCACTAGACAAACTCAATGACTCAGGAATTTTTACTGTGGCTTGGTTACAACCTAAACAGAGACTTGGTCAAGTTTTAGTTGCAGCAAAGCTCAGTTGAGCCCTCCACAATTAATTATGTACTTGACCTTAATTGAAGGCTTTTAGGGTGTTCTACGGATTTTCATGAATCAACTATGACCTTATGAAAACTAGGTTTTCAGAGGATTCTAATGGAGTTGGTCTCACTTAATTTGAAGGTTCCTAGCTAAAGATATGAGCAAAACAATTTCAGAGGAAATTCTGAAAATGTTTCTGAACATTTTTCTATTTTCTCTGGAACAGTTTCACTAATCACACCATTAGGTGGATCAAATGAGCTCAAATGGATCTGAAATTTTTATGGTAGTTCAGGGATATTTTGGTGAACATCCCAGCAAAATTTCAGAATTTTCCTCCAAAGGATTCTCCAGTTAAAATTCCAAACATTTTAAATTTTGAGGAATTAATTCTGGAGAAATAAGGATTTTCATGAAGTGAAACTTGATTTGCTGGAAATTGCTCAGAGAGCTGAATCCAACAAAATTTGGTTCACTTGATTTGGAGCTTTCTAGCCAAAGTTACGAGGATTTGAAGTTTGAAGGAAATCTGAAAATCGGGGGAAAAGTTTAAATCCGCCGGGGCCCGCGGGGACACGTGTTAGGCGCGGAGGCGACAGCTCACTGAGGCCCACAGGGTTTTTGCACGCCAGCACACCAGATCCCGGCCACACCCAATCCCGATTTAAATTTCTAAGCTGCTGACGCATGGGCCAGCCGGCTTCGTCTTCCTCCCGACGCGCCCTCGCGCCCGCGCCGCCTCCCCTCGCCGGAGCTCAGTCTGAGCTCGCCGGCTTGCCGCTGCCAGCCATCACCTGGTCTGAAACTCGCCGCCAGGGGGTTGTCGACGTCGAGGAGCACGTCTGTGGGGACAGTTCGAGCTGGCGGTGACCGGAAATAGCCCGGCAACGTGCGGCAGCCTCGGTTGAGGTTCGGCACCGTCGGCCATGGGTTCTAACCTGCCAAAACCTCGAACGATCGGTTCTATAGCATCAGTACACCTCTAGGAAGCTCGACACGGTGTCAAATGGGTTCAAAGATGGCGGCAAGCCGGTCGGCACCGTGTGACCGAGCGTGCCCGCCATGAACGCCCTCAATCGAGCTCAAAATTCGTCACTCCGAGTCGGTTTCATACCATGGATGCAGAAAGGAATTTGATCGCCGGCTAGTCCAGCGTATATGTGCAAGATTTGATAACTAGAGAAGGATCTTAGAGCGAGAATTTGAAGAATCCGTACCAGAAGCTCAGTTTAAGGTCGCCGGAGTAAAAACTGGAAATTCGCAGGGGATTTTTCACGGTTTGCTTCCAAACTTGGAGGAGAGCAACACGGCTGTTGCGCGCTCCTTCTACTTCCCTTGCTGGACCGTGAAAGCTCCCGTGGAACGCTGTCCACGAGCGCCTGACGTTCGGCTGAGGTTAGGTCGCTGCTGTGGCGATCGTTCTCAGGCAAGGGAGGTCGGAGCTCGGGGTTTTTGGCGTCGGGGAGGTGGAGTGCGATCTCAGGGTGCTGTCTAGCAGCTCAGGGATGGAAGGAGCGACCGTTTGCTGGTTTTCCCGATCGAGCAGAGAGCTTCGGGGAGAAAAACTACCGCTGCTCGGGGTCGCATGCGAAGGGATAAAGCCAGCGGGTCTTCGCTCGGGCTGAGGCGGTGCCGGTCGCGTGGAGGCGTGAGTAAGCCGCCCTGGGCGCCAGCGCGCGAAGAAGGAAGCAGCTGGTGACGTCGGTGGCTTCTCGGTGGCACAGCCGACAGCTGCTCCGTGGAAGTTCCCACCGAGGCTGTGACTTTGTGTGCAAGTCTTCCCCCCTTCTCTCTATGACATGTGGGCCCCACACTCAAGTTTAACCTCTGAAATTAACTCCTCATCACTGTTGTAAACAGTGAGCCCCAAAATACCCATGGTGATTCAAATTATTCACCCATGAGCCATTTGAATTGATTAGAATTCAAATTGAGTTTGGTTTGAATGAATTTCAGCACAAGTACAGTTTGGAATTCAAATAAAGTTTGAATTTGTCCCACTTAGCTCATGTCAAGATCAACTCCAAATGGAGTGAAAATTGGTGTGTGAGCTCACAAAAATATGCTGAGTAAGAATATGCCTCCCACTTTTGAATTCATGGGATAAAAACAGTTTGAATTTGAATATGGTTTCAAACTGCCCTCTTTCTAACTATACCCAAAATGATCTCAAAAAGGTTTTGAATTCGGGTGAAACTTGGCATGGACATCCCTAGCAATGTGTAGGAGTTTTCATATGCCCAGCCCCTCTATATCACATGTGGGAAGTACCACTTTTGCAATATGTGAGTTTGTTCTCTAATGAGCATGTTGATGGTGGTTACTTGCTCTTCATTTGTGTTTATCAACTTGCTTCAAATGAGGTGTGTGGTGTGGTCATGACACTTTAAACATGTGTCAAAAACTGAGGCCCTTACATTCCTCCCCCTTAAAAGAATCTCGTCCCGAGATTATAAGGTGAAAATGAGAGAGAGGACGGTGGAAAATTACCGGATCTGCGACGTGAAAAAGTCGGGGTAGTTAGCGCGAAGAAATTCTTTGCTCTCCCATGTCGCTTCATCCACGGAGTGATTACTCCATAGAACCTTGTAGAACCACAACATACGGTTGCGTGTGGTTCGGGCCTTTTCGTCAATGATCTGAACCGGTTCCTCCCGATAGATGAGATCCGGTTTCAGTTCTTATATGTCCTCCAGCTGAACGGTAGTTGATAGCTTGAGACACTTTCTCAGCTGGGAAATGTGAAAGACGTCGTGCACACCGGAAAGTGCTTCTGGTAATTTCAGCCGGTATGCTACTGATCCACATCTTTCAGTAATCTGGAATGGACCGATGAATCGGGGTGCCAACTTTCCTCTCACCCCAAATATGTTTACGCCTTTCATTGGAGACACACGTAGATATACGTGATCTCCCACTTCGAATTGTAATGGGCGTCTTCTCCGGTCCGCATACTGTTTCTGCCGGGATTGGGCGGCTTTTAGGTTCGCTTGAATCAGTCGAACCTTTTCTTCCGCGTTGTTGACAAGGTCAATCCCGAAGGTAACCCTTTCGCCAGACTCACATCAGTTCAATGGTGTGCGGCATTTTCTTCCGTATAGCGCCTCGTAAGGCGCCATCTTTATGCTGGCTTGGTACCCATTGTTGTACGAGAACTCGGCTAACGGCAAGTGATCATCCCAATTCTTGCCGTGGTTGATAGCACAAGCTCGTAGCATGTCTTCTAGGATCTGATTTACCCGCTCGGTTTGCCCATCCGTCTGCGGGTGGTACGCTGAACTACGGATCAGCTTCGTCCCCAAGGCAGCGTGTAGCTGCTCCCAAAAAGGGACACAAATAAAGTGCCCCGATCCGATATGATGGTACCGGGGTACGCCGTACAAGCATAGGATCCGTGAGATGTACAGTTCAGCGTACTTCTTGGCATTGTAGTTGGTGTTGACCGGGATGAAATGGGCAACTTTGGTGAGACGGTCGACGATCACCCACACAGAATCATGTTTCTGAAAAGTGGTGGGTAGACCGACGATGAAGTCCATGCTCACGTCCTCCCACTTCCAGGCAGGAACGCCCAATGGTTGTAGCAGTCCCGATTTCCACATACGATCCGCCTTCACCCTTTGACATGTATCACACTCAGACATGTACTTCGCGATCTCCCGCTTCATCCGTGTCCACCAAAACTTGCTTCTGAGTTCTTGATACATTTTGTTGCTGCCGGGGTGAATAGAAAATTTTGATACGTGAGCCTCATCAAAAAATTTCTTCCGTAACTCCGGGTTACGGGGTACGACGATCCGGTCCTTGAACCATAGGACGCCGTCTCCGTCCTTCTGGAAACATTTCAACTCCCCACTGTCTACACGTCTCCGCAAATGCGACATACCCTTGTCATGTTTCTGAGCTGCCGCTATCTCTTCACGGATGGTGGGGATCAAAGCTAGGTTGTAGAGAGCTCCATGTGGAATCACATGTAGTGGTGGTTCGCTCTCTTCCAACGATGTGATGGTCATATTGTTACGTGTGACTTGCGGCTCAGCGCATCTGCCACAACGTTTGCCTTGCCCGGATGATAATGGATCTCTATTTCGTAATCCTTTATCAACTCTAACCATCTTCGCTGCCTCATATTCAGCTCCTTCTGAGTGAATATGTACTTGAAGCTTTTGTGGTCGGTATACAAATGTACGAGGTTACCGAGTAGGTAGTGCCTCCACATTTTGAGTGCAAGTGCCATGGCAGCGAGCTCCAAGTCGTGAGTTGGATAATTCTGCTCATGGTTTCTAAGCTGCCGTGATACATACGCGACCACCCTTCGGTCTTGCATCAGCACACATACGAGCCCAATGCCGGATGCATCGCAGTACACATCGAACGGTTTTGTTGTGTCTGGCTGCGCCAAAACTGGTGCTGATGTCAGGTGCTTGACTAAAGCCTTGAATGCTGCTTCACATGCTGGACTCCAAACATATTTGGTAGCCTTCTTCAGCAGCTCCGTCATAGGCTTGGCAATCTTTGAGAAGTTCGGAATGAACCTCCGATCATATCCCGCTAGTCCGAGGAAACTCCGTAGCTCGTGAACAGTCCTCGGGGATTTCCAATTCAGCACTTGAGTGATCTTGCTCGGGTCTACAGCGATACCCTCCGCTGAAATGATATGCCCGAGGAAAGGCACTTGTGATATCCAGAACTCGCATTTGCTGAATTTCGCGTATAGCTTGTGATCCCGCAGCCGTTGCAAGACTATACGCAGATGCTTCTTGTGATCTTCCTCCGACTTGGAATATACCAGGATGTCATCGATAAAGACCACGACAAACTTGTCCAGCTCCGGCATGAATACCGAGTTCATTAAGTACATGAAGTGAGCTGGAGCATTGGTGAGACCGAAGGACATGACCAGGTACTCATAAAGTCCGTACCTCGTCAAGAAAGCTGTCTTTGGAATGTCCTCCGCCCTTATCTTAATCTGATGGTACCCGGATCTTAAGTCCATCTTGGAAAAGATCTTTGCTTCGACCAACTGATCAAACAACATGTCGATCCATAGCAACGGGTACTTGTTCTTGATGGTTACGGCATTTAATGGACGATAGTCCATGCAAAGCCGCAACGTCTCATCCTTCTTCTTTACAAATAACGCTGAACATCCCCATGGCAAGGAGCTCGGCCTAATAAAACCCTTTTCCAGCAGGTCCGTTAGCTGGGTCTTCAATTCAGCCAATTCCTTGGGCGCCATCTTGTACGGCCTTTGGGATATTGGCATGGTTCCCGGTGCAAGTTCAATCTTGAACTCCACCTCTCTATCGGGCGGCATCCCCGGCAAATCATCCGGGAATACGTCAGGGAACTCTCGGACCACTGGAATATCTTCCAATCTGATGGTTGTGGCTTGATGGACACTTGGAAGTTTTATTTCTGAACTGTCCAGAAATAAGGAGTGAGATTTGTGCAACTCTGAGTTTAAGTGCACAACTCGGAGGACGGTGTCTAAAACAGCGCCGTGGCGGGTTAACCACGATATCCCTAAGATGACATCGACCTTTTGTCCCTCCAAGATTATGAGAGACGTAGGGTAAACTCTACCCTCTAAGCACAATGGCGCTTTTGGGACCATCATGCTGGCTGAAATTTTCCCATCCGGTGAACAGTTCACATAAGGACTATTGGTGGGTAGTATTTGCAAGCTATATTTATTAATGAAAGCTTGGCTAATGAAGCTATGTGTGGTGCCTGAATCAAATAGTACTATAGCGGGATGCTGGTGGAGTTGGAACATACCCGCAAGGATTGGCTCACCCTCTGGCACGTCCTCTGTGGCAAGCTGGTGGACAGTGCCGGGCCTAGGGTTTGCCCGCGGCGCATTAGTGGTGTTCTGGGGTTGATTCCTCCCCGGAAACGGTGGTGCAACTCCACCGCCTTGCCTCTCTGGACAACTGCTGGCAAAGTGTCCTGGACGACCACACTTGTAACATGTGGCCGCTGCTGGTGTAGTGCTCGGGGGACGAAAACCCGGCATGCGGTGCTGAGGCGCATACGCACGCGGCATCGCCCGATGCTTCTGTTGTTGCGGAGGTGGTACTGGCAGTGCCGGCCTGAACGCCGGTGAAGAGTATGGTCGACTGCGGAAAGGCATCGACCTCTGGAGTGGCTGCCAGCGTGGACCTGATGGTGGGTGATTCACCATCCGAAACTTCTGAAAAGGACCACCTCCTTCTCCGCTGCTTTGCGGCGCGTTTCACTTTCTCTCCGCCGCCGCCAACTCCTTGCCGGAGTCCTCCTGAACAATCGCAGCATCAATGATGTCGTTGAGGCTGCCGCGATTGAACATCGCCAACTTGTCCTTCAGGAGCGGGTTAAGCCCCTTGTAAAAGTGGTCCCGCCGCTTCTCATCGGTATCTGCGTGATACGACGCGTAGAGCGCGAGATCGTTGAACGCCCTGGAGTATTCCAGCGCGTTCCTGCTCCCTTGCTGCAGGTGGAGAAACTCCTGCGTCTTCCTCTTCATCAGGCCTGGCGGTATGTGATAGGCCCTAAAGGCCGTCCGGAACTCTGTCCAGGTCATAACTCGGTCGGTGGGCTGTGAAGCACAAAAGTTTGCCCACCACGCGCTCGCGGATCCTTGGAGCTGCTGGACCGCGAACTGAGTCTTGCGCTGCTCGCTTATCTGGAGCAGCCCCAACTTCATGTCTATTGCGCGGAGCCAGTTGTCCGCGTCAAGAGGTTCATCCGCCCTTGAGAATACCGGGGTATGAGTTGCCAGGAAGTCGGAGTAGGAGCTCTGTTGACGCTCCTCACGGTCTTGACGTCTCTCTGGGCGAGACGTATTAGCGATAAGAGTTTGCAGCAACTCCGTGTGCTGCTGATGGGAACCCGCCATTGCCGTGACGATGTCGGCCAATGTAACCGTTGGTAGTGGAGGTGGCGGTGTTTGCTGTTGCTGCTGCTGTCCCGAGGAGTCCTCGGGAGGTTGTTGGGAGGTCTCTCCCCCCTGGCTAGTACCCCCAACATCCGGGTTGGCACGAGTACGTGTCATTCTGAAATTCAAAACAGCAGCGATTAGCACATGTCTTACTTAAAATTCCATATGCAACAGTAGGTATTGAAGTGACACATGAATAATTTGCACAACATTCACATATATTGATAAAGTATAAGCTTTATACAAGATACATTATTCTCGGGTCTCCGAGAAGTCGTGCTCATGTCGTCACTACCTATACATACACTACTGCCTACATGATGTAAAGGTCCCAAAAATTATGAATACAAAGAAACACTTATTTGCAAAAGTTGGTTTCATATGTATGAAATTTGGGACTTGTTAAAACTTTTCCACATGTGATGACACACATGAGGGTTTTTCTTCACACAAGTCAAATGTTTATTTGAGAACTTGGAACCTTAGAGGGGTCTAAAACAAGGATGGGAAGTTCCCATATGTGTGAGAAAACAAAAATCAGATTTGGAACAATGTGTTCAAAATAAAAATTCAAATGAGAGCAACAATGGAATTCAAAACTGTTGTGCTGAAAATCTCATTTGTAGCAGCCAAATTAAAAATCCGATTTCATATTTGAATTCCTTTAGTCCAAATTAGGGGGTGTGCAAAGTGGACTTTAAATGACAAAGAATTCAAACACTCATTTGAATTTGGATGAAACTTGCCCAATTATCCAAATGCATACCAGATTTGAATTTCCACAATTGAATTCACCCAATATTCGAACCTGTGAGATATTTGGAGGGAGATAAGGAGGGACTGATCAGTGGGTCCCACATGTCATTGAGTGAACTGAAAATTGCAAAAGATCTCACAGTGTTGGGTCTCTGTTTGCTTTCTTCAGTCGGCACCCGACACCGACGGGCGCAGCACCGGGCGACACCGGCGATCAGCCGACGCCTCCACCTCCTGCTGGATTTTGTCGCGCTGGAGAAGCCGCCCGACCGTCTTATACCCTCTGCCGTGCTCCTCTTCGCTCATTCCCGAAGACCAGCGCCGCTCTGTTTCTTTTCCTCGCGCGAGAAACAGCCGCAGCGGCCGACGCTGTCCGCTTGATCGGCCACCGCCATAACGTGCGTGTGAAGCCTCGGTTGAGCAGACAAGCAACACCACCATCGTCCCCACGACCCCCTCGTGCACTCACCAAGGGCGTTCGTGCTCTCCATACTGAGATAACTCGGTTTCAGCGGCGGCCGGAAGAAACCGCCATCCACGGCTCCCGTGGAAAGCCTCCTCCAGAGCTTGTCACGACCAAGCAAGGCCGCCCTGGGACGCGCAGGAGCTCCGTGCAGCTTCCACCCGAAGCACAGAGCTTGTCTTCGCATCTGGACGACGAATTTTGGAAATCTTCTCCGGCTGGGGAAAACTGACCGCGGGTACGAATCCATGAAATTCTTGAGTTATATTCATTTAGAGCTCTACAAATTTCGCACACAGAACCTAGACTGGTGTAGCAACTTTTATTCTTCACAAAACGTCGCATGAAACCCATGGTAGACGGCTTGTTTCAAGCTTTTCCGACGGCTACCACAATAAGGGGCATCGGGTGCACGATGAACCCTAGGTTAGAGCCGTTTCCGAGCCCATATGCGGCCATGCCGAGCAGGGCAAACCTCCACTGGTGCTGTAGAACCTTTCCAGAGGACTTCTGGCAGGCTAGAGCATCGGGGCAAGGTTGCCGGACTCCCTCAGAGCCGCTGCACCGGTGCGGGGTGGTTTAGGAACCTCGCCGGTCTGGGGAAGTCCCACCATCGTGTTCCTCGGGTTAAAATAGGGCCTGGCGGCGAGTAACAGCTCGGGAGTTGGTCGGAGCGATGAAAACCGGCGAACTCCGGCGAGCCCGGCGGTGCAGAAGCGCGGGGTTGGGAGGTAGACGAAGATGCTACCGGCCCCACGCGTCAGTCGCACGGCAACAGTGTGCCGGATACTCTGTGGCGCGGAATTGGCTGTGACAGCGCGGGAAACAATTCTGTAGCCCGTGTGGCGCGCTCCAGGTGACTGACACGTGCCCCTGGTCCCACAGTCAGGTTTAAACTTTTCCCGGATTTATTCAAATTCCAGATTTTTCCCCAAACTTTAGAAGAGCATAACTTTTGCTAGGAACCTCCAAATTTAGTGATTCAAATTGGGTTAGATTCAGATTGACAAACTCTATCCAAATATGCAACCCAGTTTGTATGAAAGTCTTTATTTAATTCTGGAAAATTCTTTAAAGCTTTTCAGCAAAAGAATTTTAGAGGGAGTTTGGTTTATCCAAAAATCCTCAAATTTTGCCAGAATATTCTTTAGGGTGTTATTAGACTCCTGCAAACGTTGCAGCTCATTTGGAGTTGAATTAATCAGGGTAATTCAGATTGTAAGTTCCTGTATTCAAATGAATACAGAAAACATTTTCAGAGAATTTCCAAAATTTGTAAATTCAGTTCTGGGAAATTCTTAGCTCCAAAAATCTTAGGAAAATTCATGTAGACTCTATGAACTATAATTGAAATTTTGGTTCACTGAGTTTGACATGAACATGAGTTTTACCTCAGAATTAATTCATCTTTGACTAAACACTTAGAGAATTATTCTAAATAAACCACTCCATGAAAAGTGCTAAATTTTGGTCCAGAGGACTTTCTTGTGACCAGGAACTCACATGAAAATTCCCAGCGCCATTGGAGCTCTGGATCACCACTGTCATAGGTAACATCTTAAGGTGATCAACACTTAAGTGGGAAAAGCACTTAATAATTGATCTTAGTGTTTAAACCCAACCCAAACCACTAGCACCAGTGTCATTTTAAATTCTTAAACAAAGTTCCAGTTTTAAAACTGTCATTAGATCTTATGAGCAAAAGCTTTTCAATTAAATACATATGCATGATCATATCATGTAGCATATACGTGAAGAAGGTGAGAAGGACTTGAAGTGAGGATCAAGGAGGGAGGAAAACAAGTGATCAAGCTTCAAGTGATCGTCACTAACTGATTGTAACCTTAGTCACCTGCAAAACAGGCAAGCCCCGGTTTGCATTTGAACCGTTTTATAAAACATTTTCATTTGTAGAGATCATAGCTTTGCATCATTGATTGCAGTAAGTCTAGATGATATTGAAAACACCACTTGCATGACCAGAAACACCTAAGAGAGAAAGGGTAGAATAGCAACTCTTCGAGTGGATTTGGCTACGCTAATGTTAGTAGGAAAGGTCCGGTAGAAGACGAGTAGTTGGAATCTACTCGCGAGTTTAGGGCTGGTGTACTTGGAACGGGTCCAATTTAGAGAAGATGAGGAAAGTTCACAAATAAGAAATTGAGACCGGGCAGGGAGGTTTAGATGCAGCAGGTTGCAGGCCGTGTGTGCATAGCCCTGCCTGTGTCGGTTAAGGCCTGTCCGTGCTTGGCCCTGTTGGACAAGTTTGAGTTGTGTACCGGGCGCATAGTGGATATATGGGACCCAGGAAACCGATGTACCTTGGGAGATCCATAGTGGAACTTTTCCAACTGCCTTAGGCTTTCGGCGTCAGGGTAGCAGGAGGTACCTCGCTCAAGAACATACCACAGCGGGTATGTACCTTGAGGGAGCTTGCGTACTCGGGTCAGTTGGACTGCGTCCAATGTGGAAGATCTTGGGAAAGGTGGCCGCGTACAACGTCAGTCGAGGTTGCTGCCGGCAACTCGGAGTACGGGTGTACGTGTCGTGTAGTCCGGGCGTGTACTGATTCGAATCACCGTCGCTCGCGGTTATATGAGCATACTTGCCCACTGCGTCTTGACGTAGTAACAACTGGAATTGTTTATCTTTGAACTTGGTAAGGCTGTACTATAACTTGTATTGCAACCATGAGTGAATTAGAGATAGGCTCATTAAAGTTTACTTTCACTTTGTGCAAGGAGCATCACAACAAAGCGTTTCTTGTTTGATTGTGGAATTGCGATGCTTTTCGGCTCAAGGTTTGCACAATGAGGCTTAAAATATGAAAGTTAAGGATCGACTTTAGGCGAGTCCTTTATGCACATCTAGCCAACCTAATTGCAACCGTCGTACATGTGGAGTTTCTTGTTTAGGAGAGACAGGTCAGACTTGCTGAGCCTATGTGCTCACGCTTGCTATATAAGTGGTTTTGCAGGTTAACAACGATGCTGAAAAGAAGGTTGTCCGGTGAGACTCGGGGACTCCCGAGTCTGGTAACACATGGAGAACCCAGCCGCTGCTGCTTGTCTTCGTGTTGCTAGCAAGAGAAGTCCGCGGGCTGGACTTCATCTCGAGTGCTCGTAGCTATTCGACGTGAGTTGAGATAGACTTCCGCTGTAGTTACTTGATGTAAAGTATTTACAAAGCAAAACTTGTAAGCTTTCGCTATTGTTTTATGTAATACATTGATCCTTATATGTGTGCTGTTGGGTGCCGCACAACACAGCACCACCCAATGGGATTCCCGGGCGAGTGGCCTGTCTCGGTTGACGGGTCCATCTCAGCTGGTATCAGAGCCGCATTGATAATAGCACACGGAATAAGGAAGGTATTACGATACAAATTTAGGTTACGGTGAGGATACGGTACTAGTCCCACATAAGGATTACTATTAGCTTAATATGAAGGTGGCAACCTAACTTATTTGTTATGTCAAAAAAACGTGCATCTCGGGATGATTTATGTCTTGCGGGGTGCACGTAAGCGCTGTCCACCAATGCGCACAAGCTGAAGGGTGGAGCCCCAAGGGTGGCAGGTAACCCGACCCGCTTAAGTATCCTCTACGACTCTTAATGTCGTTTGGGGTACTCGAGCAACGTCTGTCCCAGGCGTGCGTGGTGCAATTTGGGAAACCCCGTCACGTGGTTAGTAATGTGAACACGTAGCTCAAGGAGTGTTTGGCTTGAGAACACCTGTGCGAGTGATGACGGACAGGTGTAAGAACTGTATGGATACCAGGTTCGGTGTGCAGCCGGACCTGACGATTGAGTGTGACTTGTGCAGGGTTAACCACAAAATCGTAGTACGAATAGTACACGTTTGTGAGTGACCGTTTTAGTGCCACCTAAGATACGTTTATGCCGGTATAATCTGGTTAGGATTTTCTTTTGATGAGGTTACGTAGTACCGACATGCTTCTTACGGTGCATCGACGCCGTACTAAACTTAATAACCCCTTTCCTTTGAAGAAATGAGTCATGAACTAACTTTCAACTAAAAACGGAAGTTTGGAACAAATATTAGTTACTGAACTCTTATTTTGAGCTAAGATTCAAATGAGAGGAACATTAGGCTTCAAAGATTTCCAAAACAGAGTGCTTTGTTTTCGGCAAGAATTCTTGCTGGACTTTAACAGAGCATAACTCTGAGTAGCTTGACCCAATTAAGGTGTATGATACAGTTCTGGAAAGATTTTCAAGTGATCTACAACTTATTTGTTGAGCTCCAGAGCAAAATCACAGGCTAAATGGGCAGAAAGTTCAGAGGATCGTAAACTGTCCAGAACCAGGACAGCAACAAAACCTCGCTGGACCTTTCTGTTTTTAAGCCATAACTTTCTGTAGAGAAACCCTTAAGAAGCTTATGATACACCATTGGATAGGTTATGAAATGTGCAACATTGTTGTAGTTCAAATTTTGTTCAGGTTCTTATTGTATTTACATATACAACTGTGATAAAATCAGCCACGTACAAAGGAGGTGCTGGCAAATTTTATCCAAGAATTCTGTCAACTTTGGAAAATCATAACTTTAAATCCGGAGATGATCTGGAGGCATATGAGTACTCGTTGGAAAGATACGGAAGTTAACTTTATCTTTAGTATTCAACTCGAGATATGAAAATGCTTTAAACTAGATCAAAATATGGGGATAGTGCATAAACGTCTGTCCTGTACAGATAGGCTGAATAACTATGCCTACTAAGGAGTTGTGTGAACATGAATTTTGTTACTGCTTTCGTAAAGTTTTGACATAATCATGTTTCCATTAGTCTCACATACTGCTGAGTTCTTGTTTAACTCATCTCAACGACATTTTGCAGTATGGCTCGTACTCGCTCTAGGAGTAGGGCCGGAAGTTCTCGTCGAGGCGGTGATGCTTCAATTCCACCGCTGGAACCACCATCCACAGGATGGATGGATCTTATGACTCGGGTCGTCGAGTCTAATCAAGAGAACGCTAGGCTACTCCAAGAAGCAACGCAAGAACACACACACTTACTCCAAGCTTTGGTACAGCAAGGCGTACTCCAGAACACGCAACAAGTCGTTCCATCTCGGGACGCTTATCTGGACTTCTTGGCCACTCAACCGCCAATTTTTACTGAAACCACCGAACCTGTGGAAGCAGATCAATGGCTTCGTGTCATGGAGTCAAAATTTGGAGTATTCGAGTGTGATGAATACCAGAAGACAAAGTTTGCCGCTCAACAACTCCATGGAGCCGCCGGAAACTGGTGGGTGGATCATCTTGCCACCATTCCGGAGGACCATCAAGTAGCATGGAGTGAATTTTGTGAAGCCTTTCGTACTCGTTACATACCACTAGGTATTGTCAAGGCAAAGCAGGAGGAATTTTTGGGCTTGAAGCAAGGGGACTTTAGTGTCCTCGAGTATGTCAGGAGATATAATCTTTTGGCCCAATATGCTCCCGAGTATGTGGCGAAAGAAGAGGCACGGTGTGACCTATTCTTCCATGGCCTGAGTGCCATATTACGGGAAAAGTTGGCCGTACACAATAACGGCAGTTACACCGACATGGTCGATGTGGCTTTCATTCAGGAAAAGCCGACACTTGAATGGCAAGCGGAGAAGAGAAGGATAAGTGAGATCAAGCTGGCCAGCACAAGTTAGGTACCTCGGAAGTACCGTTTGGTGTATCAAACGCCACCTGGTGAAAGATGGAGGCCACCTGTACGATCAACTCCTCAGAGATTGATTACTGGTCAAGTTTTACAGCTTGCACCACCTCCACTGCCACAGCATCAGACGGTGGTTTGTGGTCCATCGCTGCAGCCATTTGTACCCAGCAGTCCACCGCAAGTCAACGAAGAACCGGAGAGGCAACCGTGTTTGACTTGTGGGCGTACGGGCCATTATGCTAGGCAATGTCCGGAGGGAATTCAAGGATGCGGGTCATCATATTTACAACAATACGATCCGTACCTCAATCTGCAGATAGGAGGGCAGATAAGGGGCAACATTCACTATACTGTGATTGATGATGTTCCGGAAGGAGAAGCCACTTTAGCAGGGATGTTTTCTCTGAATCAGCTACCGGTTTTAGTTCTCTTTGATTCTGGTGCCACACATAACTTCATTAGCCAATCTTTTGTGGCTCAACATCAGCTCCAAACCGTTTATACAAAGAGGCAATACCTCATATCTTCACCCGGGGGCAGCAGTACCGCAAGTGAGGTTGTCTCCCGAGCACCTCTTTGTTTGGGGGGTAAAATATACCCTACGACCCTCATTATTCTTGAAGGTCTGAAAATCGACATCATTTTTGGGACGTCGTGGTTGAATTACCACAGAGCGGTTCTTAACATCAGCTCTAGGACCGTTGAGCTCAACTCCCCACAGCACGGTCTTCATATATTAATTCTGGGTGCCAGACGGCAGCAGATTGCAACAGTGAACCACACGGAAGCTGTTGAGATAGAGGACATTCCGGTGGTACGTGAGTACCCGGATGTGTTTCCCGATGATTTACCGGGCATGCCGCCCCCGAACGAGATGTTGAGTTCAAGATTGAACTTATACTGAGAACGACACCGATATCACGAAGGCCGTACAAGATGGCACCCAATGAACTGGAAGAATTGAAGACACAGCTGAATGACCTAATGAGCAAGGGCTTTATACGACCACGTTCGTCACCTCGTGGTTGTTCAGCGTTGTTTGTCAAGAAGAAGGACGAAACACTATGGCTTTGTGTTGATTATCGTCCTTTGAACGCCGTTACCATCAAGAACAAGTATCAACTACCTCGCATTGATATGCTCTTCGATCAATTAGTGGGTGCGAAGGTATTTTCAAAGATGGATCTTCGGTCCGGATATCACCAGATTAAAATCCGGGCAGAAGATATTCCGAAGACGGCATTCTCAACGAGATACGGGCTGTATGAGTATCTCGTTATGTCTTTTGGTTTGACCAACGCCCCGGCACACTTTATGTACCTGATGAATTCAGTGTTCATGCCGGAGTTGGATAAATTCGTTGTTGTCTTCATCGACGATATCTTGGTGTACTCCAAGTCAGAGGAAGAACATGCTGAACATCTGCATATTGTACTACAAAGATTGCGAGATCATCAGCTCTATGCAAAATTCAGCAAGTGTGAATTCTGGATTAATCAAGTACCTTTTCTCGGACACATCATTTCAGCGGAGGGCATCACTGTAGATCCAAGTAAGATTATCCAAGTGCAGAAATGGGAGTCACCAAAGTCAATACATGAAATCCGAAGCTTCCTCGGTTTAGCGGGTTACTACCGGAGGTTTATTCCGAGTTTTTCCAAGATTGCTAAACCGATGACGGAATTATTAAAGAAGAATACCAGATTTGTGTGGGATGCTGCGTGCGAACAAGCTTTCAAGACCTTAGTGAAGCATCTCACAACAGCCCCAGTTCTTGCTCAGCCGGATACAACGAAGCCATTCGACGTTTATTGCGATGCATCTGGCATCGGTCTTGGCTGCGTGCTGATGCAAGAAAGACGAGTGGTCGCTTATGGATCTCGTCAACTCAGAAATCACGAGCAGCATTATCCAACTCATGATCTTGAGTTAGCTGCCGTGGTCCTTGCTTTGAAGATGTGGAGGCATTACTTGCTCGGAAATCTTGTACACCTCTACACCGACCACAAGAGCTTGAAGTACATCTTCACTCAGAAAGAATTGAACATGAGGCAACGAAGATGGCTATAGCTCATTAAGGACTATGAACTGGAGATTCATTATCATCCAGGAAAGGCGAATGTGGTCGCCGATGCGCTCAGTCGTAAGGCGCATATCCATCACCTAAGTATCGCTGAAATGGATGATGACGAACCAAACCTCCATGTCATACCGTATGGAGCTCTCTATAATCTCGCTCTCATCCCTACCATCCGAGAAAAGATCATTGAAGCTCAAAAAAAATACAAGGGTATGTTTCACATACGGCGAAGGATAGACAACGGAGAAATGGAGTGCTTCCAGAAGGACGATGAAGGTACTTTGTGGTTTAACGACCGGATTGTAGTACCCCGGGATATGGGACTACGGAAGAAAATTTTGGATGAAGCTCATTTGTCCAAGTTTTCCATTCATCCGGGCAGTAATAAAATGTACCAAGACCTCCGGAAGAAGTTTTGGTGGACACGTATGAAACTGAAGTTGCAAAATACGTTTCAGAGTGTGATACGTGTCGAAGAGTCAAGGCCGACCATATGAAGAAGTCAGGCCTGTTGCAGCCATTGCAAGTACCGGCATGGAAGTGGGAAGACTTGAGTATGGACTTCATTGTCGGGTTGCCGATGACCTCCCACAACCATGATTCGATTTGGGTAATTGTGGACCGATTAACCAAATCAGCACATTTCATCCCTGTGCATACTAGGTACAACGCAAAGCAGTATGTGGAGCTGTACATAGCACGGATCTTGTGCTTACATGGAGTTCCCCGTACCATTGTGTCAGATAGAGGATCGCTGTTCGTAGCCCGTTTCTGGGAACAGCTACACGCCTCCTTGGGGACAAAGTTGATTAGAAGCTCTGCATATCACCCTCAAACGGATGGGCAAAATGAAAGGGTGAATCAAATACTGGAAGATATGCTAAGGGCATGTGCCATCCACCACGGTAAGAGTTGGGATGATCACTTACAGCTGGCGGAGTTTTCGTACAACAACGTATATCAGACGAGCATCAAAATGACACCATATGAAGCTCTATACGGTCGGAAGTGCCGTACACCATTGAACTGGTGCGAATCCGGTGAGCGAGTAACATTCGGGGTTGATCTTGTCAATGAAGCCGAAGAGAAAGTTCGGATAATACAAGAGAACCTCAAAGCTGCCCAATCTCGTCAAAAGAGCTACGCGGACCAGAGACATCGACCGCTGCATTTCAAAGTCGGAGAGCATGTGTATCTTCATGTATCTCCGATGAAGGGGATTCATCGGTTCGGTGTCAAGGAGAAACTTGCTCCCTGATTCATCGGTCCGTTTGCTATAACGGAGAAGTGCGGAAACGTAGCATACCGGCTGGAACTACCGGCAAGCCTTGCCGGTATTCACGACATATTTCACGTGTCCCAGCTGCGGAAATGTCTTAAGTTTACCGCTGCCATCCGCACTGAAGACATTGACGAGTTGAAGCCGGATCTCACCTATGTCGAGCAACCTGTACAGATTATCGACGAAAGGACCCGGATCACCCGGAACCGGACTTTAAAATTTTACAAAGTCCTGTGGAGTAATCATACCCCGGAAGAGGCGACGTGGGAAACCGAAGATTACATCCGCAAGAACTATCCAGAGCTTTTGTCATAAACCTTGTAATTACCTCCCACCTCGTTCTTCTTTTGAATCTCGGGACGAGATTCCTTTTAAGGGGGGAGGAATGTAAAGGTCCCAAAAATTATGAATACAAAGAAACACTTATTTGCAAAAGTTGGTTTCATATGTATGAAATTTGGGACTTGTTAAAACTTTTACACATGTGATGACACACATGAGGGTTTTTCTTCACACAAGTCAAATGTTTATTTGAGAACTTGGAACCTTAGAGGGGTCTAAAACAAGGATGGGAAGTTCCCATATGTGTGAGAAAACAAAAATCAGATTTGGAACAATGTGTTCAAAATAAAAATTCAAATGAGAGCAACAATGGAATTCAAAACTGTTGTGCTGAAAATCTCATTTGTAGCAGCCAAATTAAAAATCAGATTTCATATTTGAATTCCATGAGTGCAAATTAGGGGGTGTGCAAAGTTTCATGATTTATGGAAATGATTTGCAACCCATTTTCCAAAATGGACTTTAAATGACAAAGAATTCAAACACTCATTTAAATTTGGATAAAACTTGCCCAATTATCCAAATGCATACCGGATTTGAATTTCCACAATTGAATTCACCCAATATTCAAACCTGGGAGATATTTGGAGGGGGATAAGGAGGGACTGATCAGTGGGTTCCACATGTCATTGAGTGAACTGAAAATTGCAAAAGATCTCACAGTGTTGGGTCTCTGTTTGCTTTCTTCAGTCGGCACCCGACACCGACGGGCGCAGCACCGGGCGACACCGCGATCAGACGACGCCTCCACCTCCTGCTGGATTTCGTCGCGCTGGAGAAGCCGCCCGACCGTCTTATACCCTCTGCCGTGCTCCTCTTTGCTCAATCCCAAAGACCAGCGCCGCTCTGTTTCTTTTCCTCGCGCGAGAAACAGCCGCAGCGGCCGACGCCGTCCGCTCGATCGGCCACCACCATAACATGCTTGTGAAGCCTCGGTTGAGCAGACAAGCAACACCACCATCGTCCCCACGACCCCCTCGTGCACTCACCAAGGGCGTTCGTGCTCTCCATACTGAGATAACTCGGTTTCAGCGGCGGCCGGAAGAAACCGCCATACACGGCTCCCATGGACAGCCTCCTCCAGAGCTTGTCATGACCAAGCAAGGCCGCCCTGGGACGCGAAGGAGCTCCGTGCAGCTTCCACCCGAAGCACAGAGCTTGTCTTCGCCTCTGGACAACGAATTTTGGAAATCTTCTCCAGCCGGGGAAAACTGACCGCGGGTACGAATCAATGAAATTCTTGAGTTATATTCATTTAGAGCTCTACAAATTTCGCACACAGAACCTAGACTGGTGTAGCAACTTTTCTTCTTCACAAAACGTCGCATGAAACCCATGGTAGACGGCTTGTTTCAAGCTTTTCCGACGGCTACCACAATAAGGGGCATCGGGTGCACGATGAACCCTAGGTTAGAGCCGTTTCCGAGCCCATATGCGGCCATGCCGAGCAGGGCAAACCTCCACTGGTGCTGTAGAACCTTTCTAGGGGACTTCTGGCAGGCTAGAGCAT
Source organism: Neostapfia colusana (assembly GCA_030760725.1). Taxonomy (NCBI): domain Eukaryota; kingdom Viridiplantae; phylum Streptophyta; class Magnoliopsida; order Poales; family Poaceae; genus Neostapfia; species Neostapfia colusana. The sequence goes on along the minus strand of JASWHV010000013.1, from coordinate 35,417,118 downwards.
CGGGGCAACGTTGCCGGACTCCCTCAGAGCCGCTGCACCGGTGCGGGGTGGTTTAGGAACCTCGCCGGTCTGGGGAAGTCCCACCATCGTGTTCCTCGGGTTAAAATAGGGCCTGGCAGCGAGTAACAGCTCGGGAGTTGGCCGGAGCGACGAAAACCGGCGAACTCCTGCGAGCACGGCGGCGCAGAAGCGCGGGGGCGGGAGGTAGAAGAAGATGCTACCGGCCCCACGCGTCAGTCGCACGGCAACAGTGTGCCGGACACTCTGTGGCGCGGGATCGGCTGTGACAGTGCGGGAAACAATTCTGTAGCCCTTGTGGCGCGCTCCCGGTGACTGACACGTGCATAACTTTTCCCGGATTTATTCAAATTCCACAGTCAGGTTTAAACTTTTCCCGGATTTATTCAGATTCCAGATTTTTCCCCAAACTTTAGAAGAGCATAACTTTTGCTAGGAACCTCCAAATTTAGTGATTCAAATTGGGTTAGATTCAGATTGACAAACTCTATCCAAATATGCAACCCAGTTTGTATGAAAGTCTTTATTTAATTCTGGAAAATTCTTTAAATATTTTCAGCAAAAGAATTTTAGAGGGAGTTTGGTTTATCCAAAAATCCTTAAATTTTGCCACAGTATTCTTTAGGATGTTATTAGACTCCTGCAAAAGTTTAAGCTCATTTGGAGTTGAATTAATCAGGGTAATTCAGATTGTAAGTTCCTGTATTCAAATGAATACAGAAAACATTTTCAGAGAATTTCCAAAACTTGTAAATTCAGTTCTGGGAAATTCTTAGCTCCAAAAATCCTAGGAAAATTCATGTAGACTATATGAACTATAATTGAAAATGTGGTTCACTGATTTTGACGTGAACATGAGTGTTACCTCAGAATTAATTCATCTTTGACTAAACACTTAGAGAATTATTGTGAATAAACCACTCCATGAAAAGTGCTAAATTTTGGTCTAGAGGACTTTCTTGTGACCAGGAACTCACATGAAAATTCCCAGCTCCATTGGAGCTCTGGATCACCACTGTCATAGGTAACCTCTTAAGGTGATCAACACTTAAGTGGGAAAAGCACTTAATAATTGATCTTAGTGTTTAAACCCAACCCAAACCACTAGCACCAGTGTCGTTTTAAATTCTTAAACAAAGTTCCAGTTTTAAAACTGTCATTAGATCTTATTAGAAAAAGCTTTTCAATTAAATACATATGCATGATCATATCGTGTAGCATATACGTGAAGAAGGTGAGAAGGACTTGAAGTGAAGATCAAGGAGGGAGGAAAACAAGTGATCAAGCTTCAAGTGATCGTCACTAACTGATTGTAACCTTAGTCACCTGCAAAACAGGCAAGCCCCGGTTTGCATTTGAACCGTTTTATAAAACATTTTCATTTGTAGAGATAGTTTTGCATCATTGATTGCAGTAAGTCTAGATGATATTGAAAACCCCACTTGCATGACCAGAAACACCTAAGAGAGAAAGGGTAGAATAGCAACTCTTCGAGTGGATTTGGCTACGCTAATGTTAGTAGGAATGGTCCGGTAGAAGACGAGTAGTTGGAATCTACTCGCGAGTTTAGGGCTGGTGTACTTGGAACGGGTCCAATTTAGAGAAGATGAGGAAAGTTCACACATAAGAAATTGAGACCGGGCAGGGAGGTTTAGATGCAGCAGGTTGCAGGCCGTGCGTGCATAGCCCTGCCTGTGTCGGTTAATGTAAGGGCCTCAGTTTTTGACACCCAATTGTAGTGTTCATCACCACACCACACACCTCATTTGAGCAAGAATGATGAACACAAATGAAGAGCAAGTAACAATTATCAACATGCTCATTAGAGAACAAACTTACACATTGCAAAAGTGGCATTTCCCACATGTGATATAGATGGGCTGGACATATGAAAACTCCTACACTTTGCTAAGGATGTCCATGCCAAGTTTCACCCAAATTCAAAACCTTTTTGAGGTCATTTTGGGTATAGTTAGGAAGAGGGCAGTTTGAAACCATATTCAAATTCAAACTGTTTTTATGCCATGAATTTGAAAGTGGAAGGCATATTCTTACTCAGCACATTTTTGTGAGCTCACACACCAATTTTCACTCCATTTGGAGTTGATCTTGACATGAGCTAAGGGGGAGAAATTCAAACTTTATTTGAATTTCAAACTGAACTTGTGCTGAAATTCATTCAAACCAAACCTCATTTGGACTTTGATCAATTCAAATGGCTCTTGGGTGAATAATTTGAATTGCCAAGGGTAGAATAGGGTTCACTGTTTACCACAGCTGTTAGGAGTAAATTTCAGAGGTTAAAAGAGGAGTGGGACCCACCTGTCAGCCTCTGCCTCAAAACAAACCGACTGAACCACAGTTCAGTCGGTTCCTGGCTGCTGTGCGCGCGCCACCGAAGGGGGGCAGCCGGCGCCAGCTCCTGCTGCGCGCCCCAAGCCGGAGACCAGCCGCCGGGCTATTTATTCCCTCCCCGGCGTGCTCCGATCACTCACTCCCGAGCTGCCGACGTGCACGATCCATTTTTCCACTGCCATCACCGCCGCTCGAGCTCCCGCTTGATCAAGCCGATCGCAGCTCCCTCCTTCCACTCCAGAGTCCCAGCAAGGTACTAGAGACCTTCCTCCATCCTCCCCATTGCTAGAATTCGGTTGAAACCGATTGATATCGGCTGTGCCGAAAGATCAAACTCGGAACTTGGAACCGCCGCACCTCGGGCTCTCGTGGACAGCCCGACCTGGGCGTTGTCACGCCCGAGCCAAGGCACCCTTGGACGCACGGGTGACCGGTGCTGCTCATCTCCGAGCCACAGCTCGAGTGGTTGCTCACCGGCGGCGAATTTCCACTTTTCCCCTTTCTGTGCGCAGAACGACCTTCGGGTACGATTCTGTGTAATTCGTGCTCTAGAAAGGATTAGAGGGCCTCAGGCCACTCCCACACGAGCTAGACACGGTGACGCACAAGTTGCCTTCACAACTCTGGGCCGGAGAACCTCTGTGCCCGGCGTAATTCAAGGTCTACTAATGGCGGAACGAACGGGGGGTATCGGGCGCACGGTGAGGACCTGTTTCGGGCCTTCCCCGAGCTGCCTCAAGTTCATGTCGATCTTCTCTGAGGTCCACTGATGCTCCCCGACCGATTTCCCAAGTAGCTGAGGTACTAGAAGAGTCAGCCGACATGGACGAAGTCGTTCCGATATGGCGGCTCGTCGCCGACCATGCTCCGGCCGTTGTCATGAGCAGCTGACCCTCGGATCATGTTCCCCAAGTAAAAGTAGGCAGGGGCGGCCAGAATCAAGAAGTTTGGAGCTGTACAGCAGCCAGCGGCGAGCTCTCCGGCGAGGTCCCTCGGCGGCGGGGCGCGGGTGTCGCGAGGTTGAAGAAGGGGGTGGACCCCAGCTGTCAGCGGCCGATATTTTGAATCGGGATCCGGCTGCGGCCGGGATCGGGTGTGCTGGCGCGCAAAAGCCTTGTGGGCCGCGGTGTGCTGTCGCTTCGGCGTGCGACGCGTGTCCCCTGGGCCCACGCGCGAGTTTAAACTTTTCCCCGATTTTCAGATTTCCTTCAAACTTCAAATCCTTATAACTTTGGCTAGAAAGCTCCAAATCGAGTGAACCAAATTTTGCTGGATTCAGCTCTCTGAGTACTTTCCAGAAAATCAAGTTTCACTCCATGAAATTCCTTATTTCTCCAGAATTAATTCCCCAAATTTGAACTGTTAGGAATTTTAACTGGAGAATCCTTTGGAGGAAAATCCTGAAATTTTGCTGAGATGTTCACCAAAATATCCTTGAACTACCATAAAAATTTCAGATCTATTTGAGCTCATTTAGTCCACCTAATGGTGCGATTAGTAAAACTGTTCCAGAGAAAATAGAAAATGTTCAGAAACATTTTCAGAATTTTCTCTGAAATTGTTTAGCTCATATCTTTAGTTAGAGACTTCCAAATTAAGTGAGACCAACTCCATTAGAACCCTCTGAAAATCTAGTTTTCAGAAAGTCATAGTTTGTCTCATGAAAATCCCTAGAACACCCTAAGAGTTCCAATTAATGTCAAGGACATAATTAATTGTGGAGGGCTCAAATGAGCTTTGCTGCAACTAAAACTTGACCAAGTCTTTGCTTAGGTTGTAACCAAGCCACAGTAAAAGTTTCACAGTCATTAGGTCTGTCTAGCAAGGGTTATAGACTTCACAACTTCAAAGTTAATACAAATGCATTTAAATTAATACATACATTGTTCTTATCATGTAGTCGCTAAGGTCGAGGAGGAACCCGAAGTCCTAGACTTCGTTACTCTGGAGGAACAGCTAGCCTACGACCAAGAGCAGCAAGGCAAGCCCCGGTTTGCATTAACCTTTTTACAAATATTTATTGTTTTGAGCACATCCTTGAATATTAATCTTTGCATTAGAGTCTTGATTGGAAACCCAACTGCACAGCCAAGATAACCATGGGTTGGGTTTAGGATTGCAAACCTCGTTAGCCACTGCATTGCTAGGATAGAGTAGGATTCGGTACAAGTCGAGTAGTTGGAACTACTCGCGAGAATAGGCTAGAGGCACATCGCTCGGGTAGAGATAGCACATGAAACACATGGCAAGAAAATGAGACCGAGCGGAGAGTAAGGGCAGCAGGACTTTGGGGCCTGTGTGCTGTAGCTCCGCTTGTGTCGATTGAGGACCGAGTCGTGTGCGGGCCTGTTGAACAAGCTAGAACAGTACCGAAGACCTACCGGCTATATGGGAACCGGGAAACTGATGTAACTCGGGTAGCTGGGTATTGAGGCATTGCCCGTCGTTCAGAGGGTAGGTTGAGAGCTCAAGGTGTAAATCAGCTGGCGGCACAGAGATGCGCGTGCAGGGACCTCTTGCTCGGGACGATGGGACCGGTTCAATATTTGGCTAACGGGTGAAAGGTAGTCGCGTACGGCGTCCGTGATGGTTGTTGTAGGCAACATCGAGTACGGGCGTACGTGACGGGTTGTTCGGGTAACCCTGCAGGTGTAAATCGATTATAATCGCCGTCCCTCGCGGTCAGTGAGTACCACTTGTTCACTGTACCGTGACGTAGAAAGAACAGGCTAGTACATGTTAAAATGTTGCTGATTGAAAGCTGGACATTGATTGTTAATGATATGCTGTAGCTTAGTGCTAACTAAAGTTCTTTTCAACTTTGGGCAAAGTACATGAGAGAAATGCGTTTCTTGTTTGATTGCGGCTCTCTCATGTGCCTTAGCGTAAGGTTCTCCACAACCTGCTGCTAAAACTTGAATGTAAGGTTCTACTAATTAGGCGAGTCCTTGCAAATGATTTTTACCTCATGCAACCCATTACCCTCATGTAGAAGTTCCATGTTTAGGTGAGACGGGTCAGACTTGCTGAGCCTTCGTGCTCACTGCTTGTGTTTGAAGCTTTTTGCAGGGTTCTATGAGGAAGGGACTCCCGAAGAGGAGACGGAACCCCAGGAGGGGAACCCCGTCGAGTGGGAGTCGTGCACGCCGCAGAGTTAGTGTGCGTGTGTGCTAGCAAGGACACGTTCGAGGGCTGAACGTGCACTTGATGCTTAGTCTACGCCCGCGAGTGTGGACTAAACTTATTTTGATGTAAACATGTTAATAAACTTGTTTATGTAATAAAGCTTCCGCTTTGTACCTTTGACGTGTGTTATACGGTGCTGTGCAACGCAGCACCCCTCAGCGTGATCCTGGCTCGACAGGACCAAATGGGGTCGTGTCAGCGTGGTATCAGAGCTCGCTTGAGGTTTAACACAGTACAAAGGTTTTCTTTTTCAAAAATCCAGTGAGGAACGAGTTAGTAGCCCGTATAAGGATGTTATTAGCATATAGAAAGTGGCATATTAACCTATTTGTTATGTCGGAAAATCGTGCATCTCGGGACGTTCATGTCTTGGGGGGTGCACGTAAGCGCTGTCCACCAGTGCGCACAAGCTGAAGGGTGGAGCCCCACGGGTGGCAGGTAACCCGACCCGCTTTGATATCCTCTACGACTCTTCATGTCGTTTGGAGTATTCGAGCAACGTCTGTCCCTGGCGTGCGTGGTGCAACATGGGAGACCCCGTCACGTGGTCTGAAACGTGAACACGTAACTCAAGGCGTGGTTGGCTTGAGAACATCCGGGCGAGTGATGACGGCCGGGTGTACCAACTGTATGGATTCCGGGCTCGGTGTGCAGCCGAGTCTGATGATTGGTTGAATTTCTGCAGGTAGCCTTACCACGAAACGGTAGACGTGTAGCATCCGTGTGCGAGTGACGAGTAGTGCCACTGAACTAACGAAGCCGGCTAAGTCCGGTATAGGTTTCTTCTTTGTGAGGACGTAGTACCGACATAATCGGGTGACGCATCGACGTCACACCCAACTAAATAAACAACCTCATTTAAAAACTTGAAGGTTTTGATCCAAAGTAGTAAAACTTGATGTAACTCCTTCCCTTATACAGGATATTCAAAGCTAATAAGTTTTCAACTTATAGGATGTTAAGGACAGAGCACTCTGTTTCCAGCTGAATCAAGGCTGAAGTTAATCAGAGGCTAGAGGTCGAGTTCTTTCGAGGTTGGGGTCGTAGGATACATTTCTGGAAAGCCTTGGAGGAGCTTCACAACCTTTCTGTTGAGTTCCAGAGGTGTTTCATCCCTTAACCACTCGAAAAATGCAGCAGAGTTGAAACTGTCCAGAAAACAGGACAGAGCAAAGACTCTCTGTAAACTCTCTGTAAATTAAGCATAACTTCCTGCTTAAAAATCCAAAAATAGGAAATGAGGTAGTTCTGGAAACCTTATGAGATGGGTTACAACTTTGTAACAGAAAGTTTTGTCAGATTAGGAACAGAATTAACTGGGATTCTTGGATCAAATCAGTACCTAAGGCAGGGAGGTGCTGTCCAATTGTTCCCAGAAATTCTGTTAACTTTGACATCTCATAACTTGTGAACCAGGACAGATCTTAGGCCAACCAAATACTTTCTGGAAAGCTATTGAAGTTAACTTTAACTTTGATGTTGAGCTCCAGAACTGGTTTGCTTTTAATCTGGCCTAAATCAGATTGATATGGAAACTGGTCAGGGCTGTCATGGTAACAGCAGATCAGCAGTCAAATTGGTTTAAAAATTTGAACTATGTTTCCAAGTGTTATGGGTTCAATGACATATCTTATGTTATAACTCAATGGTTTACTGTTTAAATAAATATTTGACATTTCTCAAATATATTTTTACAGATGGCAGCAGATAAACGGTTGGAGAACGGGTGGGTAGTTTCCCACTGCTCTGACCGTAGCGGCTACCCGGAAGCATTGTGGCAAATGCTCCAATATTTCGGGTATAACCAGATGCCGCAATACTTCGCCAAGGAAGAAGGCGAAGAGGGGAACAAGACGTGGATGATCCATGTCGAGGTTTCCGCAGGACCTACGCCACCCGGTTGGGTGCCATTCACTGTCACGGTGCGAGGAAGACAACCGGAAGGGACGTGGCAAGTGGCAGCCCGTGACACTATGTCACGTTTCTGCCAGCTACATGTGCAGGCCATGGAGGGTACTCCATACGCACTCGTTCCGGTGGAGGGGCGAGCTCAGCATGTGTGGGGCGAAAGGTACCTGGAGGCAACGGACCCGAATTGCCCAAGGTACAACCCCGCGGAGGCAAACCTCAGCCTCCAGATGAGGGCGGGAAACGCTGTGATGGACAGCCAAGCTGTTCATACGGAGCATCTCGCCACCAAGCTCAAGGAGAGCACAAGCCGTGGAGATCATTTCGAGGGTGCTCACAGCGCACTCCGCAATGTGCTCCTTCCGACGATCAAGCGACTGAATGAACAACACAATCAGTTGCGTCGTCTGAAAAAGGCAAAGAAGAAGAGCCGTGTTGACGTCGCGGCGTTGCAAGAGCTGGTGCAGACCCTAACCCAGCAGAATGAGGACCTTGCTCAAGAGCGGGACGACGCTATTGAGGAAGGACAAGGCTGGGAAGAGGACTACAACCAGGCTATGGACGAGGTACATGCATTGCAGGACCTCGTGCCCCCGGTATTGGACGTACCGGTAGTTTTGGGTCTTCCAGCCATGGGAGAACCCGGAATGGGAGAAGAGGTGGTAGACCCCGAACCACCAGCCGAGGTACCGGAGGAGGACGATCCACAGGAGGTCGAGTTCTACTCCGAGTAGGAGGTTACGGTTGCCAAGTAGGGCAGCTAGGGTAACGTAACCCAACTTTTGTAATCAGCGACATGTCGTGTAGACAGTAGCTTATGTATAGGTAGTGACGACATGAGCACGACTTCTCGGAGATCCGAGAATAATGTATCTTGTATAAAGTTTATGCTTTATCAATATATGTGAATGTTGTGCAAGTTAATCATGCGTCGCTTCAATACCTACTGCTGTATATGGAATTTTGAGTGAGACATGTGCTAATTACTGCTGTGTTGAATTTCAGAATGACGCGTACTCGTGCCAACCCTGATGTTGGAGGTACTAGCCAAGGAGGAGAGACCTCCCAACCGCCTCCCGAGGACTCCTCGGGACAGCAGCAGCAACAGCAACAGCAAACACCGCCACCGCCACTGCCAACGGTTACATTGGCCGACATTGTCGCGGCAATGGCGGGTTCACATCAGCAGCACACAGAGCTGCTGCAAACGTTAATTGCGAATACGTCTCGCCCAGAGAGACGTCAAGATCGTGAGGAGCGCCAACAGAGCTCCTACTCCGACTTCCTGGCGACTCATCCCCCTGTATTCTCAAGGGCGGATGAACCACTTGACGCGGACAACTGGCTCCGCGCCATAGAGATGAAGTTCGGGCTGCTCCAAATTAGCGAGCAGCGCAAGACTCAGTTCGCGGTCCAGCAGCTCCAAGGATCCGCGAGCGCGTGGTGGGCCAACTTTTGTGCTTCACAACCCACCGACCGAGTGATGACCTGGGCGGAGTTCCGGACGGCCTTCAGGGCCTATCATATACCGCCCGGTTTGATGAAGAGGAAGACGCAGGAGTTCCTACACCTGCAACAAGGGAGCCGAAACGCGCTGGAATATTCCAGGGCGTTCAACGATCTCGCGCTCTACGCGTCGTATCACGCAGATACGGACGAGAAGCGGCGGGACCATTTTTACCAGGGGCTTAACCCGCTCCTGAAGGACAAGTTGGCGATGTTCAATCGCGGCAGCCTCAACGACATCATTGATGCTGCGATTGTTCAGGAGGACTCCGGCAAGGAGTTGGCGGCGGCAGAGCGAAAGCGAAGCGCGCCGCAGAGCAGCGGAGAAGGAGGCAGTCCTTCTCAGAAGTTTCAGATGGTGAATCGCCCACCATCAGGTCCACGCTGGCAGCCACCACAGCGGTCGATGCCATTCCGCAGTCGGCCGTACTCTTCACCGGCATTCCGGCCGGCACTGCCAGTACCATCGCAACAACAGCAGCAGCAGCGGGCGATGCCGCGTGCGTTTGCACCTCCGCAACGCATGCCGGGCTTTCGTCCACCGAGTACTCCACCAGCAGCGGCCACATGTTACAAGTGTGGTCGTCCGGGACACTTCGCAAGCAGTTGCCCGGAGAGGCAAGGCGGCGGAGTGGCACCACAGTTTCCGGGGAGGAATCAACCCCGGAACCCTACTAATGCGCGGCGGGCAAACCCTAGGCCCGACACTGTCCACCAACTTGCCATTGAGGACGTGCCGGAGGGCGAGCCCATCCTTGCGGGTATGTTCCAACTCCACCAGCATCCCGCTATAGTACTATTTGATTCGGGCGCCACGCATAATTTTATTAGCCAGGCTTTCATTGCTAAACACAGTTTGCCAATACTACCCACCGATAGTCCATATTTAATTTGTTCACCGGGTGGGAAGATTTCAGCAAGCGTAATGGTCTCCAAAGCACCATTATGCTTAGCAGGTAGAGTGTACCCCACGTCTCTCATTATCTTAGAGGGACAGAAGGTCGATGTCATCCTAGGGATGTCGTGGTTAACCCGCCACGGCGCTGTTTTAGACACCGTCCTTCGAGTCGTGCACTTAAACTCAGAGGTGCACGGTTCTCACTCATTATTTCTGGACAGTCCAGAAATAAAACTTCCAAGTGTCTATCAAGCCACCACCATCAGATTGGAAGACATTCCAGTGGTCCGAGAGTTCCCAGATGTGTTCCCGGACGATTTGCTGGGGATGCCACCCGATAGAGAGGTGGAGTTCAAGATTGAACTTGCACCGGGAACCATGCCAATATCCCGAAGGCCGTACAAGATGGCACCCAAGGAGTTGGCTGAACTGAAGACTCAGCTCACAGACCTTCTGGAGAAGGGTTTTATTAGGCCGAGCTCCTCGCCATGGGGCTGTTCGGCATTATTTGTCAAGAAGAAGGATGAAACGTTGCGGCTTTGCGTGGACTACCGCCCATTAAATGCCGTAACCATCAAAAACAAGTACCCGTTACCACGGATCGACATGTTGTTTGATCAGTTGGTCGAAGCGAAGATCTTTTCCAAGATGGATTTAAGATCCGGGTACCATCAGATTAAGATAAGGGCGGAGGACATTCCAAAGACAGCTTTCTCGACAAGGTACGGACTTTATGAGTACCTGGTCATGTCCTTTGGCCTCACCAATGCTCCAGCTCACTTCATGTACTTAATGAACTCGGTGTTCATGCCGGAGCTGGACAAGTTTGTCGTGGTCTTCATCGACGACATCCTAGTATACTCCAAGTCGGAGGAAGATCACAAGAAACATCTGCGTATAGTCTTGCAACGGCTGCAGGATCACAAGTTATACGCAAAGTTCAGCAAATGCGAGTTTTGGATATCGCAAGTGCCTTTCCTCGGGCATATCATCTCAGCGGAGGGTATCGCTGTGGACCCGAGCAAGATCACGCAAGTGCTGAATTGGAAATCCCCGAGAACGGTTCATGAGGTACGGAGTTTCCTCGGACTCGCGGGATATTATCGGAGGTTTATTCCGAACTTCTCGAAGATTGCCAAGCCAATGACAGAGCTGCTGAAGAAGGCTACCAAATATGTTTGGAGTCCAGCATGTGAAGCAGCATTCAAGGCTTTAGTCAAGCACCTGACATCAGCACCGGTTTTGGCGCAGCCAGACACAACAAAACCGTTCGATGTGTACTGCGATGCATCCGGCATTGGGCTCGGATGTGTGCTGATGCAAGATCGAAGAGTGGTCGCGTATGGATCACGGCAGCTTAGGAACCATGAGCAAAACTATCCAACTCACGATTTGGAGCTCGCTGCCGTGGTACTTGCACTGAAGATGTGGAGGCACTACCTACTCGGTAACCTTGTACATTTATATACCGACCACAAAAGCCTCAAGTACATATTCACTCAGAAGGAGCTGAACATGAGGCAACGAAGATGGTTAGAACTGATAAAGGATTACGAGATAGAGATCCATTATCATCCGGGCAAGGCAAACGTAGTGGCAGATGCGCTGAGCCGCAAGTCACACGTCAATAATCTGACCATCACACCGTTGGAAGAGAGCGAACCACCACTACATGTGATTCCACATGGAGCTCTCTACAACCTAGCTTTGATCCCCACCATCCGTGAAGAGATAGCGGCAGCCCAGAAGAATGACAAGGGCATGTCACATTTGCGGAGACGTGTAGACAGTGGGGAGTTGAGATGTTTCCGGAAGGACGGAGACGGCGTCCTATGGTTCAAGGACCGGATCGTCGTACCCCGAAACCCGGAATTACGGAAGAAAATCTTTGATGAGGCTCACTTATCAAAGTTTTCTATTCACCCCGGCAGCAACAAAATGTATCAAGAACTCAGAAGAAAGTTTTGGTGGACACGGATGAAGCGAGAGACTGCAAAATACGTGTCCGAGTGTGATACATGTCGAAGGGTGAAGGCAGACCACATGCGGAAACCGGGACTGCTGCAACCACTAGGCGTTCCTGCCTGGAAGTGGGAAGACGTGAGCATGGATTTCGTCATCGGTTTACTCACCACCTTACAGAAACATGATTCTGTGTGGGTGATCGTCGATCGGCTCACCAAAGTTGCCCATTTCATCCCGGTCAACACCAACTACAACGCCAAGAAGTACGCTGAACTGTACATCTCACGGATTCTGTGCTTATACGGCGTACCCCGTACCATCATATCGGACCGGGGCACTTTATTTGTGTCCCGTTTTTGGGAGCAGCTACACGCTGCCTTGGGGACGAAGCTGATCCGTAGTTCAGCCTACCACCCGCAAACGGATGGACAAACCGAGCGGGTAAATCAGATTCTAGAAGACATGCTACGAGCTTGCGCTATCAACCACGGCAAGAATTGGGATGATCACTTGCCGTTAGCCGAGTTCTCGTACAACAATGGGTACCAAGCCAGCATCAAGATGGCGCCCTACGAGGCGCTATACGGCAGGAAATGCCGCACACCACTGAACTGGTGTGAGTCTGGCGAGAGGGTTACCTTCGGGATTGACCTTGTCAACAACGCGGAAGAAAAAGTTCGACTGATTCAAGCGAACCTAAAAGCCGCTCAATCCCGTCAGAAACAGTATGCGGACCGGAGAAGGCGCCCATTACAATTCGAAGTTGGGGACCACGTATATCTACGGGTGTCTCCAATGAAGGGCGTAAACAGATTTGGGGTGAGAGGAAAGTTGGCACCCCGATTCATCGGTCCATTCCAGATTACCGAAAGATGTGGATCGGTAGCATACCGGCTGAAATTACCAGAAGCACTTTCTGGTGTGCACGACGTCTTTCACGTTTCCCAGCTGAGGAAGTGTCTCAAGCTATCAACCACCGTTCAGCTGGAAGACATTGAAGAACTGCAACCGGATCTCACCTATCGGGAGGAACCGGTGCAGATTATTGATGAGAAGGCCCGAACCACACGCAACCGTACGTTGTGGTTCTACAAGGTTTTATGGAGTAATCACTCCATGGACGAAGCGACATGGGAGAGCGAAGAATTCCTTCGCACTACCTACCCCGACTTTTTCACGTCGCATATCCGGTAATTTCCACCGTCCTCTCTCTCATTTTCACCTTATAATCTCGGGACGAGATTCTTTTAAGGGGGGAGGAATGTAAGGGCCTCAGTTTTTGACACCCAATTGTAGTGTTCATCACCACACCACACACCTCATTTGAGCAAGAATGATGAACACAAATGAAGAGCAAGTAACAATTATCAACATGCTCATTAGAGAACAAACTTACACATTGCAAAAGTGGCATTTCCCACATGTGATATAGATGGGCTGGACATATGAAAACTCCTACACTTTGCTAAGGATGTCCATGCCAAGTTTCACCCAAATTCAAAACCTTTTTGAGGTCATTTTGGGTATAGTTAGGAAGAGGGCAGTTTGAAACCATATTCAAATTCAAACTGTTTTTATGCCATGAATTTGAAAGTGGAAGGCATATTCTTACTCAGCACATTTTTGTGAGCTCACACACCAATTTTCACTCCATTTGGAGTTGATCTTGACATGAGCTAAGGGGGAGAAATTCAAACTTTATTTGAATTTCAAACTGAACTTGTGCTGAAATTCATTCAAACCAAACCTCATTTGGACTTTGATCAATTCAAATGGCTCTTGGGTGAATAATTTGAATTGCCAAGGGTAGAATAGGGTTCACTGTTTACCACAGCTGTTAGGAGTAAATTTCAGAGGTTAAAAGAGGAGTGGGACCCACCTGTCAGCCTCTGCCTCAAAACAAACCGACTGAACCACAGTTCAGTCGGTTCCCGGCTGCTGTGCGCGCGCGCCACCGAAGGGGGGCAGCCGGCGCCAGCTCCTGCTGCGCGCCCCAAGCCGGAGACCAGCCGCCGGGCTATTTATTCCCTCCCCGGCGTGCTCCGATCACTCACTCCCGAGCTGCCGACGTGCACGATCCATTTTTCCACTGCCATCACCGCCGCTCGAGCTCCCGCTTGATCAAGCCGATCGCAGCTCCCTCCTTCCACTCCAGAGTCCCAGCAAGGTACTAGAGACCTTCCTCCATCCTCCCCATTGCTAGAATTCGGTTGAAACCGATTGATATCGGCTGTGCCGAAAGATCAAACTCGGAACTTGGAACCGCCGCACCTCGGGCTCTCGTGGACAGCCCGACCTGGGCGTTGTCACGCCCGAGCCAAGGCACCCTTGGACGCACGGGTGACCGGTGCTGCTCATCTCCGAGCCACAGCTCGAGTGGTTGCTCACCGGCGGCGAATTTCCACTTTTCCCCTTTCTGTGCGCAGAACGACCTTCGGGTACGATTCTGTGTAATTCGTGCTCTAGAAAGGATTAGAGGGCCTCAGGCCACTCCCACACGAGCTAGACACGGTGACGCACAAGTTGCCTTCACAACTCTGGGCCGGAGAACCTCTGTGCCCGGCGTAATTCAAGGTCTACTAATGGCGGAACGAACGGGGGGTATCGGGCGCACGGTGAGGACCTGTTTCGGGCCTTCCCCGAGCTGCCTCAAGTTCATGTCGACCTTCTCTGAGGTCCACTGATGCTCCCCGACCGATTTCCCAAGTAGCTGAGGTACTAGGAGAGTCAGCCGACATGGCCGAAGTCGTTCCGATATGGCGGCTCGTCGCCGACCATGCTCCGGCCGTTGTCATGAGCAGCTGACCCTCGGATCATGTTCCCCAAGTAAAAGTAGGCAGGGGCGGCCAGAATCAAGAAGTTTGGAGCTGTACAGCAGCCAGCGGCGAGCTCTCCGGCGAGGTCCCTCGGCGGCGGGGCGCGGGTGTCGCGAGGTTGAAGAAGGGGGTGGACCCCAGCTGTCAGCGGCCGATATTTTGAATCGGGATCCGGCTGCGGCCGGGATCGGGTGTGCTGGCGCGCAAAAGCCTTGTGGGCCGCGGTGTGCTGTCGCTTCGGCGTGCGACGCGTGTCCCCTGGGCCCACGCGCGAGTTTAAACTTTTCCCCGATTTTCAGATTTCCTTCAAACTTCAAATCCTTATAACTTTGGCTAGAAAGCTCCAAATCGAGTGAACCAAATTTTGCTGGATTCAGCTCTCTGAGTACTTTCCAGAAAATCAAGTTTCACTCAATGAAATTCCTTATTTCTCCAGAATTAATTCCCCAAATTTGAACTGTTAGGAATTTTAACTGGAGAATCCTTTGGAGGAAAATCCTGAAATTTTGCTGAGATGTTCACCAAAATATCCTTGAACTACCATAAAAATTTCAGATCCATTTGAGCTCATTTAGTCCACCTAATGGTGTGATTAGTAAAACTGTTCCAGAGAAAATAGAAAATGTTCAGAAACATTTTCAGAATTTTCTCTGAAATTGTTTAGCTCATATCTTTAGTTAGAGACTTCCAAATTAAGTGAGACCAACTCCATTAGAACCCTCTGAAAATCTAGTTTTCAGAAAGTCATAGTTTGTCTCATGAAAATCCCTAGAACACCCTAAGAGTTCTAATTAAGGTCAAGGACATAATTAATTGTGGAGGGCTCAAATGAGCTTTGCTGCAACTAAAACTTGACCAAGTCTTTGCTTAGGTTGTAACCAAGCCACAGTAAAAGTTTCACAGTCATTAGGTCTGTCTAGCAAGGGTTATAGACTTCACAACTTCAAAGTTAATACAAATGCATTTAAATTAATACATACATTGTTCTTATCATGTAGTCGCTAAGGTCGAGGAGGAACCCGAAGTCCTAGACTTCGTTACTCCGGAGGAACAGCTAGCCTACGACCAAGAGCAGCAAGGCAAGCCCCGGTTTGCATTAACCTTTTTACAAATATTTATTGTTTTGAGCACATCCTTGAATATTAATCTTTGCATTAGAGTCTTGATTGGAAACCCAACTGCACAGCCAAGATAACCATGGGTTGGGTTTAGGATTGCAAACCTCGTTAGCCACTGCATTGCTAGGATAGAGTAGGATTCGGTACAAGTCGAGTAGTTGGAACTACTCGCGAGAATAGGCTAGAGGCACATCGCTCGGGTAGAGATAGCACATGAAACACATGGCAAGAAAATGAGACCGAGCGGAGAGTAAGGGCAGCAGGACTTTGGGGCCTGTGTGCTGTAGCTCCGCTTGTGTCGATTGAGGACCGAGCCGTGTGCGGGCCTGTTGAACAAGCTAGAACAGTACCGAAGACCTACCGGCTATATGGGAACCGGGAAACTGATGTAACTCGGGTAGCTGGGTATTGAGGCATTGCCCGTCGTTCAGAGGGTAGGTTGAGAGCTCGAGGTGTAAATCAGCTGGCGGCACAGAGATGCGCGTGCAGGGACCTCTTGCTCGGGACGATGGGACCGGTTCAATATTTGGCTAACGGGTGAAAGGTAGTCGCGTACGGCGTCCGTGATGGTTGTTGTAGGCAACATCGAGTACGGGCGTACGTGACGGGTTGTTCGGGTAACCCTGCAGGTGTAAATCGATTATAATCGCCGTCCCTCGCGGTCAGTGAGTACCACTTGTTCACTGTACCGTGACGTAGAAAGAACAGGCTAGTTACATGTTAAAATGTTGCTGATTGAAAGTTGGATATTGATTGTTAATGATATGTTGTAGCTTAGTGCTAACTAAAGTTCTTTTCAACTTTGGGCAAAGTACATGAGAGAAATGCGTTTCTTGTTTGATTGCGGCTCTCTCATGTGCCTTAGCATAAAGTTCTCCACAACCTGCTGCTAAAACTTGAAAGTAAGGTTCTACTAATTAGGCGAGTCCTTGCAAATGATTTTTACCTCATGCAACCCATCACCCTCATGTAGAAGTTTCATGTTTAGGTGAGACGGGTCAGACTTGCTGAGCCTTCGTGCTCACTGCTTGTGTTTGAAGCTTTTGCAGGGTTCTATGAGGAAGGGACTCCCGAAGAGGAGACGGAACCCCAGGAGGGGAACCCCGTCGAGTGGGAGTCGTGCACGCCGCAGAGTTAGTGTGCGAGTGTGCTAGCAAGGACACGTTCGAGGGCTGAACGTGCACTTGATGCTTAGTCTACGCCCGCGAGTGTGGACTAAACTTATTTTGATGTAAACATGTTAATAAACTTGTTTATGTAATAAAGCTTCCGCTTCCGCTTTGTACCTTTGACGTGTGTTATACGGTGTTGTGCAACGCAGCACCCCTCAGCGTGATCCTGGCTCGACAGGACCAGTGGGGTCGTGTCAGCGTGGTATCAGAGCTCGCTTGAGGTTTAACACAGTACAAAGGTCTTCTTTTTCAAAAATCCAGTGAGGAACGAGTTAGTAGCCCGTATAAGGATGTTATTAGTATATAGAAAGTGGCTTATTAACTTATTTGTTATGTCGGAAAATCGTGCATCTCGGGACGTTCATGTCTTGGGGGGTGCACGTAAGCGCTGTCCACCAGTGCGCACAAGCTGAAGGGTGGAGCCCCACGGGTGGCAGGTAACCCGACCCGCTTTGATATCCTCTACGACTCTTCATGTCGTTTGGGGTATTCGAGCAACGTCTGTCCCTGGCGTGCGTGGTGCAACATGGGAGACCCCGTCACGTGGTCTGAAACGTGAACACGTAACTCAAGGCGTGTTTGGCTTGAGAACATCCGGGCGAGTGATGACGGCCGGGTGTACAAACTGTATGGATTCCGGGCTCGGTGTGCAGCCGAGTCTGATGATTGTTTGAGTTTCTGCAGGTAGCCTTACCACGAAACGGTAGACGTGTAGCATCCGTGTGCGAGTGACGAGTAGTGCCACTGAACTAACGAAGCCGGCTAAATCCGGTATAGGTTTTTCCTTTGTGAGGACGTAGTACCGACATAATCTGGTGACGCCTCGACGTCACACCCAACTAAATGAACAACTTCATTTAAAAACTTGAAGGTTTTGATCCAAAGTAGTAAAACTTGATGTAACTCCTTCCCTTGAGCAGGATATTCAAAGTTAATAAATTTTCAACTTATAGGATGTTAAGGACAGAGCACTCTGTTTTCAGCTAAATCAAGGCTGAAGTTAATCAGAGGTTAGAGGTTGAGTTCTTTCGAGGTTGGGGTCGTATGATACATTTCTGGAAAGCTTTGGAGGAGCTTTACAACTTTTCTGTTGAGTTCCAGAGGTGTTTCATCCCTTAACCACTCGAAAAATGCAGTAGAGTTGAAACTGTCCAGAAAACAGGACGGAGCAAAGACTCTCTGTAGACTCTCTGTAAATTAAGCATAACTTCCTGCATAAAAATCCAAAAATAGAAAATGAGGTGGTTCTGGGAAGCTTATGAGATGGGTTACAACTTTGTAACAGAAAGTTTTGTCAGATTAGGAACAGAATTAACTGGAATTCTTGGATCAAATCAGTACCTAAGGCAGGGAGGTGCTGTCCAATTGTTCCCAGAAATTCTGTTAACTTTGACATCTCATAACTTTTGAACCAGAGCAGATCTTAGGCCAACCAAATACTTTCTGGAAAGCTATTGAAGTTAACTTTAACTTTGATGTTGAGCTCCAGGACTGGTTTTGCTTTTAACCTGGCCTAAATCAGATTGATATGGAAACTGGTCAGGGCTGTCATGGGAACAGCAGATCAGCAGTCAAATTTGTTTAAAAATTTGAACTATGTTTCCAAGTGTTAAGGGGTCAATGACATATCTTATGTTATAACTCAATGGTTTACTGTTTAAATAAATATTTGACATTTCTCAAATATATTTTTACAGATGGCAGCAGATAAACGGTTGGAGAACGGGTGGGTAGTTTCCCACTGCTCTGACCGTAGCGGCTACCCGGGAGCATTGTGGCTAATGCTCCAATATTTCGGGTACAACCAGATGCCGCAATACTTCGCCAAGGAAGAAGGCGAAGAGGGGAACAAGACGTGGACGATCCATGTCGAGGTTCCTGCAGGGCCTACGCCACCCGGTTGGGTGCCATTCACCGTCACGGTGAGAGGAAGACAACCGGAAGGGATGTGGCAAGTGGCAGCCCGTGACACTATGTCACGTTTCTGCCAACTACACGTACAGGCTATGGAGGGAACTCCATACGCACTCGTTCCGGTGGAGGGACGAGCTCAGCATGTGTGGGAAGAGAGGTACCTAGAGGCAACAAACCCGAGTTGCCCAAGGTACAACCCCGCGGAGGCAAATCTCAGCCTCCAAATGAGGGCGGGAAACGCTGTGATGGACAGCCAAGCTGTTCATACGGAGCATCTCGCCACCAAGCTCAAGGAGAGCACAAGCCGTGGAGATCATTTTGAGAGTGCTCACAGTGCACTCCGCAATGTGCTCCTTCCGACGATCAAGCGACTGAATGAACAACACAATCAGTTGCGTCGTCTGAAGAAGGCAAAGAAGAAGAGCCGTGTTGACATTGCGGCGTTGCAAGAGCTGGTGCAGACCCTAACCCAGCAGAATGAGGACCTTGCTCAAGAGCGGGACGACGCTATTGAGGAAGGACAAGGCTGGGAAGAGGACTACAACCAGGCTATGGACGAGGTGCATGCATTGCAGGACCTCGTGCCCCCGGTATTGGGCGTACCGGTAGTCTTGGGTCTTCCAGCCATGGGAGAACCTGGAATGGGAGAAGAGGTGGTAGACCCCGAGCCACCAGCAGAGGTACCGGAGGAGGACGACCCACAGGAGGTCGAGTTCTACTCCGAGTAGGGGGTTACGGTTGCCAAGTAGGGCAGCTAGGGTAGCGTAACCCAACTTTTGTAATCGGTGACATGTCGTGTAGACAGTAGCGTATGTATAGGTAGTGACGACATGAGCACGACTTCTCGGAGATCCGAGAATAATGTATCTTGTATAAAGTTTATGCTTTATCAATATATGTGAATGTTGTGCAAGTTAATCATGCGTCGCTTCAATACTTACTCCTGTTTATGGAATTTTGAGTAAGACATGTGCTAATTGCTGCTGTGTTGAATTTCAGAATGACGCGTACTCGTGCCAACCCCGATGTTGGAGGTACTAGCCAAGGGGGAGAGACCTCCCAACCACCTCCCGAGGACTCCTCGGGACAGCAGCAGCAACAGCAACAGCAAACACCGCCACCGCCACTGCCAACGGTTACATTGGCCGACATTGTCGCGGCAATGGCGGGTTCACATCAGCAGCATACAGAGCTGCTGCAAACGTTAATTGCGAATACGTCTCGCCCAGAGAGACGTCAAGATCGTGAGGAGCGCCAACAGAGCTCCTACTCTGACTTCCTGGCGACTCATCCCCCTGTATTCTCAAGGGCGGATGAACCACTTGACGCGGACAACTGGCTCCGCGCCATAGAGATGAAGTTCGGGCTGCTCCAAATCAGCGAGCAGCGCAAGACTCAGTTCGCGGTCCAGCAGCTCCAAGGATCCGCGAGCGCGTGGTGGGCCAACTTTTGTGCTTCACAACCCACCGACCGAGTGATGACCTGGGCGGAGTTCCGGACGGCCTTCCGGGCCTATCATATACCGCCCGGTTTGATGAAGAGGAAGACGCAGGAATTCCTACACCTGCAACAAGGGAGCCGGAACGCGCTGGAGTACTCCAGAGCGTTCAACGATCTCGCACTCTACGCGTCGTATCACGCAGATACGGACGAGAAGCGGCGGGACCACTTTTACCAGGGGCTTAACCCGCTCCTGAAGGACAAGCTGGCGATGTTCAATCGCGGCAGCCTCAACGACATAATTGATGCTGCGATTGTTCAGGAAGACTCCGGCAAGGAGTTGGCGGCGGCAGAGCGAAAGCGAAGCGCGCCGCAGAGCAGCGGAGAAGGAGGCGGTCCTTCTCAGAAGTTTCGGATGGTGAATCGCCCACCATCAGGTCCGCGCTGGCAGCCACCACAGCGGTCGATGCCGTTCCGCGGTCGGCCGTATTCTTCACCGGCATTCCGGCCGGCACTGCCAGCACCACCGCAACAACAACAGCAGCAGCGGGCGATGCCGCGTGCGTTTGCACCTCCGCAACGCATGCCGGGCTTTCGTCCACCAAGTACTCCACCAGCAGCGGCCACATGTTACAAGTGTGGTCGTCCAGGACACTTCGCGAGCAGTTGCCCGGAGAGGCAAGGCGGCGGAGTGGTACCACAGTTTCCGGGGAGGAATCAACCCCGGAACCTTACTAATGCGCGGCGGGCAAACCCTAGGCCCGGTACTGTCCACCAGCTTGCCATTGAGGACGTGCCGGAGGGCGAGCCAATCCTTGCGGGTATGTTCCAACTCCACCAGCATCCCGCTATAGTACTATTTGATTCAGGCGCCACGCATAATTTTATTAGCCAAGCTTTCATTGCTAAACACAGCTTGCCAATACTACCCACCGATAGTCCATATTTAATTTGTTCACCGGGTGGGAAGATTTCAGCAAGCGTAATGGTCTCCAAAGCACCATTATGCTTAGCGGGTAGAGTGTACCCCACGTCTCTCATTATCTTAGAGGGACAGAAGGTCGATGTCATCCTAGGGATGTCGTGGTTAAACCGCCACGGCGCTGTTTTAGACACCGTCCTCCGAGTCGTGCACTTAAACTCAGGAGTGCACGGTTCTCACTCATTATTTCTGGACAGTCCAGAAATAAAACTTCCAAGTGTCTATCAAGCCACAACCATCAGATTGGAAGACATTCCAGTGGTCCGAGAATTCCCTGATGTATTCCCGGATGATTTGCCGGGGATGCCACCCGATAGAGAGGTGGAGTTCAAGATTGAACTTGCACCGGGAACCATGCCAATATCCCGAAGGCCGTACAAGATGGCGCCCAAGGAGTTGGCTGAACTGAAGACTCAGCTCACGGACCTTCTGGAGAAGGGTTTTATTAGGCCGAGCTCCTCGCCATGGGGCTGTTCGGCATTATTTGTCAAAAAGAAGGATGAAACGTTGCGGCTTTGCGTGGACTACCGTCCATTAAATGCCGTAACCATCAAGAACAAGTACCCGTTGCCACGGATCGACATGTTGTTTGATCAGTTGGTCGAAGCAAAGGTCTTTTCCAAGATGGATTTAAGATCCGGGTACCATCAGATTAAGATCAGGGCTGAGGACATTCCAAATACAGCTTTTTCGACAAGGTACGGACTTTATGAGTACCTGGTCATGTCCTTCGGCCTCACCAATGCTCCAGCTCACTTCATGTACTTAATGAACTCGGTGTTCATGCCGGAGCTGGACAAGTTTGTCGTGGTCTTCATCGACGACATCCTGGTATATTCCAAGTCGGAGGAAGATCACAAGGAACATCTGCGTATAGTCTTGCAACGGCTGCGGGATCACAAGTTATACGCAAAGTTCAGCAAATGCGAGTTTTGGATATCGCAAGTGCCTTTCCTCGGGCATATCATCTCAGCGGAGGGTATCGCTGTGGACCCGAGCAAAGTCACGCAAGTGCTGAATTGGAAATCCCCGAGAACTGTTCATGAGGTACGGAGTTTCCTCGGACTCGCGGGATATTATCGGAGGTTCATTCCGAACTTCTCGAAGATTGCCAAGCCAATGACAGAGCTGCTGAAGAAGGCTACCAAATATGTTTGGAGTCCAGCATGTGAAGCAGCATTCAAGGCTTTAGTCAAGCACCTGACATCAGCACCGGTTTTGGCGCAGCCAGACACAACAAAACCGTTCGATGTGTACTGCGATGCATCCGGCATTGGGCTCGGATGTGTGTTGATGCAAGACCGAAGGGTGGTCGCGTATGGGTCACGGCAGCTTAGGAATCATGAGCAAAATTATCCAACTCACGACTTGGAGCTCGCTGCCGTGGTACTTGCACTGAAAATGTGGAGGCACTACCTACTCGGTAACCTCGTACATTTATATACCGACCACAAAAGCCTCAAGTACATATTCACTCAGAAGGAGCTGAACATGAGGCAACGAAGATGGTTAGAACTGATAAAGGATTACGAGATAGAGATCCATTATCATCCGGGCAAGGCAAACGTTGTGGCAGATGCGCTGAGCCGCAAGTCACACGTCAATAATCTGACCATCACACCGTTGGAAGAGAGCGAACCACCACTACATGTGATTCCACACGGAGCTCTCTACAACCTAGCTTTGATCCCCACCATCCGTGAAGAGATAGCGGCAGCCCAGAAGAATGACAAGGGCATGTCACATTTGCGGAGACGTGTAGATAGTGGGGAGTTGAAATGTTTCCGGAAGGACGGAGACGGCGTCCTATGGTTCAAGGACCGGATCGTCGTACCCCGAAACCCGGAGTTACGGAAGAAAATCTTTGATGAGGCTCACTTATCAAAGTTTTCTATTCACCCCGGCAGCAACAAGATGTATCAAGAACTCAGAAGCAAGTTTTGGTGGACACGGATGAAGCGAGAGACTGCAAAATACGTGTCCGAGTGTGATACATGTCGACGGGTGAAGGCAGACCACATGCGGAAACCGGGACTGCTGCAACCACTGGGCATTCCTGCCTGGAAGTGGGAGGACGTGAGCATGGATTTCGTCGTCGGTTTACCCACCACCTTACAGAAACATGATTCTGTGTGGGTGATCGTCGATCGGCTCACCAAAGTTGCCCATTTCATCCCGGTCAACACCAACTACAACGCCAAGAAGTACGCTGAACTGTACATCTCACGGATCCTATGCTTATACGGCGTACCCCGTACTATCGTATCGGACCGGGGCACTTTATTTGTGTCCCGTTTTTGGGAGCAGCTCCACGCTGCCTTGGGGACGAAGCTGATCCGTAGTTCAGCCTACCACCCGCAGACGGATGGGCAAACGGAGCGGGTAAATCAAATCTTAGAAGACATGCTACGAGCTTGCGCTATCGACCACGGCAAGAACTGGGATGATCACTTGCCGTTAGCCGAGTTCTCGTACAACAATGGGTACCAAGCCAGCATCAAGATGGCGCCCTACGAGGCGCTATACGGGAGAAAATGCCGCACACCATTGAATTGGTGTGAGTCTGGCGAGAGGGTTACCTTCGGGATTGATCTTGTCAACAACGCGGAAGAAAAGGTTCGATTAATTCAAGCGAACCTAAAAGCCGCTCAATCCCGACAGAAACAGTATGCGGACCGGAGAAGGCGTCCGTTACAATTCGAAGCTGGAGACCACGTATATCTACGAGTGTCTCCAATGAAGGGCGTAAACAGATTTGGGGTGAGAGGAAAGTTAGCACCCCGATTCATCGGTCCATTCCAGATTACCGAAAGATGTGGATCGGTGGCATACCGGCTAAGATTACCAGAAGCACTTTCCGGTGTGCACGACGTCTTTCACATTTCCCAGCTGAGGAAGTGTCTCAAGCTATCAACTACCGTTCAGCTGGAAGACATTGAAGAACTGCAACCGGATCTCACCTATCGGGAGGAACCGGTGCAGATTATTGATGAAAAGGCCCGAACCACACGCAACCGTACGTTGTGGTTCTACAAGGTTCTGTGGAGTAATCACTCCATGGATGAAGCGACATGGGAGAGCGAAGAATTTCTTCGCACTAACTACCCCGACTTTCTCACGTCGCATATCCGGTAATTTTTCCACCGTCCTCTCTCTCATTTTCACCTTATAATCTCGGGACGAGATTCTTTTAAGGGGGGAGGAATGTAAGGGCCTCAGTTTTTGACACCCATTTGCAGTGTTCATCCCCACACCACACACCTCATTTGAGGAAAAATGATGAACACAAATAAAGAGCAAGTAACAATTATCAACATGCTCATTAGGGAACAAACTCACACATTGCAAAAGTGGTACTTCCCACATGTGATATAGATGGGCTGGACATATGAAAACTCCTACACTTTGCCAAGGATGTCCATGCCAAGTTTCACCCAAATTCAAAACATTTTTGAGGTCATCTTGGGTGTAGATAGGAAAGGGGCAGTTTGAAAACATATTCAAATTCAAACTGTTTTCACCCACTGAATTTAAAAGTGGAAGGCATATTCTTGCTCAGCACATTTTTGTGAGCTCACACACCAATTTTCACTCCATTTGGAGTTGATCTTGACATGAGCTAAGGGGGAGAAATTCAAACTTTATTTGAATTTCAAACTGCACTTGTGCTGAAATTCATTCAAACCAAACCTCATTTGAACTTTGATCAATTCAAATGGTTCTTGGGTGAATAATTTGAGTTGCCAAGGGTAGAATAGGGTTCACTGTTTACCACAGCTGTTAGGAATAAATTTCAGAGGTTAAAAGAGGAGTGGGACCCACATGTCAGCCTCAGCCTCAAAGCAAACCGACTGAACCACAGTTCAGTCGGTTCCCGGCTGTTGTGCGCGCGCGCCACCGAAGGGGCCGGCCGGCGCCAGCTCCTGCTGCGTGCCCCAAGCCGGAGGCCAGCCGGCCGAGCTATTTATTCCCTCCCCGGCGTGCCTCAGTCACCATTTCCCCGAGCTACCGACGTGCGCGACTGCTTTTCCCACTGCCATCGCCGCCGCTCGAGTTCCTGCTTGATCAAGCCGATCGCAGCTCCCTCTTTCCATTCCAAGGTCCCAGCAAGGTACTAGCAACCATCCTCCATCCTTCCCATTGATAGAAATCGATTGAAACCGAGTGATATCGGCTGTGCCGAAAGATCAAACTCGGAACTGGAAACCGCCGCACCTCGGGCTCTCGTGGACAGCCCAACCTGGGCGTTGTCACGCCCGAGCCAAGGCACCCTTGGACGCGCAAGTGATCGGTGCTGCTCATCCCCGAGCCACAGCTCGAGTGGTTGCTCACCGGCGGCGAATTTCCACTTTTCCCCTTTCTGTGTGCAGAACGACCCTCGGGTACGATTCTGTTTAATTCGTGCTCTAGAAAGGATTAGAGGGCCTCAGGCCACTCCCACACGAACTAGACACGGTGACGCACAAGTTGCCTTCACAACTCTGGGCCGGAGAACTTCTGTGCCCGGCGTAATTCAAGGTCTACTAATGGCGGAACGCACGGGGGGTATCGGGCGCACGGTGAGGACCTATTTCGGGCCTTCCCCGAGCTGCCCCGAGTTCATGTCGACCTTCTCTGAGGTCCACTGATGCTCCCCGACCGGTTTCCCAAGTAGCTGAGGCACTAGGAGCATCAGCCGACATGGCCGAAGTCGTTCCGATATGGCGGCTCGTCGCCGACCATGCTCCGGCCGTTGTCATGAGCAGCTGACCCTCGGATCATGTTCCCCAAGTAAAAGTAGGCAGGGGCGGCCAGAATCAAGAAGTTTGAAGCTGTACAGCAGCCGGCGGCGAGCTCTCCGGCGAGGTCCCTCGGCGGCGGAGCGCGGGTGTCGCGAGGTTGAAGAAGGGGGTGGACCCCAGCTGTCAGCGGCCGATATTTTGAATCGGGATCCGGCTGCGACCGGGATCGGGTGTGCTGGCGCGCAAAAGCCTTGTGGGCCGCGGTGTGCTGTCGCTTCGGCGTGCGACGCGTGTCTCCTGGGCCCACGCGCGAGTTTAAACTTTTCCCCGATTTTCAGATTTCCTTCAAACTTCAAATCCTTATAACTTTGGCTAGAAAGCTCCAAATTGAGTGAACCAAATTTTGCTGGATTCAGCTCTTTGAGTACTTTCCAGAAAATCAAGTGTCACTTCATGAGATTCCTTAATTCTCCAGAATTAATTCCTTAAAGTTTAAACTGTTAGGAATTTTAACTGGAGAATCATTTGGAGGAAAATCCTGAAATTTTGCTGAGATGTTCACCAAAATATCCTTGAACTACCATAAAAATTTCAGATCCATTTGAGCTCATTTAGTCCACCTAATGGTGTGATTAGTAAAACTGTTCCAGAGAAAATAGAAAATGTTCAGAAACATTTTCAGAATTTTCTCTGAAATTGTTTAGCTCATATCTTTAGTTAGAGACTTCCAAATTAAGTGAGACCAATTCCATTAGAACCCTCTGAAAATCTAGTTTTCAGAAAGTCATAGTTTGTTCCATGAAAATACCTAGAACACCCTAAAAGCCTTTAATTAAGGTCAAGGACATAATTATTTGTGGAGGGCTCAAATGAGCTTTGCTGCAACTAAAACTTGACCAAGTCTCTGTTTAGGTTGTAACCAAGCCACAGTAAAAGTTTCACAGTCATTAGGTCTATCTAGTAAAGGTTATAGACTTCACAACTTCAAAGTTAATACAAAAGCATTTAATTAATACATACATTGTTCTTATCATGTAGTCGCTAAGGTCGAGGAGGAACCCGAAGTCCTAGACTTCGTTACTCCGGAGGAACAGCTAGCCTACGACCAAGAGCAGCAAGGCAAGCCCCGGTTTGCATTAACCATTTTAGAAATTTTTATTGTTTTGAGCACATACTTGTTTTCTTTATGTTGTGCATCAGAGTCTTGTTTGGAAACCCCACTGCATAGCCAAGAAAACCATGGGTTGGGGTTTAGGATTGCAAACCCCGTTAGCCACTGCATTGCTAGGATAGAGTAGGATTCGGTACAAGTCGAGTAGTTGGAACTACTCGCGAGAATAGGCTAGAGGCACATTGCTCGGGTAGAGATAGCACATGATACACATGGCAAGAAAATGAGACCGAGCGGAGAGTAAGGGCAGCAGGACTTTGGGGCCTGTGTGCTGTAGCTCCGCTTGTGTCGATTGAGGACCGAGCCGTGTGCGGGCCTGTTGAACAAGCTAGAACAGTACCGAAGACCTACCGGCTATATGGGAACCGGGAAACTGATGTAACTCGGGTAGCTGGGTATTGAGGCATTGCCCGTCGTTCAGAGGGTAGGTTGAGAGCTCGAGGTGTAAATCAGCTGGCGGCACAGAGATGCGCGTGCAGGGACCTCTTGCTCGGGACGATGGGACCGGTTCAATATTTGGCTAACGGGTGAAAGGTAGTCGCGTACGGCGTCCGTGATGGTTGTTGTAGGCAACATCGAGTACGGGCGTACGTGACGGGTTGTTCGGGTAACCCTGCAGGTGTAAATCGATTATAATCGCCGTCCCTCGCGGTCAGTGAGTACCACTTGTTCACTGTACCGTGACGTAGAAAGAACAGGCTAGTTACATGTTAAAATGTTGCTGATTGAAAGTTGGATATTGATTGTTAATGATATGTTGTAGCTTAGTGCTAACTAAAGTTCTTTTCAACTTTGGGCAAAGTACATGAGAGAAATGCGTTTCTTGTTTGATTGCGGCTCTCTCATGTGCCTTAGCATAAAGTTCTCCACAACCTGCTGCTAAAACTTGAAAGTAAGGTTCTACTAATTAGGCGAGTCCTTGCAAATGATTTTTACCTCATGCAACCCATCACCCTCATGTAGAAGTTTCATGTTTAGGTGAGACGGGTCAGACTTGCTGAGCCTTCGTGCTCACTGCTTGTGTTTGAAGCTTTTGCAGGGTTCTATGAGGAAGGGACTCCCGAAGAGGAGACGGAACCCCAGGAGGGGAACCCCGTCGAGTGGGAGTCGTGCACGCCGCAGAGTTAGTGTGCGAGTGTGCTAGCAAGGACACGTTCGAGGGCTGAACGTGCACTTGATGCTTAGTCTACGCCCGCGAGTGTGGACTAAACTTATTTTGATGTAAACATGTTAATAAACTTGTTTATGTAATAAAGCTTCCGCTTCCGCTTTGTACCTTTGACGTGTGTTATACGGTGTTGTGCAACGCAGCACCCCTCAGCGTGATCCTGGCTCGACAGGACCAGTGGGGTCGTGTCAGATAGCCGCTGTGGTGAGAACAGTGGGACACCACCCACCCGTTCTCCAACTGCTTATCTGCTGTCATCTGTGAAAATATATTTGAGAAATGTCAAATATTTGTTTAAACCGTGAACCATTGAGTTATAACATAAGACATTTCATTGAACCCATAAAACTTGGAAACATAGTTCAAATTTTAAGCAAATTTGATCTGCTGATCTGCTGTTCAACATGACAGCCCTGATCAGTTCCCATATCAACCTGATTTGGGCCATGTTAAATGCAAAACAAATCCTGGAGCTCAACATCAAAGTTAAGGCTAACTTCAATAGATTCCCAGAAAGTATTTGCTTAGCCTAAGATCTGTCCTGGTTCAAAAGTTATGAGAGGTTAAAGTTAACATCATTTCTGGAGAAATTTGGACAGCACCTCCCTCCTTGAGGTACTGATTTGATCCAAGAATTCCAGTTAATTCTCTTCCCAATCTGACAAAACTTTCTGTTACAAAGTTGTAACCCATCTCATAAGCTTTCCAGAACTACCTCATTTTTTATTTTTAGATTTTTATGCAGGAAGTTATGCTCAATTTACAGAGAGTTTACAGAGAGTCTTTGCTCTGTCCAGTTTTCTGGACAGTTTCAACTCTACTGCATTTTTCGATTGGTTAGGGGATGAAACACCTCTGGACTTCAACAGAAAAGGTGTAAAGATCTTTCAAAGCGTTCAAGAAATGTATCATATGACCCCAACCTCGAAAGAACTCAACCTCTAACCTTTGATTAACTTCAGCCTTAATTCAGCTGAAAACAGAGTACTCTGTCCTTAACAACCTATAAGTTGAAAACTTGTTAACTTTGAATCTCCTGATCAAGGGAAAAGGTTACAGCAAAGTTTTAATGCTCCAGATTAAAACTTTCAAGTTTTACAATGAAGTTGTTTCTTTAGTGGGGTGTGACGTCGAGGCGTCACCAGATCATGTCGGTACTACGTCCTCACAAAGAAAAACCCATACCGGACTTAGCCGGCTTCGTTAATTTAGTGGCACTAAGCATCTCTCGCACACGGATGCTACACGTCTACCGTTTCGTGGTTAGACTACCTGCAAATAACTCAAGCAATCGTCAGGCTCGGCTGCACACCGAGCCCGGAATCCATACAGTTCGTACACCCGGCCGTCATCACTCGCCCGGATGTTCTCAAGCCAAACACGCCTTGAGCTACGTGTTCATGTTACTGACCACATGACGGGGTCTCCCAAGTTGCACCACGCACGCCAGGGACATACGTTGCTTGAATACCCCAAACGACATGAAGAGTCGTAGAGGATATCAAAGCGGGTCGGGTTACCTGCCACCCGTGGGGCTCCACCCTTCAGCTTGTGCGCACTGGTGGACAGCGCTTACGTGCACCCCCCAAGACATAAACGTCCCGAGATGCACGATTTTCCGACATAGACAGATAGGTTAGTATGCCACTTTCTATATGCTAATAACATCCTTATACGGGCTACTAACTCGTTCCTCACTAGATTTTTGAAAAATGATGACCTTGATAGTGTGTGAAGCCTCAAGCGAGCTCTGATACCAACGCTGACACGACCCCACGGTCTTGTCGAGCCAGGATCACGCTGAGGGGTGCTGTGTTGCACAGCACCAGATAACACACATCAAAGGTACAAAGCGGAAGTGAAACTTTTATTACATAAAGTGGTTTATGAACATTTGTACATCAAAATAAGTCCAGTCTACACTCACGGGCGTAGACTATGAATCAAGTCCACGTCCAGCTCTTGAACGTGTCCTTGCTAGTGCACACACACACTAACTCTGCGGCGTGCACAACTCCCACTCGACGGGGTTCCCCTCCTGGGGTTCCGTCTCCTCTTCGGGAGTCCCTTCCTCATAGAACCCTGCAAAAGCTTCAAACACAAGCAGTGAGCACGAATGCTCAGCAAGTCTGACCCGTCTCACCTAAACAGTGAACTTCTACATGAGGGGTGATGGGTTACATGAGGTAAAAATCATTTGCAAGGACTTGCCTAATTAGTAGAACCTTACTTTCGAGTTTTAGCAGCAGGTTGTGGAGAACCTTATGCTAAGGCACATGAGAGAGCCGCAATCAAACAAGAAACGCATTTCTCTCATGTACTTTGCCCAAAGTTTAAAAGGAACTTTATTTAGCTCTAAACTACAACAACCCATTAACAAGCAAAGTCCATCTTTCAATAAGCAACATTTTAACATGTAGCTAGCCTATTCTTTCTACGCCATGGTACAGTGAACAAGTGGTACTCACTGACTGCGAGGGACGGCGATTATAATCGATTTGCACCTGCAGGGTTACTCGAACAATGACACGACCCCACTGGTCCTGTCGAGCCAGGATCACGCTGAGGGGTGCTGCGTTGCACAACACCGTATAACACACGTCAAAGGTACAAAGCGGAAGCGGAAGCTTTATTACATAAACAAGTTTATTAACATGTTTACATCAAAATAAGTTTAGTCCACACTCGCGGGCGTAGACTAAGCATCAAGTGCACGTTCAGCCCTCGAACGTGTCCTTGCTAGCACACTCGCACACTAACTCTGCGGCGTGCACGACTCCCACTCGACGGGGTTCCCCTCCTGGGGTTCCGTCTCCTCTTCGGGAGTCCCTTCCTCATAGAACCCTGCAAAAGCTTCAAACACAAGCAGTGAGCACGAAGGCTCAGCAAGTCTGACCCGTCTCACCTAAACATGAAACTTCTACATGAGGGTGATGGGTTGCATGAGGTAAAAATCATTTGCAAGGACTCGCCTAATTAGTAGAACCTTACTTTCAAGTTTTAGCAGCAGGTTGTGGAGAACTTTACGCTAAGGCACATGAGAGAGCCGCAATCAAACAAGAAACGCATTTCTCTCATGTACTTTGCCCAAAGTTGAAAAGAACTTTAGTTAGCACTAAGCTACAACATATCATTAACAATCAATATCCAACTTTCAATCAGCAACATTTTAACATGTAACTAGCCTGTTCTTTCTACGTCACGGTACAGTGAACAAGTGGTACTCACTGACCGCGAGGGACGGCGATTATAATCGATTTACACCTGCAGGGTTACCCGAACAACCCGTCACGTACGCCCGTACTCGATGTTGCCTACAACAACCATCACGGACGCCGTACGCGACTACCTTTCACCCGTTAGCCAAATATTGAACCGGTCCCATCGTCCCGAGCAAGAGGTCCCTGCACGCGCATCTCTGTGCCGCCAGCTGATTTACACCTCGAGCTCTCAACCTACCCTCTGAACGACGGGCAATGCCTCAATACCCAGCTACCCGAGTTACATCAGTTTCCCGGTTCCCATATAGCCGGTAGGTCTTCGGTACTGTTCTAGCTTGTTCAACAGACCCGCACACGGCTCGGTCCTCAATCGACACAAGCGGAGCTACAGCACACAGGCCCCAAAGTCCTGCTGCCCTTACTCTCCGCTCGGTCTCATTTTCTTGCCATGTGTATCATGTGCTATCTCTACCCGAGCAATGTGCCTCTAACCTATTCTCGCGAGTAGTTCCAACTACTCGACTTGTACCGAATCCTACTCTATCCTAGCAATGCAGTGGCTAACGGGGTTTGCAATCCTAAACCCCAACCCATGGTTTTCTTGGCTATGCAGTGGGGTTTCCAAACAAGACTCTGATGCACAACATAAAGAAAACAAGTATGTGCTCAAAACAATAAAAATTTATAAAATGGTTAATGCAAACCGGGGCTTGCCTTGCTGCTCTTGGTCGTAGGCTAGCTGTTCCTCCGGAGTAACGAAGTCTAGGACTTCGGGTTCCTCCTCGACCTTAGCGACTACATGATAAGAACAATGTATGTATTAATTAAATGCTTTTGTATTAACTTTGAAGTTGTGAAGTCTATAACCTTTACTAGATAGACCTAATGACTGTGAAACTTTTACTGTGGCTTGGTTACAACCTAAACAGAGACTTGGTCAAGTTTTAGTTGCAGCAAAGCTCATTTGAGCCCTCCACAAATAATTATGTCCTTGACCTTAATTAAAGGCTTTTAGGGTGTTCTAGGTATTTTCATGAAACAAACTATGACTTTCTGAAAACTAGATTTTCAGAGGGTTCTAATGGAATTGGTCTCACTTAATTTGGAAGTCTCTAACTAAAGATATGAGCTAAACAATTTCAGAGAAAATTCTGAAAATGTTTCTGAACATTTTCTATTTTCTCTGGAACAGTTTTACTAATCACACCATTAGGTGGACTAAATGAGCTCAAATGGATCTGAAATTTTTATGGTAGTTCAAGGATATTTTGGTGAACATCTCAGCAAAATTTCAGGATTTTCCTCCAAATGATTCTCCAGTTAAAATTCCTAACAGTTTAAACTTTAAGGAATTAATTCTGGAGAATTAAGGAATTTCATGAAGTGACACTTGATTTTCTGGAAAGTACTCAAAGAGCTGAATCCAGCAAAATTTGGTTCACTCAATTTGGAGCTTTCTAGCCAAAGTTATAAGGATTTGAAGTTTGAAGGAAATCTGAAAATCGGGGAAAAGTTTAAACTCGCGCGTGGGCCCAGGGGACACGCGTCGCACGCCGAAGCGACAGCACACCGCGGCCCACAAGGCTTTTGCGCGCCAGCACACCCGATCCCGGCCGCAGCCGGATCCCGATTCAAAATATCGGCCGCTGACAGCTGGGGTCCACCCCCTTCTTCAACCTCGCGACACCCGCGCTCCGCCGCCGAGGGACCTCGCCGGAGAGCTCGCCGCTGGCTGCTGTACCGCTTCAAACTTCTTGATTCTGGCCGCCCCTGCCTACTTTTACTTGGGGAACATGATCCGAGGGTCAGCTGCTCATGACAACGGCCGGAGCATGGTCGGCGACGAGCCGCCATATCGGAACGACTTCGGCCATGTCGGCTGACGCTCCTAGTGCCTCAGCTACTTGGGAAATCGGTCGGGGAGCATCAGTGGACCTCAGAGAAGGTCGACATGAACTCGGGGTAGCTCGGGGAAGGCCCGAAATAGGTCCTCACCGTGCGCCCGATACCCCCCGTGCGTTCCGCCATTAGTAGACCTTGAATTACGCCGGGCACAGAAGTTCTCCGGCCCAGAGTTGTGAAGGCAACTTGTGCGTCACCGTGTCTAGTTCGTGTGGGAGTGGCCTGAGGCCCTCTAATCCTTTCTAGAGCACGAATTAAACAGAATCGTACCCGAGGGTCGTTCTGCACACAGAAAGGGGAAAAGTGGAAATTCGCCGCCGGTGAGCAACCACTCGAGCTGTGGCTCGGGGATGAGCAGCACCGATCACTTGCGCGTCCAAGGGTGCCTTGGCTCGGGCGTGACAACGCCCAGGTTGGGCTGTCCACGAGAGCCCGAGGTGCGGCGGTTTCCAGTTCCGAGTTTGATCTTTCGGCACAGCCGATATCACTCGGTTTCAATCGATTTCTATCAATGGGAAGGATGGAGGATGGTCGCTAGTACCTGGCTGGGACCCTGGAGTGGAAAGAGGAAGCTGCGATCAGCTCGATCCAGCAGGAACTCGAGCGCCGGTGATGGCAGTGGAGAAATGGATCGTGCACGTCGGCAGCTCGGGGAATGGCGACTGAAGCACGCCGGGGAGGGAATAAATAGGCCGGTCGGCCGGTCTCCGGCTTGGGGCACGCAGCAGGAGCTGGCGCCGGCTGCCCCCTTCGGTGGCGCGCGCGCACAACAGCCGGGAACCGACTGAACTGTGGTTCAGTCGGTTTGCCTTGAGGCTGAGGCTGACATGTGGGTCCCACTCCTCTTTTAACCTCTGAAATTTATTCCTAACAGCTGTGGTAAACAGTGAACCCTATTCTACCCTTGGCAACTCAAATTATTCACCCAAGAGCCATTTGAATTGATCAAAGTTCAAATGAGGTTTGGTTTGAATGAATTTCAGCACAAGTGCAGTTTGAAATTCAAATAAAGTTTGAATTTCTCCCCCTTAGCTCATGTCAAGATCAACTCCAAATGGAGTGAAAATTGGTGTGTGAGCTCACAAAAATGTGCTGAGCAAGAATATGCCTTCCACTTTTAAATTCAGTGGGTGAAAACAGTTTGAATTTGAATATGTTTTCAAACTGCCCCTTTCCTATCTACACCCAAGATGACCTCAAAAATGTTTTGAATTTGGGTGAAACTTGGCATGGACATCCTTGGCAAAGTGTAGGAGTTTTCATATGTCCAGCCCATCTATATCACATGTGGGAAGTACCACTTTTGCAATGTGTGAGTTTGTTCCCTAATGAGCATGTTGATAATTGTTACTTGCTCTTTATTTGTGTTCATCATTTTTCCTCAAATGAGGTGTGTGGTGTGGGGATGAACACTGCAAATGGGTGTCAAAAACTGAGGCCCTTACATTCCTCCCCCCTTAAAAGAATCTCGTCCCGAGATTATAAGGTGAAAATGAGAGAGAGGACGGTGGAAAAATTACCGGATATGCGACGTGAGAAAGTCGGGGTAATTAGTGCGAAGGAATTCTTCGCTCTCCATGTCGCTTCATCCATGGAGTGATTACTCCACAGAACCTTGTAGAACCACAACGTACGGTTGCGTGTGGTTCGGGCCTTTTCATCAATAATCTGCACCGGTTCCTCCCGATAGGTGAGATCCGGTTGCAGTTCTTCAATGTCTTCCAGCTGAACGGTAGTTGATAGCTTGAGACACTTCCTCAGCTGGGAAATGTGAAAGACGTCGTGCACACCGGAAAGTGCTTCTGGTAATCTTAGCCGGTATGCCACCGATCCACATCTTTCGGTAATCTGGAATGGACCGATGAATCGGGGTGCTAACTTTCCTCTCACCCCAAATCTGTTTACGCCCTTCATTGGAGACACTCGTAGATATACGTGGTCTCCAGCTTCGAATTGTAACGGACGCCTTCTCCGGTCCGCATACTGTTTCTGTCGGGATTGAGCGGCTTTTAGGTTCGCTTGAATTACTCGAACCTTTTCTTCCGCGTTGTTGACAAGATCAATCCCGAAGGTAACCCTCTCGCCAGACTCACACCAATTCAATGGTGTGCGGCATTTTCTCCCGTATAGCGCCTCGTAGGGCGCCATCTTGATGCTGGCTTGGTACCCATTGTTGTACGAGAACTCGGCTAACGGCAAGTGATCATCCCAATTCTTGCCGTGGTCGATAGCGCAAGCTCGTAGCATGTCTTCTAAGATTTGATTTACCCGCTCCGTTTGCCCATCCGTCTGCGGGTGGTAGGCTGAACTACGGATCAGCTTCGTCCCCAAGGCAGCGTGGAGCTGCTCCCAAAAACGGGACACAAATAAAGTGCCCCGGTCCGATACGATAGTACGGGGTACGCCGTATAAGCATAGGATCCGTGAGATGTACAGTTCAGCGTACTTCTTGGCGTTGTAGCTGGTGTTGACCGGGATGAAATGGGCAACTTTGGTGAGCCGATCGACGATCACCCACACAGAATCATGTTTCTGTAAGGTGGTGGGTAAACCGACGACGAAATCCATGCTCACGTCCTCCCACTTCCAGGCAGGAATGCCCAGTGGTTGCAGCAGTCCCGGTTTCCGCATGTGGTCTGCCTTCACCCGTCGACATGTATCACACTCGGACACGTATTTTGCAGTCTCTCGCTTCATCCGTGTCCACCAAAACTTGCTTCTGAGTTCTTGATACATCTTGTTGCTGCCGGGGTGAATAGAAAACTTTGATAAGTGAGCCTCATCAAAGATTTTCTTCCGTAACTCCGGGTTTCGGGGTACGACGATCCGGTCCTTGAACCATAGGACGCCGTCTCCGTCCTTCCGGGAACATTTCAACTCCCCACTGTCTACACGTCTCCGTAAATGTGACATGCCCTTGTCATTCTTCTGGGCTGCCGCTATCTCTTCACGGATGGTGGGGATCAAAGCTAGGTTGTAGAGAGCTCCGTGTGGAATCACATGGAGTGGTGGTTCGCTCTCTCCCAACGGTGTGATGGTCAGATTATTGACGTGTGACTTGCGGCTTAGCGCGTCTGCCACAACGTTTGCCTTGCCCGGATGATAATGGATCTCTATCTCGTAATCCTTTATCAGTTCTAACCATCTTCGTTGCCTCATGTTCAGCTCCTTCTGAGTGAATATGTACTTGAGGCTTTTGTGGTCGGTATATAAATGTACGAGGTTACCGAGTAGGTAGTGCCTCCACATTTTCAGTGCAAGTACCACGGCAGCGAGCTCCAAGTCGTGAGTTGGATAATTTTGCTCATGATTCCTAAGCTGCCGTGACCCATACGCGACCACCCTTCGGTCTTGCATCAACACACATCCGAGCCCAATGCCGGATGCATCGCAGTACACATCGAACGGTTTTGTTGTGTCTGGCTGCGCCAAAACCGGTGCTGATGTCAGGTGCTTGACTAAAGCCTTGAATGCTGCTTCACATGCTGGACTCTAAACATATTTGGTAGCCTTCTTCAGCAGCTCTGTCATTGGCTTGGCAATCTTCGAGAAGTTCGGAATGAACCTCCGATAATATCCCGCGAGTCCGAGGAAACTCCGTACCTCATGAACAGTTCTCGGGGATTTCCAATTCAGCACTTGCGTGATTTTGCTCGGGTCCACAGCGATACCCTCCGCTGAGATGATATGCCCGAGGAAAGGCACTTGCGATATCCAAAACTCGCATTTGCTGAACTTTGCGTATAACTTGTGATCCCGCAGCCGTTGCAAGACTATACGCAGATGTTTCTTGTGATCTTCCTCCGACTTGGAATATACCAGGATGTCGTCGATGAAGACCACGACAAACTTGTCCAGCTCCGGCATGAACACCGAGTTCATTAAGTACATGAAGTGAGCTGGAGCATTGGTGAGGCCAAAGGACATGACCAGGTACTCATAAAGTCCGTACCTTGTCGAAAAAGCTGTCTTTGGAATGTCCTCAGCCCTGATCTTAATCTGATGGTACCCGGATCTTAAATCCATCTTGGAAAAGACCTTTGCTTCGACCAACTGATCAAACAACATGTCGATCCGTGGCAACGGGTACTTGTTCTTGATGGTTACGGCATTTAATGGACGGTAGTCCACGCAAAGCCGCAACGTTTCATCCTTCTTTTTGACAAATAATGCCGAACAGCCCCATGGCGAGGAGCTCGGCCTAATAAAACCCTTCTCCAGAAGGTCCGTGAGCTGAGTCTTCAGTTCAGCCAACTCCTTGGGCGCCATCTTGTACGGCCTTCGGGATATTGGCATGGTTCCCGGTGCAAGTTCAATCTTGAACTCCACCTCTCTATCGGGTGGCATCCCCGGCAAATCATCCGGGAATACATCAGGGAATTCTCGGACCACTGGAATGTCTTCCAATCTGATGGTTGTGGCTTGATAGACACTTGGAAGTTTTATTTCTGGACTGTCCAGAAATAATGAGTGAGAACCGTGCACTCCTGAGTTTAAGTGCACGACTCGGAGGACGGTGTCTAAAACAGCGCCGTGGCGGTTTAACCACGACATCCCTAGGATGACATCGACCTTCTGTCCCTCTAAGATAATGAGAGACGTGGGGTACACTCTACCCGCTAAGCATAATGGTGCTTTGGAGACCATTACGCTTGCTGAAATCTTCCCACCCGGTGAACAAATTAAATATGGACTATCGGTGGGTAGTATTGGCAAGCTGTGTTTAGCAATGAAAGCTTGGCTAATAAAATTATGCGTGGCGCCTGAATCAAATAGTACTATAGCGGGATGCTGGTGGAGTTGGAACATACCCGCAAGGATTGGCTCGCCCTCCGGCACGTCCTCAATGGCAAGCTGGTGGACAGTGCCGGGCCTAGGGTTTGCCCGCCGCGCATTAGTAGGGTTCCGGGGTTGATTCCTCCCCGGAAACTGTGGTACCACTCCGCCGCCTTGCCTCTCCGGGCAACTGCTCGCGAAGTGTCCTGGACGACCACACTTGTAACATGTGGCCGCTGCTGGTGGAGTACTTGGTGGACGAAAGCCCGGCATGCGTTGCGGAGGTGCAAACGCACGCGGCATCGCCCGCTGCTGCTGTTGTTGTTGCGGTGGTGCTGGCAGTGCCGGCCGGAATGCCGGTGAAGAATACGGCCGACCGCGGAACGGCATCGACCGCTGTGGTGGCTGCCAGCGCGGACCTGATGGTGGGCGATTCACCATCCGAAACTTCTGAGAAGGACCGCCTCCTTCTCCGCTGCTCTGCGGCGCGCTTCGCTTTCGCTCTGCCGCCGCCAACTCCTTGCCGGAGTCTTCCTGAACAATCGCAGCATCAATTATGTCGTTGAGGCTGCCGCGATTGAACATCGCCAGCTTGTCCTTCAGGAGCGGGTTAAGCCCCTGGTAAAAGTGGTCCCGCCGCTTCTCGTCCGTATCTGCATGATACGACGCGTAGAGTGCGAGATCGTTGAACGCTCTGGAGTACTCCAGCGCGTTCCGGCTCCCTTGTTGCAGGTGTAGGAATTCCTGCGTCTTCCTCTTCATCAAACCGGGCGGTATATGATAGGCCCGGAAGGCCGTCCGGAACTCCGCCCAGGTCATCACTCGGTCGGTGGGTTGTGAAGCACAAAAGTTGGCCCACCACGCGCTCGCGGATCCTTGGAGCTGCTGGACCGCGAACTGAGTCTTGCGCTGCTCGCTGATTTGGAGCAGCCCGAACTTCATCTCTA
This sequence comes from Neostapfia colusana, assembly GCA_030760725.1. Lineage (NCBI taxonomy): Eukaryota > Viridiplantae > Streptophyta > Magnoliopsida > Poales > Poaceae > Neostapfia > Neostapfia colusana. The sequence goes on along the minus strand of JASWHV010000013.1, from coordinate 35,377,934 downwards.
TGGCGCGGAGCCAGTTGTCCGCGTCAAGTGGTTCATCCGCCCTTGAGAATACAGGGGGATGAGTCGCCAGGAAGTCAGAGTAGGAGCTCTGTTGGCGCTCCTCACGATCTTGACGTCTCTCTGGGCGAGACGTATTCGCAATTAACGTTTGCAGCAGCTCTGTATGCTGCTGATGTGAACCCGCCATTGCCGCGACAATGTCGGCCAATGTAACCGTTGGCAGTGGCGGTGGCGGTGTTTGCTGTTGCTGTTGCTGCTGCTGTCCCGAGGAGTCCTCGGGAGGTGGTTGGGAGGTCTCTCCCCCTTGGCTAGTACCTCCAACATCGGGGTTGGCACGAGTACGCGTCATTCTGAAATTCAACACAGCAGCAATTAGCACATGTCTTACTCAAAATTCCATAAACAGGAGTAAGTATTGAAGCGACGCATGATTAACTTGCACAACATTCACATATATTGATAAAGCATAAACTTTATACAAGATACATTATTCTCGGATCTCCGAGAAGTCGTGCTCATGTCGTCACTACCTATACATACGCTACTGTCTACACGACATGTCACCGATTACAAAAGTTGGGTTACGCTACCCTAGCTGCCCTACTTGGCAACCGTAACCCCCTACTCGGAGTAGAACTCGACCTCCTGTGGGTCGTCCTCCTCCGGTACCTCTGCTGGTGGCTCGGGGTCTACCACCTCTTCTCCCATTCCAGGTTCTCCCATGGCTGGAAGACCCAAGACTACCGGTACGCCCAATACCGGGGGCACGAGGTCCTGCAATGCATGCACCTCGTCCATAGCCTGGTTGTAGTCCTCTTCCCAGCCTTGTCCTTCCTCAATAGCGTCGTCCCGCTCTTGAGCAAGGTCCTCATTCTGCTGGGTTAGGGTCTGCACCAGCTCTTGCAACGCCGCAATGTCAACACGGCTCTTCTTCTTTGCCTTCTTCAGACGACGCAACTGATCGTGTTGTTCATTCAGTCGCTTGATCGTCGGAAGGAGCACATTGCGGAGTGCACTGTGAGCACTCTCAAAATGATCTCCACGGCTTGTGCTCTCCTTGAGCTTGGTGGCGAGATGCTCCGTATGAACAGCTTGGCTGTCCATCACAGCGTTTCCCGCCCTCATTTGGAGGCTGAGATTTGCCTCCGCGGGGTTGTACCTTGGGCAACTCGGGTTTGTTGCCTCTAGGTACCTCTCTTCCCACACATGCTGAGCTCGTCCCTCCACCGGAACGAGTGCGTATGGAGTTCCCTCCATAGCCTGTACGTGCAGTTGGCAGAAACGTGACATAGTGTCACGGGCTGCCACTTGCCACATCCCTTCCGGTTGTCTTCCTCTCACCGTGACGGTGAATGGCACCCAACCGGGTGGCGTAGGCCCTGCAGGAACCTCGACATGGATCGTCCACGTCTTGTTCCCCTCTTCGCCTTCTTCCTTGGCGAAGTATTGCGGCATCTGGTTGTACCCGAAATATTGGAGCATTAGCCACAATGCTCCCGGGTAGCCGCTACGGTCAGAGCAGTGGGAAACTACCCACCCGTTCTCCAACCGTTTATCTGCTGCCATCTGTAAAAATATATTTGAGAAATGTCAAATATTTATTTAAACAGTAAACCATTGAGTTATAACATAAGATATGTCATTGAACCCTTAACACTTGGAAACATAGTTCAAATTTTTAAACAAATTTGACTGCTGATCTGCTGTTCCCATGACAGCCCTGACCAGTTTCCATATCAATCTGATTTAGGCCAGGTTAAAAGCAAAACCAGTCCTGGAGCTCAACATCAAAGTTAAAGTTAACTTCAATAGCTTTCCAGAAAGTATTTGGTTGGCCTAAGATCTGCTCTGGTTCAAAAGTTATGAGATGTCAAAGTTAACAGAATTTCTGGGAACAATTGGACAGCACCTCCCTGCCTTAGGTACTGATTTGATCCAAGAATTCCAGTTAATTCTGTTCCTAATCTGACAAAACTTTCTGTTACAAAGTTGTAACCCATCTCATAAGCTTCCCAGAACCACCTCATTTTCTATTTTTGGATTTTTATGCAGGAAGTTATGCTTAATTTACAGAGAGTCTACAGAGAGTCTTTGCTCCGTCCTGTTTTCTGGACAGTTTCAACTCTACTGCATTTTTCGAGTGGTTAAGGGATGAAACACCTCTGGAACTCAACAGAAAAGTTGTAAAGCTCCTCCAAAGCTTTCCAGAAATGTATCATACGACCCCAACCTCGAAAGAACTCAACCTCTAACCTCTGATTAACTTCAGCCTTGATTTAGCTGAAAACAGAGTGCTCTGTCCTTAACATCCTATAAGTTGAAAATTTATTAACTTTGAATATCCTGTTCAAGGGAAGGAGTTACATCAAGTTTTACTACTTTGGATCAAAACCTTCAAGTTTTTAAATGAAGTTGTTCATTTAGTTGGGTGTGACGTCGAGGCGTCACCAGATTATGTCGGTACTACGTCCTCACAAAGGAAAAACCTATACCGGATTTAGCCGGCTTCGTTAGTTCAGTGGCACTACTCGTCACTCGCACACGGATGCTACACGTCTACCGTTTCGTGGTAAGGCTACCTGCAGAAACTCAAACAATCATCAGACTCGGCTGCACACCGAGCCCGGAATCCATACAGTTTGTACACCCGGCCGTCATCACTCGCCCGGATGTTCTCAAGCCAAACACGCCTTGAGTTACGTGTTCACGTTTCAGACCACGTGACGGGGTCTCCCATGTTGCACCACGCACGCCAGGGACAGACGTTGCTCGAATACCCCAAACGACATGAAGAGTCGTAGAGGATATCAAAGCGGGTCGGGTTACCTGCCACCCGTGGGGCTCCACCCTTCAGCTTGTGCGCACTGGTGGACAGCGCTTACGTGCACCCCCCAAGACATGAACGTCCCGAGATGCACGATTTTCCGACATAACAAATAAGTTAATAAGCCACTTTCTATATACTAATAACATCCTTATACGGGCTACTAACTCGTTCCTCACTGGATTTTTGAAAAAGAAGACCTTTGTACTGTGTTAAACCTCAAGCGAGCTCTGATACCACGCTGACACGACCCCACTGGTCCTGTCGAGCCAGGATCACGCTGAGGGGTGCTGCGTTGCACAACACCGTATAACACACGTCAAAGGTACAAAGCGGAAGCGGAAGCTTTATTACATAAACAAGTTTATTAACATGTTTACATCAAAATAAGTTTAGTCCACACTCGCGGGCGTAGACTAAGCATCAAGTGCACGTTCAGCCCTCGAACGTGTCCTTGCTAGCACACTCGCACACTAACTCTGCGGCGTGCACGACTCCCACTCGACGGGGTTCCCCTCCTGGGGTTCCGTCTCCTCTTCGGGAGTCCCTTCCTCATAGAACCCTGCAAAAGCTTCAAACACAAGCAGTGAGCACGAAGGCTCAGCAAGTCTGACCCGTCTCACCTAAACATGAAACTTCTACATGAGGGTGATGGGTTGCATGAGGTAAAAATCATTTGCAAGGACTCGCCTAATTAGTAGAACCTTACTTTCAAGTTTTAGCAGCAGGTTGTGGAGAACTTTACGCTAAGGCACATGAGAGAGCCGCAATCAAACAAGAAACGCATTTCTCTCATGTACTTTGCCCAAAGTTGAAAAGAACTTTAGTTAGCACTAAGCTACAACATATCATTAACAATCAATATCCAACTTTCAATCAGCAACATTTTAACATGTAACTAGCCTGTTCTTTCTACGTCACGGTACAGTGAACAAGTGGTACTCACTGACCGCGAGGGACGGCGATTATAATCGATTTACACCTGCAGGGTTACCCGAACAACCCGTCACGTACGCCCGTACTCGATGTTGCCTACAACAACCATCACGGACGCCGTACGCGACTACCTTTCACCCGTTAGCCAAATATTGAACCGGTCCCATCGTCCCGAGCAAGAGGTCCCTGCACGCGCATCTCTGTGCCGCCAGCTGATTTACACCTCGAGCTCTCAACCTACCCTCTGAACGACGGGCAATGCCTCAATACCCAGCTACCCGAGTTACATCAGTTTCCCGGTTCCCATATAGCCGGTAGGTCTTCGGTACTGTTCTAGCTTGTTCAACAGGCCCGCACACGGCTCGGTCCTCAATCGACACAAGCGGAGCTACAGCACACAGGCCCCAAAGTCCTGCTGCCCTTACTCTCCGCTCGGTCTCATTTTCTTGCCATGTGTATCATGTGCTATCTCTACCCGAGCAATGTGCCTCTAACCTATTCTCGCGAGTAGTTCCAACTACTCGACTTGTACCGAATCCTACTCTATCCTAGCAATGCAGTGGCTAACGGGGTTTGCAATCCTAAACCCCAACCCATGGTTTTCTTGGCTATGCAGTGGGGTTTCCAAACAAGACTCTGATGCACAACATAAAGAAAACAAGTATGTGCTCAAAACAATAAAAATTTATAAAATGGTTAATGCAAACCGGGGCTTGCCTTGCTGCTCTTGGTCGTAGGCTAGCTGTTCCTCCGGAGTAACGAAGTCTAGGACTTCGGGTTCCTCCTCGACCTTAGCGACTACATGATAAGAACAATGTATGTATTAATTAAATGCTTTTGTATTAACTTTGAAGTTGTGAAGTCTATAACCTTTACTAGATAGACCTAATGACTGTGAAACTTTTACTGTGGCTTGGTTACAACCTAAACAGAGACTTGGTCAAGTTTTAGTTGCAGCAAAGCTCATTTGAGCCCTCCACAAATAATTATGTCCTTGACCTTAATTAAAGGCTTTTAGGGTGTTCTAGGTATTTTCATGAAACAAACTATGACTTTCTGAAAACTAGATTTTCAGAGGGTTCTAATGGAATTGGTCTCACTTAATTTGGAAGTCTCTAACTAAAGATATGAGCTAAACAATTTCAGAGAAAATTCTGAAAATGTTTCTGAACATTTTCTATTTTCTCTGGAACAGTTTTACTAATCACACCATTAGGTGGACTAAATGAGCTCAAATGGATCTGAAATTTTTATGGTAGTTCAAGGATATTTTGGTGAACATCTCAGCAAAATTTCAGGATTTTCCTCCAAATGATTCTCCAGTTAAAATTCCTAACAGTTTAAACTTTAAGGAATTAATTCTGGAGAATTAAGGAATTTCATGAAGTGACACTTGATTTTCTGGAAAGTACTCAAAGAGCTGAATCCAGCAAAATTTGGTTCACTCAATTTGGAGCTTTCTAGCCAAAGTTATAAGGATTTGAAGTTTGAAGGAAATCTGAAAATCGGGGAAAAGTTTAAACTCGCGCGTGGGCCCAGGGGACACGCGTCGCACGCCGAAGCGACAGCACACCGCGGCCCACAAGGCTTTTGCGCGCCAGCACACCCGATCCCGGCCGCAGCCGGATCCCGATTCAAAATATCGGCCGCTGACAGCTGGGGTCCACCCCCTTCTTCAACCTCGCGACACCCGCGCTCCGCCGCCGAGGGACCTCGCCGGAGAGCTCGCCGCTGGCTGCTGTACCGCTTCAAACTTCTTGATTCTGGCCGCCCCTGCCTACTTTTACTTGGGGAACATGATCCGAGGGTCAGCTGCTCATGACAACGGCCGGAGCATGGTCGGCGACGAGCCGCCATATCGGAACGACTTCGGCCATGTCGGCTGACGCTCCTAGTGCCTCAGCTACTTGGGAAATCGGTCGGGGAGCATCAGTGGACCTCAGAGAAGGTCGACATGAACTCGGGGTAGCTCGGGGAAGGCCCGAAATAGGTCCTCACCGTGCGCCCGATACCCCCCGTGCGTTCCGCCATTAGTAGACCTTGAATTACGCCGGGCACAGAAGTTCTCCGGCCCAGAGTTGTGAAGGCAACTTGTGCGTCACCGTGTCTAGTTCGTGTGGGAGTGGCCTGAGGCCCTCTAATCCTTTCTAGAGCACGAATTAAACAGAATCGTACCCGAGGGTCGTTCTGCACACAGAAAGGGGAAAAGTGGAAATTCGCCGCCGGTGAGCAACCACTCGAGCTGTGGCTCGGGGATGAGCAGCACCGATCACTTGCGCGTCCAAGGGTGCCTTGGCTCGGGCGTGACAACGCCCAGGTTGGGCTGTCCACGAGAGCCCGAGGTGCGGCGGTTTCCAGTTCCGAGTTTGATCTTTCGGCACAGCCGATATCACTCGGTTTCAATCGATTTCTATCAATGGGAAGGATGGAGGATGGTCGCTAGTACCTGGCTGGGACCCTGGAGTGGAAAGAGGAAGCTGCGATCAGCTCGATCCAGCAGGAACTCGAGCGCCGGTGATGGCAGTGGAGAAATGGATCGTGCACGTCGGCAGCTCGGGGAATGGCGACTGAAGCACGCCGGGGAGGGAATAAATAGGCCGGTCGGCCGGTCTCCGGCTTGGGGCACGCAGCAGGAGCTGGCGCCGGCTGCCCCCTTCGGTGGCGCGCGCGCACAACAGCCGGGAACCGACTGAACTGTGGTTCAGTCGGTTTGCCTTGAGGCTGAGGCTGACATGTGGGTCCCACTCCTCTTTTAACCTCTGAAATTTATTCCTAACAGCTGTGGTAAACAGTGAACCCTATTCTACCCTTGGCAACTCAAATTATTCACCCAAGAGCCATTTGAATTGATCAAAGTTCAAATGAGATTTGGTTTGAATGAATTTCAGCACAAGTGCAGTTTGAAATTCAAATAAAGTTTGAATTTCTCCCCCTTAGCTCATGTCAAGATCAACTCCAAATGGAGTGAAAATTGGTGTGTGAGCTCACAAAAATGTGCTGAGCAAGAATATGCCTTCCACTTTTAAATTCAGTGGGTGAAAACAGTTTGAATTTGAATATGTTTTCAAACTGCCCCTTTCCTATCTACACCCAAGATGACCTCAAAAATGTTTTGAATTTGGGTGAAACTTGGCATGGACATCCTTGGCAAAGTGTAGGAGTTTTCATATGTCCAGCCCATCTATATCACATGTGGGAAGTACCACTTTTGCAATGTGTGAGTTTGTTCCCTAATGAGCATGTTGATAATTGTTACTTGCTCTTTATTTGTGTTCATCATTTTTCCTCAAATGAGGTGTGTGGTGTGGGGATGAACACTGCAAATGGGTGTCAAAAACTGAGGCCCTTACAAACAACCCGTCACGTACGCCCGTACTCGATGTTGCCTACAACAACCATCACGGACGCCGTACGCAACTACCTTTCACCCGTTAGCCAAATGTTGAACCGGTCCAATCGTCCCGAGCAAGAGGTCTCTGCACGCGCATCTCAGTGCCGCCAGCCGATTTACACCTCGAGCTCTCAACCTACCCCCTGAACGACCAGCTATGCCTCAACACCAAGCTACCCGAGTTACATCAGTTTCCCAGTTCCCATATAGCCGGTAGGTCTTCGGTACTGTTCTAGCTTGTTCAACAGGTCCACACACGGCTCGGTCCTCAATCAACACAGGCGGAGCTATAGCACACAGGCACCAAAGTCCTGCTGCCCTTACCCTCCGCTTGGTCTCATTATCTTGCCATGTGTTTCATGTGCTATCTCTATCCGAGTCGAGTACCTCTAGCATATGCTCGCGAGTAGTTCCAACTACTCGACTTGTACCGAATCCTACACTATCTTAGCATTGCAGTAGCTAACGGGGTTTGCAATCCTAAACCCAACCCATGGTTTTCTTGGCTATGCAATTGGGTTTCCAAACAAGACTCTAATGCAAAGAATCATAATACTCAAGTAAGTGCTCAAACATTAAAAATTGGTAAAACGGTTAATGCAAACTGGAGCTTGCCTTCCTGCTCTTGGTCGTAGGCTAGCTGCTCCTCCGGAGTAACAAAGTCTAGGACATCGGGTTCCTCCTCGACCTTAGCGACTACATGATGTAAGAGTACATGTATTAATTGTAATGCATTTACATTGAGTTTAAACTTGTGAAGTTTATAAGTCCCACTAGATAGACTCAATGACTCAGGAATTTTTACTGTGGCTTGTTTACAACCTAAACAGAGACTTGGTCAAGTTTTAGTTGCAGCAAAGCTCAGTTGAGCCCTCCACAATTAATTATGTACTTGACCTTAATTAAAGGCTTTTAGGGTGTTCTATGGATTTTCATGAAATAACTATGAATTTCTGAAAACTAGGTTTTTAGAGGGTTCTAATGGAGTTGGTCTCACTTAATTTGAAGGTTCCTAGCTAAAGATATGAGCTAAACAATTTCATAGGAAATTCTGAAAATGTTTCTGAACATTTTCTATTTTCTCTGGAACAGTTTCACTAATCACACCATTAGGTGGATCAAATGAGCTCAAATGGATCTAAAATTTTTATGGTAGTTCAGGGATATTTTGTTGAACATCCCAGCAAAATCTCAGAATTTTCCTCCAAAGGATTCTCCAGTTAAAAGTCCAAACACTTTAAATTTTGAGGAATTAATTCTGAAGAAATAAGGATTTTCATGAAGTGAAACTTGATTTTCTGGAAAGTGCTCAGAGTGCTGAATCCAACAAAATTTCTAGCCAAAGTTATGAGGATTTGAAGTTTGAAGGAAATCTGAAAATCGGGGAAAAAGTTTAAATCCGCCGGGGCCCGTGGGGACACGTGTGAGGCGCGGAGGTGACAGCACACTGAGGCCCACAGGGTATTTGCGCGCCAGCACACCAGATCCCGGCCACACCCGATCCCGATTTAAATTTCTAAGCCGCTGACGCGTGGGGAATTTAAAATTTTTTGGACGTATTGCATGTGGTGCAGAAATTCAAATTCAAATTGGAATTCAAATTCAAAACAAAACAGAAAAGAAATGGAAAAAGAAAAAAAAGAAAAAGAAAAACCCCCGGCCAGTGGGCCGAAACCCACCAGCCGGCCCACCATTTCTCCCCCTCCCCCCTCCCGCCAGCCCACAGCCGCGCGCCACTCCCTCTCACTGACACGCGGGGCCCGTGTGTCATCCTCCACCTCTCGCTCGCGCCAACCGCCGGGACTCCTCCGCGCGCCCGAATCCAAACCACCCTAGAAACCGCGTCCCCCAGCCGAAATTCTGGTCCCCGGACGACTCCAGCTCGATCACGACCGACCGCCGCCCTCCCTCGTCTATATAAGCGTCGGCATCACCCGTTTTTTCATCCCAATCGACTGTTTTTCCTCCCGGTGAGAACCAGAGCTTCTCCAGCCGTTTTCTCTCGATCCCTGCTCGGATTTTCCGATCTAACGCACCGATCGTGTTCCACCGCCTCTGGGGAATCACGCAGGTGCAGAAAACTCGGTGGTTTGCGCTCTAGGCACAGCTCCGACGAGCACCGCAGCGGTTCCACCTCGGACCTCGTCGCCGACCGTCTTCCAGGACCTCCGAGCTCAAGAAAAACCCCGAGGTGAGATCCCTGACCTCCCCTCTACCGATCTATGCCATGAAATCCCAGTTTTAGGAGGTATAGACGAAGGTCCGAAGTTCTCCGGCGAGATCGCTGCCTCCCGCCGCCGTGCGCCGCCGGGCAGCGCGGGCTGGCTCCGGCCAGGGCGACGTGGCCGCTTGTGCGCCGTCTATTTTAAATCACACGGTAGAATTAAAACCCGCGCGTACCGGTTCGGCGATCTAATCTGAGTCGTATATTTTAAATCGGACGGTTCACATCAGCCCCGCATTATAAAGGCCGGGATTCTTACGCGCTACCCACTGGGGATCTCGGAAAACATGAGCTAGCCCCGGAAACTTCTGATCTAGCCCCTGGAACTTCAGAAATTTGTGTAAATTCATTTAAAAATCAGTTTTAGCCCCTGGACTCAATAAAAATTAGGAAAACCCCACTGTTATGTGTAGTTAGACCCCTGGAAATTTATAAAATAATAAATTAGACCCTGTAGTACGGTGAATTTACCTTTTTGACCCCATATGATATTCAATTCAGAAATTGGAATATGTGATTAGGATTTAAATTTAAAAGGTGAGGCAAACACATTGTAAATTCAAATTTAAACTCTCCTAGCACACGGAAAACTTTAGATTGAGTTAAAAGTAGATTTTAAGCTGAAATGAATCTGTCTAATTGATTGTTCACATTTATTAGTCATGGGGACACATTTTTATGTTAGGAAATAATTCTGAAAATTGGTAAAATAAATTTAAATTAGTTCACATCAGAGGAGAAGTTCAAAAATATATTATTTAATATTTTAGATCAGAACCTATTCTGTTTAGATGATATGCCCTACTATTTAATATTAAAACTCACTTTTAGACATAGAAAGTAAATCTGAAAAATATAGGAAAATGGGTATGCTTAATTAGAAAATGATAAATGAAGTCTCTAACTCCAAAAACTTCATTTTAGGATTTGGTAGAAGATCTGAAAACTTATTTGGAGTAGGAAATTACCTTTCATGCAAACTTGGTTGCTAAGAAGTGTATTAATGGAATATAAGGAATTTGTTCAAATTGGAAATTCATATATAGTGTGCAAACAGAAATCTGAATACAAAAGTTAGAAATCATATACATATGTTTAAAAGTGCATGTAGGCCAAAAATCAACACATCTAGGATAACCACAACACTTAGTAATGTGAATGAGTACCATATGTATGTATGTGTGGTTTGCATGAAGTGAAAGTGTGAACTATGTCTTATGGATTGTGTTTTCTTTTGCTATGTGTATTGGCATGAGTAGAACCTGCCCCAGAGCAAGTTCTCCCTTTCCAAGACCAGGACTTTCCATTCCCAGAGCAGCAGGAAGAAGGCAAGTGTCCATGACCACTTTGATCCTATACTAGGATGTGTAGATAGAATTATTTGCATTGTCAATTGAAATATGAAACCCATGCTAGGAAGTTTCCCAAGAATTGCATTACCTTGTTTCCTTGTAGCTTGGGTTGGGATTTATTTTATCATGTCATTTATTATTATGTTTATGCTTAGCCATGCTTAGAATGGGGAGTGTGAATGTGGATCGTGGCCACTGGCATAATGGAGGTTCTTTTAGTCCACCCGGAAACGAGGGATGAAATCACTACATGTGGGTACAGTGGTGCAAACTCTGCAGAGTCAAAACTGTCATGACAGCCGTGCTCACGGTCAAGAGCGGCTTGGACTTATTCATGATTAGAGGATTGATGGCTTTGGAAGTTGAGGATGTTAAGCGGGGAGCTTAACATTGGAATTGAGGTTATGGTTATTTGATTATGATGATGGGTTGGGAGATTGGGACCATTTCACCTATGTAGTAATGTAGGTGCTTAATAGCTAAGGTGATAGGTAAAAATTGCGTAGTGCTTTAACCATGAGTTCAACCTCTCCTTGTTCTATCCATGCATGACATAACTTTCCCACACTTGCTGGGTACCAACGGTACTCAACCTTGCATATTTGTTGGTTTAAATTGCTGCTCAGGTCAAGGGGATGATGTGGTGTTTAATGATCAAGACTTCGGACCCGAAGAAGGATTCTAGGTTCATGGAGTCCTTTGGGCAAAGCCTGTGACGGAGCCCACAAGAATAATATTCCGCTGCTATTTTATTTACATGTTATGAACTTATTATCGTCCATCGATACATATGCTATGTAAGACTTATTTATATTCGACACCTGACTTGTAATAAATGATGCTTCACTATTTGTCATCACATTTATGAGAAAATGATCCTGGCATACATGTGATATTCACTCGGTTGTTCTTCGGAGAAACCAGGTGTGACAGAAGTGGTATTAGAGCCAAGGTTGCCCGTAGGAACGTGGACCTAGGTAGAAATGGACGTAGTTAAGGACCTTATTTTCTTAAAAACTATTTTACAAAAGTGTGGGTCGAAGGTGTTATTTAATGGGGTCACTTTATTCATCTTACCCCAACTTTTATTCAAAATACAATTTTTGTTTAAACCCTTATCTAACTTAATTTTAAATGCTTTATGTTTTAGATGGTTCGCATGATCCGCACTGCCCGCAAGTCCACCGGAGGGAGAGTTCCCGTAGTTGCCCTTGCCCTGAGAGAGGAGAACCGTCCGGTGACGTACCTCTCCTATGGATTGGCAGTAGGAGGCTTGTTGCGCCGTCTTCGACGTATGCTCCACGCCGCCGGCAATACGGGCAAGCTAATCATACACTACAGCTCCACCCGGACCATCCGTGAGAAGCGGGAAGAATGGAGTTCAGAAATGAGGATTATCCATGATAATCAGCTGCTCAAGATCCACCGCTCTCCAGCTTGTCGAGCGACACAGGTCGATGCGGAGAAGGATGTCACCTGGGAGGCCATCACCTGCCAGAGTCACATCTACCGTCGCCACCTGGACAAGACTGAGTACATGTATGTCCTCCAGCGTGAGAGTGGTACCACGGAGTACAAGTACCTGCAAGTGCAGCAGGGGACTTCCCATGAGCACATGGACCTGTGCTTGGAGGATGCTGCTATGCTCAGCACTCGACTGCAGGAATGTCAGCAGGAGCTTCAGGATGTTCGTGACACCCTGAAGGAGACTGAGGCGTTGCTTCGAGCCAGCTTGAGGGCAAGAGAAAGAGGAGATGGGAATGAACTGTGTGTCACCGTGAATGACACATGGACTCCTGACTCCCCAGATCACCGGGCGAGCAGGCGTCGCCGCACTTCTCCACCAGCAGCTTCCCCACCCAAAGCGGAGTCAGAGGGCAGCCGCAATAATGAGGAAGATCCCGAGGAGCCAGCTCAGTGATACGAGTCGTGTAGAGTCCTCTCCCATAGTTCAGCAGGTTATCGAGTAGGCGAGTCAATACCTTAGTTAATGGTGTGTTAATGTTTGGTGTGTGACTTGAGTTGTGGACGCCATGGGCATTTGTCCACAACCTCGTCTTCAGGATGTTTTGCTTTGATGTTTGAACCCCTATGAATTAAGAGTGCATTTATTTTTGCGTGAGACGTGAAACCCTCAGAAAATGTTAATATAATAAGACCCCATGAGTTAAGTTTAAACAAGCAAATTGGGAAGTTAACACGTAATGCTTTAAATTGACATTTGGTTGATCGTGATAGATGGCCGGAAGAGGAAAGGGTCGTGGTGCCAACCCCGCCAACAACAACGATGAGGCCGGCAACCCTCATCTTTATGGAGGACAAGACAGGGGTGGTCGCCGTGAAGGAGTTGATCCCATCCATCAAATGCTTGAAAATCAGAATCAGCTCATCCATAGCCTAACTCAAGTAGTAGCCAACTTGCATCAAGTTCCACCTCCACAAGCTGCACCACGCCAACCAAGGTCGAGTGAGTTTCTAGGGACTCAACCTCCAAAGTTTGCAAGTGCTGCTGAACCTCTGGAGGCAGATGATTGGCTAAAGACCATTGAGAGCAAGATGAGGATCATACAATGCCAAGGGTATGATAGGGTGTTATTTGCCTCTCACCAATTGCATGGACCTGCTGCTGGTTGGTGGACCGCTTACGTGGCAGCCCATCATGACTCCGAGAACATCACTTGGGAAGAGCTCAAGCGCAGTTTCCGCAACCATTACATACCAAGGGGTGAACTAAAAAACAACAGAAAGGAGTTGTTGGGACTGCAGCAAGGAAACATGACTGTGAGGGAATACCTCACTAAATTCACCCAACTCGTTATGCACCACGGGACATCGAGACTGATGAGCAGAAACAGGACTGCTTTGTGGAAGGACTTACAGCGGAAATGCAGTGTGCAATGTCCTCCAACGAGTATGAAAGCTTCCAAAAGATGGTGGACAGAGCATTTGTCGTGGAGAGGAAGCTGAAGGCCTTGGAAAATGAAAACAAGAGGAAGGCGGGATGGTCACACCAAGCCTCGGGTAGCAACACACGCCCATGTTTGATGCAGCAACCCGCAGGGAAGACGAGCCGTGCTGCGGTACCCTACTCAGCACCGAGAGGGTACAACCCGAACTTCAGGCCTCCGTCAGCACCAGCACAGCCACAACGTCAGTTTGTGCAGCAGCCTCGCCCCACATATCAACCTCGACCAGCAGTACAAGGACCCCCAAATCAACCCCAAGAAAACAAAGGCCAAGCACCTAAGGTAGGGGTGCAATGCTTTAACTGTGGTGAAGTGGGGCACTACGCCCATAAGTGCCCAAAGAAGAAGCCCGCGCAGCCGCAACAGCAGAATGTAATGCGAGGATGGGTGAACCATGTCACCATGGAGGAGGCGCAAGAGGCACCCGACGCGGTAGTTGGTAGGTTTCCTGCCAATTTACATATTGCAACCCTGTTGTTTGATTCTGGTGATACCCACTCGTTCATTGCTCAAGGGTTTGTTAAGAAGCATGATCTAGCAACCACACAAATGAACCATATGCTAGCAGTGAACTCTCCAGGTGGAGAAATAAGGACAAGACAAGTGTGTCCCAAGGTGAATCTAGACATTAATGGGGTAGTATTTACTGCCAACCTCATAGTGATAGATTCACAAGGGATAGATATTATTTTGGGTATGGATTGGTTGACCAAACATAAAGGAATCATCCATTGTTCGACAAGAACGGTGGAACTAACTCACCCTAGTTGCACAAGAGTAAAGTTCGTAACTATACAAGAGCCTAGGAGGGATATTAAACTCAATCAAGTTGAGGCGGAAGTGGAGGAGATCAGGATCATCAGGGAATATCCAGATGTTTTTCCGGAGGAGTTGCCAGGTATGCCCCCCGATCGTGAAGTGGAATTCACGATTGAGCTAGTGCCTGGAACAACTCCGATATACAAGAGGCCTTATCGGATGGACTCTAAACAGCTGGAAGAACTCAAGGAACATTTAAGAGAGTTGACAGAGAAGGGGTACATTCATCCTAGTTCCTCACCATGGGGAGCTCCAGTGATATTTGTGCCCAAGAAGGACAGAACCCAAAGGTTGTGCGTAGACTACCGTGCGTTGAATGAAGTAACCATCAAGAACACGTACCCATTACCCGCATTGAAGACTTGTTTGATCAGTTGAGGGGAGCTTGTGTGTTCTCGAAAATTTATCTCAGGTCGGGATACCACCAACTTAAGATAAGACAAACTGATATTCTAAAGACAGCTTTCGTATCTCGGTACGAACTGTATGAATACACCGTCATGCCTTTCGGGCTAACTAATGCCCCGGCATACTTCATGTATCTCATGAACAAGGTATTCATGGAATATCTGGACAAATTTGTGGTGGTTTTCATAGATGACATTCTCGTCTTCTCCAAAGATGAAGAAGAACATGAGAAACATCTAAGGTTGGTGTTGCAAAAGCTGAGAGAACACCAACTATATGCCAAGTTGAGCAAGTGTGAGTTTTGGCTAAAGAGAGTTTCCTTCTTAGGACATATAATCTCGGAGGGAGGAATCTCCGTAGATCCCGCCAAGATCGAGGATGTACAGAAGTGGAAGACCCCTGAGAATGTCGTGGAAGTTCAAAGCTTCTTAGGATTTGCTGGATACTATCAACGGTTTATCGAGGGTTTCTCCAAGATTTCGAGACCCCTCACCAAACTGTTGGAGAAAGGAATCACATTCACATGGACACCGCAGTGCGAGACGAGTTTTCAGGAACTGAAGAAAAGATTGACAACAACCCCAGTGCTAGTTATGCCAGATATGCAGAAGAACTTTTCGGTGTACTGTGATGCTTCTGGAAACGGGTTGGGATGTGTTCTCATGCAAGAGGGGCATGTCGTGGCTTATGCGTCCCGGCAACTCCGAAAACACGAGAAGAACTATCCTACGCAGGACCTAGAGCTAGCCGCAGTGGTACACGCGTTGAAGATTTGGCAGCATTACTTGATGGGGAAAAGGACAGGGATATATACGGACCATAAGAGCTTAAAGTACATTTTCACATAGCCAGATCTCAACCTCAGACAAAGGAGATGGTTAGAGCTGATCAATGACTTTGATGTGGGCATCAACTATCATCCTGGGAAAGCGAACGTCGTGGCAGATGCTTTAAGCCGGAAGGTGCGGGCCAATAGGTTGAGCTTGAAGGACATGCCTACAGAATTGAAGGAAGAGGTTATAAAACTCAATCTATGTCTG
Organism: Neostapfia colusana; assembly: GCA_030760725.1. Lineage (NCBI taxonomy): Eukaryota > Viridiplantae > Streptophyta > Magnoliopsida > Poales > Poaceae > Neostapfia > Neostapfia colusana. Next base: position 35,361,974 of record JASWHV010000013.1, on the reverse strand, counting down.
GTGAATAGTGGTGAAGCCATCGCCATGGAAGTGGACTCCATATTAGAGCGAGACATACGCAATGGTCAAAAGACTGATGAGAAGATACAAGAAATCAGAGAGCTCATCAAGGATAATAAAGCCCCTGGTTTCAGAGAGGATGAACAAGGTACGATGTGGCACGGGAAAAGAATCTGTGTGCCTGAAGTGAAGGAGATCCGTGAATTGATTTTGAAGGAGGCTCATGATTCTGACTATTCCATTCATCCAGGAAGTACTAAGATGTATCATGACCTCAAGAGCAGATATTGGTGGTATGGAATGAAGCGAGATGTCGCGGAACATGTTGCCCTATGTGACACGTGTCAGTTGGTGAAAGAGGAACATCAACGACCCGCGGGATTATTGCAACCACTCAAAGTGCCTGAATGGAAATGGGAAGAAATCGGTATGGATTTCATAGTGGGACTGCCTAGGACCCAATCGGGATATGATTCGATATGGGTCATCATTGACAGGCTAACCAAGGTAGCTCATTTCATCCCCGTGAAAGAAAGCTACAGCGGATCCAAATTGGCAGAATTATACATGTCAAGGATCGTGTGTTTCCATGGAGTGCCAAAGAAGATAGCGTCAGATCGAGGGACACAGTTCACCTCAAGGTTTTAGCAGAAGTTGCATGAAACCATGGGGACTCATCTGAATTTTAGTTCTGCCTATCATCCCCAAACCGACGGGCAGACGAAAAGAACCAATCAGATCCTTGAGGATATGCTGAGAGCGTGTGCACTCAAGAACAATAGGAGTTGGGATAAGAACTTACCGTATGCGGAGTTCTCCTATAACAACAGCTGTCAGGCTAGTATGAAGATGTCACCATTTGAGGCTTTGTATGGGAGGAAGTGCAGAACTCCCCTATTTTGGAACCAAACGGGGGAAAGTAAAGTGTTTGGGCCCGAGGTACTACAAGAAGCCGAGGCGAAAGTGAGGGAAATCCGCAACAATTTTAGGATAGCACAGACACGACAAAAGAGCTATGCCGATGTATGGAGAAGAGAGCTCGTTTTCAAAGTGGGGGACTATGTCTACCTCAAGGTGTCCCCTATCCGAGGACTTCGTCGGTTCAAGGTAAAAGGGAAGTTATCACCTCGATACATCGGACCCTTTCAGGTTCTGGAGAGGAAAGGTGAAGTGGCGTATCAACTAGAACTACCGGCTCGCCTATCGGATGTGCATGATGTATTCCATGTGTCACAGCTCAAGAAATGTCTAAGGACGCCTGAAGAGATATTACCCATGAATGAGGTTGACGTACGAGAGGATCTGTCTTATGCCGAGCAACCGGTCAAGATTTTGGAGACAATGGAACGCCTCACAAGAAATAAAAGAATTCGGATGTGCAAGGTGCAGTGGAAGCATCACTCGGAAGAGGAAGCCACATGGGAGCGAGAAGACGAGCTTAAGGCACAGTTTCCGGAATTGTTTTCCTAGAACCACCAATCTCGAGGACTAGATTTCTTTTAAGGGGGGTAGAGCTGTAACACCCCAAAATTCTGTTAAGAGGGGAATTTAAAAAATTTTGGAGTATTGATGTGGTGCAGAAATTCAAATTCAAATTGGAATTCAAATTCAAAACAAAACAGAAAAGAAATGGAAAAAGAAAAAAAAAAAGAAAAACCCCGGCCAGTGGGCCGAAACCCACCAGCCGGCCCACCATTTCTCCTGCCGCCAGCCCACAGCCGCGCGCCACTCCCTCTCACTGACACGCGGGGCCCGCGTGTCATCCCCCACCTCTCGCTCACGCCAACCGCCGGGTCTCCTCCGTGCGCCCGAATCCAAACCACCCCGGAAACCGCATCCCCCAGCCGAAATTCTGGTCCCCAGACGACTCCAGCTCGATCCCAACCGACCGCCATCCTCCCTCGTCTATATAAGCACCGGCATCGCCCGTTTTTTCATCCCGATCGACTGTTTTTCCTCCCGGTGAGAACCAGAGCTTCTCCAGCCGTTTTCTCTCAATCCCTACTCGGATTTTCCGATCTAGCGCACCGATCATGTTCCACCGCCTCCGGGGAATCACGCAGGTGCAGAAAACTCGGTGGTTTGCGCTCTAGGCACAGCTCCGACGAGCACCGCAGCGGTTCCACCTCGGACCTCGTCGCCGACCGACTTCCAGGACCTCCGAGCTCAAGAAAAACCCCGAGGTGAGATCCCCGACCTCCCCTCTACCGATCTACGTCATGAAATCCCAGTTTTAGGAGGTATAGACGAAGATCCGAAGTTCTCCGGCGAGATCGCCGCCTCCCGCCGCCGCGCGCCGCCGGGCAGCGCGGGCTGGCTCCGGCCAGGGCGACGTGGCCGCTTGTGCGCCATCTATTTTAAATTGCACGGTAGAATTAAAACCCGCGCGTACCGGTTCGGCGATCTAATCTGAGCCGTCTGTTTTAAATCGGACGGTCCACATCAGCCCCGCGTTATAAAGGCCGGGATTCTTACGCGCTACCCCCTGGGGTCAGATTTGCTGAGCCTTCGTGCTCACTGCTTGTGTTTGAAGCTTTTGCAGGGTTCTATGAGGAAGGGACTCCCAAAGAGGAGACGGAACCCCAGGAGGGGAACCCCGTCGAGTGGGAGTCGGGCACGCCGCCGTGTTAGTGTGCGTGTGTGCTAGCAAGGACACGTTCAAGGGCTGAACGTGAACTTGATGCGTAGTCTATGGCCGTGAGTAGACTGGACTTATTTTGATGTACAAATGTTCATAAACTACTTTATGTAATAAAAGTTTTGCTTCCGCTTTGTACCTTTGATGTGTGTTATCCGGTGCTGTGCAACGCAGCACCCCTCATCGTGATCCAGGCTCGACAAGACCGTGGGGTCGTGTCAGGCACATGAGAGAGCCGCAATCAAACAAGAAACACATTTGTCTCATGTACTTTGCCCAAAGTTGAAAAGAACTTTAGTTAGCTCCAGACTACAGCAAACCATTAATAATCAAATTCCATCTTTCAATCAGCAACATTTTTACATGTATCTAGCCTGTTCTTTCTACGTCACGGTACAATGAACAAGTGGTACTCACTGACCGCGAGGGACGGCGATTATAATCGATTTACACCTGCAGGGTTACCCGAATAACCCGTCCCGTACGTCCGTACTCGATGTTGCCTACAACAACCATCACGGACGTCGTATGCAACCACCTTTCACCCGTTAGCCAAATATTGAACCGGTCCTATTGTCCCAAGCAAGATGTCTCTGCACGCGCATCTCAGTGCTGCCAGCCGATTTACACCTCGAGCTCTCAACCTACCCTCTGAACGACAGACAATGCCTCAATACCCAGCTACCCGAATTACATCGGTTTCCCGGTTCCCATATATCCGGCAGGTCTTCGGTACTGTTCTAGCTAGTTCAACAGGCCCGCACATGGCTCAGTCCTCAATTGACCCAAGCGGAACTATAGCACCCAGGCCGCAAAGTCCTGCTGCCCTTACTCTCCGTTCAGTCTCATTTTTCTTGCCATGTGTTTCATTTGCTATCTCTACCCGAGCGATGTGCCTCTAGCCTATTCTCGCGAGTAGTTCCAACTACTCGACTTGTACCGAATCCTACTCTATCTTAGCATTGCAGTGGCCAACGAGGTTTTCAAACCTAATACCAACCCATGGTTCTTTTGGCTATGCAGTTGGGTTTTCAAACAAGACTCTAATGCAAGCAGTCATGGTACTCAAAGTAAGTTCTCAAAACAGTAAAAATTTGTAAAAAGGTTAATGCAAACCGGAGCTTGCCTTGCTACTCTTGGTCGTAGGCTAGCTGCTCTTCCGGAGTAACGAAGTCTAAGACTTCGGGTTCCTCCTCAACCTTAGCGACTACATATGAGAAATATAAATATGTGTCAATTTCTATGCATTTGAATTGAATTTCAACTTATGAGGACTATAAGTCCTACTAGACAGACCCAATGACTCTGAAATTTTTACTGTCGTTTGGATACAACCTAAACAGAGACATGGCCAAGTTTTAGCTGCAGCAAAGCTCATTTGAGCTCTCCACAAATAATTATGTACTTGACCTTATTTGGAGCTCTTATAGTGATCTAGGGATTTTCATGGAGCAACCCATGGCTTTCTGAAAACTAGATTTTCAGATGTTTTTAATGGAGTTGGTTTCCTTTAATTTGAAGGCTCCTAACTAAAGATATGAGCTAAACAATTTCAGAGAAATTCTGAAAATGTTTCTGGACATTTTCTATTTTCTCTGGAACAGTTTTATTAATCACACCATTAGGTGGATCAAGTTAGCTAGAATGGATCTGAAATTTTTATGGTAGTTCAGAGATATTTTGGTGAACATCCCAGCAAAATTTCAGAATTTTCCTCCAAAGGATTCTCCAGTTAAAATTCCAAACAGTTTAAATTTGAGGAATTAATTCTGGAGAAATAAGGATTTTCATGAAGTGAAACTTGATTTGCTGGAAAGTACTAGGAGAGCTGGATCCAAAACAATTTTGTTCACTCGATTTGGAGTTTCCTAGCCAAAGTTATGTGGATTTGAAGTTTGAACAAAATCTGAAAATTGGGAATAGTTCAAATCACTGCGCGTGGGACTCGGGGCTACGTGTCAGCTCCTCATCGGTTGACACACGCGGCTACTGAGTCCTTTGTGTGCAGCCACACCTGATCCGGGCCACAGCAGATCCCAGTTTTAAATCTTTCCGCCGCTGACAGCCAGGACCCACCGGCTTCTTCTTCCTCCGGCCGTTTTTTCGCGCGCCCGCGCCCCAAGCTCGCCGGAGCTGACTGTTGCTCGCCGGTTCGCCGGTTCCGGCCACCGTATGGGCTAAAACTCGCCATCAGGGTGTATGCAACATCGAGGAACACGATGGTGAGGTGTTCTGGGGCTGCCGATGGTCGGAAGATGGCCGGCGACGTGTGGCGGCCTCGGTTGAAGTTCGGCAGCGTCGGCCGGGGTCCCTAGCCTGCCAAAACCTTGATCGAATAGCTCTACAGCACCAGTGGGTGATCGCAAAGCTCGGCAAGGCCATGGATTAGCTTGGAAACTACGGCAACTAGCTCGGCATCGTGCGCCCGATTGGTTCCACGAAGAACACGCTCGGTAAAGCTCGGAATACGTTGCTCCGAGGTGTTTTCATGCGACGGATCCCAAAGCAAAGAGGATCGCCGGCTAGTCCAGCACCTATGTGCAGAGTTTGACAACCTACGGAGGATCAGAGAGGAAGAATTTGAAGAAACCATACCGGCCGCTCGGTAGAACTCGCCGGAGTGAAAAACTTTAAATTCACCGCTGATGCTTCACGGCGTGGCTTGAGACTTGGTTGAGAGCAGCACCAACATAGCGCGCTCCCATGGCCTGGATCGCTTGACCGTGAGAACCCCTGTGGAGGGCTGTCCACGATCACCCGATCGTCGGCTGAAGCTTGGTCACCGCTGTGGCGGTCATTCTCGGGCAAGGAAGGCCAGAACTCGCTTGTTTCCGGGTCGGGGAGGTGTGTGCGGAGCTCAGGGTGCGGTTTAGCAGCTTGGGGACGGATGGCGCGGTCATCGGCCAGATTCCCGATTGAACCAAGGTAGCGGAGGGCGCCGCTCGGTGTTTGCATGCGAGAAGAAAGCAGACGAGGGTTGCTTCGGCAGAGAGCGTGGAGCGACTTAAGAAGGGGATCAGAACCGACCCCGGCGCTCGCGTGTGTGAGCAAGCAGCTGGTGGTGCCCGGCTTCCCTCGGTGGTGCCCTCAGAGGAATCCCGATAACCCGAGTGCTGAAGTTTCGGTCGGTTGAATTTGCTTCAGTGGACGACATGTGGGACCCACCTCCTTTTTAACCTCTGAAATTAACTCCCTCTCACTGTTATAAACAGTAATCCCCCTTATACCCATGGTGATTTGAATTATCTATCCCTGAGCCATTTGAATGGGATAGAATTCAAATTGGTTTGTGTTTGACTAAATTTCAGCACATAAGCAGTTTGAAATAGAAATAAGGTTTGAATTTGCTAAACTTAGCTCATGTCAAGATCAACTCCAAATGGAGTGAAAATTGGTGTGTGAGCTCACAAAAATGTGCTGTGTAAGAATATGCCTCCCACCATTGAATTCATGGGATGAAAACAGTTTGAATTTGAATTTGAGTTAAAACCACCCTCTTTCTAGCTATACCCAAAAGGACTTCAAAAAGGTTTTGAATTTGGGAAAACTTGGCATGGACATTCCTAACAAGGTGTAGGAGTTTTACAGATGCCCAGCCCCTAGATGATGCATGTGGGAACAGCAGCCGTATACTTCAGACATTTTCACAGTTGTGAAACATGGAAAACGTCGTGAACCCCAGCAAGAGATGCCGGTAGCTCCATTCTATATGCCACTGCTCCACACTTCCGGTGATGGCATAGGGTCCAATGAATCGAGGAGCGAGTTTCCCCTTCACGCCGAACCAGTGCACGCCTTTCATCGGAGATACACGTGCTCCCCGACGTCAAAGTGCAGGCCTACGCCTCTTATCAACGTAGTTTTTCTGCCGTGATTGAGCGGCCTTCAAGCTGGCTTGAATCATCCGAACACGCTCTTCAGCGTCGTTCACCACATAAACCCCGAATGTGACCCTTTCACCGGACTCGCACCAGTTCAGTGGGCTGCGGCATTTGCAACCGTAAAGAGCCTCATAAGGTGCCATCTTGATACTCGCTTGATATCCATTGTTGTACGAGAATTCCGCCAACGGTAGGTGATCATCCCAGTTTCTACCATGGTGGATGGCACACGCTCTCAACATGTCTTCTAGTACTTGGTTCACCCTCTCAGTCTGTCCATCTGTATGAGGGTGATAGGCGGAGCTTCTCATCAGCTTAGTACCCAAAGAAGCGTGCAACTGCTCCCAGAAACGAGATACAAATAGTGCCCCTCGGTCTGAGACTATGGTCTTGGGTACTCCATGCAAGCATAGGATTCTTGCAATATACAACTCTGCATATCTGTTGGCATGGAAATGTGTATGCAAAGGAATGAAGTGGGCTGACTTGGTCAATCGATCAACGATTACCCAAATGGAATCATGCTTGTTGGAAGTCAGGGGTAGCTCCACAATGAAATCCATTATCACATCTTCCCATTTCCATGCTGGAATTTTCAGGGGTTGCAGCAGCCCTGATTTCCTCATATGATCAGCTTTCACTCATCTACACGTATCACACTCGGATACGTACTTCGCCACTTCCCGCTTCATCCGTATCCACCAAAAATTCTTTTTCAAATCTTGGTACATTTTGTTGCTGCCCGTATGAATGGAGTATTTAGATAAGTGAGCTTCATCAAGAATCTTCTTCCTCAGGTCCATATTCCGGGGTACAACTATGCGGTGATTGAACCACAGCGTCCCCTCATCATCCTTCCGGAAACATTTGATTTCCCCGTTGTCTATCCGTCTCTGGAGATGTGCCATGCCCTTATAAACTTTCTGAGCTGCGATGATCTCCTCCCTAATGGTAGGGATGAGGGCAAGGTTGTAGAGCGATAAATCGGCTCTTCCTCCCCCACCGGTGTAATGGTGAGGTTATGGACATGTGATTTCTGACTCAGCACGTCGGCAACCACATTCGCCTTGCCGGGGTGGTAATGAATCTCAATCTCATAATCTTTGATTAGTTCTAACCACCTCCTTTTCCTCATATTCAGCTCCTTCTGGGTGAAAATGTACTTCAGGCTCTTGTGGTCGGTGTAGAGATGCACCAAATTCCCCAGGAGATAGTGCCTCCACATTTTTAACGCCAAAACCACAGCAGCAAGCTCAAGATCATGAGTCGGATAATGGTGGTCATGGTTCCAAAGTTGACGTGAGCCATATGCGACCACACGTCCTTCCTGCATCAACACGCAGCCGAGCCCAATACCAGACACATCACAATATACATCGAAAGGCTTAGTTATATCCGTTTGAGCTAAGACCGGGGCTGTTGTGAGATGCTTCACTAATGCTTGGAACAATTCTTCACATGCCGTGTCCCAAACATATTTTGTTCCCTTCTTCAATAATTCTGTCATCGGCTTAGAAAGCTTGGAGAAGCTTGGAATGAATCTCCGGTAATATCCCGCTAGGCTGAGGAAGCTTCTGACTTCATGGACAGAAGTGGGGGCTTTCCATTTCAGCACCTGCTCGATTTTGCATGGGTCAACCGCAATGCCTTCCGCTGAGATAATATGTCCCAAAAATGGCACTTGGTTGATCCAAAACTCGCATTTGCTGAACTTGGCATATAGCTTATGGTCCTGCAATTGTTGAAGGACGATTCTCAAGTGTTCGGTGTGTTCTGCTTCTGTCTTGGAGTAAACCAAGATATCATCAATGAACATCACAACGAACTTGTCCAGCTCCGGCATGAACACCGAGTTCATGAGATACATGAAATGTGCCCGTGCATTCGTGAGACCAAAAGACATGACGAAATACTCGTATAAGCCATATCTCATCGAGAAGGCCGTCTTCGGGATATCCTCTGCCCGGATTTTGATTTGATCATATCCAGAGTGAAGGTCCATCTTGAAGAACAAACTTGCACCCACAAGTTGATCAAACAAGATGTCAATGCGGGCCAGTGGGTATTTGTTCTTGATGGTGACGGCGTTGAGCGGCCGGTAGTCCACACACAGCCTCAAGGTTTCATCCTTCTTCTTTACAAACAGCGCCGAGCATCCCCAAGGCGAGGAACTCGGCCTAATGAAACCTTTGCTCAACAGATCATTGAGCTGCTCTTTCAATTCAGCCAGCTCGTTTGGAGCCATTTTGTATGGTCTCCGTGAGACAGGAGTAATCCTAGGTGCAAGCTCAATCTTGAACTCGACATCCCGCTCAGGTGGCATGCCCGGAAGATCATCCGGAAACACGTCGGGATATTCTCGGGCTACGGGGATGTCCTCTAACTTGAGAGCTTCAGTATTATTAATTGCTGAAACTTCCCAGACTGGATTGTCCAATATGAGGGACTGCGGACGGTGTAGTGGGGAGTTAAGGTGAACCGTCCGTGATAACGTTTCTAGGACAGCGCCATGGTAGCTTAGCCATGACATCCCTAAGATTGCATCAATCTTCTGTCCCTCAAGAATAATATGATGAATTCTTGATCTTTGAGAGTGAACGTACCCGCCAGCATGTTGTCTCCCTCTAGGGCATCCTCGTTATCGAGGTTGCGAACGCCCCCAGTTTGCTGACCAACCTTCTTGTCCGGAGGTCGGCCTCGAGCACCGCCCTGGAACTGGGCTTGCCCGCCGCTCTGCTGCCCCTGGGGACAATCCTTCGAGAAATGGCCCGCCTGGCCACACGTAAAGCAGGTGTAGCGAGGCGGTCCTCCGCTGATCGGCGGACGGAAACTCGGGCGCGTTGTGGCGGTGGAAACGCCCGGGGTGCCATCTGCTGCTGCTGCTGTTGTTGCGGTCGCGGTGGTGGCATCGGCGGTCGGAACGGGAGTGACTGGAAAGAACGACCCCCGAACTGTTGAGGCCGCGCCGGTGGTTGCCACTGCTGACCGGATGGTGTCCGATACACCATGCGGTACTTCTGGGGAGCTCCACCCCCACTGCTGGGTGGAGTGCTGCACTTTCGCTGCTCAGCCGCCAATTCTCGCTGAGCATCTTTGTAAGGGCCTCAGTTTTTGACACATGTTTGAAGTGTTCATCACCACACCACACACCTCATTTGAGGAAAGTTGATGAACACAAATGAAGAGCAAGTAACCACCATCAACATGCTCCTTAGAGAACAAACTCACATATTGCAAAAGGGGTATTTCCCACATGTGATATAGAGGGGCTGGACATGAGAAAACTCCTACACATTGCTAAGGATGTCCATGCCAAGTTTCACCCAAATTCAAAACCTTTTTGATGTCATTTTCGGTATAGTTAGGAAGAGGGCAGTTTGAAACCATATTCAAATTCAAACTGTTTTTATCCCATGAATTCAAAAGTGGGAGGCACATTCTTAGTCAGCACATTGTTGTGACCTCACACACCAATTTTCACTTCATTTGGAGTTGATCTTGACATGAGCTAAGTGGGGCAAATTCAAACTTTATTTGAATTTCAAACTGAACATGTGCTGAAATTCATTCAAACCAAACCCAATTTGAATCCTACTCAATTCAAATGGCTCATGGGTGAATAATTTGAATCACCATGGGTATTTTGGGGCACACTGTTTACAACAGTGATTAGGAGTGAATTTCAGAGGTTAAAACCCCGGGTGGGACCCACGTGTCAGCCACTGAAGCAAAAGAAAACGACTGAGAGCTCAGCTCGGGTAACCGCGCGCGCTGCAGCTGCCGCCACGGCGAAGAAACGGCGAAGCCACCAGCTGCTTGCCGATCTCAGCCCGAGTGGTCACCGGCGCCTTCCACCGCTGCCTCGTCGCACTTCCACCCAAAAAGCCGAAGCACCTCACCGCCCGAGTGAACGTTCGGTTCCTCATCGCCCGGCAGATCCAGTGACCCTCTCGGCGATCTGAGACCAGCACCGGTGCGCCAAGCCATCTTCGACACCTTCGCATCGGTTCCAGACCCTGCGCGGTCTTCCCCGAGCTCCACCGCGGCGATCTTGTCTATGTCGATTCAGCTCGAGCCGCCGCTGCAGGAACCGTCCTTCCGGCTACCACAGCCCACCGTTCACGGAGCTGTGAACAGCAAAGAGGTTCGCCTCCAACCCCTCTTTCATTTCCGCAAGCTCCGGCGGCGTGACAAGCACTGCTCTGGCCGGAATTTCATATTTTCGCGACGGTGTGCAAAAGTGAGGTCGGTACCGATCCGAGAAATTCGTAAGCCACACTACATCACTCATCCTCTCATGGAGGGGATCACTTCTAGTAGCCCGTGCGGGTCCATAGGAGAAGGAACCACGAAGAACCGTGGAGGGAGGCCGCTGTTCTTCGAGTTTTAGTAGAGATCCCAATTTCCGGCCTAGGTCGCACGGTGACAGCCCAACACAGCCCTTCCCGAGCTCCGTAGAGCTCATGTCGACCTTTCCTATGGTCCACTGATGCTCGACGATCCTTAGCTTGATCGGGGGAGGTGCTAGGGAGGGTGGACAACGCGACCGAAGTTCTCCCGAGGCTGCGGCTCGTCACCGACCAGGTGGCGGCCGTTGTCATGATGAGCTGACCCCGGAATCCTATTCCCTTTGCGGAAGTAGGCAGGGGCGGCCAGAATTGTGAAGTTTGGAGCTTTACAGAAGCCGGCGCCGAGCTCTCCTGCGAGGTTCCTCGGCGGCAGAACGCGGGCAGCGGGAGGTTGACGAAGGGGTGGACCCCAGCTGTCAGAGGGAGATATTTTAAATCGGGATCGGGCTGCGGCCGGGATCTGGTGTGCTGGCGCGCAAATACCCTGTGGTCCTCAGTGTGCCGGACACCTCCGCGCTCGACATGTGTCCCCGCGGGCCCCCGCAAGTTTAAACTTTTCTCCCGATTTTCAGATTCCATTCAAACTTCAAATCCTCATAACTTTGGCTAGGAAGCTCCAAATCGAGTGAACCAAATTTTGCTGGATTCAACTCTCTGAGAACTTTCCAGCAGATCAAGTTTCACTTAATGAAAACCATTATTTCTCCAGAATTAATTCCTCAAAGTTTAATCTGTTAGGAATTTAAACTGGAGAATCCTTTTGAGGAAAATCCTGAAATTTTGCTGGGATGTTCACCAAAATATCCCTGAACTACCATAAAAATTTCAGATCCATTTGAGCTTATTTGATCCACCTAATGGTATGATTAGTGAAACTGTTCCAGAGAAAATATAAAATGTTCAGAAACATTTTCAGAATTTTCTCTGAAATTGTTTAGCTCATATCTTTAGCTAGGAACCTTCAAATTAAGTAAGACCAACTCCATTAGAACCCTCTGAAAATCTAGTTTTCAGAAAGTCATAGTTTGTTTCATGAAAATCCTTAGAACACCCTAAAAGCCTTCAAGTAAGGTCAAGTACATAATTAATTGTGGAGGGATCAAATGAGCTTTACTGCAACTAAAGCTTGACCAAGTCTCTGTTTAGATGTAACCAAGCCACAGTAAAAGTTTCACAGTCATTGGGCTTGTATAGTAAGAGTTATAGACTTCACAAGATTAAAAGTAAATACAACTGCATTTAAATTAATACATGTATTGCTTCTATCATGTAGTCGCTAAGGTCGAGGAGGAACCCGAAGTCCTAGACTTCGTTACTCCGGAGGAGAAGCTAGCCTATGACCAAGAGCAGCAAGGCAAGCTCCGGTTTGCATTAACCTTTTTATAAATGTTTATTGTTTTGAGCACATCTTTGAATACTATTATTCTTTGCATTAGAGTCTTATTTGGTAACCCAAAGGCATAGCCAAAAAAACCATGGGTTAGGATTAGTATTGAAAACCTCGTTAGCCACTGCATTGCTAAGATAGAGTAGGATTCAGTACAAGTCGAGTAGTTGGGACTACTCGCGAGCATAGGCTAGAGGCACTCGACTCGGGTAGTGATAGCACATAAAACATATGGCAAGAAAATGAGACCAAGCGGAGGGTAAGGGCAACAGGACTTTGGGGCCTGTGTGCTGTAGCTCCGCTTGTGTTGATTAAGGACCGAGCCGTGTGCGGGCCTGTTGAACAAGCTCGAACAGTACCGAAGACCTACCGGCTATATGGGAACCGGGAAACCGATGTAACTCGGGTAGCTGGGTGTTGAGGCATAGCTGGTCGTTCAGAGGGTAGGTTGAGAGCTCGAGGTGTAAATCGGCTGGCGGCACTGAGATGCGCGTGCAGAGACCTCTTTCTCGGGACGATTGGACCGGTTCAACATTTGGCTAACGGGTGAAAGGTAGTTGCGTACGGCGTCCGTGATGATTGTTGTAGGCAACATCGAGTACGGGCGTACATGACGGGTTGTTCGGGTAACCCTGCAGGTGTAAATCGATTATAATCACCGTCCCTCGCGGTCAGTGAGTACCACTTGTTCACTGTACCATGACGTAGAAATAACAGGCTAGTTGCATGTTAAAATGTTGCTGATTGAAAGATGGACTCTGATTGCTAATGATTTGCTGTAGTTTAGCGCTAACTAAAGTTCATTTCAACTTTGGGCAAAGTACATGAGAGAAATGCGTTTCTTGTTTGATTGTGGCTCTCTCATGTGCCTTCGCGTAAGGTTCTCCACAACCTGCTGCTAAAACTTGAAAATAAGGTTCTACTAATTAGGCGAGTCCTTGGAAAAATGATTTTTACCTCATGTAACCCATTACCCCTCATGTAGAAGTTCCATGTTTAGGTGAGACGGGTCAGACTTGCTGAGCCTTCGTGCTCACTGCTTGTGTTTGAAGTTTTTGCACGGTTCTATGAGGAAGGGACTTCCGAAGAGGAGATGGAACCCCAGGAGGGGAACCACGTCGAGTGGGAGTCGTGCACGCCTCAGAGTTAGTGTGCGTGTGTGCTAGCAAGGACACGTTCAAGGGCTGAACGTGAACTTGATGCGTAGTCTACGCCCGTGAGTGTAGACTGGACTTATTTTGTTGTAAACATGTTCATAAACTTGTTTATGTAATAAAATTTTGCTTCCGCTTTGTACCTTTAACGTGTGTTATACGGTGCTGTGCAACGCAGCACCCCTCAGCGTGATCCTGGCTCGACAAGACCGTTGGGGTCGTGTCAGCGTTGGTATCAGAGCTTGCTTGAGGTTTAACGCACTAAAAAGGTCATCTTTTTCAAAAAACAGTGAGGAACGAGTTAGTAGCCCGTATAAGGATGTTATTAGCATATATAAAGTGGCATACTAACCTATTTGTTTATGTCAGAAAATCGTGTATCTCGGGACGTTTATGTCTTGGGGGGTACACGTAAGTGTTGTCCACCAGTGCGCACAAGCTGAAGGGTGGAGCCCCACGGGTGGCAGGTAACCCGACCCGCTTTGATATCCTCTACGACTCTTCATGTCGTTTGGGGTATTTGAGCAACGTCTGTCCTTGGCGTGCGTGGTGCAACTTGGGAGACCCCGTCACGTGGTATGAAACGTGAACACGTAACTCAAGGCATGTTTGGCTTGAGAACATCTGGGCGAGTGATGACGGCCGGGTGTACGAACTGTATGGATTCCGGGCTCGGTGTGCAGCCGAGTCTGACGATTGCTTGAGTTTCTGCAGGTAGCCTGACCACGAAATGGTAGACGTGTAGTATCTGTGTGCGAGTGACGTTTAGTGCCACTGAATTAACGAAGCCGGCTAAGTCCGGTATAGGTTTTTCATTGTGAGGACGTAGTACCGACATAATCTGGTGACGCATCGACGTCACACCCCATTAAATGAATAACTTCATTTAAAACTTGAAGGTTTTGATCTAAAGTAGTAAAACCTGATGTAACTCCTTCCCTTGAACAGGATATTCAAAGTTAACAAGTTTTCAACTTATAGGTTGTTAAGGACAGAGCACTCTGTGTTCAGCTGAATCAAGTCTGAAGTTAATCAGATGTTAGAAGTTGAGTTCTTTCGAGGTTGGGGTCATATGATACATTTCTGGAAATCTTTGGAAAAGCTTTACAACTTTTCTGTTGAGGTCCAGATGTGTTTCATCCCTTAACCAATCAAAAAATGCAGTAGAGTTGAAACTGTCCAGAAAACAGGACAGAGTAAGACTCTCTGTAAATTGAGTATAACTTCCTGCATAAAAATCCAAAAATAGAAAATGAAGTAGTTCTGGAAATCTTATGAGATGGTTTACAACTTTGTAACAGAAAGTTTTGTCAGATTAGGAACAGAATTAACTGGAAATCTTGGATCTGCTCAGTACCTAAAGCACGGAGGTGCTGTCCAATTTTCTCCAGAAATTCTGTTAACTTTGACATCTCATAACTTTTGAACCAGGACAGATCTTAGGCCAAGCAAATACTTTCTGGAAAGCTATTGAATTTAGATTTAACTTTGATGTTGAGCTCCAGAATTGGTTTTGCTTTTAACATGGCCTAAATCAGGTTGATATTGAAACTGGTCAGGGCTGTCATGGGAACAGCAGATCAGCAGTCAAATTTGTTTAAAATTTGAACTGTGTTTCCAAGTTTTATGGGTTCAATGACATGTCTTATGTTATAAATCAGTGGTTTACTGTTTAAATAAATATTTGACATTTCTCAAATATATTTTTACAGATGACAGCAGATAAACAGTTGGAGAACGGGTGGGTGGTGTCCCACTGTTCTCACCGTAGCGGCTACCCGGAAGCATTGTGGCAAATGCTCCAAGATTTTGGGTACAACCAGATGCCGCAGTACTTCGCCAAGGAAGAAGGCGAAGAGGGGAACAAGTCGTGGACAATCCATATTGAGGTCCTTGCAGGACATCTACCCAAATACTCCATGGGTTTCTCTGGTCATGCACAAGTAGTATCAAATTATCTAGACCTAATGCAAATTTCATTTCCTAACCAACAGAGTGAATACAAAGTAAGAACTTAAAAGCTGTTAAATGCAAACCGATGCTTGCCTATTTTGATGGGGATTAATATATATAATAAATTAGTGATCTTCTATCACTTGATCGTTCTGAGCTTGATCAACTGATCCACACTTCAAGGGATGAACTCCGTCCAAGTCCTTTGTTGGTCGCCTTTGTCGTGAGTACCATCGACATGTATATGCACAAGTTTTATAATGCAAGTTAGATAATTAAATACTTGTACTTGTGAAGAACAGGGGAATGTGTGGAAGTGCTAAGAGTGAATTGGTTGTCCCTGTTGTGCAGAGAAATTAAGTAAGAACCATCTGTTCCTAGGAAGTTCCATTCACAAGTTCTATGGTTCCTAATGGACATGTGAGATGAGCTGAAAATATTTGAATGAAACTGAAGATCAGGAACTCCAATGATTTCAGAACTTTTACGGCAAGTCCTATACTACACAGGGACTTAGCTTGCCAAATTCCAGCTAAAGTGGATGGAAATTGTGTCCCAAATAATTCCCACAAGATTTCCTATGCATTTCCCACATACATAAGCATGGAGAACAAGGACAGGAAGATCTAAGGCTCAACTTGCGCTGAAACTTTGCATGTGAGTTCCTGGTCACAAGAAATTATTTTGATCCAAAATTCGGGACTTTTACTTGAGTAAATCCTCCAGAATAATTTCTTAAGCAGTTATGCTAAAAGAATTAATTCTGAAGTAATGTGCATTTTAATGCCCAATCAAGTGAATTACAATTTCAATTGGAGCTCATAGAGCATGCCTGAATTTTGCTAGGATTTTTGGAGCTAATGAATGCCTACAATAGATTTTACAAAGTGGAAACATTTTCTGAAACAGTTTCTGAACAAATTAGAGTACAGCAGATTGCACTCAGCAAATTCCTACCCAAATCAACTCCAAATGAGATGAAAATTTTCTATAAGTTCAATAATATCCTAAATAATATTCAGCAAAAATTTGGGGAATTTTGGATAAACCAATCTCCCTCAATAATTCTTTTACAGAAACTTTTAAAAGAATTATCCAGAATTTGTTATTGACTTTCATACAAATGGGGGTTCAATTTTAGATAGATCTTTGAAAACTGAATATAATCACCCAATTTGGAGTTTCCTACACAAGGATATGAATTTCTAAAGTTGGAGCTAAATCTGGAATTAAATTTCTATTGGAAATCCTTGCTGGTCCCACTATTTAAATATCGGCCAATGCAATGCAAGCCACACCGGGCCACAAGGTTATCAGAACGCATTCACACCAGATCCATAATCCACAGCAAATCCAAATTTTTAAACTTCGGTCGCTGACATCTGGGCTTGGCCCTCTCTTCAACCTCCCGCCTCTCTCGTGCGCGCGCGAGCGCTACCTCGCCGGACCGCAGCAGAGCCTCGCCAGCTGCTCGTTCCTGGCCGCCTCCCGGCCGGAGGATCGCCGCCCGGGGGTTTTGGAGGGTGACAAATCCGTTTTTAGGGTCGGTGTTGGCGCTAGAGGACCGGAAGTATGCCGGCAACGTGCGGCGGCCTCGGGAGAGGTTCGGCGCCGTCAGCCGATCGTCCTAGCCTGCAAAACGCATGGGAAGAAGACTCTACAGCACCAGTGGACATCGAGGATGATCGACATGGCCTCAAACTTTCTCGGGACTAGCCCTAAGTGGGTTGTCACCGTGCAACCGAGACGTCCGCCGCGTTTGAGCTCGGAAAACTTGGAAATTGGGCTGGCTACGTGCGTTTCCGAGCTAGGGTTGCAAAGAGAAGACAATTGCCAGCTAGTCTAGCTCATGTGTGCAAGAGTCGGTGACCTAAGAACGAATAGGGAGTGAACAAGTTTGAAAGTTTCATACTGGCCGTTTGGTTTGCACATGCCGGAGCAAAAACTCTGAATTGGAGCTCGGCGGTTCACGGCTCAATCAGCAGGTTGGGGAAGAGAAGAACGGTGGTCCAGTGCCCCTCTGAGTGTCCCTGCTTAGGCGTGAAAGCCACCGGGTTGGCCTGTCCACGTGCGCCCCTCGTGGCGGTAACTTTCGGTTGCCGCGGAAAATGTGCGCTCGGTGGGGTAGAAGCCCAGGATCGATCAGTTCGTGCGCTGAGGAGGTGGAAGAAGATCCCTCGGTGCCGTTTTGCAGCTCAGAGGGGTGGTGTGTGCAAGCTTTTGTCGAGTTACCGATCGATTTCTAGAGGCAGCAGTGAGCTCTGTTCTTTTCTTGTGCAAGGAGGAAGCAAAGAGGCAGTGACTCGGTTTGTGAGTTAGAGGATCACGCCGTGAGCTTAGGAAGCCCACAAGCTGGTCGCCAGCACGATTACAACAACGAGAAGGTGACTCGGCGGCAGCTCGGTGGCGCTCGGAGGAGCTTCGGTTGAGTAAAATGCCCATCCAACATAATCAGCGATGTTGGGTATATTTTTCTTCCCAAGCATAAAGCTGCTCGAGACACAACCTGACTGGCAGAGATAATTCCTCCCGATGAACGTATAAGATAACTAGTCATGGGAGTATTGGTGGATAGTTGGTGCTGATCCACGCATGATTTGCTGATGAAATTGTGGGTAGCAACAGAATCAAAAAGTATGAGCACGGGTATGTCTTTCATAGCGAACATGCCCGCTAACACCGGTGATCCCTCCAGGACATCCTCAATAGCAAGACGTTGCACACTCCCGGATTGCAATGCTGTCATGTCTACTTGAGCACGTGTGGCATACCACCTGATGAAGATGGTTATCCGCTGTTCAAAAACTTCTCCCGGCATTCTTGAGTAAAATGCCCAAAACTGCAGCAATAAGAAAACGGATATTTCTTCGGCTCTTCGCTGACTTGAGACTGAGAAGTTGAGGGTTTTGGCTGCAGCAATGATGCACCAGAAATCACCCGTTGCTGCGGCTGTAGAGGTGCTTCAAGTCTTGGCTCTTGAACCGAAAATCTTTGATAAGTTGGTCTTACTGGTGGCCGCCATTTTTCACCGGATGGTGTGCGATACACCAAACGGTATTTATGAGGAAAAATAGTTGTGCCATCTTGCACATCACTCCTGTTCCTCTTCTCTGCTTGACCCTCAAGGGTTGTATGTTCTTGCAGAATGGCAGCACTGACCAACTCAGTGTAATTGTCTTGATTGAACAAAGCCAACTTCTCCCTTAAGATGGCGTTCAGGCCATAGAAGAAGTAATCACACCTGGCAGCTTCGTTCGTCACATATTCGGGAGCATATTGTTCCAAGAAGTTGAATTTCTTGACATATTCAAGAACATTCATATCTCCTTGCTTCAATTTCTTGAATTCCTCCCGTTTGGTCTTGGTAATACCCATAGGAATGTGACGAGCATGGAAGGCTTCACGAAATTCCGTCTGTTCTACTTGATGGCCTTTCGGAAAGGTGGTGAGATATTCAAACCACCAATTTCTGGCGGCTCCATGGAGTTGTTGAGCTGCAAACAATGTCTTCTGATGATCATCACACTCGAACACTCCAAATCTAGACTCCATAACCCGAAGCCACTGATCAGCTTCCACTGGTGTAACACCCCGAAAATCTTGTTAAGACCCTAAATCATGTTAAGAGGGGAATTTAAAAATTTTTGGACGTGTTGCATGTTTTGCAAAAATTCAAATTCAAACTGGAATTCAAATTAAACTCAAAACAGAAAAGAAATAGAAAAAGAAAAAGGAAAACAGAAAAAAAAAACCGGCCAGTGGGCCGAAACCCACCAGCCGGCCCAACCATCACCCGCGCCAGCCCGCAGCCACGCGCCCGCGCTCTCTGTCTCAGACAGGTGGGACCCACCTGTCATCCCTAACCCCCGATCGTCCGAAACTTGGACTGTTCACCCGCGCGCGCGCGATCGCAACCGACCGGATTTCCGGCCGAATTCTGGTTCCGGAGGACTCCCACTCGATCTAAACAAACCCGCCGCCTTCCCCCGTCTATAAAAACCCCGGCCTCGTTCTGTTTTTCCCACGCGACCCGCCGTTTTTACTCCAGTGAGAACCCGAGCCTTCTCCGGCGAATTCTGGCCGATCTACGCTCGGAAATTCTGATCTAACTCGCTGGTCTTGATCCACCGCCTCGGGGGAACCCTGCAGGTGCAGAAAACTCGGTGACTTGCGGTGTAAACACAGCGCCGACGAGCCTCGCCGTGGTTTCACTTCGGGCCTCGTCGCTGATCACTTTCCAGGACCTCCGAGCTCAAGAAAACCCCCGAGGTGAGATCCCCGACCTCTCCTCCACCGATATATGCCATAAGATCACAGTTCTAGGAAGAATTTTCGAAGATCCGAAAGTCTCTGGCGAGATCGCCGCCTCCCGCCGCCGTGCGCCGCCGGCAGCGCCGCCCGCGCTCGACCAGAGCGACGTGGCCGCTTGTGCGCCGTTTATTTTAAATCGCACGGTAGAGTTTAATTCCCCGCGTACCGGTTCGGCGTTATAATCTCGGCCGTCTGTTTTAAATCGGACGGTCCACGTCAGCCCCGCATTATAAAGACTGGAATTCTTACGTGCTACCCCCTGGGGTTCTCAGGAAATAAGAGCTAGCCCCGGAAACTTCTGATCTAGCCCCTGGAACTTCAGAAAATCATGTAAATTCATTTAAAAATCAGTTTTAGCCCCTGGACTTAATAAAAATTAGGAAAAACTCATCTGTTATGAGTAGCTAGACCCCTGAAAATTCTTAAAATGATATTATAGACCCTGTAGTGGGGTGAGTTTACCTTTTTAACCCTGTTTGATATTAAATTTAGGAAATTGAATATGTGGCTAGTATTTAAAATTTAAAAAGTGGGACAAACATATTGTCAAATTTAAATTAAAAACTTTCTCAGTACTTAGAAAACTTTGGAGTGAGATAAAAATAGATTTTTGGCTGAAATGAATCTGTTTAATTTATTATTCACATGTACTAGTTATAGGGACACATTTTTAAGTGAAGAATAGTTCTGAAAATTAGGAAAATAAATGAAAAATAGTTTACATCAGAGGAAAAGGTCAAAAATATGTTATTAAATATTTTAGATCAGAACCTATTCTGTTTAGATGATGTGTCTTGTTATTTTCATAATAAAGTTCACATTTAGGCATAGGAAATAAATCTGAAAATATAGCAACTAGTAAATGATAAATGGAGTTTCTAAAATTCAAAGAATTCAGTTTAGGGTTGGTAGAAATTCTGAACACACATATGGAGAAGGAAAATACCTTTCATGCATACTTGGTAGCTAAAAGGTGTAGTAATTGAATATAAGGAAAATTATTTAAATTGGAAACTCATATGTATAGTATGTAAACATAAATGTGAATGCAAAAGTAGGAATCTTATACACATGATTAAAAATATATGTAAGCCAAAGATCAACACACATAGAGTAACCACAACACATAAAATTGTGAATGACTTTCATAAATGTGAATGTGTGGTTTGTTTGAAGTGGAAGTGTGAACTATGTCTTATGGATTGTTGTTTTTCTTTTGCTATGTGTGATGGTATGATGTAGAACCTGCTCCAGAGCAAGTTCTCCGTTTCCAAGATCAGGACTACCCATTTCAAGAGCAGCAGGAAGGAGGCAAGTGTCCTTGACCACTTTGATCCTATACTAGGATGTTTAGATAGAATTATTGCATTGTCAAATTAAATATGAAACCCATGCTAGGAAGTTTCCCTAGAATTGCATTACCTTGTTTCCTTGTAACTTGGGTTGGGATTTATTTTATTATGTCATTTATTATTATATGCTTAGCCATGCTTAGAATGGGATATTTGGGATATGAGATCATCAGTTTATTTTACCATACTCTTGAACGAGATATTGTGAGTTATGTAGAGGTAGGGATCAAGGCAAGTTGGATGTTTTGGTTGTGTGCTGGGTGCACGAGACTCGGGTTTGTGTTTAGTACTTGCCTGGATCCTAAGGACCGGTTCATGGAGCATGTAACCTGGCTTTACAGTGCCAACCACATGCTGAGATGGGGCAGCTTGGCCAATTAATTAGGTGTATCCCCGGCGTAGTATGGGTGTGTTGGATGGTGCGGGGAGTAGGTGTCAGCTGGACTACCGTATGAACCGCAAGGCTCATGAGGGGGCCACTGCAGCGGGGTTGGAGCCTCTTGTATGCTGTTAGGGGTGAAACCTCAGTGGGCCCACGCTCGTCGGGAATCCCTTTGTAAAGGCTTCGTAGTGATCTCCTGGCTACACACCTGGGAAGTGTGAATGTGGTTCGTAGCCACTGGCATAATGGAGGTTCTTTTAGTCCACCCGGCAACAGGGGATGAAATCACTACATGTGGGTACAGTGGTACAAACTCTGCAGAGTCAAAACTGTCATGACAGCCGTGCTCACGGTCAAGAGCGGCTTGGACTTATTCATGATTAGAGGAGTGATGGTTTCTGGAAGTTGAGAATGTTAAGCGGGGAGCTTAACATTTGGAAATGATGTTATGGTTATTTGATTACGATGATGGGATGGGAGATTGGGACCATTTCACCTGTGTAGTAATGTAGGTGCTTAATAAGCTAAGGTGATAGGTATTAATTGCGTAGTGCTTTAACCATGAGTTCAACCTCCCCTTGTTCTAGCCATGCATGACATAACTTTCCCACACTTGCTGAGTACCATCGGTACTCAACCTTGCATATTTGTTGGTTTATATTGCTGCTCAGGTCAAGATAATGAGGTGGTGTATAATGACCAAGACTTTGGACCCGAAGAAGGTTTCTAGGTTCATGGAGACCCCCGGGCAACACCTGTGAAGGAGCCCTCAAGAATAATATTCCGCTGCTAGTTTATTTACTTGTGATGCACTTATTATTGTCCATCGAGACATTTGCTATGTAATACTTATTTATATTCGACACCTGGCTTGTAATAAATGATGTTTCACTATTTGTCATCACATGTATGAGAAAATGATCCTGGCATACATGTGATATTCACTCGGTTGTTCTTCGGAGAAACCGGGTGTGACAACTGGCTCGGTAGCTTCCGTGAATATTGGCGGTTGAGTCGCCAAGAAATCCAAATAGGCGTTCCAAGGTGGAACAACCTGTTTTGTTCATTGAAATATGCCTTGCCGTGCCAAGGCTTGGAGCAATCTGGTGTTCTCGTGATTCGACTTGACCACTTGAGCCATGACATCCACCCATGCCGTTGATGGCGGTGCCCGGGTGGAGTCGAATCATCGCCGTCTCGGCGAGAACCTTCAGCCATACTCGAAGAGGGAGTACGTACCATACTGCAAAAGGATATTTTGAGGGGAGTCAAACCTTTATCTCAGCAGTATGTGAAAATATGTAAAAAATGAACATGCTAAGACTTTATGAAAGCATAACAAAAATTCATGTTTACACATCTCCTTGAAGTAGGCATATTCAGTCCTTTTTTCTGTACAGAACAGACCTTTCAGCACTTAACCCAGATTGTGATCCAGTAGACAGCATTTTCATGACTCAAGTTGAATACCAAAGTTGAAGTTAACTTACGTATCGTTTTAACGAGTACTCATAGCCTCTATATCATTTCAGGATCAAAAGTTATGATTGCTCAAACATGACAGAATTTCTGGATAAAATTTGCCAGCATCTCCTCTGAATGTGGCTGTTTTTACTACAGTTGTACATAAAAATATAGTACAATTCTGAACAAACTATGAACTACAAAATTGTTACACAAAAGATCACCTTTCAAACGAAGTATCATATGTCCCTTAGGGATTGTTCTACAGAAAGTTATGGATGAATTACAGAAATATCCAGAGAAGGTTTGCATATGTCCTGTTTTCTGAACAGTTTGCATTCAACTGGACATTCAACCAATTTGGCGGGTGATTTTTCTCTGGAGGTATACAGAGAAGTTGTAGAGCACTTCAAAACCTTTCCATAAATGTATCATATATATACATTGGGTAAAGATACTCATAGTTATGCTCTGTCAAAATCCAGAAAAAATTTCTGCCCGAAACAGAGCACTCTGTTTTTGAATTCTTTGAACCCTAGCCATTCTCTTAATTGAATCTTAGTTCGGATTAAGAGCTCCATAACTAATATGTGTCTTTAGACTTCCATTTCTAGTTGAAAGTTAGTTCTTGAACCATTTCTCAGAGGAAAGAAGTTATTAATGTAGTACGGTGTTGATGCACCGTAAGACATATGACGGTACTACGTTGTCTCACAAAAGAAAAAACTAACCGGCTTACACCAGCATATATGTATCCATAGGTGGCACTAAGAACGGTCACTCGCAAACGTGTTCTACAAGTAATACGGGTTTCATGGTTAGTGTACCTGCATAAACCACACAATTATCAGACTCAGTCACACAACTGAATCCAGCTCCATAAGAGTTGCATACACCCGTCTGTCGTCAGTCGCACGGGTGTTCTCAAGACAAACAGGCCTTGAGCTACATGTTCACGTTACCAACCACATGATGGGGTCTCCACCTACTTGCCCGCGGCACGCCGGGGACTGGCGTTGCTCACATACTCCAAATGACATGAAGAGTCGTAGAGAACATATGAGCGGGTCGGGTTACCTGCCACCCGTGGGGCTCCACCCTTCAGCTTGTGCGCACGGTGGATAGTGCTTACATGCAACCCCCAAGACATGGAAAGTACCGAGATGCATGATTTTCCGACATAGACAAATAAGTTAGGTTGCCACCTTCAGAACATGCTAATATAGTAGTCCTTATGTGGGCCTAGTACCGTTTTCTCACCGTTTCCTATGTTTTTATAGTAATATGATCCTTAATCCGTGTGCTATTCCCAATGTGGCTCTGATACCACGCTGTGAGGGTCCGCCCCGCCACGGGGTCGTGCCGCTCGCCCGACAATCGCATTGGGTGGTGCTGTGCGATGCGGCACCCAACAACACACGTGTAAAGGAACTCATATTACATAAATTATTTGCGGAAGCTTACAAAAGAGTTAATTTTACAAATACTTTACCTCAAATACGCGGAAGAGTAATACAAATCCCATGACTCATAGCTAACTTAGCATCAAAGAAGTCGTCCATCCCGTGGACGTTTCTTACTAGCAACATGAATAACACACCGCAGCGGCAAGGTTGCTCATGAGTATCCACTCGGAGGGTTCCGAGTCTCATCGGACAACCGTACTCATAAGCATAGAGTCAAATACCTGCAAAACAACTAGTATAGTATCTGTGAGCATAAAGCTCAGCAAGACTTAACCGTTGATCCTAATCATGAAACTCTACATGAAGGTAAAGACATAACATAGGATACCAATATGCATAATGAACTCGCCTAAATGTGAATCCTTACTTTCAGGTATTATTAGCAGCAAATTAAAAGTAACCTTGGGCACCTCACATTGGGAGTCCACAATCAAACAAGAAACAATTTTCCCCAATGTAAACTGCTCATGGTGGAAACAAATCGAGTTTGCTCTGATCTATTCATAAAAGGTAACAGCACAATGCTAGTATCAACTTCAAACAATAGTGATACTTCTTATCTCATGCAAGTTCTTGCTACGTCACGACTGTGAGAACAAGTATGCTCAAATATCCGCGAGGAACGGTGATTCGAACCAAAAGACACCCGGACTACACAACACGTATGCCCGTACTAGATGTTGCCTATAGCAACCATCCCGGATGTCGTACGTGGTAGCCTTTCCCAAGTCACACCTACGTCGAATTGATCCGATCGTCCCGTATAGTAGCCTCACCTCATGGTGCACCTACCGACATGAGATGTCATGAGAGAGTTACCCACATAATGCACACTGACCGTCCGCCTGAGGCGACCGGAAAAGTCCCAACGCAAGCTTACCGAGGTACATCGGTTTACTGGGTCCCATATAGCCAGCATGAGTCTGGTACACAACTCAAACTTGTCCAACAGAGCCACACACGGATCGGTCCTTGACCGACACGGACAGGTCTAACACACCCAGGCCCCTATGTCCTGTTGCTCCTACAACCTGCCAGGTCTCAACTTCAACTTGCTAACAAATTTCTGAACCAATCCCGTGTGCCCCTTTTATCCTATTCATGCGAGTAGCGTCCAACCACTCGACTTCTACCGAACCCTACTTATGCATGGCAGTTTCTACATGATGAAAATACATCTACCCAAATACTACATGGGTTTCTCTGGTCATGCACGAGTAGTATCAAATCATCTAGACCTAATGCATATTTTATTTCCTAACCAACAGAGTGAATACAAAGTAAAAACTTAAAAACTGTTAAATGCAAACCGGAGCTTGCCTATTTTGCAGGGAAGTAATATATATAATCAGTTAGTGATATTCTATCCCTTGATCCTTCTGAGCTTGATCAACTGAGCCACACTTCAAGGGATGAACTCCGTTGAACTCCTTTGTTGATCGCCTTCGTCGTGAGTACTATCGACATGTATATGCACAAGTTTTATAATGCAAGTTAGACAATTAAAGACTTGTACTTGTGAAGAGCAGGGGACTGTGTGGAAGTGCTAGAGTGAATTTGTTGTCCTTGTTGTGCAGATAAATTAAGTAAGAACCATCCGTTCCTAAGAAGTTCCATTCACAAGTTCTATGGTTCCTAATGGACATGAGAGATGAGCTGAAAAGATTTGAATGAAACTGAATATCGGGAACTCTAATGACTTCAGAACTTTTACAGCAAGTCCTATACTACACAGGAATTTAGCTTGCTAAATTGCAGCTAAAGTGGATGGAAATTGTGTCCCAAATAATTCCCACAAGATTTCCTATGCATTTCCCACGTACATAAGCATGGAGAACAAGGACAGGAAGATCTAAGGCTCAACTTGAGCTGAAACTTTGCATGTGCGTTCCTGGTCACAAGAAAGTATTTTGATCCAAAATTCGGGACTTTTACTTGAGTAGTTCCTCCAGAATAATTTCTTAGGCAGTTATGCTAAAAAGAATTAATTCTGAAGTAATGTGTATCTTCATTCCCAATCAAGTGAACTGCAGTTTCAATTAGAGCTCTTATAGCATTCCTGAATTTTCCTAGGATTTTTGGCGCTAAGGAATGCCTAGAATAGATTTTACAAAGTGGAAACATTTTATCAAACAGTTTCTGAACAAATTAGAGTACAGCAGATTGCACTCAGCAAATTCCTACACAAATAAACTCCAAATGAACTGAAAATTAGCTATAAGTTCAATAATATCCTAAAGAATATTCTGGCAAAATTTGGGAAATTTTGGATAAACCAAACTCCCTCAATAACTCTTTTACCGAAAAATTTAAAAGAATTATCCAGACTTTATTATTAATTTTCATGCAAATGGGGGTTCAATTTTGGATAGATCTTTTCAAACTGAATCTAATCCAATTTGAATCACCCAATTTGGAGTTTCCTACACAAAGATATGAATTTCTAAAGTTGGAGCTAAATCTGGAATTAGATTTCTATTGGAAATCTTAGATGGTCCCACTGTTTAAATCTCGACCAATGGAATGCAAGCCACACCGGGCCACGGGGTTATCAGCGCGCATTCACACCGGATTCAAAAGCCACAGAAAATTCAAATTTTTAAACAGTCGCTGACAGCTTGGCCCGGCCCTTTCTTGAACCTCCCGCCTCTCTCGCGCGCGCGAGCGCTACCTTGTCGGACCGCAGCAGAGCCTCGCCGGCTGCTCGTTCCCGGCCACCTCCCGGCCGGAGGATCACCGCCTGGGGGTTTTGGAGGGTGAGGAATCTGTTTTTGAGGTCGGCGTGGGCGCTAGAGGACCAGAAGTATGCCGCAACGTGCGGCGGCCTCGGGAGAGGTTCAGCGCCATCGGCCGGTCGTCCTAGCCTGCCAAACGCACGGGAAGAAGGCTCTACAGAACCAGTGGACCTCGAGGATGACCGACATGGCCTCAAACTTTCTCAGGACTAGCCCTAAGTGGGTTGCCGCCGTGCAACCGAGACGTCCGCTACGTTTGAGCTCAGAAAACTTGAAAATTGGACTGGCTACGTGCGTTTCTGAGCTAGGGTTGCGAAAAGAAGATGATCGTCAACTAGTCTAGCTCATGTGTGTAAAAGTTGATGACCTAAGAACGAATAGGGAGTAAGAATTTGAAAGTTTCGTACCAGCCGTTCGCTTTGCACATGCCGGAGCAAAAACTTCAAATTGGAGTTCGGTGGTTCACGGCTCAACCAGCGGGTTGGGAAGGAGCAGCACGGTGGTCCAGTGCCTCTTTGAGTGTCCCTGCCTGGGCGTGAAAGCCGCCGGGTTGGCCTGTCCACGTGCGCCCCTCGTGGCGGTAACTTTCGGTCACCGCAAAAAACATGCACTTGGTGGGGTAGAAGCCAAGGCTCGATCAGTTCGTGCGCTGAGGAGGTGGAAGAAGATCCCTCAGTGCCGTTTTGCAGCTCGGAGGGGTGGTGTGTGCAAGCTTTTGCCGAGTTCTGGATCGATTTCTAGAGGCGGCAGTGAGCTCGGTTCTTTTCTTGTGCGAGGAGGAAGCAAAGAGGCAGTGACTCGGTTCGTGAGTGAGAGGATCACGCCGTGAGATAAGGAATCCCACAATCTGGACGCCAGATGATGTGAACATCACAGCAAAGGACACACATATAAACAATCCTACGAATGACCGATTACACGAACTCGTGCTAAGAAACTTGAACAACAGGTCAATGATTTCCTCTCTACATTACATTTTAATATTAATGAGAATAATATGCAACCTAAGTCATGTGATTAAGTGATACTCAAGTTTACACATGAAGGAGTATCATTGGCTGCCACAAAAAAGAACCAAGTTAATTCGCACCGTCCGATATGAAAACGGGTACATTGCAGCAGCCTCAAATTCACATGTAATTCTGTACCAATATGTCACGTTACAGGGGGTATAATACACATGGTGTGAAAGCTTATCAAGTTTAATTTCCAACGCAACAAACGGTGCGCCGTTTGGAGTTTCCAAGCTGGAGTTATGATCAAATTACTAAAGACTGCGCAGATGGTGAGCACACGTGCGAGGACCAAAGACTACTTCGTGAATTGCTCACTAGCTGGCCCTCCACTTCAAAACGTGGTGACTTAAGTTCACACCTAGCTAGGAAGGTTGTTCCTAGTATAAATAACACCCTTGTGCTCCTGGAAAAACAACCATGGATCATTTGATAAACAATATAATTCTGAGTGCCTTGCACACCTTCGTTCTTCCTGGTTCGTCATGGACTTGTGAAGTGATCCCTCAGGGGTCCCCTAATTCGTGGTCTAGGCTTCTGGGCCTTTTGTGTCGATTAGTTTCCAGTTTATGGTTCTGTGGTCATTTGGAGATCGAGTTGAAATCCTCAAGGTTTCGTTGCCTCTCTCCCAGTCGCTTGGTTGCAACCAACCTTTGTTGGTATAAAGCTAGTTATCTCGGATTGTGGTTCTATGGTCGTTCGGAGATCGAGTAGAAGTTCTCAAAGACTTCGGTGCCTCTCTTCCTGTCACTTGGTTGCATCCAACCTTGGCAGGTATAAAGCTACTTACCCCGATGTTTTCAGCTAGTTACCATTATTCGTTCCGCTGTCCGATCATTCCATTTGCCCTTCGTCGTACCTACTGCCATGAAGATCGGGCCACCCCCGGGTTACACCCTATCATTTGGTATCAGATTTTGGGTTTACACGGTAGGTACGATCCTCATATCATCCATTTGTTATCACCATTTTTTCTGTTATCCATCTCATGTTTTTCATGTCATATATATAGTCCACTAAACCACCACAAAATGTAACCGAACCTTTGTGTAGTACCGCTGATCTTGTGTCACTTGCATCATTTCTTGTTGCCATAACCATCTACATTGTTTTTGTCAGGCCGCATCTTGTTTGCATAAAAAAAGAAAAAGAGACCAGTGAAAAAAAAAGAGTGAGAAAAAAAAGAGAAATATTTAAAGGGTTGCAAGATTATAATCATTGTTGAAAGAATTTTCAGATTGGGAAACAAAGTTTTACTCATCTTTTGACTTGGTTTATGATACTTGATTTACGGTGCTACAATACTTCCTTGTTCAGCCATCCTAGCTCCACAAAAATACCATAACCGGATCCCTCGACCCGTAATCCTTTCAACCACTTAATCACAGCAGGGATACTACCACATTTTGCACACTCGCAGTCCTTGAGAATGGGTTAGAACTTTGGTAAGCAAGAGGTCAGATTGTGTGATTCAGAAAAAAATCCTATACCATTTTCCCTCCACTGTTCTAACATGGAAGGATCTGATTCGAGTGTTCATGGTGGTACCATTGGAAGGCAAGAACCACCGATTGCAAGAGCTGAACTACGCCAACTCGAAGACTCACTATTGGAGGCCATGGAGAGGATGTTCAATGATCGTCTCCCTCCAGCTGATGTCAGGGCTCCACGACATCATAATGAAGAATTTGGCGATGAAAATTCTGGTTTTGGGAATGGTTCCGGAACAATTTCTGAAATGAACATGGTGGCCACGATGGTGTTAGGCGTGCTGGTCACAATAATCAGCGTGGAAGAAAAATGCAAGGACGTGGTCACGGAAACCATGTGCACTTTGATTATGAGCAGGAATTACATGAGGACACATACGATGGGTATGAGGCAAATGATAATCCTTTTGCAGATCAAGGACCTTTTTCACATCACCATGATCGTCGTCAAGGTGCTGGTTATAATAGAGAATGTCGCCGTCAACACAATGGGGATGATCAGGACACCATTGCTCGTGTCAAACTAAGTGTCCCAAAGTTTTCTGGAAAAGAAGATGCAGATGCATATCTAGAATGGGAGGAGCAATATGACCAAATATTTAGAGTGCATAATATATCCGATCGACGTCGTGTAAACCTTGCCCCCATCCAATTTTCAGGTTATGCTCTCACTTGGTGGAATCAAATACAAGAAAATCAACTTGTGTTGGGATGTGATCATATCAACACGTGGAATGAGATGAAGCAAGTGATGAGAAGACGCTTTGTACCATCCAGCTATCAACGTGACCTTCGTAATAGATTGCAGCAATTGAGACAAGGTTCCAAATCAGTTGATGAGTATTACAAGAAAATGGAGTTGCTGCTGATTCGATTGGGAATTAGAGAAGATGAAGAATCAAAGATGGCAATATTTTTGCATGGTCTTAATGCTGAAACCTCTGACTTTGTTGAGATGTTTCCATACGACAATTTGCAAAGCCTTGTGGATCAAGCTATGCGCACCGAAAAAAAGTTTCAGCAAGCTTGACGAAGTCGATCCTATGGTGGACGATCTTTTACATGGAACCGGCAGCAACCCGGTACATCTTTCGTTGAGGGGAAATCTCAAGGAAGTGCAGCTAAGTCTTCTCCATCCATTGGTACTGCAAAAACATCAGTTTAAGCTGCTTCTTCGTTTACAATTCAACAAGAGCAACGACGTCGCACTTCTAGTACAGAAGCCCCTTCTGTTGCATCAGCAGCTGCGTCCTCTTCAAATAGCCGAAGCAATTGTGTGTCACAAGTGCCAAGGGCGTGTTGTTGCTGCTGAGTGTCCTACCCGAAGGACTATGATTATGAATGAACAAGGAGAATGGGAATCTGAAAGTGAACCAGAAGATGCACCATGCTATGATGAAGAAATTAAATATAATGAGAATGCGATCCAACCCGAAGAAGGTGATGATAATTGCATCATTTCTCGTCAAGTGCTTAGTGTCACTGCTGTAAAAGAAGGTAATGGACAACGCCACAATCTTTTTCATACCAGAGGCATGATCAAAGACAAAGTATGCAAAATTATTGTTGATAATGGAAGTTGCAATAATATTGCAAGTCAAGAATTAGTGGAGAAAATAGGGTTCAAACAGCAGCATCATCCTAGCCCATACAAGATGCAGTGACTTAATGATTGTGGGGCATTAGGTGTCACAAATACCGTAATTGTTCCTTTCTCTATTGGGAAGTACAAAGTACAAGTGGAATGTGACGTCGTCCCCATGCACGCTTGTCAGCTATTGTTCGGACGACCATGGCTATATGATCATGATGTTCAGATTTGTTGTCGTGATAACAAGCTTATCTTCATGCACAATGGAGAGCGTCTCACTCTACTTCCAGTGACACCAGAGGAAATTGTGAAGGATGATCTGAAAAGGAAACAGCGAGAGAGTGAGAACCACTTGCGAGTGACCCACAAACATAGTGAGGGAGTGCTTCCACGGCCAAATAAAACTCCACAGCTGCAAAGAAACAAGCCAAAGGGAAAAGAGGGTTTAGTGATGATAGCTACAAAAGGGGATTTAAAAGATTTGAGTGAACCCAATGCCACGTTCTATGTACTCCTGTACAAGGACAATTTTCTTACCACTAATGATTTCTCCTCTACATTGCCACACGCTATTTTTGATGTATTGCAGGAATATGAAGACATATTTCCGGAAGAAGTACCACCAGGGCTGCCACCAAATAGGGGAATTGAGCATCAAATTGACCTTGTCCTGGTGCTCCGCTTCCTAATTGTGCACCATACCGCACCAACCCAGAGGAAACAGAAGAGATTCAATGCCAAGTACAGGAACTCATCAACAAAGGGTATGTAAGGGAAAGTCTCGCACTTTGTGCAGTTCCTGTTCTTTTAGTTCCAAAGAAAGATGGATCATGTAGGATGTGTGTTGATTGCCGAGCCATAAATAACATTACGATAAGGTATAGACATCTCATACCTAGACTTGATGGCATGCTTTATGAGCTTGGTGGTGCTATCATATTTACAAAAATTGACTTGAGAAGTGGCTATCACCAAATCCGAATGAAAGAGGGAGATGAATGGAAAACAGCTTTTAAAACCAAATTTGGCTTATATGAATGGTTGGTGATGCCTTTTGGATTGACAAATGCTCCTAGTACTTTTATGAGATGGATGAATCATGTTCTTAGAGCCTTTATTGGAAAGTTTGTTGTGGTTTACTTTGATGATATTTTAATTTACAGTAAGTCTCTTGGTGAACACGTGGAACATATAAAATGTGTGTTTGCTGTTTTGAGAAAAGAATGCTTGTTTGCTAACCTTGCAAAGTGCACCTTTTGCACCGACAAGGTAGTCTTTCTTGGCTTTGTTGTTTCATCTCAAGGCGTGGAGGTCGATGAAGAAAAGGTTAAAGCTGTTCGTGAGTGGATGCATCCACAAAATGTCAGCCAAGTGCGAAGCTTTCTTGGACTTGCAGGTTTCTATCGACGTTTTGTGAAAAATTTAGTACCATTGCTGCCCCAATCAATGAGTTGACAAAGAAGGATGTACCTTTTCATTGGGGAGAAACACAAACAAAAGCATTTGAAGACCCGAAAAAGAAGTTGACAACAGCTCCACTACTTGCTCTCCCGGATTTTGGTAAGACTTTTAAGATTGAATGTGATGCAAGTGGAGTAGGAGTTGGAGGCGTTCTTATGCAAGAAGGTTGACCAATTGCATATTACAGTGAAAAGCTAAGTGGTCCAACTCTCAATTGTTCAATTTATGACAAAGAATTATATGCTCTTGTTAGATGTTTAGAAACTTGGCAGCACTATCTTTTGATTAAAGAATTTATCATACATTCAGATCACGAATCTTTGAAACATCTTAAAGGTCAATTAAAACTGAACAAAAGACATGCAAAATGGAGTGAATTTATTGAGACGTTTCCTTACATTGTAAATTACTAGAAAGGGAGGGACAATGTTGTTGCGGATGCTTTATCTAGACGTCATGTTTTGTTGTCTCAACTTGATGCAAAAGTGATTGGCTTAGAAAGTATCAAAGACTTGTATGCCACTGATTCATATTTTTCTGAACCATTTTCTAAGTCTTGTGATGGAAAAGGATGGAAGAAATTTCAGATGCATAATGGATTTTTGTTTCGAGCTAACAAACTTTGCATTCCAGATTGATCTCTTCATCTAATGCTTGTGCAGGAAGCTCATGCTGGAGGCTTGATGAGTCACTTTGGTGCTAAGAAAACAGAGCAAGTGCTGGTCGATCACTTCTTCTGGCCCAAGATAAGAAGAGACGTGGAGAGGCATGTTCTACGTTGTGTCACCTGCAACAAAGCTAAGTCGCGCTTGAACCCTCATGGTCTATATACTCCTCTACCTATTCCTAGTGTTCCGTGGGAAGACATTTTTATGGACTTTGTTCTGGGTCTACCTAGAACAAAGAGGGGGAGCGATTCAATTTTTGTTGTAGTGGACAAATTTAGTAAAATTGCTCATTTTCTTATTGTCAAAAGAGCGATGATGCTTCACATATTACTGAATTATTTTTTAGGGAAATTGTACGACTTCATGGTGTACTGCGGACTATTGTTTCAGATCGTGACACCAAGTTTTTGAGCTACTTTTGGAAGACCTTGTGGGGGGAACTTGGTACACGATTGCTATTTTCCACAACATGTCATCCGCAAACAGATGGGCAAACCGAAGTGGTGAATCGCACATTATCAACATTATTGCGAGCTGTTCTAAAGAAGAACTTGAAACTATGGGAAGAAAGTTTGCCACATGTGGAATTTTCTTACAACAGGGGAGTACACTCAACAATAATTTTTTGTCCATTTGAGATAGTATATGGTTTCAATCCCATTGCTCCTATCGATCTTCTATCTTTGCCTTTCCAGGAACGTGAGAACTTCGATGCAAGCAAGTGTGCTGAATTCGTCAAGAAACTTCATAATCAAGTGTGTGCAAACATAGAGAAGATGACAAAATTCTATGAGAGGCGTTGAAAGTGCATCTAGGGTATCCATTGTGGGTTTTGGAGAATTGATGACAAGCATATGAGATCCTAATGAAACTATTGAGATGATTGCAGGACAAACAAAGTGAACTAGCTCGGTGCACACAAAAAGGTGAAAAATAGAGTGGTGTCCGAAAAGGAAGACTTTAATGGAACTTAGAAGAGCAAAGTAGATTTAAATGTATAGGGTGTGTGTGAGAGACACATCCCAAGAGCTCATAACTTTGCGTAAGGGTAAGGGGTTTAAAAATCAACTAAAATCCACTGGACACCGGACTAGTCCGGTCAGCTTACTGGAATGCACCGGACAAGTCCGGTTTAAAACCGGACTAGTCCGCTCATATTTCCGTTGTCTTCTTTAGAGGACTGCGGACTAGTCCGTCCATGGGACAGGACTAGTCCGCTAAACTTTCTGGAACCCCACTTCACATAGCACCGGACAAGTCTGATTTTAGACCGGACTAGTCCGCTTAGCCCACTGGAAGTAGACCGGACAAGTCCGATCATACACCGGACTAGTCCGGTATTAGGTTTTACAACGATAACTTTTTGGAAACCATATAAATTGGTGATCCACAACCTTCCAATTGAATAACACGACTCACACTGCTAGAAACTCAAACCCTAGCGCCGCCACCTGTCCTAAGAGCCCAAAAAACACATCTCCCTACACATCTAAGGTGCGAAAAAGGTAAAAATCAATTAAACACTTGGATTTGGGATTGGGAGATCGTCGTTCCTTCGTTGTGAGCTCTTTGGGTTTGATCTCTCTACACTCATATTCTGCATTGTAATCTTTTTGGTTGTATTTGATCGCTTTTTCATTGTAATTCTCGTGGGAGCCCTCAACGTGTGAGGTTGCCCCACAAACTCGGTGATTACCCGTGCTAGTTGAGTCAAGTCGGCCTTATGTGGTGACTTGAAGAGGGAAAGGGTTAGAGACCCGGCTCTGTGTGAGCTTCCTCAACGAGGACGTAGATCTCTTGGTGAGATCGAACCTCGGTAAAATTTGTGTCTCGCGTGCCTCTTTATTTTTGTTGATTAGAACATGTAGTTGCTAAACTTCATAATTTGAATTGCTAAGTTTCATTCACGGGCATAATCACACCTCACATTGCAAACTCAAAATAAAATAACTGTTGTTCTTATTTCCGCTGCTAACAAGATAATTTTCCTGAACAACACTTAATACAATCTACACACTTCAGGCACACCGGACTAGTCCGCTCACACAACCGGACTAGTCCGGTCAAGCAAGTTTCTGACAACTACATTAAGTGTGTAGGAAACTATGTAAGGCCTATTCACCCCCCCCTCTAGGCCACATTCAATTGGTATCAGAGCAAGGTTCTCCACCAACGAGACTCACGTCTCGGAGAGATCAATGGCCTCTGAGAAGAACAACGATATCCCGAAGACGAACATCAACGATGAGGAGCAAGAAGCCAAAGCCTTCGATGTGCTGAAAGAAAGTCCACATGACGATGAAGAAGTGAGACAGCTAAAGGCACTACTGAGAAAGAAATTAATGGCACAAAAGGGAAAAGAGGAAGAAAAGACGATGGGGAGTGGTCATCATGACTACCCCCGATATCCTTACAACTACAACCGTCTCAATTCAAATAATCACTATCTCTCCATTCCTATGGGAAGGCCCCCGCAGTTTGACGGAAGTGACTATACCATGTGGAAGTACAACATGAAAATGCATCTAATATCCTTAAATCCTAGCCTTTGGCATATTGTCTGCACAGGTATAGATATCCCAGACACGGATGAAGAACTCACTCCGGAACAAGAACAAGAGATTCACAGAAATGCACAAGCCGTTGCAGTAATCACATCATCACTGAGCAGGGAAGAATTCACCAGGATCGATGGACTAGAAAGTGCAAAAGAAATCTGGGATACACTCAAAATGGCTCATGAAGGAAATAGGTTTGTACGTGAAGCCAAAATTGAGATGCTTGAAGGAGATTTGGGGAGATTTGCTATTGAAGAAGGCGAAGCACCTCAAGACATGTACAACCGGATGAAGGCACTCATCAACAAAATCTGTGCCTATGGAAGTAAGAAATGGACCGATCACAAGGTGGTCAAAAGGATGATTAGAGCCTTCATGCCAAAAAATGTCATACTTTGCTCAATGATTAGAGAAACCCCGGGTTTCACAAAATGACTCCCGATGAGTTATTGGGGAAGATCATAAATCATAAAATGATGGAGAAGGAGGCTCAATACGTCAAAGACTTAGCCGAGCTTACCTCTTCCAAAAAGAAAGAAGTTGCTCTCAAAGCAACGTGCAGACCCAAACCCAAAGAAACCCGTGAAGACCAAGATGACGAAGATACAAGCGACGTGAGTACCAATCTAGATGATGAGGAAATGGTACTCTTTATCAAAAAGTTCAAGTGCATGATGAGGAGAAGACATGGCAACAACTCAAATGAAGGGAAAAGCAAGGATAAAGGGAAATCCAAGGCTCGACGTACTTGCTATAATTGTGGAGAGTACGGTCACTTCATGGTGGACTGTACTTATGACGAAAACAAGAAGAAGGAAACAAAAGCACATGAGAAGAAAAATTTTAGAAAAAGGAGACAAGCTCATCAAGCTCACATTGGCAAGGAGTGGGACTCAAACGATGAGTCCTCCTCCGATGAAGAAGAGGAGATGGCCACCATTGCCGTTAAGAAACCCACCATGAGAGCTACACTCTTCCCAAACATGGGAGGACGGGATACGAACAACCATACTTGCCTTATGGCTAAAGAAGGCAAGAAAAAGGTTCGACTTACTCCTCTTGCGTTAAATACCTCTATTGATGACTTTGATAGCTCTAGTGATAGTGAAGAAATGTTTAGAGGATTAAGTAAAATTGCTTTAAAGAAAATGGAAATGTTGTCGAACGAAATCTTTGAAAAGGAGGAACTTGTCAACCGACAAGAAGATATGCTCATACGTGAAAGAAATAGATATCAAGAAGTTGAAAAACTTCTTGAGCTTGAAAGAGAGAAGAACAAGTCACTTGAATTTGAGCTAGCCTTGAGTAAGGAGACTTACTCAAAGCTAGAGGACTCACATATTGCAATCAAGGATGAGCTTGCTAACTTGTTAAGAGTTAACAAGATCCTTGAGGTGCAAGTTGAGTCGCTCAAGCAAAGCGACTCGTCTTCCTCCAAGAGCTCTTCCTCCAAATATATGAGTTCGACAACAATTGAAACCTGCACATGCTCTAGTAAGAAAAATATCATTTCTAATACTTCAACTTCTCATGATATGCATCCTTCCCAAAACGGCATCTTTGATAAGGAGAAGATCAAATATGCACGTAGTGCATATATGGTCACTAGACCTCCCAACGTCAAAGATGGTCTCGGGTTTGATAGGAACAAACACATGTCCACTCTTAATCATGCAAAGAAAAGAATCACCTTTGTTAAGGAAAAATCACATGAATCTGATTTACAAATATTGTTTCGTACATTTGATGCTTCCTATGTTCTTATGAAAAACAAATATGGAAAAGTTATTGCTAAATATACAGGGCCACTCCACAAGAACTCGAAAACTTGTGTGTGGGTGTCCAAGACTCTTGTGACTAAACTGAGAGGACCCAAGCAAGCTTGGATACCTAAAACCAAGGAATAATTCTGTTTTGCAGGCTTACTCCTCCGGTGGATCTAAGTGGGTGCTAGATAGTGGATGCACAAATCACATGACCGGAGAGAGAGATATGTTTGTGGAGTACGAGTACAACGAGGATCCAAGTGAAGGCATATACTTTGGAGACAACAGCCAAGGAAAGGTCCTTGGTAGCGGTAACATTGAAATTTCTTCTCAACACACTTTATCTAATGTTTTACATGTAGACTCCCTAGATTATAACCTTTTGTCAATATCTCAACTATGCGACAAAGGTTATAACTGTTTATTCACTAATGAGGGTGTGACAGTTTTTAGAAGAAGCGATGGCTCGATTGCATCAAGGGAATGTTGAAGGGAAAGCTTTATCTTGTTGATTTCAACAAAGATAAAGTCGAACTCAGCACTTGCTTGGTTGCTAAGACCAACATGGGATGGTTGTGGCATAGACGGCTAGCCCATGTTGGGATGAGAAATCTGCAGAAACATCTAAAAGGTGGTCACATCCGAGGTCTAAAGGATGTGGTTTTTGAGAAAGACAGGCCGTGCAGCGCTTGCCAGGCGGGAAAACAAGTCGGAGCACCACACCCTGCCAAGAACATAATGACCACTACAAGACCACTGGAACTTCTTCATATGGATCTATTTGGTCCAATTGCTTACATAAGTATTGGCAGTAAAAAATACGGTTTAGTAATTGTTGATGATTTTTCAAGATTTACCTAGGTATTTTTCTTGTATGATAAATCAGGAACTCAGGGAATCCTCATGAAGTTCCTGAAAAGAGCCTAGAACAAATTCTCATCAACCGTGAAGAACATCAGAAGTGACAACGGGACGGAATTCAAGAATACACAAGTTGAAGAGTATCTCGATGAAGAAGGGATAAAGCATGAGTTCTCGGCACCCTACTCTCCTCAACAAAACGGGGTGGCCGAAAGGAAGAACAGAACATTGATTGAAATGGCAAGAACAATGTTGGACGAATACAAGACATCAGATCGATTTCGGGCAGAAGCGGTGAACACCGCTTGTCATGCCACAAATCGGCTGTACCTTCACCGACTACTGAAGAAAACTCCATATGAGCTCCTTACCGGTAAAAAGCCTAATGTTTCTTATTTCAAAGTTTTTGATTGTAAATGTTTTATTCTGAACAAGAAACCAAGGGCTTCGAAGTTTGCTTCGAAGTCCGATGAAGGGTTCTTGCTCGGCTATGAATCGAATGCCTACGCCTATCGTGTCTTCAACAAGGTGTCCGGTCTTGTTGAAGTAGCACGTGACGTAGTGTTCGATGAAACTAACGGCTCACAAGTGGAGCAAGTCGATAAGTGTATGCTAGAGAAAGAGGAAGCTCCATGTGAAGCGCTGAAGAAAATGGCACTTGGTGATATTCTACCACAAGAGCAAAAGCAAGACTCAAATGCACAAGGTGAACCTCAACAAGGAAGCAATGATCAAGGGGGAGCTTTTACACAAGATCAAGTGGAGGAAAATCAAGAAGATCAAGATAATCATGGAAGCAATGATCTAGGGGGAGACAATGAACATGAAGATGATGAAGAACAAGCAGCTACACAAGTTCCTCACTCAAGAGTACATCAGAGTGTGCAAAGAGACCATCCTATCAACAATATCATTGGTGATATTGCTAAGGGAGTAACTACTAGATCTCGCGTTGCAAATTTCTGTGAATACTATTCTTTTGTCTCTTTTCTGGAACCATACAGGGTAGATGAAGCCTTAAGGGATCCAGACTGGGTGATTGCAATGCAAGAAGAATTGAACAACTTCAAAAGAAATGAAGTGTGGGAGTTGGTGGAAAGACCAAGGGTGAACATCGTTGGAACCAAATGGGTCTTTCGGAACAAGCAAGATGAACATGGAGTAGTAACAAGAAATAAAGCGAGGCTGGTGGCCAAGGGTTATTCTCAGGTCGAAGGTTTGGACTTCGACGAAACCTTCACTCCCGTAGCTTGACTTGAGTCCATTCGTATTTTATTGGCATATGCTACTCACCATAATTTTAAGTTGTATCAAATGGACGTCAAAAGTGCCTTCCTGAACGGTCCGATAAAGGAGGAAGTTTATGTGGAGCAGCCACCAGGATTCGAAGACCAAGAGTATCCTAACCACGTCTATAAACTGCGTAAGGCTCTCTATGGCCTCAAACAAGCTCCTCGAGCTTGGTATGAGTGCCTTAGAGATTTTCTAACTCAAAATGGATTCAAAATTGGTAAAGCTGACTATACACTCTTCACTAAACATTTTGATGATCATTTATTTGTATGTCAAATTTACGTTGAAGATATTATCTTTGGATCCACTAACAAGTCTTTCTATGAGGAATTTAGCAAATTTATGACAGATAGGTTCGAGATGTCGATGATGGGTGAATTGAAATTCTTGGGATTCCAAGTGAAGCAACTGAGAGAAGGCACATTTATAAGCCAAACCAAATACACACAGGACATCCTCAAGAAATTCAATATGGACAAAGCCAAGCCCATCAAGACACCCATGGCAATCAACGGACATCTCGATCTAAATGAAGAAGGTCCAAATGTGGACCAAAAGGTATATAGGTCAATGATCAGCTCCTTACTTTACTTATGTGCATCTAGGCCAGATATTATGCTTAGCGTATGCATGTGTGCAAGGTTTCACGCCGCACCTAAAGAGTGTCACTTAATTGCTGTAAAAAGAATCCTAAGGTATCGTGTGCACACACCTAACTTGGGCCTTTGGTATCCCAAAGGATCCAAGTTTAACTTGATAGGTTATTCCGATGCCGACTATGCAGGATGCAAAGTGGATAGAAAGAGCACTTCAGGGACTTGTCAATTTCTTGGCAGATTCCTAGTTTCTTGGTCATCTAAAAAGCAAAACTCTATTGCTCTTTTAACAGCGGAAGCAGAGTATGTTGCAGCTGGTAGTTGTTGTGCACAACTACTTTGGATGCGACAGACTCTTAGAGACTACGGCTATAATCTAAATCGTATTCCGCTTCTATGTGATAATGAAAGTGCTATAAAAATTGCACACAACCCAGTAGAGCACTCAAGAACTAAGCACATAGATATTCGTCATCACTTTCTTAGAGATCATTCATTAAAAGGTGACATTGAAATTTCACATGTTAGAACTGAAAAACAACTAGCAGATATCTTTATCAAACCATTAGATGAGAAAAGGTTTTGTGAGCTAAGAAATGAACTTAATATTCTTGACTCTCGAAACGTGGCTTGAAACGTTGCATACCTGGTTGCAACCTCAAATGTTACATTTTATTTTAAAAATTGCTCCTCATCTCTTTTTCTTCTAAGAAAACTATTTTAATGAAGAAATCTTGCGAAATATGACCATTGTTTGATTGTTGATTACCTACTGGTCGTAATTACCAAGATTATTTGCAAAAATTAGTGTCCTTGGATCACTTTTAAACTTTACTATCTGCATCAAGTCTGTTGGAACCGGACTTGTCCGGTTATCAACCGGACTAGTCCGGACAGATGATATAGTTAGGTTAACTCAGGGGCACTGGACTAGTCCGCTACCATGACCGGACTAGTCCGGTCAGTCGCATATATAAGCGTTTGGCCAGCCCAGACCCCTCCTTCTCCACTCATAAGCATTTGGTCTCTCCCCCTCCTAAACCCTAGCTCCCAAAGTGATTTTCGGTTTGAGCCCTCAAACTCGAAGTTTTCTCCATGGAAAATCCTCTCCTCAACGAGTGGATTCTCCTCTCCGGACTCATCCGGATAGATTCTTGCTCCTTCAACGCGAATCTTCAATTCTTGGTAAATTCTCCCCTAAAACCTAACTCTCAAACTTTTCTTATTCTATCTCGTTTCCTTTGATTTCAAAAGGATGTACATTGCCTCCATAGATGTATTCCTACCACTTTCCTGCCTTTGTGTCTTTAGATAGGAGATTTGATTCAAATGGAAACGTTAGGGTTCTTATGCCAGGCCGGACTAGTCCGGCGCGCAAATGCGGACAAGTCTGGCACACCGGACAAGTCTGCACTCTGAAACCGGACAAGTCCGGTCTCTGACAGTTGAACCCCTACATTCCTATTTGAAGTCGATAATGAGTCCATTCGTATCTAATCCTTGAACTCCTTATCAGACACCATGTCTTCAGGCTCAGATGACAGCTCTTTCCACCTTGATGAAGAGGTTCAACGTGAAAGAGTGAGGAGAGCCAAGGAGGGAGTGATGAAGAAAAGACATGATGTCAATGTCCACTCTCCACCTTCCGATGAAAATTTGCCTAAGAAGAGGAAGGTTATTGTGAAGAAGCCTTGAGGAAAGGCTATTGCCGAGAGTTCCTCGGGACCTAAGAGGGCTCCCAATAAAGGGAAGGGGCTTGCTAGTGGCCCCATTGGGCCTCTGAAAATGAAAAATCCCATTCATCGCAACAGGCGACCTTCAAATAATGATTACAGTGGAAAAGGGGATGAACTAGCTGACAAGTTCAGAAAAGTAGAAGTGTATAATCAGCCCAGAGAGTCAGCTGACCGCAGATTTTGGAGTAATTTTCATGCTGACTACTATGAACATGTGTATCTGAAGATGAAGCATCCAGTTGTCGAAAGTCAGTGGGTTGATATTGCTTATCTTCAGTCCAAGAGATGTCAAGCTTATCAGGAGGTTGTGACAGCGCTCGAGCTTCACGGGCTGAAAGAACTATTCTCCTTCCAGTGTGACTGGAATGATGAAGTCATCACGCAATTCTACTCTACTCTCTACTTCGCTCTTGATGACAACGACAGGATGATTTGGATGACACATGGGTCTCAGTACAGTGTCACCTATGAAGAATTTGCAAGAATCCTTCATCTTGAGCATACCTTGGACAATGAACTTGTAATTCACAACCTGAAACCACTGGAGAAAGATCAGCTGGACTTTCTCTATGATACACGAATGCCATTCAAGCCTCCAACCACTAAATACATGAAGCCTTTCTTTGTTGT
The DNA here is from genome assembly GCA_030760725.1 of Neostapfia colusana. Classification (NCBI taxonomy): domain Eukaryota; kingdom Viridiplantae; phylum Streptophyta; class Magnoliopsida; order Poales; family Poaceae; genus Neostapfia; species Neostapfia colusana. Next base: position 35,319,239 of record JASWHV010000013.1, on the reverse strand, counting down.
TCTCAATCGGATATTGAGGAAGACCATAGCTCCCAAAGAGGGAGATGTAGGTACTGTTCAGGGCACCCTCAGAACCTTGATGAAGGTCATAAGCAAGAAGAGGAAATTCAATGTGTTTGAGTACATTTACAATGACATTGTCAATATCTCTATCAATCCCATCCGGTCTTGTGGCTATTCACGCTACATAATGTTCATGATTGAAAAAGTGATAGGACTGGAGTTTGTAAAGGATGTGCATCACACTAGACTTAGGCCCCAAAAGCCCACTATATATTCTGCTCCTTCTGCTCCTGTCTCACCCAGAGAAGAAAGAAGGTCCAAGAGAGCTCAAGAGGAGACAAGATCTGAGGTTGCAGCTACCACTCATGCAACCTCATCTACTCGGGAATCCTCAAGTGGCATCTTCAAGATGCTATCTTCTATCTTTGCCTCTTGCCGCAAAGTAGAAGTTAAGCAACATGAAGAGAGATTGGCCAGGAAGAAGCATCAAAGATATGTAAAAGCCAACATCGAGGCCATCTGTGCCAAACTGAAAATTGAGCCACAAGGGTCACTTGAGGTTTCTGAGGACTCAGCTGAAGACTTCACTGAAATGCCAACTTTCACTGACCAAGAGTTGAGCTCCCTTGGGTTTGGTGGTGGTTCAGCTGCTAACCCTCTACATGGTCAAGATGATGAAGATCAAGGTGAAGAGGAAGATGAATATAGGACTGAGAGTGAAAGTGGGAACGGCGATGAGTGATTCCACTCGATTTTTCCCTTTTTGGTGTCTTGATGCCAAAGGGGGAGAGATTGAGACTAGAATAGCTATCTAGGATAAGTTATTAAGGACTTGTGATCGAGGACTTGTACTTATTTTTAAAACTATTGTAATTTGACTATTCACCTTATGTGTGATGCTTCATAGTATTGTGATGCTTACATCTGTGGTTGTTATCTTTTATCCTCGTTCATCACATTTTTGTTGATCACACATTTGTTAGGCACCCCACCATAAGGTGTCTGTATATGAGAGAAGTTTTTCTTGTTAGTTATTCATTATTCTCATATATGCACACTTTATGAAAAATCAATTTTTTCTCTTAATTGTGATATCTCAAATGGTTGTCATCACTCACCAAAAAGGGGGAGATTGAAAGTGCATCTAGGGTATCCCTTGTGGGTTTTGGAGAATTGATGACAAGCATATGAGATCCTAATGAAACTATTGAGATGATTGCAGGACAAACAAAGTGAACTAGCTCGGTGCACACAAAAAGGTGAAAAATAGAGTGGTGTCCGAAAAGGAAGACTTTAATGGAACTTAGAAGAGCAAAGTAGACTTAAATGTATAGGGTGTGTGTGAGAGACACATCCCAAGAGCTCATAACTTTGCGTAAGGGTAAGGGGTTTAAAAATCAACTAAAATCCACTGGACACCGGACTAGTCCATTCATGGACCCGACTAGTCCGGTCAGCTTACTGGAATGCACCGGACAAGTCCGGTTTAAAACCGGACTAGTCTGCTCATGTTTCTGTTGTCCTCTTTAGAGGACTGCGGACTAGTCCCTCCATGGGACAGGACTAGTCTGCTAAACTTTCTGGAACCCCACTTCACATAGCACCAGACAAGTCAGATTTTAGACCGGACTAGTCCGCTTAGCCCACTGGAAGTAGACCGGACAAGTCCGATCATACACCGGACTAGTCCGGTATTAGGTTTTACAACGATAACTTTTTGGAAACCATATAAATTGGTGATCCACGGCCTTCCAATTGAATAACACGACTCACACTGCTAGAAACTCAAACCCTAGTGCCGCCACCTGTCACAAGAGCCCAAAAAACACATCTCCCCACACATGTAAGGTGCGAAAAAGGTGAAAATTAATTAAACACATGGATTTGGGATTGGGAGATCGTCGTTCCTTCGTTGTGAGCTCTTGGGGTTTGATCTCTCTACACTCATATTCTGCATTGTAATCTTTTTGAGTGTATTTGATCGCTTTTTCATTGTAATTCTCGTGGGAGCCCTCAACGTGAGGTTGACCCACAAACTCGGTGATTACCCGTGCTACTTGAGTCAAGTCGGCCTTGTGTGGTTACTTGAAGAGGGAAAGGGTTAGAGACCCGACTCTGTGTGAGCTTCCTCAACGAGGACCTAGATCTCTTGGTGAGATTGAACCTTGGTAAAATTTGTGTCTCACGTGCCTCTTTATTTTTGTTGATTAGAACATCTAGTTGCTAAACTTCATAATTTGAATTGCTAAGTTTCATTCACGGGCATAACCACACCTCACATTGCAAACTCAAAATAAAATAAATGTTATTCTTATTTCTGCTGCTAAACAAGTTAATTTTCCTAAACAACACTTAATACAATCTACACACTTCAGGCACACCGGACTAGTCCGCTCACACAACCGGACTAGTCCGGTCAAGCAAGTTTTTGACAACTACATTAAGTGTGCAGGAAACTCTGTAAGTCCTATTCACCCCCCCCCTCTAGGCCACATTCAGGCGTGCCAACAAGGGTCGCAAGAAAATGGAATTTTGACATGACCCCACGGTCTTGTCGAGCCAGGATCACGCTGAGGGGTGCTACGTTGCACAGCACCGGATAACACACATCAAAGGTACAAAGTGGAAGCAAAGTTTTATTACATAAAGAGGTTTATGAACATTTTTACAACAAAATAGTACACTCCACACTCACGGGCGTAGACTAAGCATTGAGTTCACGTTCAGCCCGTGAACGTGTCCCCACTAGCACGCACACACACTAACACAGCGGCGTGCACGACTCCCACTCGACGGGGTTCCCCTGCTAGGATTCTGTCTCCTCCTTGGGAGTCCTTTCCTCATAGAACCCTGCAAAAGCTTCAAACACAAGCAGTGAGCACGAAGGCTCAGCAAGACTGACCCGTCTCTCCTATACATGGAACTTCTACATGATGGTTGATAGGTTACATGAGGTAAAATAAGTTGCAAAGGACTCGCCTATTTAGTGGAACCTTACTTTCAAGTTTTAGCAGCAGGTTGTGAAGACTTTACGCAAAGGCACATGAGAGAGCCGCAATCAAACAAGAAACACATTTCTCTCATGTACTTCGCCCAAAGTTGAAAAGAACTTTAGTTAGCTCTAGACTACAGCAAATCATTTAACAATCAAGTCCATCTTTCAATAAGCAACATTTTAACATGTAACTAGCCTGTTCTTTCTACGTCACGGTACAGTGAACAAGTGATACTCACTGACCGCGAGGGACGGCGATTATAATCGATTTACACCTGCAAGGTTACCCGAATAACCCGTCACGTATGCCCGTACTCGATGTTGCCTACGGAAACCATCACGGACGCCGTACGCAACCACCTTTCACCCGTTAGCCAAATGTTGAACCGGTCCAATCGTCCCGAGCAAGAGGTCTCTGCACGCGCATCTCAGTGCCGCCAGCCGATTTACACCTCGAGCTCTCAACCTACCCTCTGAACGACCAGCTATGCCTCAACACCCAGCTACCCGAGTTACATCGGTTTCCCGGTTCCCATATAGCCGGTAGGTATTTGGTACTGTTTTAGCTTGTTCACCAGGCCCGCGCACGGCTCGGTCCTCAATCGACCCAAGCGGAGCTATAGCACCCAGGCCCCAAAGTCCTGCTGCCCTTACTCTCCGCTCGGTCTCATTTTTCTTGCCATGTGTTTCATGTGCTATCTCTACCCGTGTCGAGTGCCTCTAGCCTATCCTCGCAAGTAGTTCCAACTACTCGACTTGTACTGAGTCCTACACCATCTTAGCATTGCAGTAGCTAACAGGGTTTTCAATCCTAATCCCAACCCATGGTTTTCTTGGCTATGCATTTGGGTTTTCAAACAAGACTCTAATGCAAGAATTAATGGTACTCAATGTAAGTTATCAAAACAATAAAAGTTTGTAAAGAGGTTAATGCAAACCGGAGCTTGCCTTGCTGCTCTTGGTCGTAGGCTAGCTGCTCTTCCAGAGTAACGAAGTCTAAGACTTCGGGTTCCTCCTCGACCTTAGCGACTACATGAGATGACAAGTACATGTATTAATTTAAATGCATTTGATTAAAATTTAAACTTGTGAAGTTTGTAAGTCTCACTAGACAGACCCGATGACTATGAAATTTTTACTGTGGTTTGGTTACAACATAAGCAGAGACTTGGCCAAGTTTTAGTTGCAGCAAAGCTCAATTGAGCTCTCCACAAATAATTATGCACTTGACCTTAATTGGAGCTCTTATGGTGTTCTAGGAATTTTCATGGAGCAAGCTATGACTTTCTGGAAACTAGATTTTCAGAGGGTTCTGATGGAGTTGGTCTAACTTATTTTGAAGGTTCCTAGCTAAAGGTATGAGCTAAACAATTTCAGAGAATTCTGAAAATGTTTCTGAACATTTTCTATTTTCTCTGGAACAGTTTTACTAATCACACAATTAGGTGGACCAAATGAGCTCAAATGGACCTGAAATTTTTATGGTAGCTCAGGGATATTTTGGTGAACATCCCAGCAAAATTTCAGAATTTTCCTCTAAAGGATTACCAGTTAAAATTCTAAACAGTTTAAATTTTGAAGAATTAATTCTGGAGAAATAAGGATTTTCATGAAGTGAAACTTGATTTGCTGGAAAGTACTCAGAGAGCTGAATCCAACAAAATTTGGTTCACTCGATTTGGAGTTTCCTATCCAAAGTTATGAGGATTTGAAGTTTTAATGAAATCTGAAAAATTGGGGAAATGTTTAAATCTGCCGGTGGGACCACGGTTACACGTGTTGGGCGCTGAGGCGATGGAACACCGGGGTCCACGGAATTTTGCACGCCAGCACACTGGATCCGAGCCGCAGACTGATCCCAGATTTAAAATCCGAGCCGCCGACACATGGGCCACCCGGCTTCTTCTACCTCCCGACGCCCGCGTTCGACCGCCGCGACGCCTCGCCGGAGAGCTCGCCGGCAGCCTCTGTGGTGCTCCAAACTTCATGATTCTGGCCGCCTTTGCCTAAGTTCACTCGGGGAACACGATTTTGGGCTCAGTTCGTCATGAAAATGGCCGGCACACGGTCGGCGACGAGCGGCAGCTTCGGAAGAACTTCGGCCGTGTCGGCCGACCTCCCTAGCACCCCAACCGACCGAGCAATCGTCCGGAAAGCATCAGTGGTCCTTCAGGAACCTCGGCATGGGCTCGAAGCAGCTCGGGGGAGGTCCGAAGTAGGCTCCCACCGTGCGCCCGATGCTTCCCGCAGGATCCGCCGTCGGCAAGCTTCGAAATACGCCGGTTACAGGGGTTCTCAGGCTAAGGGTTGTGATGGAAACTTGTGCGCTACCAAGTCTAGTCTGTGTAGGAACGGATTGAGACTCTCTAACCCTTCCTAGGGCGTGAATTTGACAGAACCGCATCCGAAGGTCGGTCTGTACCGAGAAAGGGGAAAACTGGAAATTCATTGCCGGCGATCAAGCCCTCGGGCTGTGGCTCGGGGGTGAGCATTGCCGGCTCCTAACGCGTCCAGGGACACCTTAGCTCGGGCGTGACAACCTCCCGGTTGGGCTGTCCATGGGAGCCCGAGGTGCGGTGGACTCAGTTCACTACAAAGAGCTCTCGGTACAGTTGAGATCATCCGGGTTAAGCCGATTTCCAGCAACGGGGAAGGAGAAGGGGAGTCCCTAGTACCTTGTCGTAGCTTTGAAGGGAGTGGGGAGGCTGTGATCGCGGCTGTCCGATCAGTTCCGAGCGATCGGCAGTGAGGCGGCGTTTCTTGCGCGAGGAAGCAGAAAGTGCGCTGTTCTCCCTCTGATCAGGGCGGCCGCGGGGATAAGTAGGGAGCGAGGCGGTTCAGTAGGTCGGGGCGGCAAGCAGCTGCTGTCCCGCTCGCGCCTTCGCCGTGTCGGCTGCTCGGTCCGGCGCAAGAACCCGAGTGCAGTCTTCAGTCGGCTAGTGGCTGACATGTGGGTCCCCTTTCCCTTTTAACCTCTGAACTTAACTCTCTATTATTGTTGTAAACAGTAATCCCCACAATGCCCATGGTGATTTGAATTATCTACCCCTGAGCCATTTGAATTGGTTAGAATTCAAATTGGGTTTAGTTTGACTAAATTTCAGCACATATTTTTGAAATTCAAATAAAGTTTGAATTTGCTAAACTTAGCTCATGTCAAGATAAACTCCAAATGGAGTGAAAATGGGTGTGTGAGCTCACAAAAATGTGCTGAGTGAGAATATGCTTCCCATTTTTGAATTCATGGGATGAAAACAGTTTGAATTTGAATTTGAGTTCAAACCACCCTCTTTCTAGCTATACCCAAAAAGACTTCAAAAAGGTTTTGAATTTGGGTAAAACTTGGCATGGACATCCCTAGCAAGGTGAAGGAGTTTCTCATATGTCCTGCCCCTATGATGCATGTGGGAAATGCCACTTTTGCATTTTGTGAGTTTATCTTCTAATGAGCATTTTGATGGTGGTTACTTGCTCTTCAAATGTGTTCATCAACTTTCTTCAAATGAGGTGTGTGTGTGTGTGTGGTGATGAACACTTGAATATGTGCCAAAAACTTAGGCCCTTACATTCTTCCCCCCTTAAAAGAATCTCGTCCCGAGATTATAAGGTAAAAATGAGAGAGAGGACGGTGGAAAATTACTGGATATACGACGTGAAAAAGTCGGGGTAGTTAGCGCGAAGAAATCCTTCGCTCTCCCATGTCGCTTTGTCCATGGAGTGATTACTCCATAGAACCTTGTAGAACCACAACGTACGGTTGCGCGTGGTTCGGGCCTTTTCATCAATAATCTGAACCGGTTCCTCCCGATATGTGAGATCCGGTTTCAGTTCTTCTATATCCTACAGCTGAATGGTAGTTGATAGCTTAAGACACTTCCTCAGCTGGGAAATATGAAAGATGTCGTGCACACCAAAGAGTGCTTCTGGTATTTCAGCCGGTATGCTACTGATCCACATCTTTCGGTAATCTGAAATGGACCGATGAATTGGGGTGCCAACTTTCCTCTCACCCCGAATCTGTTTACGCCCTTCATTGGAGATACACGTAAGTATACGTGATCCCCGACTTCGAATTGTAGTGGGCGCCTTCTCCGGTCCGCATATTGCTTCTGTCAGGATTGGGCGGCTTTTAGGTTCGCTTGAATCATCCGAACCTTTTCCTCCGCGTTACTGACAAGGTCAATCCCGAAGGTAACCCTTTCGCCAGACTCACACCAATTTAGTGGTGTGCGGCATTTCCTCCCATATAGCGCCTCGTAAGGCGCCATCTTGATGCTGGCTTGATACCCATTGTTGTACGAGAACTCAGCTAACTGCAAGTGATCATCCCAATTCTTGCCATGGTTGATAGCGCAAGCTCGTAGCATATCTTCTAGAATCTGATTTACCCGCTCGGTTTGCCCATCCATCTGCGGGTGGTACGCTGAATTACAGATCAGCTTTGTCCCCAACGCAGCGTGTAGCTGCTCCAAAAAATGGGACACAAATAAAGTGCCCCGATCCGATATGATGGTATGGGGTACGCCATACAAGCATAGGATCCGCGAGATATACAGTTCAGCGTACTTCTTGGCGTTGTAGTTGGTGTTGACCGGGATGAAATGGGCAACTTTGGTGAGCCGGTCGACGATTAACCACACAGAATGATGTTTCTTAAAAGTGGTGGGCAAACCGACGATGAAGTCCATGCTCACGTCCTCCCACTTCCAGGCAGGAACGCCCAGTGGTTGTAGCAGTCCCGGTTTCCGCATATGATCTTCCTTCACCCTTCGACATATATCACACTCGGACACGTACTTGGCGATCTCCCGCTTCATCCGTGTCCACCAAAACCTGCTTCTGAGTTCTTGATACATTTTGTTGCTGCCGGGGTGAATAGAAAATTTTGACAAGTGAGCCTCATTAAAAAATTTCTTCCGTAACTCCGGGTTATGGGGTACGACGATCCGGCCCTTGAACCATAAGACGTCATCTCTGTCTTTCCGGAAACACTTCAGCTCCCCACTGTCTACACGTCTCTGCAAATGCGACATGCCCTTGTCATGTTTCTGAGCTGCCGCTATCTCTTCATGGATGGTGGGGATCAAAGCTAAGTTGTAGAGAGCTCCATGTGGAATCACATGCAGTGGTGGTTCGCTCTCTTCCAACGGTGTGATAGTCAGATTGTTGACGTGTGACTTGCGACTCAGCGCATCCACCACTACGTTTGCTTTGCCGGGGTGATAATGGATCTCTATTTCATAATCCTTTATCAACTCTAACCATCTTCGCTGCCTCATGTTCAGCTCCTTCTGAGTGAATATGTACTTGAGGCTCTTGTGGTCGGTATATAAATGTACGAGGTTACCGAGTAGGTAGTGCCTCCACATTTTAAGTGCAAGTACCATGGCAGCGAGCTCCAAGTCGTGAGTTGGATAATTCTGCTCATGGTTTCTAAGCTGTCGTGACTCATATGCGACCACTCTTCGGTCTTGCATCAGCACACATCCGAGCCCAATGCCGGATGCATCACAGTACACATCAAACGGTGTTGTTGTGTCTGGCTGCGCCAAAACCGGTGCAGATTTTAGGTTCTTCACTAATGCCTTGAATGCTGCTTCACATGCTGGACTCCAAACATATTTGGTAGCCTTCTTCAGCAGCTCTGTCATAGGCTTGTCAATCTTCGAGAAGTTCGAAATGAACCTCCGATAATATCCCACGAGTCCGAGGAAACTCCGTACCTCGTGAACAGTTCTCGGGGATTTCCAATTCAGCACTTGTGTGATCTTGCTCGGGTCTACAGCGATGCCCTCCGCTGAGATGATATGCCCGAGAAAAGGCACTTGCGATATCCAGAATTCGCACTTGCTGAACTTCGCGTATAGCTTGTGATCCCGCAGCCGTTGCAAGACTATACGCAGATGCTTCTTGTGATCTTCCTCCGACTTGGAATATACCAGTATGTCGTCGATGAAGACCATGACAAACTTGTCCAGCTCCGGCATGAATACCGAGTTCATCAAATACATGAAGTGAGCTGGAGCGTTGGTGAGGCCGAAGGACATGACCAGGTACTCATAAAGTCTGTACCTCGTCGAGAACGCCGTCTTCGGAATGCCCTCAGCCCGTATCTTAATCTGGTGGTATCCGGATCTTAAGTCCATCTTGGAAAAGATCTTTGCTTCGACCAACTGATCAAACAACATGTCGATCCGTGGCAACGGGTACTTGTTCTTGATGGTTACGGCGTTTAATGGATGATAGTCCACGCAAAGCCGTAACGTCTCATCCTTCTTCTTCACAAATAATGCCGAACAGCCCCATGGCAAGGAGCTCGGCCTAATAAAACCCTTCTCCAGCAAGTCCGTTAGTTGAGTCTTCAGTTCAGCCAATTCCTTGGGTGCCATCTTGTACGGCCTTCGGGATATTGGCATGGTTCCTGGTGCAAGTTCAATCTTGAACTCCACCTCTCTATCGGGTGGCATCCCCGGTAAATCATCCGGGAACATGTCAGGGAACTCTCGGACCACTAGAATGTCTTCCAATCTGATAGTTGTGGATTGATAGACGCTTGGAAGTTTTATTTCTGGACTGTCCAGAAATAAAGAATGAGATTCGTGCACTTTTGAGTTCAAGTGCACGATTCGGAGGACGGTGTCTAAAACAGCGCCGTGGCGGGTTAACCACGACTTTGGCCCTCAAAAATTATGAGAGACGTAGGGTACACTCTACCCACTAAGCATAATAGCGCTTTTGGGACCATCATGCTTGCTGAAATTTTCCCACCCGGTGAACAGATCACATATGGACTGTCGGTGGGTAGCATTTGCAAGCTGTACTTAGCAATGAAAGCTTGGCTAATAAAGCTATGTGTGACGCCTGAATCAAATAGTACTATGGCGGGATGCTGGTGGAGTTGGAACATACCCGCAAGGATTGGCTCTCCCTCCGGCACGTCCTCTATGGCGAGTTGGTGGACAGTGCCGGGCCTAGGGTTTTCCCGCCGCGCATTAGTAGGGTTCCGGGGCTGATTCCTCCCCGGAAACTGTGGTTCAACTCCGCCGCCTTCCCTCTCAGGGCAACTTCTGGCGAAGTGTCCTGAACGACCACATTTGTAGCATGTGGCCGCTGCTGGTCCGGTGCTTGGGAGACGAAAGCCCAGCATGCGCTGCTGAGGTGCATACGCACGCGGCATCGCCCGCTGCTGCTGTTGTTGTTGCGGAGGTGGTGCTGGCAGTGCTGGCCTGAAGGCTGGTGAAGAATATGGCCGACTGCGGAACGGCATCGGCCTCTGTGGTGGCTGCCAACGTGGACCCGATGGTGGGCGATTCACCATCCGGAATTTCTGAGAAGAACCGCCTCCTTCTCCGCTGCTTTGCGGCGCACTTCGCTTTCTTTCTACCGCTGCTAACTCCTTGCCGGAGTCCTCCTGAACAATCGCAGCATCAATTATGTCGTTGAGGCTGCCGCGATTGAACATCGCCAGCTTGTCCTTCAGGAGCAGGTTAAGCCCCTGGTAGAAGTGATCCCGCCGCTTCTCATCGGTATCGGCGTGATACGAAGCATAGAGCGCGAGATCATTGAACGCCCTGGAATATTCCAGCGTGTTCCGGCTCCCTTGTTGCAGGTGTAAGAACTCCTGCGTCTTCCTCTTCATGAGACCCGGCGGTATGTGATAGGCCCTGAAGGCCGTCCAGAATTCCGTCCAGGTCATAACTCGGTCAGTCGGCTGCGAAGCACAGTAGTTCGACCACCACGCGCTCGCGGATCCCTGGAGCTGCTGGACCGCGACCTGAGTCTTGCGCTGCTCACTCACTTGGAGCAGCCCGAACTTCATTTCCATTGTGCGGAGCCAGTTGTCCGCATCGAGGGGTTCATCCGCCCTTGAGAATACCGGGGGATGAGTCGCTAGAAAGTCACGGTAGGAGCTCTGTTGATGCTCCTCACGATCATGATGCCTCTCTGGTCGAGACGTATTTGCAATAAGGGTCTGCAGCAACTCCGTGTGCTGCTGATGAGAACCCGCCATTGCCGCAACAATGTCGGCCAATGTAACCGTTGGCGATGGCGGTGGCGGTGTTTGTTGTTGCTGTTGCTGTCCCGAGGAGTCCTCGGGAGGCTTTTGGGATGTTTCTCCCCCTTGACTAGAACCCCCAACGTCTGGGTTGGCACGAGTATGCGTCATTCTGAAATTCAAAACAGCAGCGATCAGCACATGTCATACATAAAATTCCATATGCAACAGTAGGTATTAAAGTGACGCATGAATAATTTGCACAACATTCACATATATTGATATAGCATAAACTTTATACAAGATACATTATTATTGGGTCTCCGAGAAGTCGTGCTCATGTCATCACTACCTATACATACACTACTGCCTACACGACATGTCCCTGGTTACAAAAGTTTGGGTTACTCCACTCTGGTTGCCCTACTTGGCAACGGTAACCCCCTTCTCGGAGTAGAACTCGACCTCCTGTGGGTCGTCCTCCTCCGGTACCTCTGCTGGTGGCTCTGGATCTACAACCTCCTCTCCCATCTCAGGTTCTCCCATTGCCGGAAGACCCAAGACCACCGGTATACCCAATACCGGAGGTACGAGGTCCTGCAACGCATGTACCTCGTCCATGGCCTGGTTGTAGTCTTCTTCCCAGCCTTACCCTTCCTCAATAGCGTCATCCCGCTCTTGAGTAAGGACCTCGTTCTGCTGGGTCAAAGCCTGCACTTGCTCTTGCAAAGCCGTGATATCGACGCGGCTTTTCTTCTTCGCCTTCTTCAGACGATGCAACTGATTATGCTGTTCGTTCAGTCGCTTGATCATCGGAAGGAGCACATTGCGGAGTGCGCTGTGAGCAATCTCGAAGTGGTCTCCACGGCTGGTACTTTCTTTAAGTCTTGCAGCAAGACCCTCTGTATGGACAGCTTGGTTGTCCATTACGGCCTTTCCTGCTTTCAATTGGAGGCTGAGGCTCGCCTCCGCGGGGTTGTACCTTGGGCAACCCGGATCTGTTGCCTCCATATACCTCCCTTCCCACACGTGATTAGCCCGTCCTTCCACCGGAACGATCGCGTATGGAGTGCCCTCCATAGCTCTCACGTGTAGCTGGCAGAAACGCGACATGGTGTCGCGGGCTGCCACCTGCCACATTCCCTCCGGTTGTCTACCTCTCACCGTAATGGTGAACGGCGCCCAACCGGGTGGCGTAGGCCCTGCAGGAACTTCGACATGGATCGTCCACGTCTTGTTCCCCTCCTCACCTTCTTCTTTGGCAACATACTGCGGCATCTTATCATACCCGAAATATTGAAGCATTTGCCTCAACGTTTCCGAATAGCCGCTGCGGTGAGAACAGTGGGGTACCACCCACCCGTTCTCCAACTGTCTATCCGCTGTCATCTGTAAAAACGTATTTGAGAAATGTCAAATATTTATTTGAACAGTAAACCATTGAGTTATAACATAAAACATGTCATTGAACTCATAAGACTTGGAATCATAGTTCAAATTTAAACAAATTTGACTGCTGATCTGCTGTCCAACATGACAGCCCTGACCAGTTTCCATTTCAACCTGATTTAGGCCATGCTAAAGCAAAACCAATTCTGGAGCTCAACATAAAAGTTAAAGCTAACTTCAATAGCTTTCCATAAAGTATTTGCTTGGCCTAAGATCTATCCTGGTTCAAAAGTTACGAGATGTCGAAGTTGATAGAATTTCTGGAGAAAATTGGACAGCACCTCCCTGCTTGAGGTACTGATTTGATCCAAGAATTCCAGTTAATTATACTCCCAATCTGTGACGCCCTCAATTCTGTGGAAAACCACGGAACCGAGAACTGATGCATATGTGTGCCCAGGATGTTCATCACACATATACACATCATCCACAAACTGAATTTTAGAATATATATAACCACGAATAACAGAGTTTATTACAATGTCTCATGAGTCTTGGACTCATGCTCACAGCGGAAGTCTCAATCTAACAGTGGAAGTCTTTATTCTAACTAATGCGGAACAATCTAAGCAGCAGCTCCATCTCTACTTTATCCCCACAGGCAAGGTTGAGGACAGATTACACGCCTAATGCTCCACTTGATCTTCATAGTAATCCTCTCCTGTTGCTGATGATGAAATAATAATGCAAGTTTGAGTACAATGATGTACTCAGCAAGTGCGGAAAAATATGATATGTAGCTCACAACAAGGTAGTTATAAAAAGGTTCATTGCAGAAAGCAAAGTTATTTATCAAAACCATGATAAAATAGCAACTTATCTTTAAGCGAATGTAATCCCAACATGTACTCAAATACCAATCATACCTCCATTATGTTCATTACCTTTCATATCCCAACCAGACATTAATCAACCTCATTCTTGCTCACGAATACCTCCTCGTATTTGCTACCATCTCACAAATACCATCTCGTATTCGCTACCATTTCATCTCATAAATAACTTTCGTCTCAAATCGTCCAGTTTTGTTGTCATGACTCAACAGTCATGCAACCCATCTTATCACCCGGACTCAACAGTCCCGAAAACAAAACCAAAACCAAACCATAACCAAAACCATCCAAAGTCATCCCAACTAATCATGGAAGTTGGTCAGGCGCTCGTGACCGTAAGCTCGGCTATCATGATAGTTTTAAGACTCTGTAGAGTTTGCACCTCCTTACCCACAAGTTTGTGATTTCGTCACCCGTCGGCGACTGCAGAACCTCCATTATACCAGTACACAACCGTCGGTGTATGGCCAAGAGATCACAAAATAGCCTTTACAAAAGGGTTACTAGATGTATGGACTCACTAAGGTTTCACCGGCAGGCTAGAATCTCCAATTCTCCCACCCATGGGCCCCCTCTTGTGCCATGCAGTTCCCAGGGCAGTCCTCACTCGACTCCCATTCCCCGCGCCTTCCACGGTCCATAACAATCTAGCAACTTAACTAATTACTCAGCTAAGTCACACCCATACTTGGCCTTGTGGTGGCACTATTATCCTGGCATGTGCTCGCATGAACCGGTCCATAGATCTACGGCAAGTAAACCACCATCTCATGCTACCTCATTCACAAACCCAGTCTTGCCTAGATCTCCCTCCGATCCATGTTCATTAACAACATCAGTTTCTCATTATCGTTACGAGTGCAGTTAGCTAGACACATCTATCTCGCTTCCCAATCCCATGGACTCAGCGAAGCATAAAAGTAAAAACCATACCCGACTCATAAACTTCCCTGGCGACAAGGGTGGTTTAACCAAAACTAGTAAACTCCTATAAAAGGGTTTCCCATCATGTTTGACTCAGCACACACACCTTTTCGCAAAACAAAACAGTTTTTCCCAAAACATAGGATCAATATGGTCAAGGGGCACTTGCCTTGTTCTGGCGGTTCCGGTTGCTCTTGGATCTCGAAACCTTATTGTTGCAGCTCATCGTAGACAGCTCCCTGAGCTTGTCCTTCTATACATGATTACGCGCATACAAGATCCACAGCATTCAATATCATGCATAAACTTTAACTAGAAGCGATGATGCATATGCATGCTATCCTATTATCAGTTTTTATTAGATCAGTTTGTATGTATTCTTGCATGGTTTGCATGGATTTTATGATGAACAGAGGTGTTCGGATCAAATGCAGACGTGGTGATGATCTTGTCTTTAGATCAACCCGATCAACAAGTGATCTGTCCACAAGAAAGCTTTTGTTCAAAAGGAATCGAAGAACAGATGCAAAGAAAACACGATGATGTCGTAAGGTGATATTGGAGACCTACCTTATGCTCTTCTGGGTCTCGGGGTCCTTGTCTTAGCAAGACAGATCGTTGGGACTCTCTTCCGGCGATCTTCCTCAACTGAACTCCGGCGATGGGCTTACTCAGCGAGTTGGGGCTAGGGCTCTAAGTCGTCGGCTCAGGAGGTGGAAAAGAAGTTCGTGGTTTCGGCCAAAGGTTCTGGGTTTTATTTATAATTGGGAGAAGAAGAGTCCTAATCTGATTGTATTTCAAATAAGAGTCCTATTCAAATTGTTGTTGAATCCTAACAACTTATCTTTAGTTGATTTGGTGCGGTAACATTGTGGAATTCATGTCAGTTTCCTCTCCGTACCGGTATTTCCACGCGTACAGAATCCAAAAACCGCTCCAGAACTCGTTACCTCCTCGGTGATGAGCTCCGGAAGCTCCACGTGTCCACCGGGGCCTGGTCTCCCCCTTTTTGCAGAGACAAGCTCCGGTTGTGCCGCATGTCAAGCGAGCGAGACCTCCCTCTCTCCGGAGGTGAGCTCCGCGTGCGCCACGTATCCTGGCTGTCGGGACCTCCTCTCTATTCGGAGGTGGCTCTGCGCACGCCACGTGTCAGTGCCGGACCTCCCCTCTCTTTAGAGGTGGCTCCGGGTGTGCCATGTATTCTAACAGCGCCAGACTTCCTCTCTTCTCAGAGACGAGCTCCGAGGTTAACACGTGTCCAACAGTGACGGACCTCCCGGAGATAAGATCCGGTGGTGACACGTGTCCTATAGAACCGGACCTCTCGGAGGTGAGCTCCGAGATCGACACGTATCCCGCGCGACTGGTCCTCTGATTTCCGCGGTGACTAGCTCCGAAGGTGACATGTGTCCTGCAGCTGGCCTTGCTTCTCCGTATAGGCTAGCTCCGGGGGCAACACGTGTCCCGCGGGATCGGACCTCTCCCCCTTTGCGGAGATGAGCTCCGAACATGCCACGTGTCCAGCGGGCCGCGAGAGTTGTCTTCGGCACTCTTGGCGAATTGGATTCGGCTCTTTTTGGCTATCTTTTTGATATTTTCTCTGTTCCCACTTCTTTTAAAATGTTTTCTCTTCATGAAACATGAATACATGCAGAAACCAGAAATGAGGGTGTCACACAATCTGACAAAACTTTCTGTTACAAAGTTGTAACCCATCTCATAAACTTTTCAGAACTACCTCATTTTCTATTTTTGGATTTTTATGCAGGAAGTTATGCTCAATTTACAGAGAGTTAGAGAGAGTATTTGCTCTGCCCTGTTTTCTGGACAGTTCTAACTCTACTGCATCTTTCGATTGGTTAAGGGATGAAACACCTCTGGACCCCAACAGAAAAGTTGTAAAGCTCTCCCAAAGCTTTCCAGAAAGGTATCGTATGACCCAAACCTCGAAAGAACTCAACCTCTAACCTCTGTTTAACTTCGGCCTTAATTCAGCTAAAAACAGGGGACTCTGTCCTTAATAGCCTATAAGTTGAAAACTTGTTAACTTTGAATATCCTGATTAAGGGAAGGAGTTACATCAAGTTTTAATGCTTTGGATTAAAACTTTCAAGTTTTACAATGAATTTGCTCATTTAGTGGGGTGTGACATTGATGCGTTGTAAAAGCCCAAGAAAAGGGACTTGCAAAAACTTTTCATCACCTCACAACACCACAGTTTTGTGGTGAATATCTTGTGAAGAATTGTGAAGAGCAAGTAACCTCCATCAAGAGGGCATTAGTTCAAACTTTCTACACATATGACAACACATGAGAGGGTGATTCAAAACTGTTGCATTCAAATTCAGGGTTGCAGCAGCTAACACAAGGATCAAAGTGCATATTTGGATTCCTTAGGTCCAAATTAGTGGGGAGGCAAAGTTTCAATAATTTTTTAAAAGGTTTGCGACCCATTTTTCCCAAAAAGGATCCAAATGTGCAAAGAATTCAAATATACATTTGAACTTGGGGGAAATTTGCCCAACCATGCAAATGTAGGTCAGTTTGAAACTCCAAACATTTGAATTCATCCCTTGCCAAGTTTTGGAGATCTTTTGAGGGGTGGGGGAGCACTGACAAGTGGGTCCCACATGTCATTGGGAAGGTTAAGAATGCACAAGGATCAATAGCCTTAGGGGCTAAGTGTTGCACTCGGAACAGAGCCGAGGCTCCACCGTGACTCACCGAGAAGCGCCGGGTGCCACCTCCTGCTCTCCCCTCGTGCGCTGGCGAGCTCCTCGTGGGGGCGCAGTAACTCCCAGCCATGCCCCAGCTTGCCACAGCAACGAGCCGATCCCCAGCCACCATCCTCTCGCACGACAGAACGCTGAGGAGCCACCGCTGTGATCAAGTCACTCGGGAGCGATCTTCTCTCGCGTACAAACGTCAGCAACTCAGCAAACCAGCACCCCCAGACCTCCCATGTCCTCCCCGCACCAGTTCCACTCGAGCTGAGCCCCCACCGCCCGAGCAAACGGCGTTCTTCGCGGCGGCCAGGAAGAACCGAGCAAAGGAGCTTCCGTGGGCAGCTCGGCAGAAGACTTGTCATGGCCGGGCCAGGACGGTTTTGGACGCGTCTAGGCTCCACGCTGCTTGACCCCAAAGCCTAGGACCAGTGACCGATCATCGCCGGCGAATTTCACAAAGCACTTCCAGCCGGTGCAGAACTACCTTCGGGTAAGAAACCCACAAATTCCCGACATATGCTTGCTTAGAGTTTATCAAACTGCACTCACAGGAGCTAGACTTGACGGCGCCCAAGTTTGCTTCGCAACCCTAGCTTAATTTTGGCTGTAGCCGGCGTATTTCCCGGTTTTCCAACTGCGGTTATGGCGGGAAGGGTCGGGCTCACGGTGACGGCTAGGTTAGAGCTCTTTCCGAGCCCTGGCATGGCCTTGTCGACTTTCTCTTAGATCCCCCGGTGCTGTAGAACCCTTCCACCGAGGTTTTGGCGGGCTGAGTTGGCCGGGTGGCATAACCGAAGTGAGTCCGAGCAACTGCACCGTCGCCGGCTAGGTTAGGGCCACCGCCGGCCGTTGCAGTCGGTGTCATCGTGTTCAGCGCACGAAACTAGGCCCTGGCGGCGAGGGAGAGCTCAAGAGTCGGCCGGGCGGAAAGTATCAGCGTGGCTCCGGCGAGCCCGGCGGCGTGCGGGCACGGGAACGCGAGGAGGAAGACGTCCGCGGGCCCCACGTGTCAGCAATGGGAAGTTTAAAACCCAGATCTACTGCGGCCCCGGGATCAAGTGTTACTGCACGGGAAGGGGTCTGTAGCCCCGTGTGGCTCAGCTCCAGCGGTGACACGTGTGGGTCGGGCCCACGGTCAGAGTTTAAATTTTTTCCCCGGTTTATTAGAATTTCAGATTTGGTTCAAACTTTAGAACCCCATAACTTTTGCTAGGAAGCTCCAAATTTAGTGATTCGAATTGGGTTGGGTTCATCTTCCCTAGCTCTGTCCAAATATACAACCCAAATTGTATGAAACCCATTAATTAATCTGGAAAATTCTTTAAAGCTTTTCAGAAAAAGAATTTTAGAGGGAGTTTGGTTCATCCAAAAATCCTTAAATTTTGCCAGAATATCCTTTAGGAGGTTAGTGAACCCCTGTAAAAGTTCCAGACCAATTGGAGTTGATTGAACCAGGGCAATTCAGATTTGAAGGTGCTGTGTTCATTTGAATACAGAAACATTTTCAGAGAATTTCCAAAACTTGGAAATTTAGTTCTGAACAGATCTTAGCTCCAAAAATGCTAGGAAAATTCATGCAAACTCTAGGAGATATAATTCAAATTGTAGTTCATTAAGTTGGGCATGAACAGGGGTGTTACCTCAGAATTAATTCTTCTTTGCTTATTTGCTAAGAGAATTATTCTGAGCAAACCACTCAATGAAAAGTGCTAATTGTTGGTCCAGAGGGTTTTCTTGTGACAAGGAACTCCAACAAAAATTCTCAGCTCCATTGGAGATCTGGATCACCCCTTTCCTGTTTAACCACTTGAGGGATTAATATGGAAGAGGGGGAAACCACTTAGCACTTAACCATGTGCTTAGGTCTAAGCCCAATCCACTAAACCCCAGTTCCATTTTAAATTCTTGAACAGAGTTCCAGTTGTTAGAAACTGGTTATTAGAACTAATAGTAGAAGCATTACCATAAACTATTGTGCATATTCATTAATATGTAGTATTTTATTAATGTGTAGTCGCTGAAGGCGAAGAGACTTCGGAAGTGCTGGACTTTCTTCTTCCGGACGAAGACTTAACCCCTGACCAGCAGCAACAAGGCAAGCCCCGGTTTGCATTAAGCCTTTTATAAAGTTTTTACTTTGTTTACATACGTAGTGTGAAGTGTGTATGTGCATTAGGTGTAGGATGGATGAATACCCAACTGCATAACCAGAACTTTTTCCCAAGAGTGAGGGTAGTGTCTAGGGCCTCGAATAGAAAAGCTATGCTTAATGATTCATAGGACTTCGGTACAAGTCGAGTAGTTGGAATCTACTCGCGAGATAGACTTGGGACACATGGGTTCGGTTGAGTGATGTGAGATCACTCTAGTAATGAAGATGAGACTAGGCAGGGGCTAGGGTGCAACAAGAGGAAGTCTTGTGTGCGCGGCCCTGTCCGTGTCGATTGAGGACCGATCCGTGTGCGGCCCACGCTGATCAAGTTTGAACGTACCGAAGGCATATCGGATATATGGGCCCCGATAAACCGATGTAGTCTAAACCTCCGGGTGTCGAGGCATAACGCACCGATTTATAGGTGTAGGCTGAGGGCAGCAAGGTGGAAATCTGCCAACGGGCATAGAGAGATGCTCCGTGTGGGGAACCTCCTGCTCGTTTCGGTGCGACCGGTACGACGTTTGGGCTGTTGGGTGAAAGGTTGTTCCGTACGACATCGAGTGAGCGTGCTGTGCAGCTCCACGGGTGGGTGTACATGACGTGCTCTTTGGGTTTCCCTGCAGGTATATATCGAGTTGATTCGCCGTCCCTCGCGATGAAGAGTACCACTTGGTCACTGAGTCGTGACGTAGGCTAATGTACGAAATATGATGATTCAATATTGCTGCTTGATATAATTGCGTTGCTACATGTGTGCCACCAAATATTGCTTACTAAATTTCAGATTCATGAACTGTTAACTTGTTGCTAAAAGATGAACTAAGGATGAACTTGTAGGCGTGTCCTTTTGCTGCAATATTACTATCCTATGTCATTGTACACCTCATGTAGAGTTTCATGCTTAGGCGAGTCGGTTAAGCCTTGTTGAGCCATCGTGCTCATGGTTGCTGCTTAAGTGTTTTTCAGGTGAGGAGCCACCCACGGACTCGGAGTACGAGTCCACCGGCGAGGGTTACCCTCTGTCGGGGACCATGGCTGAGTGGGAGCCGTACACGCCGCGCTGAGCTGAGACGTGCAGCTAGTGTGGGTTGCCCTAGGGCTGGGCAACCAACTTTTGCTAGATAGGCGGGCGTGAGTTGTACAGAGTAGACTTCCGCTGTGTAGAATAAATACTAGTTTGTAACTGAAGTTTGTACCTGTTTGTACAGTTCAGTTTGTTTTTCCCATGTAATATATTGTGTCCTTATGACGTGTGCTGTCGAGTGTCCAATCGTGCGGCACCACCCTCTGCGATCCTGGATGAGCGGATCCCAGTCCACCACATGCGTCACCAGATCATGTCGGTACTACGTCCTCACAAGGAAAAACCTATACCGGACTTAGCCTGCTTCGTTATTTCAGTAGCATTAAGCGTCACTCGCACACGAATGCTACACGTCTACCGTTTCGTGGTTAGACTACCTGCAGATAACTCACACAATCGTCAGACTCGGCTGCACACCGAGCCCGGTATCCATACAGTTCGTACACCTGGCCGTCATCACTCGCCAGGATGTTCTCAAGCCAAACACGCCTTGAGCTACGTGTTCACGTTACTGACCATGTGACGGGGTCTCCAAAATTGCACCACACACGCCAGGGACAGACGTTGCTCAAATACCCCAAAATGACATGACGAGTCGTAGAGGATATTAAAGCGGGTCGGGTTACCTGCCACTTGTGGGGCTCCACCCTTCAGCTTGTGCGCACTGGTGGACAGCGCTTACGTGCACCCCCCAAGACATAAACGTCCCGAGATGCATGATTTTACGACATAATCAAATAGGTTAGTATGCCACTTTCTATACACTAATAACATCCTTATATGGGCTACTAACTCGTTCGTCACTGGATTTTTGAAAAAGATGACCTTTCTAGTACGTTAAACCTCAAGCGAGCTCTGATACCAATGCTGACACGACCCTGCGGTCTTGTCGAGCTAGGATCACGCTGAGGGGTGCTGCGTTGCACACCACCGGATAACACACATCAAAGGTACAAAGCGGAAGAAAAGTTTTATTACATAAAGAGGTTTATGAACATTTTTACAACAAAATAGTCCAGTCCACACTCACGGGCGTAGACTAAGCATTGAGTTCACGTTCAGCCCGTGAACGTGTCCCCACTAGCACGCACACATAGTAACACGGCGGCGTGCACGACTCCCACTCGATGGGGTTCCCCTCCTGGGGTTTCGTCTCCTCCTCGGGAGTCATTTCCTCGTAGAACCCTGCAAAAGATTCAAACACAAGCAGTGAGCACGAAGGCTCAGCAAGACTGACCCGTCTCTCCTATACATGGAACTTCTACATGATGGTTGATAGGTTACATGAGGTAAAATAAGTTGCAAAGGACTCGCCTAATTAGTGGAACCTTACTTTCAAGTTTTAGCAGCAGGATGTGAAGACTTTACGCTAAGGCACATGAGAGAGCCGCAATCTGTCACACCCGGTTTCTCCGAAGAACAACCGAGTGAATATCACATGTATGCCAGGATCATTTTCTCATACATGTGATGACAAATAGTGAAGCATCATTTATTACAAGCCAGGTGTCGAATATAAATATGTCTTACAAAGCACACGTCTCGATGGACGATAATAAGTTCATAACATGTAAATAAACTAGCAGCGGAATATTATTCTTGCGGGCTCCGTCACAGGCGTTGCCCGGGGGACTCCATGAACCTAGAATCCTTCTTCGGGTCCGAAGTCTTGATCATTAAACACCACATCGTCCCCTTGACCTGAGCAGCAATTTAAACCAACAAATATGCAAGTTTGAGTACCGTGGGTACTCAGCAAGTGTGGGAAAGTTATGTCATGCATGGCTAGAGCAAGGAGAGGTTGAACTCATGGTTAAAGCACTACGCAATTAATACCTATCACCCTAGCTTATTAAGCACCTACATTACTACATAGGTGAAATGGTCCCAATCTCCCAAACCATCATCATAATTAAATAACCATAACATCATTTCTAATGTTAAGCTCCCCGCTTAACATCCACAACTTCCAAAGTCATCATCCTCTAATCATGAATAAGTCCAAGCCGCTCTTGACCGTGAGCACGGCTGTCATGACAGTTTTGACTCTGCAGAGTTTGCACCACTGTACCCACATGTAGTAATTTCATCCCCCGTTGCCGGGTGGACTAAAAGAACCTCCATTATGCCAGTGGCCGCGAACCACATTCACACTTCCCAGGTGTGTAGCCAGGAGTTCACTACAAAGCCTTTACAAAGGGATTCCCGACGAGCGTGGGCCCACTGAGGTTTCACCCCTAACAGCATACAAGAGGCTCCAACCCCGCTGCAGTGGCCCCCTCTTGAGCCTTGCGGTTCATATGGTAGTCCAGCTGACACCTATTCCCCGCACCATCCAACACACCCATACTACGCCAGAGATACACCTAATTAATTGGCCAAGCTGCCCCATCTCAGCATGTGGTTGGCACGGTAAAGCCAGGTTACATGCTCCATGAACCGGTCTTTAGGATCCAGGCAAGTACTAAACACAAACCCGAGTCTCGTGCACCCAGCACCAACCAAATCATCCAACTTGCCTCGATCCCTACCTCTACATAACTCATAATATCTCATTCAAGAGTAAGGTAAACAAGTTGATGATCTCATATCCCACTTATCCCATTCTAAGCATGGCTAAGCATAAGTAATATGAATGAATGACATAATAAAATAAACCCAACCCAAGCTACAAGGAAACAAGATAATGCAATTCTAGGGAAACTTCCTAGCATGGGTGTCATATTTCAATTGACAATGCAAATGATTCTATCTAGACATCCTAGTATAGGATCAAAGTGGTCAAGGACACTTGCCTTCTTCCTGCTGCTCTGGGAATGGATAGTCCTGATCTTGGAAGGGAAGAACTTGCTCTGGGGCAGGTTCTACTCGTTCCAACACACATAGCAAAAGAAAACAACAATCGATAAGACATAGTTCACACTTCCACTCCACACATACATACATATGATAGTCATTCACATTTCTGAGTGTTGTGTTTACTCTAGCTGTGTTGATTTTTAGCCTTCATGCACTTTTAAACATATGTATATGATTTCTAACTTTTGTATTTCAGATTTCTGTTTGCACACTATATATGAATTTTCAATTTGAATAAATTCTTTATATTTAATTAATATACTTCTTAACTACCAAGTTTGCATGGAAGGTATTTTCCTACTCCAAATGGGCTTTCAGATCTTCTACCAAATCCTAAACTGAAATCTTTGGATTTGGAAACTTCATTTATCATTTTCTAGTTATGCATACCTATTTTCCTATATTTTCAGATTTATTTTCTATGCCTAAATGTGAACTTTATTATGAAAATAGTAAGACACATCATCTAAACAGAATAGGTTCTGATCTAAAATATTAAATAATATATTTTTGAACTTCTCCTCTGATGTGAACTAATTTAAATTTATTTTACCAATTTTCAGAATTTTTTCCTAACCTAAAAATGTGTCCCTATAACTAATAAATGTGAATAATCAATTAGACAGATTCATTTCAGCTTAAAATCTACTTTTAACTCATTCTAAAGTTTTCCAAGTGCTAGGAGAGTATAAATTTGAATTTACAATGTGTTTGCCTCACCTTTTTAAATTTAAATCCTAATCACATATTCAATTTTCTGAATTTAATATCATATAGGGTCAAAAAGGTAAATCCACCCTACTACAGGGTCTAATTTATTGTTTCATAAATTTCCAGGGGTCTAGCTACACATAACAGAGAGGTTTTCCTAGTTTTTATTAAGTCCAGGGGCTAAAACTGATTTTTAAATGAATTTACATGAATTTCTAAAGTTCCAGGGGCTAGATCAAAAGTTTCCGGGGCTAGCTCGTGTTTTCCGAGATCCCCAGGGGGTAGCGCGTAAAAATCCTGGCCTTTATAATGAGGGGCTGATGTGGACCGTCCGATTTAAAACAGACGGCTCAGATTAGATCGCCGAATCGGTACGCGAGGGTTTTAATTCTACCGTGCGATTTAAAATAGATGGCGCACAAGCGGCCACGTCGCCCTGACCGTGCGCGGGCGGCGCTGCCCGGCGGCGCGCGGCGGCGGGAGGCGGCGATCTCGCCGGAAAACTTCGGATATTCGTCTATACCTCCTAAAACTGGGATTTCATGGCATAGAACGGTAGAGGGGGGTCCGGGATCTCACCTCGGGGTTTTTCTTGAGCTCGGAGGCCCTGGAAGGCGGTCGGCGTCGAGGTACGAGCTGAAACCGCTGCGGTGCTCGTCGGAGCTGTGCCTAGAGCGCAAACCACCAGTTTTCTGCACCTGCGTGACTCCCCGGAGGCGGTGGGACACGATCGACGCGTTAGATCAAAAAACCCGAGCAAAGATCGAGAGAAAACGGCCGGAGAAGCTCTGGTTCTCACCGGGAGGAAAAACAGCCGATCAGGGGAGAAAAACAGGGCGATGCCGGCGTTTATATAGATGGGGGAGGGCGGCGTGTTTGTTGGGATCGAGCCGGAGTCGTCCGGGACCAGAATTCGGCTGGGGGACGCGGTTTTGCCGGGTAGTTTGGATTCAGGCGCGCGGAGGAGTCCCGGCTGTTGGCGCGAGCGAGAGGTGGGGATGACACACGGGTCCCGCGTGTCAGTGAGAGGGAGAGAGGAGCGCGCGGCTGTGCGCTAGTGCGGGAAATGTTGGGCCGGCCGGTGGGTTTCGGCCCACTGGCCGGGGGGTTTCTTTTTCTTTTTCCTTTTATTTTCTGGTTTGATTTAAATTTGAATTCCAATTTGAATTTGAATTTCTGCACCACATGCAACACGTCCAAAAAATTTTAAATTTCCCTCTTAACAGATTTTGGGGTGTTACGCAATCAAACAAGAAACACATTTCTCTCACGTACTTCGCCCAAAGTTGAAAAGAACTTTAGTTAGCTCTAGACTACAGCAAATCATTTAACAATCAAGTCCATCTTTCAATCAGCAACATTTTAACATGTAACTAGCCTGTTCTTTCTACGTCACGGTACAGTGAACAAGTGATACTCACTGACCGCGAGGGATGGCGATTATAATCGATTTACACCTGCAGGGTTAACCAAATAACCCGTCACGTACGCCCGTACTTGATGTTGCCTACAGCAACCATCACGGACGCCGTACGCAATCACCTTTCACCCGTCAGCCAAATGTTGCACCGGTCCAATCGTCCCAAGCATGATGTCTCTGCACTCGCATCTCAGTGCCGCCAGCCAATTTACACCTCGAGCTCTCAGCCTACCCGCTGAACAACCAGCTATGCCTCAACACCCAGCTACCCGAGTTACATCGGTTTCCCAGTTCCCATATAGCCGGTAGGTCTTCGGTACTGTTCTAGCTTGTTCAACAGGCCCGCACACGGCTCGGTCCTCAATCGACACAAGCGGAGCTATAGAACCCAGCCCCAAGGTCCTGCTGCCCTTACTCTCCGCTCGGTCTCATTTTTCTTGCCATGTGTTTCATGTGCTATCTCTACCCGAGTCGAGTGCCTCTAGCCTATCCTTGCGAGTAGTTCCAACTACTCGACTTGTACCGAATCCTACACTATCTTAGCATTGCAGTAGCTAACGGGGTTTTCAATCCTAATCCCAACCCATGGTTTTCTTGGCTATGCATTTGGGTTTTCAAACAAGACTCTAATGCAAGAATTAATGGTACTCAAAGTAAGTTCTCAAAACAATAAAAGTTTGTAAAGAGATTAATGCAAACCAGAGCTTGCCGTGCTGCTCTTGGTCATAGGCTAGCTTCTCTTCCAGAGTAACAAAGTCTAAGACTTCGGGTTCCTCCTCGACCTTAGCGACTACATGAGATGACAAGTACATGTATTAATTTAAATGCATTTGATTGAAATTTAAACTTGTGAAGTTTGTAAGTCTCACTAGACAGACCCAATGACTCTGAAATTTTTACTGTGGTTTGGTTACAACCTAAGCAGAGACTTGGCCAAGTTTTAGTTGAAGCAAAGCTCAATTGAGCTCTCCACAGATAATTATGCACTTGAACTTAATTGGAGCTCTTAGGGTGTTCTAGGAATTTTCATGGAGCAAGCTATGACTTTCTAAAAACTAGATTTTCAGAGGGTTCTAATGGAGTTGGTCTCACTTAATTTAAATGTTCCTAGCTAAAGGTATGAGCTAAACAATTTCAGAGAAATTCTGAAAATGTTTCTGAACATTTTCTATCTTCTGTGGAACAGTTTTACAAATAACACCATTAGGTGGAACAAATGAGCTCAAATGGACCTGAAAATTTTATTGCAGCTCAGGGATATTTTGGTGAACATCCAGCAAAATTTCAGAATTCCTCCAAAGTATTCTCCAGTTAAAATTCCAAACAGTTTAAATTTTGAAGAATTAATTCTGGAGAAATAAGGATTTTCATGTAGTGAAACTTGATTTTCTGAACAGTACTCAGAGAGCTGAATCCAAAAAAATTTGGTTCACTCGATTTAGAGTTTCCTAGCCAAAGTTATGAGGATTTGAAGTTTGAATGAAATCTGAAAAATCGGGGAAATGTTTAAATCTGCCGGTGGGACCACGGTTACACGTGTTGGGCGCTGAGGCGATGGCACACCGGGGTCCACGGAATTTTGCGCACCAGCACACCGGATCCGAGCCGCAGACTGATCCCAGATTTAAAATCCGAGCCGCTGACACGTGGGCCACCCGGCTTCTTCTACCTCCCGATGCCCGCGTTCGGCCGCCGCGATGCCTCGCCGGAGAGCTCGCCGGCAGCCTCTGTGGTGCTCCAAACTTCATGATTCTGGCCGCCCCTGCCTATGTCCACTCAGGGAACACGATTTTGGGCTCAGTTCATCATGAAAATGGCCGGCACACGGTCAGCGACGAGCGGCAGCTTCGGAAGAACTTCGGCCGTGTCGGCCGACCTCCCTAGCACCCCAACCGACCGAGCAAACGTCAGGAAAGCATCAGTGGTCCCTCAGGAACCTCGGCATGGACTCGAAGCAGCTTGGGGGAGGTTCGAAGTAGGCTCCCACCGTGCGCCCGATGCTTCCCACAGGATCCACCGTCGGCAAGCTTCGAAATACGCCGGTTACAGGTGTTCTCAGGCTAAGGGTTGTGAAGGAAACTTGTGCGCTACCAAGTCTAGTCTGTGTAAGAACGGATTGAGACTCTCTAACCCTTCCTAGGGCGTGAATTTGACAGAACCGTATCCGAAGGTCGGTCTGTACCAAGAAAGGGGAAAACTGGAAATTCATCGCCGGCGATCAAGCCCTCGGGCTGTGGCTCGGGGATGAGCATTGCCGGCTCCTAACGCGTCCAGGGACGCCTTAGCTCGGGCGTGACAACCTCCCGGTTGGGCTGTCCATGGGAGCTCGAGGTGCGGTGGACTCAGTTCACTGAAAAGAGCTCTCGGTACAGTCGAGATCATCCGGGTTAAGCCGATTTCCAGCAACGGGGAAGGAGAAGGGGAGTCCCTAGTACCTTGTCGTAGCTTTGGTGGGAGTGGGGAGGCTGTGATCGCGGCTCTCCGATCAGTTCCGAGCGATCGGCAGTGAGGCGGCGTTTCTTGCGTGAGGAAGCAGAAAGTGCGCTGTTCTCCCTCTGATCAGGGCGGCCGCGGGGATAAGTAGGGCGCGAGGCAGTTCAGTAGGTCGGGGCGGCAAGCAGCTGCTGTCCCGATCGCGCCTTTGCCGTGTCGGCTGCTCGGTCCGGCGCAAGAACCCGAGTGCAGTCTTCAGTCGGCTGAATTCTCTCTAGTGGCTGACATGTGGGTCCCCTTTCCCTTTTAACCTCTGAACTTAACTCTCTATTACTGTTGTAAACAGTATTCCCCACAATGCCCATGGTGATTTGAATTATCTACCGCTGAGCCATTTGAATTGGTTAGAATTCAAATTGGGTTTGGTTTGACTAAATTTCAGCATATATTCAGTTTGAAATTCAAATAAAGTTTGAATTTGCTAAACTTAGCTCATGTCAAGATCAACTCCAAATGGAGTGAAAATGGGTGTGTGAGCTCACAAAAATGTGCTGAGTGAGAATATGCTTCCCATTTTTGAATTCATGGGATGAAAACAGTTTGAATTTGAATTTGAGTTTAAACCACCCTCTTTCTAGCTATACCCAAAAAGACTTTAAAAAGGTTTTGAATTTGGGTAAAACTTGGCATGGACATTTCTAGCAAGGTGTAGGAGTTTCTCATATGTCCAGCCCCTATGATGCATGTGGGAAATGCCAATTTTGCATTTTGTGAGTTTATCTTCTAATGAGCATGTTGATGGTGGTTACTTGCTCTTCAAATGTGTTCATCAACTTTCTTCAAATGAGGTGTGTGTGTGTGTGGTGATGAACACTTGAATATGTGCCAAAAACTTTGGCCCTTACAAATTTGCAATAGAAGATTTGGTTTGGGTGCACTTACGCAAGGAACTATTCCCTGTGCATCGCAAGTACAAATTGCAGCCTCGAGCAGATAGTCCTTTCAAAGTACTTCGAAAGATCAATAACAATGCTTATGAGATTGACCTTCCAAGTACATATGGCGTAAGTACAACATTCAACATCGCTGACCTGTCTCCTTACTTTGGAGAAGAAGAGTCGAGGACAAATCCTTTTCAAGAGGGGAGGATGATGTGGGTATCACAGCAAAAGAGACACATAAACAATCCTACGAAGGACCGATTACACGAACTCGTGCTAAGAAACTTGAACAACAGGTCAATGCTTTCTTCTCTATATTATATTTTAATATTAACGAGAATAATATGCTACCTAAGTCGTGTGATTACGTGATACTCAGGTTTACACATGAAGGAGCATCATTGGCTGCCACGGAGAAGAACCAAGTTAATTCACACTGTCCGATCTGAAAACGGGTGCACTGCAGCTGCCTCAACTTCACGTGTAATTCTGTACCAATCTGCCACGTTACAGGGTGTATAATACACATGGTGTGAAAGCTTATCAAGTCTAATTTCCAACGCAACAAACGGTGAGTCGTTTGGAGTTTCCAAGCTGGAGTTATGGTCAAATTACTAAAGACTGCGCAGATGGTGAGCACACGCGCGAGGACCAAAGACTACTTCGTGAGTTGCTCACTAGCTGGCCCTCCACTTCAAAACGTGGTGAATTCAGTTCACACCTAGCTAGGAGGGTTGTTCCTAGTATAAATAACACCCTTGTGCTCCTGAAAAAACAATCATTGATCATTTGATAAACAATATAATTCTGAGTGCCTTGCACACCTTTGTTCTTCCTGGTTCTTCATGGACTTCTGAAGTGATCCCTCAGGGGTCCCCTAATTCGTGCTCTAGGCTATCGGGACTTTTGCGTCGATAGTTTCCGGGTTTTGGTTCTGCGGTCGTTCGGAGATCGAGTTGAAATCCTCAAGGTTTCGGTGCCTCTCTCCCCGTCGCTTGGTCGCAACCAACCTTGGTTGGTATAAAGCTAGTTATCTTGGATTGTGGTTATGTGGTCGTTCGGAGATCGAGTCAAAATTCTTAAAGACTTCGGTGCCTCTCTTCCCGTCACTTGGTGCATCCAACCTTGGCAGGTATAAAGCTAGTTACCGCTCTGTTTTTCAGCTAGTTACCATTGTTCGTTCCGTTGTCCGATCTTTTCATTTGCCCTTCGTCGTACCTACTTCCATGAAGATCGAGCCACCCCGGGTTATACCCTATCACCAGCACGATTGCAACAACGAGGAGGTGGCTCGGTGGCAGCTCGGTGGCGCTCAGAGGAGCTTCGGTTGACCCGAAGTGAACAGAGCAAAGGAGCCTTCGGTTGCAAGTTACAGTGGCTCAATGATAGGTGGGGTCCACCCTTTTTTCTTGTCAAAAGATCTTCACAAATATCTCCCAAATTCAGCATATGATTAATTCAAATATGTACCGCTCAATTTTTGGGTTTCATTTGGACATGTGTCAAAGTTTTATCCAAGTTTGAATTTGATTTTGAATTCAAATGCCATTTAATGTCCTCTTGCTAATACTTAGTCAAACACCTCCAAATTTTGTCAAAATTATTATTCCCACGAATTTGGAGCTTAGGATTTCAATGATGGAATCAGATTTCAAATTTGGATGCCGCTAACATAAAATTTGAACCAACAGTTTTGAAGTCCTCTTTTTATGATGACAAAATTTTAAATTTGAGTGAACACTCTATTGTATGTATAGAACACTTGATCACTCATTTTCATGAGCTGAACCTCACAAGTTCAGTTAAATGGCAAAACAGATGTGGGATTTTACATCAAATTCATCTTGATGTATAACATTTGAGCTCTTGAGACTTGAACACGTCTTCTTGCATGATACAAGTTCTAACTCTAGTTTTCTACTCTTCTCCTTTTCAAGTTCTAAAAGTTTCTCAAGTTCAAGGTTTTCTGTTTATCAACAATAAACAATCCTTCTTGTTTATTAAGAAGCATCTCCATATCAACTACTTGATCCATTAGGCTTTCTGTTTTAGCAATAGTCTTTTTGCTCATACCTTTAAACATAAAATCTATATCACTACTACTACTATCACAAAGACCATCACTAGCATTGGACTTGGAGGAGTATTTGGAGCTTACCTTACGCTTTGTCTCCATGGCCATGAGACAATTGTGGTTCCCTTTCTTCCAATCGTCTCGGTTGGGCAATAGCACCTTCTTGATTGAAGATTTGTCAATGGCAATGTTGGCTACATCTTCATCTTCAGATGAGGAGCTCTCAACATTGGAGTCCCACTCATCTCCTATGTGAGCAGCCCTAAAGAACTTCTTCTTCTTGAAGGTCCTCTTGTCTTGGGGCTTTGCTTCCTTCTTTTTCTTGTCCTCATCTTCATCTTTCTTCTCATGTGGACAATTAGCAATGTAGTGCCCATATTTGCCACAATTATAGCAAGCTCGCTTTGTCCTTGACTTTGCCTTTGTCCTTAGACTTGTTCTCATAACTTGAGCTCTTTTTCTTCCTCATCATTCCTGAACTTCCTTATGGAGACGGCCATCTGTTCATCATCCATGGAGCTCTCATCATCACTTTCTTCATTTGGGCTCTCTTCTTGCACTTCCTTACCTTTTGACTTCTTGAGGCTTTGTGTGCAATGTCATGCCTTTTGGATGAGGTTACATTGTACAAGTTCTTTACATGCTTGGCCTCCTTTTCCATCATCTCATGGTTCACAAACTTTCCAAGAATCTCATCGGGAGTCATGGAGTCAAAGTGAGGACTCTCCCGTATCAAGGTGCAAAGTGTGAAATTGCGCCGTGAAGGTTCTAATCATCCTTTTGACCACTTCATGGTCAGTCCACTTCTTGCAACCATAGGCTCAACTCTTGTTGATGAGAATATTGAGTCGGTTGTACATTTCTTTAGGGGTTTCATTATCCTCTATGGCAAACCTTCCAAGCTCCCCCTCAATCATCTCAATCTTAGCTTCACGCATGGAATTGGTGCCTTCATGTTCAACCTTGAGAGTGTCACAAATATCCTTTGCAATCTCCAACCCGTCCATCTTGTGAAATTCCTAAGATGATGATAGCTGCGGCTTGAGCATTGCGGTGAATTTATTGCTCTTGATCCGGAGTGAGATCTTCATCATCTTCCAGAATATCTAGACCTGTACGCACAACGCTCCAAATGCCGGGGTTAAGCGAGATAAGATGCAATTTCATGTTGTGCCTCCACATTGTGTAGTTTGTGCCATCAAGGTGAGGAGGCTTGCCAACAGGAATATAAAGGAAATTTGTTTTAGTATTTAAGCGTTCAAAGTTTAAAGGATATCGAGAGCAGTACTTGGGCTCCTCCTCCTTCTTCTTTTTCTTCTTCTTTTCATCCTTCCTTTTCTTGATACAGGCCATGAGGCCCTCCACCTCCTCATCTTCATCACTTGAGGCATCAAAGCATGGTCTTTGACCTGCATGTCTCCTTTTCATGAAAGTAGTGACGGAATTGACCTCATCTTCACTCTCACATGTGTGAGAGTGATGTGAGTCAATTCCCTCAACATCACCTTGATCTTTGATCCTTGCTCTCGTAATATGCGCTTGTCTCTCCCATGTTCTCTTCGAGCGGTTAAGCCCTTAAATGAAGAGTTAGGCTTTGATATCAATTGAATGTTGCCTATAGGGGGTGAATAGGATAATTTAAACTAAAAACACAATAATCAGTAAATTCTCGCTGGTTCGGACAAGTCCAAAATATTTCAGATAAGTCCAGAATTTTTGGATAAGTCTGATAAAATCAGACTTGTCCAAGGTTGGTCACAGCGGAAATAAATATAGCTAGTTCTAGGTCAAGTGTATGAATGATATGATCTAGAAACAACACTTAAACAGTACTAGCAACCTATTGCATGAATTTGCGATCTAAAGATTTGAGTAACTCAAAGCTAGGGTTAAGTCAACACAAGCAAGAGCAACAATATGAAATGTGATGAACAAGTAAAGAGGACAAGTGGACACAAGGATTTTTCAAAGTTTGATTCCACACAGGAATCTACATCTCCGTTGAGGAGTCCACGAAGGACCAGATCTCTTTCAACCCTAACCCTCACCAAGTGACCACAAAGATCGAAATATGGTTGTTCCACTATCGAATCACCGGGTGATACAAACTTCCCGGGTCTCACCACAAGTTGAGAGCCATCGGGTGACACCTAGCCAGCTAGGGACAAATTCCAAGGGTAACAAACACAAGAACACATCAGCTAAGAGGTGTGAAGATCAACAAGCTCAAATCCAAGTGCTCTTCTCTTGATTTTCCTCACAGACCCTCAAATCTTCACAAGATTAAAATTTGTTTGCTAGGAGGTGTGAGAGAGGTCTAGGAATGTTCAAGAATGCTGGTGAATGCTCTCAAGCTTATTAGCCTTCAAATGAGGACGAGATCCCTTCTTTTGTAGGGGTCCCCAACATGTTACCATTGCCAACCACAAAAGTTCGGACATGTCCGAACTCCACTTCGGACATGTCTGAGATTGGGGACCATCAACGGTAAAATGACGTCCTCAACTGACATTAATTTGAATGTGCCCGTTGATTCCATTTTGGATATGTCCGAGCTGACATATCCGAATCAAGCCTCGGATAACCTCAGACTTCGGATATGTTCGGATTATTTGGGACATGTCTGACCCTAAATAGAGAGTACTTGTCCGAACATATCAGACATGTCTGGACCTAAACAGAGAGTACTTGTCCGACTTTTTCAGACATGTCGGAACCTACACAGAGAGAGGACTTATCTAAAATATTTTAGACATGTCTGACCATACTTGTCTGAAAACCCACTCAGACTTTTTGGACTTCAGACATGTTCGACCTATGTTGGATATGTCTGACCCTACACAGAGACAACATTTTCGAGGTTTTCTGACATGTCCAACCCTGCCTGACTTAGAAACTCCCAAACTCTCTAGACCTTGGACATGTCCAAATTTGTTCGTATATGTCCGAGTCTACACAGAGAGCACTTTTTTGAAATCTTTGGACATGTCCGAAGCTACACAAAGAGTACTTGTCCGAGTCTCTCTAGCATGTCCGAAGTTAATTGACTTAAAGACTCTTCTCTACACTAAGTGCTTTTTAGATTGGGATTGAGCTTTGAATTTTCTTTGCTGCGTGTTGTGTCCCTCTTAATAGTGCGGCATTCCTATACTCAAGAAAATAAAACCTTTGATCTTTTGTATAGCTTCATGCCTTCTTCTCCATTTATCTTTGTGAAAAGCCCTCAATCTCTTTTTCACGTCCATCTTTTCTGCGCACACATGTGCATTCCAAGTCATTAGCATTTTAATTGTTCATCATCAATTCTCCAAAACCCACACGGGGGCCTAGATGCACTTTCATGTTTACCGTTTGTGTTGTTGCCTCGCGTGTGTCGGCCTTTTGGACGATGCCTCCCCATGTTTTCTAGAAACACATAAGCTTCCTTTGCAGACGTGCCATCTTCTCTTCGTGGATCTCTCGCTCCAACTCCTCTTTGATGTGTTCACGATCCTCCGGCGAGAGATATTCGAGCTGGACGTCGATGACGTTGCTCACGTCGATGCTTTGCCATCGGCCTTCCTCCTAGATGCATCTGCCATGATCTTCCCAGCTTTGATCGGTATAAGATTGTGTCGATTGTCGAGTAGATGTGTTTGGTCGATGCAGCTAACGTCTCTCCTCAGCGGAGTCACCAATTCTATTGGTGAACACATCGTGGAGTCGCCTATTTTGTGATGGATCTCGGCGTTAGTCACCGAAACTTATATGGATACAGGATTCTTGAGGCAAGAATGTGGTAAGTCTCACTTACGTGGAGAGAACCGAATGCTTTACTCGTCAAAGCAACAAAGACTATGATCTAAGTCTAAGAACTACGAAGGACAAGTACAGAAACAAGTAAAAAACAAAAGTAGTTGATCAAAATTTGGATTGTATTGCTTCTGACTTCTCGGCAGAAGGATGCCCTTATATAGACTCAGTACAAAGTCGACGACTCCATCTTATCAAAGTTCAAACTAAGACTCTATCTTATCTCTAAGCTCAAACCTAAGACTCTATTTTATCTCCAAGGCACGGATAACATCGTGCAGACTCTTCTAAACTTTTGACACGACAAAAACACGTCTTCATATGGTTTGAATCCTCTTGAGAGTCTCCAAGTCTTGCTCTGGCCTTGATTGCTTGTGTCCTTGCTTGTTTGTCTCTCGGCCGTGATGAAAACTTGGTCTTCCCAAGCTGGATTCTTTCCTATGAAATACATAAAAATTTTCACTCCCAATACCGGCGAGGATGCCAAGTGCTCGTTGGAGCACAGAGTTGTACACGATATGTTCACTGGCAAGATTTCACGACCATCTGCTAATCTTTTCCCTCTCTTTCTCTATTTCTTTCCTCTCTCTCTCTCTCATTGGAACACAAGAAAACTGTCGCAAATAAATTTTTTTACGATGGTATTGAATGAATAAAAAATGAGTAACACAACCTATGCGTAACCCGTTTCGAACCGGCACGGTCCACTTGCGCTAAGCATGTGATGCGTGTAGGATCCAAATTGTCCCCTTTTTAGACAGCCTCGAAGTGTCTGAGAGAGCTTGCTTATGACGAGACGTGAGGTACGGATCCGATTGAAATTTTGGTTGTATAGCCCCGATGTTCTCTGCGGCACCATTTCGGGGCGTGTAGATTGATAACTGTGGGGTTATGCTGCCAAAATGTCATCGGGATCCGGACCCCCTGTCTCATTGTAAGCAAGCTCTCTCGGTCACTTCTACGTGGGTTTAGGACACATCCTTCCTAATAGATGTAGACGTGTGATAGCTGATAATGATTTGTCTGCATTCGATTTGTAGGCTCAAATATGGGTGAAGACTGTAGTTGGATGTGTACTTGTTGGAACAAGACTACGGCTTTTGTGGACCGTGCTTTTTGTTGTCGAAGATAAATAAGGTGCGGTGTCCATGTAGAAGATGTCAGAATATAAGGTATTTGGACAAGAAAACACTTTCAATAGACTTGTGCCGATACCGTTTCGTGACATATTATAAGGTGTGGGTCTTTCACGGCGAACTAGCATCTAAATCCATAAAAGAAGAGCAAAAGGATGTTTATATCATGGGGGTTGATAGGATGGACGAGATACTTGAATTTATACAACCAGACTTTAACAAAGATTCTCCTACAATGGAGGTTGAAGTGTTCTTAAAGCTTCTCAAAGTCTCAGAAGAGGTACTACATGAACACACAAAAGTGACCCTTCTTTCTTTAATGACACGCCTTATGGCAACTAAGTATAATTTCTTTTTTTAAAAAAACTGCTACAACAACCTTGTAAAATTGATCAGCAATATTCTTCCAAATCCCATAAAGTGCCTAAAGACATGCACAAGTCAAAGAAAATGCTTTTTGGTATCGATATGAAATATGAGAAGATTAATGTGTGCCCAGACAACTGCATGCTTTTTTGGAAAGAGCATGACAAAGAGAACAAGTGCTTAAAGTGTGGTAAATCAAGGTTTGTCGAAATTGTTAACGATGCCGGTGACAAGGTGACGACAGAAGTCACACATAAGCAGTTTTGTTATTTGCCCGTCACACCTCGGTTGAAGCAATTGTTCCTTGCTAAAAGAACTGTTAGACACATAAGGTGGCACAAAGAAGGTGTGCGTGAAAAAGACCGAGTCATGGTGCACCCGTCCAATAGTGAGGCATGGAAGGCGTTGGACAGCTTTGATGCAGACTTTGCCAACGATGCGAGAAATGTTCGCATCAGGTTAGCGACAAACGACTTCTCACCTTTCAGTACAAACATCACACCTTACTCATGTTGGCTTGTTTTTGCTATTCCGTGCAACCTATCAATTGCTCTTTGTATGAAATATGAGTTCATGTTCATTTGCCTCATTCTACCTAGACCGGATCATCTTGGTTCACAGCTAAACGTGATGTTGCAACCTTTAATCCAAGAGTTAATGGTTGTGGATAGGAGTCAAAGTGTGTGACTGCTACAAAAAGCAGAAATTCAACCTTCGAGCTAAGTACTTGTGGTTGGTCCATGATTTCCCGGCATACGGCATGTTTGTTGGCTGGATTGTCCATGGACATTTGACATGTCCTATATGTGCTTCGGACACGCATTATTTTTGTCTTACTCATGGTGGCAAGATCTGCTACTTTGATTGTCATAGACGTTGGTTACCCTAGAATCACGTGTTCAGGCAATAGAAGAATGCTTTCAAAAAGAACAATATTATGACGAAGAGACCGCCGAAGCGTTTATGTGGGTCATAAATTGCTGATATGTTGGAGAAACTTGTGGTAGATAAATATCGTTCAGAATTTCGTATAGGTTACGGAGAGGTACACAATTGGACTCATAGCTGTGGATATGGGACCTACCTTACGTCAAGTTGTTGATTTTAATGCAGAATATTGATGTCATGCACCAGAAGCGTAACATGGGTGAATGCATCATAAGCACATGCAAGGATATGCCTGGCAAAAAAAAATACAATATAAAGGCTCGAAAGGATTTGGCAGAGCTTTGTAATTGTCCAACTCTTGAGCTCTTTGAAAGTGGTGGTAAGCCACGTGCTTCTTTCTGTCTTAAACCTAAATAGAAGAAGATGATGGAGAAGTTAGAGAAGGAGATATCAATTCTTTTATGTACGATGGAAAAAATATTTCCTCAAGTGTTTTTCAATCCAATGCAACATTATATCTATCTTCCATTTGAAGCTAAAGTGTGTGACCCTATGCAATATAGGTTGATGTATTACATTGAAAGAGCCCTCAAATATCTTAAACAAATGGTTGATAATAGGCTAGAGTTGAAGGGTGCATCGTTGAAGCATTTACTCTTAAGGAGGTATGATACTTTTTAAGTATTTACTTTGCAAAGGAACATAATGTCAATGCTTCTACGATGCGGTACAATGTGGATGAAGATCCTCCTTGTACTGACATATCCATTTTTGCGACGAGGGGAACCCCTATTGGTAGTAGCACGAGCTACAATTGTACCACAAAAAAAAGGAAGTCTGCATTGTTATACATGTATGATAATATAGATGAGATGGACAAATATTTCGAGCAAGTGTTTGTTCTACATCTACGTTAAGTAGCATCTTTACTATACCTCAATGCTAATATTCTTGTTTTTCGGACAATGAGTTCCATAAGAAAAATTGGACACTTAGACCTCAACCTACGAGCAAGCAGATAGAAACGATGCGACAAGATGGAATAAATGAAGGGCCTAATTTTTAATCCCGGTTTCGATCTTATGTAAAATTTTCTTGTTATTTCTCTATCTTGACTTATATAGTAGTATGTAGAAAATATTCTTATAAGTTCATATTTTGGACAGTGCGTAAAATATAACGACGTCCATCAAGACTTGCGACAACTATCTTATGGATTATTGGAAGTTAGAATCTATGGTCGGTACGACATCAATGGGTTCGTTACCGTTCAACTAAATTTGAAGCTCTTCGTCCTCTTGCGGCAACTACTAATATTGGAGTTGTTTCGAGGGCGATCTATGTTGAAGGACAGGAAACTAATTATTATGGGATCATTAAGAAATCCTCGAATTTAATTTTACCAGTAATAAAGAACTTAAAATAGTTTTCTTTGATTGTGAAACCCGACAAAACCAATTTGGCATGGTTGAAGTCAAACACAACGAAAGACTGTGAGGGTACGACACTTTTGTCCTTGCAGACCAAGTTGAGAAAGTGTATTATCTACCTTATCCAAGAGAGAAGTTGAGTGCTTGGTGGGTCGTACACAAGGTCAATCCTCGTGAATGATTATATACCCCAGGCGATGTTGGGTACCATGATACTCTAACCTTGGTTGGTGAGATTGATGATGTTTACCAAGAAGAAGACCTGCCAACCTCATTTGTCGTTGAGCATGGTCAAGGACTCGATAACTTAGTTGGAGATGCCATGATGTACAGACTCGTGAGAAGCGCAAACAGAAACTAGTCACTAAAACAGTTCGATGGTCTGGTTTAAGGAGTAGAGTAAATGAGTGAGATTCTGATGAATTTTAGAAATGGATACAAGTAATGTTTTATTTTTTTTCATGTTGTATATTTTTAATAATTGTACTTAGCAATAAATTGTTGAAATAGGATGTCGTTGAACAAGGGTAAGGGTGTCAAGAAGATTGTGAAGAGGTTTCTTAGCAGTGCGAGCAGGATGGCTCATGCACGGGATGTGGCAGACACCCTTTTTTAGGGTCTCAGTTGTTGAGACACATGCCCTCAGAGATGGCAGGCAAACCTGTTGCCTTTCAGATGACTGAGCTAATTTGACTTACCAATCATATTTTATTACATTTTATAATTAATTTATTTATATATCTTAAAACTTCTATAGTATTGCGGGATGACTAAGAGTTAGAGTTAGAGGCTGAGGCGCCTCTTGAGTCACAGTCGGCCGACCACCCTTCCGTGTTAGCGGACCACACTTAGGGGTCATCCGAGGACACAGAGGCGCAGAAATGTGGCTCCTCCTATAGTTTCTAGAGACGAAGCAACTCTGCCGACTATTCGCTCAATTGGTGATAGGTAAGAAGCCCTTAAGTTGATGCTTTAGAAAATTACGTAGTGCTAACACTCTTTCATGCTCAATTGTTCATACAGCGGACGGGAAGACACTACCTTCGAGGGTAGAGGATCTCAGAGATAGGTCACCTCCCCCTTGGGGAACCTTGTGCATTTGCTCTATCCTGGTGAGGTTCCTAGCAACGGTGACGAGCGTATCCCTGCCAAGTCATGGGATAATTACGCCCGTGCTACTGACCTGACGTACGGGACTGCTCAGGGTGCAGTGTGGGCCAACTACTAGATAAGTATGTTTAATACATTATTTGAATTTTAGTTCTTCAATAACTCAATGTTTAATAATATTTATATTTTTGTCTTCTTGTAGAGATGGTTCCGTTTCGCAGATCCAGCAGACGTTGAGCATGTGAGAGCCGTCTTCAACAAGAACACGAGGAAGCTTGTTACTCAAGCGATCTCTTATGCCCGGATTCAAGCAACAAACGAGTACTTGAAGAGGCATGAAGGGCAGGATCTAGCGTAATACAGAGACGGCTCCGACACGTACTTGATGGAGGAGCAGCACACGGAGGTAAACTAGTAGTGTTTTAAATATGGCTTTCTTACTTTCTAATGTCAATGTTATTTCAAACAATTATTAAATGCATGCAGGAGGGTATTTCTTAGTTGGAGGACCGTCCGGAGGCTTACTGGGCCCTCTGTCGGTTGTGGTCCAGCGCGGACTTCGTAGCCAAGTCCAAAAGGGCCCGAGAGTGTAGAGGGTCTTTCGAAGGCCATACGTATGGTCCTGATGGACATATACGTTTGGCTAAACAAATGGTAAGGAAAATATCTATGAAACTATATTTATAGTATATTTATGCCACTAACTTTTACCCATAGGAAAACGAGCTCGGTGAACAACCAAGCCATGTTCAAGTCTGGAAGAGAGGTCACAGAGCAAGTGACCCTTCACAGCCTGGCCAGCTGAGCATTCCGATGGCAAAAGCTCCACTAGTGAGTTTCGGCAGACTTTAAGTTATTTGTAACTAATATTGCTATTGACATGTTTATATGTGTTGGTGTTTTCACCACCGGCTTGTAATGGAATGCTTCACATTTTATGTCTGGATGACTAGCTAACAAAGACAAAGATTTATACTGGTTCACACAACTTGTCCTATGCCCAGTCTGGGGTGTTCGTCTGTCTTGTATTAGCTCAGGTAGTTCGAGGAACTGCAGTTACAAGCAAAGTTCTCCCGTGTGTGAGAACGAAGAGAAAGCATAAGTGTCGAGCGTGTGCGTGAGCTGTGTTCGCCATGCGAGGGGAGGTTCTGCGCCTCCCCTTTTATAGCCCAGACGCCTATACCTACCCGTCGGCTCCTCATAAATGGGACGGGGGTTTACATGGTGTGTCAGTGCCTAAGACGGCCCAAAGCGGTACAGGGGCGATGGGTACACCTGCTCCCGTATAGTCTATGGTCTACGCCTACTTTCTGTCCCTGTACACCCGCGGCGAGTGGGACGGGACGGGTGGTTACGATGGCCCAGCGTCGTGCTTATCTTGTCGCTTATGGCTTCCCACTCCGTCTTAATCCCTTCTGCCGTTCCGTCGCGTCGGCATTTAAGTCTTCCGCCTGCTTCCGGTCCGGACTCTAGCCCAGATTGCTTCTGTCTTCCGGGCTTGCCGCCCGAGCATGGAGGTCGGTCGTCGCTCCCGTCCCGTGGGTCGGTCTTTGATAGAGTCCCCTCGAGCGTGCGGCCCTAGTCGTGGCCCGCAAAACAACGTGTCGTAAATAAGTTATTTATGACGGTATATGGCTTATTTACGACGATTCCCGACCGTCGTTAGTTACTAGGTTTCCTGTAGTGCAAGTAGCCCAGCTCACCTCCTCCATCCATAGCCATTCCGTGAGAAGCTTCTTGAGCATCCTTACGACGCATTAACCACACCACACCATCTTCTTCCTCTGTCCAGAGCACAACAACAACATGTTTTATCTCACCAAAGCACAACAACACACCATGGCGGCAACATGTGTTGATTGTTGATCAAAATTCTAATGAGGACTGAAACAGGCAGGATTTCTGTAGCGAAGCGAAGACCCGTCGCTGGGAGGCTTGGGCCGTAGCCCAAGCCGCCGTACGCTGCATTCACCTCACCACCCGCCATTGAAATGACACATCATCTACCTCCTTCATGCACGTCACGATGACCATCTTGGCGGCCGCGTAGGAGCGGCTGCTAGCCGACGACCAGCCGATGGGACTCTTCGTGCATCACACCAGCTAGTCAACCCACTGCTCTGATCGAGTTCGGCGCACATGCATATGATGAATTTAGTGCACCCGATCGACCTCCGTTGAAGCAGGCTGTCCACGCCTTTATCCTCCTATAAATCGGCAGCACCAGCTTCAACTTTGCTCAAGCTTCATCTCACCTGGACCAGCCAAGCTCCAGCGCCTGCAATGTCCTTCCGTAGGGGAACTACTCGACCGACGTGTTGATCTCTGGTGAGGAGCCCTTCTTTGCTCGACTGTGACCAAGGTGAGCACCTCCGGCGCCGACTCCACCGCCCCAATCTGTCCCCGAGTCAATTCCTCTCCTCCTCCAATATGGCGGCGGCCACCACCCACCATGGCCGCCCTTCTCTGAAATTGCTCTGTTCCTCATAGCCTCTTCCCAAATTGGCGCCTAAATTGAGTTCGTGAGGCTCTAATCCTGCGATATCCTCATTCCAGGCTGCCCTCTCCCTCAATTCCCCTCATTTGAGCTGACGAGCTACCTTGTAGGTAGACAAAGGCAGGTCCACAAGTTGTTCATGTGCATCCCAAAGGGACCCAAAGCCATTAGGTGCTAGTGATTTGGATAGTGGCCCATTAACCCATTAGTCCACAAGAGCAAGCTGAGTGGTAACCTGACCGGCCAGAGACCAGACCCATGTGCCACCGTCAACCATTAAACCAAGGCCATAAGCAATATGTAATAGCTGACACTTGATTATTTTTGTAATTAACCCAACATCCATCTTATAAAATCAATATCTAACTTATACGACCTCCGTTTAATCTGGTTTTCTTCTAAATTTTGTTCTAAAATCATAATCTATTTAATACACATAAATGTGCATGATGTATTGATGTGTGCTTGCCTTACTTGTATGGTTGCGTGTATGCACGCTTCGGAACAGACCCAGTGCCGGAAGAGAACCCGGAGGAGCCAGGTGACCAGAAGCACGACGCTGCAGATGGTGGCGAAGGCAAGTTTCAACGATACCTTTATGATCATATTGCTCCTATGTGAGGTCCGTCCATTATGACTAGTAGATTAGGTCTTTGTTGAGCATGAGTTATTCGAGGGATAGAGTGTAACCAT
This sequence comes from Neostapfia colusana, assembly GCA_030760725.1. Classification (NCBI taxonomy): domain Eukaryota; kingdom Viridiplantae; phylum Streptophyta; class Magnoliopsida; order Poales; family Poaceae; genus Neostapfia; species Neostapfia colusana. The sequence continues at coordinate 35,276,724 of JASWHV010000013.1, read as the reverse complement.
ACTAGTTTCCCTTTTTGCTGCATATTGATATGATGAGATTATGCATGATGATGTTGCCTTGTGTATATTGTATGGTTGGTGAGAGCATGAGTTGAGACTGGGGCAGAAGGGTTAGTGTTGGTGTAAGCTCTACCACGGTGGTAGAATTACGGAGAGTATTATCATGATGATAGGCTCATGGTATGAGTATGGAGGCTGCCCTGGTGGGCCTTAAAGACTCTGTTGTTTTTTACATCTCACCTAATTTCCTTTAGTACGACCACATGACCCTGTATGGGCGGGACTTAGCCTAACCTGATGTGGACATCACTCCTACGTATATACACAACACTCCCATGGTAGACATGCAAGGTCCAAATACTAGAGCTCGAGCATGACAATTGAATTTAGAGGTGAGCTCGTTCCTGAACAATTCTTTATATGTGAATTTTGAGAGTATGTTGCTACCTAATGGATTAATTATGATTAGGCACCATGGAGAGGACATGGAGATACATGAAGAGGGGTTTGGAGGCATGGAGGACCAGAAAATACGCCAACAAGAAGCTAGAGGCCGAGCCCAACTCAAACTCGAGTCCAACTCGGGGTCCAGGAGCAGTCCACCTTAAAATGGATGTCCATGAGGCATACAGACTCTGTTTTTGACGTTCTACATATGCATGGAAAGCTGAGAGGATAAATTTTCCAATGGTACTGGCTGCACGTAAAAATTCCTATGGAGTCAAAGGGAATCTTCGAAACAATATCAAGTTTAGAGTCTGCTAGGGTGTTGCATCAGCTAGTTGGGCCATTGGGCCTTGTATCGAGTCCAAGTCCATTATGTACGTGTATTAGGGTTAGGTCATGACCCCAGCATCCCCCTGGTCGTCCTCCACCTCCTTTATACCCCCTATCCGCCGTCACAAACAGCTGGGTTTTGCTTAGATTATTCTGTCAAGAACAGTTTCGCCGTTCATCGGTTTGTGAGACCCAAACTTTGAGTGCTTCATATCTTTCAGCAATATGGTTGCGTTCTTTCTTGTTCTTGCTTGTGTTCTTCAATTTGCAGGAAAGGATTAGCCTTCTTGGCGAGGTCAATCGCGCAATATCGGTTGATAACCTGAGGAGACGTGGTGCTGCGATTGCAGGGTTCAGAACGTGTCGTTCGGAAGCTGGATTGATTTGTGTCAAGTCTCCACCAAATCGAGAGTTATCAGAACATCTCGGAATATCAGGACCCCAGTACACATCAAGTGGTATCAGATCTTCAGGTGCACCGTGTGGCGGACCGGAATCCGCTCATCCAGGATCGCAGAGGGTGGTGCCGCACGCTGCGACACCCGACAGCACACATCATAAGAAAACATATTGTACTACATAGAAAACAAACTGAATATGTACAAAGTGATACAAGACTTCAGTTACAAACTAAGTATTGAAGTTACAACAGCGGAAGCTAAGTTTATACAACTCACGCCCGTCTATCTAGCAAAAGTCGGTTGCCCAACCCTATGGACAACCCACACAAGCTGCACTCCTCAGCTCAGCGCGGCGTGTACGGCTCCCACTCAGCCGTGGTCCCCGACGGAGGGTAGCCCTCGCCGGTGGACTCGTACCCCGAGTACGTGGGGTAATCCTGACCTGAAAAACACTTATAGCAGCAACCATGAGCACGATGGCTCAACAAGACTTAACCGACTCGCCTAGGCATGAAACTCTACATGCAGTTTACAACGAACATGGGATGGTAAGTTGCAGCAAACGGACACGCCTACAAGTTCATCCTTATTTCATCTTTTAGCCACAAGTTAACAGTTCATGAAATTGAAATTTAGTAAGCAATATTTGGTGGCACACATGTAACAGTACAAGTTAATCATAACAGCAATAATGAATCATACATTCCATATATTAATCTACGTTGTCGGTACCTGAGATATGGGGTACCCCCGCGCACAGGGTAAAATGCCTAAGGAACTCGCCCTTCTCCGCAGGGAGAGCTCCGAAGGCGCCACGCGTCCGGCGGGGCCGGACCTCCCTCTCCTCAGAGGAGAGCTCCGGGCCCACCACGTGGCATACAGAAGCCGGACCTCCCCCTCCGCGGGAGAGAGATCTGAAGACGCCGCGTGTCCAGCGGGGCCGGACCTCCCTCTCCTTAGAGGAGAGCTCCGGGCCCGCCACGTGGCCAGCAGAAGCCGAGCCTCCCCCTCCGCAGGAGAGAGGTCCGAAGGCGCCACGTGCCCCACGGGACTGACCCTTCTCTTCTCTGAGAAGGGCTCCGGGCCCGCCACGTGGCAGCAGAGCGACGCTGCCTGCCCCGAGTGATAGGCAGCGGGCGTAAATACGCCCCATACCTTGCCCGTACAAGGTATTCAAGGCCCGCGTCTTCCCAAGACGCGGAAACGCGGAGCACGCGCCTGTCAGGTGCCGTTGCACCCAGTCGCATCACAGACTGGCGCGCGGTGTCAGAACCTGTCAGCCAATAAACATCGCGACAAGACAACCCATGCCGCCTGCGCCGTCATCAACCGCTACGAGTGGCATGCGGCATGGGCAGGGCGGCAAGATGAAGACTCAGAAGCCTTCGGCCAGAGACAACTACCGGCATAACTGCAGATACGGTAGATAATAGACAATCTTCCCGGGACCACCTGTCGGGTCCCGGCTCCCCTTGTAAGCCGCCCGAGTCTTGGACTATAAAAGGCTCGGGTAGGCGTCGATAGCAGGGTTTCGCATTTTGCAACTCACACGCTAGCCATACACTCTCAAGTTGTAACTCGCCCCCAAGCTCAGGCCTCCGGCCCGGAGCAGCAAGCAATACAACGAGCTCCATAGCTCGCCGTGGACGTAGGGTTTTACGCTCCGGCGGCCTGAACCACGTAAAACTCGCCGTGTCAAGCTCTTACTAACTCGTTCCATCCGCGCAAGCTCTCTGCTAGGAACTAGCCCCTCCGAAAAAAGAACCTCCGCGGGCTGCCCAGTGCAGGCCCGGGGGAAGTGTCGACCGCACACTTCGACATTTGGCGCGCCAGGTAGGGGGCTTTTCTCCTAGCGCAACGAGTTTCCGCCGATGAAGATGACCAAGCTTCCTTCAGCGGCAAACTCTCCCCCTCCGCGTTCACGGCGAACCGTGACCACTAGGGAGTACATGTCGACACACTCAGGACGGAGTGTGTCGGCACAAGCTGGTAGCCAGCAGCCGACTCCGGCAACGCCGACTTTGGCTATGCAGGCCCAGACCAGTGTGAGATCTTCTGCAGCGCTGAGCGTACACCATGGAGGTGCGCTAGCTGCAGCAAGAGCGCTGCTGCGCAACCCACCTGCGGGGGATGCGCCCCATTCAGCGACCCAGCAATGGGTCCATGAGGTGGACCGCCTCGTCGTCGCCGCCGCGAACCCTCGGTTTCGGCGAGGACGGCGCCCAGGACAACCGGCTGTGTCGCTGACGCGCACACCCACGGTTGACGGGCTGACGGCAGATTCCAGCTCCTCCAGGCTCCTGTCGACGGACCTGCGAAGGAAACTGGAACGGTGCCACTTGGGCCAGGACGCCCGGGTGTACCTCGAGCGACGCCGAGAGAGGCGTTGCAGCCATGAGGCAGGCGACAGCATGTCGTCGGCCTCGACACAACCAGAAGGGCAGGCCTTCGCCACGCGAGCCCTGCCTCAGGCATATGCTGTGCAGCATATGCCACAGCTATATGTGCCGCAAGTAGCGGCCCCGGCCTATGGTGCAGCCTTGCCCATGCCGGGATACGCGGTGCCAGGTGCGAACCAAACGTTCGCAGCGCCAGTACCTGCAGCAGCAGGTGCAGGATGTGCGGCCCTTGCACCCCACCTTCGCTTCGCAAGGTGGCCACGCAAGTTTCGCCCGCATCTGCCCGAGAAGTACGACGGTAGCGTCAACCCAGCGGAGTTCCTCCAGATCTACTCCACCGCCGTACTTGCTGCAGGAGGGGATGAGGCTGTCATGGCCAACTACTTCCCCGTCGCCTTGACCGGCCCAGCTCGGTCTTGGCTCATGAATCTACCTCAGGGGTCCATAACCTCCTGGGGAGAGCTCTGCCGGCAGTTCATCGCCAACTTCGGCAGCTCTTACACCCGTCCCGGCACGGAGCTTGACCTCCACGCCGTCAAGCAACAACCTGGGGAGTCGCTGCGCTCTTTCATCCAGCGGTTCTCTCAGGTACGCAACACCATCCAGCATATCCAAAGTACCTCAGTGGTGGTGGCATTCCGACAGGGTGTCCGGGACGAGAAAATGCTTGAGAAGCTCGCGACCAGAGAGGTCCGCGATGTCTCGGAGCTCTTCAGCCTGGCGGACAAGTGCGCCAGAGCAGCTGAAGGGCGGAACTGGCACGCTCTGCCGACCTCCGAGTCAGGAGGACAGCCCGGGTCCGGTGCTGCTGCCTATGGGGGTGGCAAGAAGACCAAGAACCGGGGGGTGGCAAGATGAAGTCACCATTCACGGCCCCCGTCGCCGCAGCTGCAACGACCAGTGGAGCTCGGGGGCCACGCCCCAACAAAAGGCAGCGGCAATCACCGGCCCCAGACAGTGGCCAAGGCGGGCTATGCCCCGTGCATGGCACCTGCAACCATACTGCTGCCGAGTGCTGGGAGATCCAGAGGCTCGCAGAGCGCTTCCGCAAAGGGAGACAGCAGAGGGCTGAAGCGCCGCCCTACCCTCAGAGGGATGGCAAACAGAAGGTCGATGCCCCAGTCACTGCTACCCACCAGGTGGGGTTCCAGGAGCCTCAGTGTGTCATAAAGACAGTGCATGACGGTGAGGACTCCAGTTCCGACGGTGACAGGACAGGGCGTTAGCCAACTGCGGCGCGCCTCCGTGCCTCGAACATACCTCTCGGGGGCCGCCTAAGGTCTGTCAATCCCTTGAAGGCCTTGCCAGAGGGGGAACACGCCTTAGGTCATCCAAGACGAGCCTGGGCCTACCTACCCCTTGAAGGCCTTAGCCAGAAGGGGAGAACTCCCCGGGGGCCCCCAGGAGAAGCTGCGCAGGACCTGATCCAGCGCGAAGATTACAACCTCATCGACAAGACTCGGCTGTAGCGAACACCCCGCAACGCACGGTCTCGGCTAATGCTCTAAGCACTACCGCCAAAGAACCAAACGCGTCGGGGGCCTGCAGGAGGGCAACCTGGTGAAGCGGCACGCTCTATTCCAAGAAGGACCCATAAGCTCTCCCCCAGCAGGGAAGGTCCCTTCCGAATCACGAAAGCTGCCACCCCAAGTACACATGCCTTTCAACCGAGAGTGGGATCCGTTCCCAAAAATCCTTGCCATGGAGCAACACTGTAAGTCCTACTTCCTGAGCATCAGTAGGACAGGGTTATTCCCTTCTATAAAAGATCCCATAGAATTTAGGAACAGCGCTTGGGGCAGCTAAGTCTCAAGGGACGGTACAGGACTACGTCCAGTTTAGCCTGGTTCCGACCCTAAGCGCGTAGAGTCTTGCTTCCCTTAAAGACAAGGCGGAACATTGCCTCCCTGTACAGCCAGAACTCCACCTATGGATACGAATACAGAGCCCTGTTCTACTTAGCTCTTTCTCATGCGCTCATTTAAATTATGCATTAATTTTTATGATCGCACTATCTCTGTATGTTCATCGTACATCTAGCTCCCCCTCTCCCGCGCTCATCCATAGTCGGCATTTGCTATCCTACCGAAGGCGGCTGCGCTTGAGGCACCTGCCGATGGCCGAGTGAGTCTCTCGGGCCTCCCCCAGTCAGGTGTTGCGGTGCCAGTTGGTTACCTCCAGGAAAGGCCAGCGTTGTGCATGGGGGGTCCAGGGTGCGTATCCAGCTTAGCCGGCCCAGATCCCAAAGCATGCGCATCCTGCCCTCCGGAGGTCCAGGGGAGTACGTCCGATTTGCCTGGTCATGAACCCAAAGCGCGTGCACTCTGCTTCCCCAGCGCATGGCCCGGTACTAGGGATCGGACGGCCATACCCGGACCTCGGAGGGAGCCGGAGCTCCGGCGCCTCGTGCACAGAATTGCCCAGGCCCCGTATAGCGGATCAGGGTCATAAGACGGATAAGACTAGGAGACGGGAGGGGAGGACCCCCCGAGGAGAATTACGTTTCCTCTGCCTGTGTGCAGGACCTCCAGGTTACAGCAACAGGGACTGCATGAAGCGGGGGGAAAGGAGCTACCAGCTACTCCGGCCTGGGACTGGAAGGACCGGGACCTGCCCCTCCAGCAGGGGCGGGACCCGGGAGCCCCACGTGTCCAGCGGGCCCAGAGCTCCCGCCTCTTAGGAAGGAGCTCCGGACCCGCCACGTGGCAGGCAGATCTGGAGCTCCCCATAGGGCGAGATCCGGAGACCTCCGGGGGCCCCTAACACGGTTAGGACCCGGGGAAGGTGTCTGTGCAAGGCTCCGAGATTGAAAATGGCCTCTGAATACCTTGCGGAGCTAAGGACTCAGCCAGGCAAAGCCAAGAAGGAGAGAAAAAGCATCACAGACACAAGTATCCAAGAGAGTCAAATTAAGCAAGGCTCCATGAGCTGGACTACAGACTCGATAAAAAGGGAGAAACAAGTCCTAAGGACCTCCCGGCTCTCGCCGGAACCTTGCGGCTACAAGGGCGGCCACATCCTCGACTTCAGCCCTGGCAGCTTCCTCCCGCTCCGCGGCTGGGCCCTCTCTCGCTGGCTCTAGCGAAAAAGAGGGATCACGGCTCTTGAAGCTTGCCAGCACATGCGAGACGACCTCTAAAGCTAAGCCGCGGCCCTTGGCCTCAAGCTCGCTGGCGACCACCGAGTCGAGTCTGTCCAGCTTGGCGCCGATCGACTCCAACGCAGGGATCACCTCCGCCACCTTCAATGCGGGAGTCGCGGCCCTCACCGGACTGAAGCCAAAAGGGATCAGGGCGGACCCGGCTCGATCCACGAAGCTTGAGACCGCAAGAGCCTCGGAGGACCGCAAGGCTGAGAGCTCCTCCACCTCGCGGCGGGCCGCCTGCAGAGCCTCCAGGTTCCTCTCAGAGAATTCCTTCTCCTTGGCCGCCAGGGAGCTCTCCCGAAGGTGGAGAATCTTGGCGAGCCGCTCCAACTCAGCGGCCTTGAAGTCGGCGGTCAACTCCCGGTCCAAGACCGCCCGGCGATCACGGGAGACCTGTTCCTCCCTCAAGTCAAGGTCTGCTTTCAGGATCTCCAGCTCCTCCATCCGAGCTCGAAGGTCATCCTCGCCCGTAGCCAGCTGCGCGGCGACCCTCTCCGCCTCAGCTGCCATGGAACGCTCCCGTTCCTCAACGGCGAGTTCACGGCGCTCCAACCGCTGCTGTATCTCCACAGCAGCAGAGAGGCTCTCTTCGGCCCGAGCGTGTGCCTCCAGGGCCTCCCTGTTGATCCGCCGCGATTGGGTGTCCATGCGGTCGACAGCCCGCTTCATCCGATCGACGAGCGCTTCCCTGAAGTCGAGAAACTCCCACCTGGAGTCGATCTCACTCTTAACCTTCGCGGTCCCGTTCAACCGTATACTCCTCCCGCTCGCGCCCTAGTGCAGCCAAGACCTGCCGGACGCTCGACTCGGCAAGCGCGAAGGCGTCCGCCAGAGGCAATGGAGCAATAGAGGCTGGGGCAGTCCCCCCGACCTCCTCCATTACCTTGTCCACAAGAAGAGCCGACGCACCAGCAGCTGAGACGAGACGCCGATCAGGAGAAGCTGGCTCCGCGGCTCTGGCAGCCTGGCCAGCCGGGCTCTCTTCAGCTTCTGGCTCCTTGACCTGAGGAGAGGGACGAGCCGGGGAAGGCGGTGCTGGAGAAGAGGCCAGGCCGCCTACTGCAGGGTCAACCTGCGCTGGCTCGGGGGCCGCGGTGGCCGTCTCGGCAGGAAGAGACGATGCCGCCGTGAAATCCGGGCACACCGGAACAGGAGAAGTTCGCGCTGGCCTGGGGGCCGCGGCAGTTGCCCCTGGCTCCGAGCGCAGCGGCACAGATTCCCCGCCAGACGGGGAAGGCCGGGAAGCGCGGACACTCTAGCGGGCTCTGAACCCCGACTTCCGAGCCGGGGTAGGACTTCCAGAGCCCGCTACCGTCGCCGACGGCCGCTCCGCGGTCACTTGGACTGGCAGAACAGGGGACGCCCCAGAGGCTTCCCCCAGCGCATCAACCCGGGGCCTCTTCGAGTCGCCACCGGAGGGAGTGTCAGGCACCCCAGAATCCCGACTTGGCACCGACGCCGTTGCTGGAGGAGATCGAGTGCGTTTCTTCTCTGGCAGCAGGTTGGAAGCCATGGCAAGGGAGAACTCAAAGGCAAGAGAGCAAAAGCACAAGAGTCCGAGAAGAAACGCTGAGAAATGCGAAGGGAAGCTGCAATGTGGGTAAGACCCCCTCTAAAAAGCTTCCCGGTGCAATTCCAAGCGATTCGGAACTCTTCGAATATCCCGCACCGGCAACCGCTTCGGTTCCTAGACCGAATGCCGATGACGGGTGGGCCCAAGCCGCCTAACTGAAGCGGTGGGGGCAAGGAGTCAGTCTCCTAAGAAGATGAGCCGGCAAGGCACTTCGACGGTTCCCGAAGAAAGCGCTGCAACGTGCAGAAGCGGCAGTCTTGGGAACCGCCGCAGTAAAAGCAACCATCAAGTGAGCGCGCGCTCCCACGATCCCGTGGCTGTTTGTGCTCCGGCAGCGGTCAATTCGGGACTTAGAGAAAGTGCGCGGATCGGAAGAGACGGAGGTCCCACCTCGGGCTCGCTATCTCCCCCGAGATGGGCCCAGGGGCCACTGTCGGTACCTGAGATATGGGGTACCCCCGCGCACAGGGTAAAATGCCTAAGGAACTCGCCCTTCTCCGCAGGGAGAGCTCCGAAGGCGCCACGCGTCCGATGGGGCCGGACCTCCCTCTCCTCAGAGGAGAGCTCCGGGCCCGCCACGTGGCATACAGAAGCTGGACCTCCCCCTCCGTGGGAGAGAGGTCCGAAGACGCCGCGTGTCCAGCGGGGCCGGACCTCCCTCTCCTTAGAGGAGAGCTCCGGGCCCGCCACGTGGCCAGCAGAAGCCGAGCCTCCCCCTCCGCGGGAGAGAGGTCCGAAGGCGCCACGTGCCCCGCGGGACTGACCCTTCTCTTCTCTGAGAAGGGCTCTGGGCCCGCCACGTGGCAGCAGAGCGACGCTGCCTGCCCCGAGTGATAGGCAGCGGGCGTAAATACGCCCCATACCTTGCCCGTACAAGGTATTCAAGGCCCGCGTCTTCCCAAGACACAGAAACGCGGAGCACGCGCCTGTCAGGTGCCGTTGCGCCCAGTCGCATCACAGACTGGCGCGCGGTGTCAGAACCTGTCAGCCAATAAACATCGCGACAAGACAACCCATGCCGCCTGCGCCGTCATCAACCGCTACGACTGGCATGCGGCATGGGCAGGGCGGCAAGATGAAGACTCAGAAGCCTTCGGCCAGAGACAACTACCGGCATAACTGCAGATACGGTAGATAATAGACAATCTTCCCGGGACCACCTGTCGGGTCCCGGCTCCCCTTGTAAGCCGCCCGAGTCTTGGACTATAAAAGGCTCGGGTAGGCGTCGATAGCAGGGGTTCGCATTTTGCAACTCACACGCTAGCCATACACTCTCAAGCTGTAACTCACCCCCAAGCTCAGGCCTCCGGCCCGGAGCAGCAAGCAATACAGCGAGCTCCATAGCTCGCCGTGGACGTAGGGTTTTACACTCCGGCGGCCTGAACCACGTAAAACTCGTCGTGTCAAGCTCTTACTAACTCGTTCCATCCGCACAAGCTCTCCGCTAGGAACTAGCCCCTCCGAAAAAAGAACCTCCGCGGGCTGCCCAGTGCAGGCCCGGGGGAAGTGTCGACCGCACACTTCGACATACGTCATGACTCAGTGAACAAGCGGTACTCATCACCGTGAGGGACGGCAAATCGACTCGATATACACCTTCAGGGATACCCAAATAGCACGTCACGTACACCCATACTCGGAGCTGCACACAGCACGCTCCACTGATGTCGTATGGGGCAACCTTTCACCAAACAGCCCAAACATCAAACCGGTCGCACCGAAACGAGCAGGAGGTTCCCTACACGGAGCATCTCTCTATGCCCGTTAGCAGATTTCCACCTTGCTGCCCTCAACCTACACCTATAAATCGGTGCGTTATGCCTCGACGCCCGGAGGTATAGGTTACATCGGTTTTATCGGGGCCCATATATCTGATATGCCTTCGGTACGTTCAATACTTGTTCAGAGGGGCCACACACGTATCGGTCCTCTATCGATACGGACAGCGCTGCGCCCACAAGACTTCCTCTTGCTGCGCCCTAGCCCCTGCCTAGTCTCATTTTCTTACTAAAGTGATCTCACATCACTCGAACTAATCCCGTGTGCCCCGACTCCTATACTCGCGAGTAGATTCCAACTACTCGACTTGTACCGAAGTTTTATGAACATTAAGCATAACCTGTCTACTCAAGGACTTAGATACTACCCTCACTATTGTAGGAAAATTTTGGTTATGCACTTGGGTTTCATCCATCCTACACCTAATGCACATACATACCTCATACTAAGTATACATAAAGCAAAACTTTGTAAAATTGATTAATGCAAACCAGGGCCTGCTTTGTTGCTGCTGGTCAGATGTTAGGGCTTTGTCTGAAATAAGAAAGTCCAGTTGTTCCGGAGTTTCTTCGCCTTCAGCGACTACACGTAAGCAATATACTACATGTCAATTTAAATGCAATGTTTAGAAATGACTATGTAAAGACCATAACTATAGCTAGCCCTCCCCTTTGGATCTCAAATTTTTATGGTGTCTTGGTAGGGTCCTAACCAGAGTCTTGACCAAGTTTCATCTGGAACAAAGTTCATTTGAGCTCTGTACAAATAAAAGCCTATTTGGTCATTAGTAGAGTCTCTAAGGATTTCCAGGGATTTTCATGGCTCCAACCATTACTTTCTGGAAACCAGAGTTTGAGGGGGTTCTAATTGAATTGGTTTCATGTCATTTGAAGCATTCTAAATGGAGTTATGCCCTAAAGAAGATTTAAGAAAATCTGAAAAATGTTTATGTACATTTTTCTATTTTCTGAGGGCAGTTAACTTAATCACAACATTAGGGGGACTAAATTAACTTGTATGGATCTGAATCTTTTCCTGTGACTCAAGTATTTTCCAATGAACCTCCCAGCCAAATTTCAGAATTTTTCATAAAGTAATTCTCCAGATAAAATTCCTAACAGTTTAACATTTAAGAAATTAATTCTGGAAAAATATTAAGTTTCATAAGTTGAAACTTGTTTTGCTGGATAGTACTCGAAGAGCTGAATCCAATAAAATTTGGTTCGCTGGATTTGGACACTTCTAACCAAAGTTATGAATTTCTAAAGTTTGGGCTGATTCCTGAATTATTTTCCTACAGAAAATCTCCTCCCGTGCTTAACCGGTGACTGACAGCGGGGCCCACCCGTTTAAATTAAACTAACCGTGCGTGCACGTGTTTAGCTCAGTGGCTGACACGTGGGACCCACGCCTTCGTCTACCTCGCGACGCCGCCGCCCTGAGCCGCCGGAGCTCTGGCAAGGTCGGCGTTCACGGCGACCTAGCTCGCCGGCGACGGTGAGACTTGCCGCCCCCATGTAACTTTGGACGCTGAACACACTGGACACCATGATGCCGCCGGCTAATCGCCGTAGCTCGCCGGCGACGAGCGCTATGTCTCTGTGCCACATCGGCAACGCGTTCCCGTCCTTCTGAGCACCCCTTTCACGCGCTAATCGCGTCACCACGTCCAGGGAAACCTCAGAAAGCTCGGCACGACCTCAGTTGGAACCGAAACAGCTGGCAAACCGGACCTCACCGGCGACCCCCACTTCCGCCGAGCTGTTCCTCGATGAACCTAGGGTTCCGGCGGTGATTTCTTTCGGGTTTTCGATCGAGGAGGGGCGCAAGAACCTCTAGATGCCCTTTCTAAGCTCCGTTTGCCCTCCCACACAACGATCCTCCAGAATTTATCCTAAACCTAATTGGGTCCCGAAATGAGCTTCCAATCCTAAAATGGAAAATTCTTTACGCACGAGGGTCGAACCTTGAAACAGTCTGCGCGGTGAGCTTGCGGACAAGCTAGCGCTCCGCTTTGCTATGGTCGTGGAGGGCAGAGGAAGATCATAGCTTGGTTTGCACTGGATCTGAACCCGGGCGGCTAGGCGGCAGTTTACGGATGTACTCGAAAACGAAGCTCGCTGGCCGGTCTCATGCCTTTTATAGCCAACCGAGGGTAGTGGAGAACGCAATACCTGTTGAGCCACCTCCCACCCCGAAGCAGGAGCTGGCCTGGTGCTAAGGCGGTCGGGCGCCGGCGTCAGGAGATTGCGCGCACACGCCCAGTGTTCGAGTGAATGAAACAGAAGACTTTGGTGTGATGGCTACTGACAAGTGGGTCCCTCCCCTCTAATTCTTTTCTATTTTTCATTTCTGTTTCACTGAAAAGATCCCAGCTACTCACAATTGAATGAAAGACTTAGCCATAAAGTTATGCTTTGAATTTGATTTCCTCAACTGAAATTGGTTTGGCTAAATTTGCTGCCCATTTGAATTTGAAATTCAAATTTGAATTAATGCAAATTTAGCTCCCAACAAGATGAACTCCAATGAGGATGAAAATTGGTGGACTAACTCAGAAAATATGTTGAGTTTGAATATGAAGTCAACTTTTCAATTCAAGTGATGAAATTGGCTGCAATTTGAATTTGCATTCAAATTGGCCCTTTTTTCAAATGCCTCCAAAACTGCCTCAAAAGGCTTGGATTTGCATGAAATTTGGTCTGAGTCTTTCCAAGACTATTTAAGGTCTAGGGGTGAGCTCAACCTTTCATGTTTATGTGTATGACTCCTACTTTTGGAAGTTAGGACTTTCCCCTCTAATCACCCTTTCGATGGTGTTTACTTGCTCTTCATAAGTGTTCATGAGATATCCACCACATGCGCTGTGGTGTTGTGAGGTGATGAACATTTTGTTGCAAGTCACTTTCTTGGGCTTTTACACACAGTCAAGTTCGTCTTCCCTTAGTTTTGTTTATCTCGAACTCGTCCTATCGTCCACAAAAAAGCCCAAAAGAATATTATAGTCATAGGTTTTCCCATCCTAGACCACGTTTAGCCTTTTGCACAATTCTGTTTTGGAGTCCATAGTGTTGAATTTGTGTCCTAGTTCGTGCTTTGTTGCTGGTTTAATCGTGTTTTGTTTCATACTTTGTTATTCCATCCGCTGTGTTCCATCGAAACCCTAGCTGCCACAATCATTATCAAATCGATCACCATATACTATTCATTGTGCTAGGGTTATCCTTGTTCTTCAGTTTTCATCACATATTACGTGAGTTTATCCTCCTTGATATACGCATTCCATCCCACATGTTGCCACCATCATGTCCAATTTTTTCTCACCACTGTTTCTAATTCAGCTCCACCAAAAACATAATCTTGTGGTGCAGCCTTAAAACAGTCATAACCTTGGCATTGGGTGAAATTACATTGCCCAAATTCACTTTAGAAGATTGATTATTTGGCATCTAAAGGCTCAACAATAATCATAAGGAAACATAGAGTTTCTGTTGGCCACAACTTTTTTTTCAAGTGAGCTGAAATTTGTACGACGTGTATAGTAGTGCTCTTAATTTCATGACAGATATAAAAAATCAAAGAAAAGAAAATTTGTGAATAGGAGCACAAATATCAAAACTTGGGTGTTATTTTGCCTTTTGGTGCAATTGTTCCTGCTCAATTATTGTCCTTATCATTCATACTTCTTGTTGTCTTGTCCATAACATCTGAGATAGACACGAGTAGGCCAGCAACTAGGACAAGTGTTTGGACATTTATTCAGCATTACTATCTGTTATTGAATTGTGTGCTACTCACATATTTGGCCATCCAAACTCCACATTCATCGTTTCGAACAGCACAAGTTTTTGACCCTTACAATCGTTGAATCACGTCGTCCAGGTATCCTTTGCCTTGTTATGGTAAGAAACTTGTAAGAGCTTGGTAAGACTCGACCCATTGCTTTGTGAGTTCCACCATCATTGCGTAGTAGTTGATAGGGATAATCTTGTTGTTTTCCATATTATTCTTGCTAACAATGTCATATCACGTCTACCCTACGGAGTATGTTTTGAAAAGTGAGATGAAGGGTTACATGGAACAGATGATGAAGTCTGTCAAGGAAGCAGTCGCGTAAGGGGTAAAATATTATCTTGCAGAACAGAGAATACCCCACACTCTTGAGAGGTTGGACAAACGCTTAAGCTCTCTAGCTGTTAGGATTGATGATATGGAGACCCACCTACCGTTCAGCTATGATGCTACCCACCACAACAACTTTGAAGAATAAGAAGAAGATGTGTTGTGTGATGTCAATGGAGAGGTGGATACACATGCTGTGCAGAATGTACTTCTATGTCAACGCCTTCGTCAAAACACTCATGGTATGGTAGGAAATAACATGTGTGGTAACAATAACCGCCCTCTTGATGACCCTTTTGCTAAAGTTAAATTTTCCATACCTTCATTTTCTGGTGCTTATGATGCTGAGGCATATCTTGATTGGGAAATGACGGTTGAGCAGAAATTTAATTCCCACCTTGTTCCTGAACAACATAGAGTTCGACAAGCCACTAGTGAGTTTAAGGATTTTGCTATAATATGGTGGAATGAACTAGGTGCCACACGCTTACAACCTGATTCATGAGAACGTTTACAAGAAGCTATGCGTAATCGTTTTGTTCCTCCATCCTACCAATATGATTTACGAAAGAAATTGCAGCGCTTAGAGCAGGGAAATAATTCTGTCCAAGATTATTATGCGGAGCTTGAAAAGGCTATGATACATTGTGGGGTAGTAGAGGACACTGAGGATAAAATTTGTCGTTTCTATGGGGGGTTGAGACGTGAGATACAGGATATTGTTTATTATAAGGAATTTAATACTGTCAACCAGTTGTTCTAGCTTGATATGCTTGCAAAAAAGGAGTTACAGAGTCGTCAACAAAAGAACAAGAGCAGCAGCGGTGCCTCCTACACTCCACGCACGACAACACTTCGGGGGCGTCCAAGTCATTCTGTTTTGATACCCCTTCACCAACACCAGCAGCCAAGCTTCCTTCTGGCAGCAACAACGTTTCAGCAGCACCGAAACCACCACCTGCACGACCTACGAATTTGGGTAAAAATTCCTTGCAGGTACCCGCCAAAAGTGCTTCATCCGTTGCTTCAACGGGACACACTTCCGGCATTCAGTGCCACCGCTGCCATGGTCTTGGTCATGTGCAAAAAGATTGTCCTAGTCAGTGGGCATACGTGGCTACAGAAGAAGGAGGATATATCAGCACCTCCAATGTCGAAGACAACAATGATGATGAAGCTGCCATGGACAACGATGAGGGACATATTTTTGGGAGTGAAGACACATCATCCTACATGAACATCATTGTGCAGCGGGTGCTGAACACACAAGTACAACAACTTGATAGATTACAACACCATGATTTGTTTCAGATTTTCTTTATCAAGAACCGGCAAGCACGTGTCATCATTGATGGAGGAAGCTGCAACAACTTGGTGAGTTCTGAATTGGTCAAGAAGCTTAGCATGAATACACGACCACACCCACATCTGTACCATATTCAATGGTTGAATGATTCCGGAAGAGCTAAGGTAACAAAAACTTGCAAAATTCCGTTTTCCATTGGTACATATGCTGATTTTGTTGATTGTGATGTGATACCCATGCAAGAGTGTTCATTTTTATTGGATCGACCTTGGGAACATGATAAGGATGCTTTGCACCATGGTAGAAGTAATAAATATACTTTGATGCATAAAGGAAAGAATATTACTTTGCTACCTTTGACTCCTGCTAAAATTGTACAAGCTGGTTGGGAGAGAGCTAGAATTTCTAGTATCTAAATCAAAAAATCAGCAAGTCGCTAATTCTGTGTTACCACCAAATAATGAGAGATCTACACTTAGTTCTAAAGCCTAGGGAATTAAATTGAAGGGCCTTGTAATGCTTGCTACAAAATCAGACCTTGCTGAAATTTCTGATCATGATATTTGCTATGCATTGGTGTGCAAACAAGTTTTGTTCTCCATTGATGATATTGCTAGGTCTTTGCCTCCTGCAGTTACTAACTTGGTGTAGGAGTATGAGGATATGTTTCCAGCTGAGATACCCCGGGACTTCCACCTTTGAGAGGGATTGAACATCAAATTCATTTAATTCTAGGTGCAATTTAGTCAAACCGTGTTGCATATAGGACCAACCCTGAGGAGACTAAGGAAATTCAGCGGCAAGTCCAAGACCTTTTGGACCGTGGGTATGTACGTGAAAGCCTTAGTCCTTGTATTGTTCCTGTAGCTTTGGTTCCTAAAAAAGATGGTACTTGGCGTATGTGAGGTGATTGTAGAGCCATTAACAATATTACTGTAAGGTATCGTCATCCTATTCCTTGTCTAGATGATATGCTTGATGAGTTGTGTGGTTCTATAATTTTGACTAAGATTGACTTGCGTAGTGGTTACCACCAATAAGAATGAAATTAGGGATGAATGGAAAACAGCTTTCAAAACCAAATTTGAGTTGTATGAGTGGTTAGTAATGCCTTTTGGTTTAACTAATGCACCAAGTACATTCATGCATTTGATGAATGAGGTTTTAAGAGCTTCTATTGGAAAATTTGCGGTGGTTTACTTTGATGATATCCTGATTTATAGCAAGTCAGTGGGTGAACATATGGATCATTTTCGTGTTGTTTTTAATGCTTTGAGGTATGCACATTTATTTGGTAATCTTGAGAAGTGCATCTTTTGTACGAATCAAGTTTCCTTTCTTGGCTATGTTGTGACTCCACAGGGAATTGAGGTGGATGAGATGAAAATTCAAGCAATCAAGAGCTGGCCAATACCTCAAGCCATCACACAGGTAAGGAGTTTTTTTGGTCTTGCAGGTTTCTACCGACGTCTTGTCAAGGATTTTAGCACCATTGCTGCCCCATTACATGAGTTGACTAAGAAAGGTGTGGTGTTCCATTGGGGGAAAGCACAAGAGGAGTCCTTTGACACCTTGAAGGACAAGCTTAAACATGCACCATTGTTGCAACTTCCTGATTTTAGTAAGACTTTTGAACTTGAATTTGATGGTAGTGGAGTTGGCATTGGTGGTGTCTTAATGCATGATGGTAAACCGGTTGCATACTTTAGTGAAAAACTTAATGGTCCTGTTTTGAATTACTCCACATATGATAAAGAATATTATGCTCTCGTATGATGCTTAGATACATGACATAATTATTTATAGCCTAAAGAATTTGTTATTCATTCTGATCATCAATCGCTAAAGCATATTCGTTCTCAAAATAATCTGAATCGTACACATGCAAAATGGATTGAATTTATTGAGTCTTTATCTTATGTCGTTAAACATAAGAAAGGGAAGGATAATTTGATCATTGATGCGTTGTCTAGACGATATAATATGATGTCCCCCTGATTGTCAAATTTTTGGACTTGAATCAATTAAAGAACAATATGCTCTTGATGTTGATTTTAAAGATGTGTTGCTGCATTGTAGAAAAGGTCATACCTAGAACAAATTTGTGCTTGATGATGGATTCTTGTTTAGAGCTAACTGCCTATGCATTCCAGTTGGTTCCGTTCGTCTTTTATTATTACAGGAGGAACATGGTGGAGGTTTGATGGCCGTTTTGGTGCAAAGAAGACGGAGGATGTTCTGGCCACACATTTCTTTTGGTCAAAGATGAGGAGAGATGTAGAGCGGTTTGTGGCTCGCTGCACCACATGTCAGAAAGCTAAGTCTCGTTTGAATCCACATGGTTTATACATGCCTCTTCTCACTCCTTCCATTCCTTGGCCGGATATCTCTATGGACTTGTTTTGAGATTGCCTAGGACTAAGAGAGGGAGGGATAACATTTTTGTTGTGGTGGATCATTTTTCTAAGATGGCACATTTTATACCTTGTCAGAAAAGTGATGATGTTGTACATATTGTCGGCCTCTTTTTCAAAGAGATTGTTCGCTTGCATGGTATGCCTTCTACTATTGTTTCACATCGTGATGCTAAATTTTTTAGTCACTTTTTGCGCACCCTATGGAACAAGTTGGATACAAAACTGTTGTTCTCTACAACATGTCACCCACAAACTGATGGGCAAAAAGAAGTAGTGATCCGCACTTTGGGACCATGTTGAGAGCTATTTTGAAGAAAAAGTTAAAGATGTGGGAAGAATGTTCGCCACATGTGGAGTTTGCATATAATCGGGCAACACATTCTACCACCAAGGTAAGTCCTTTTCAAGTAGTGTATGGATTCAATTCCCGTGCTCCTATTGATATCTTTTCTTTACCTACTAGTGAGAGAACTCGTAATAATGCAAAGGAATGTGCTGATTTTATTTTGAAAATTCATGAGGCCGCTAAGCACAATATTGAAAAGATGAATGAGAAATATGAATTGCTGGTAGTAAAGGTAGGCAGGAAGTTAGACTTGAACCGGGTGATTTAGTTTGATTACACTTGAGAAAGGACGGATTTCCTGAACTGAGAAAGTCTAAACTGATGCCTAGAGACGATGGTCCTTTTAAAATACTTGAGAAGATTAATGACAATGCATATAAACTTGAGTTGCCTCCCGAGTTTGGGGTTAGTCCCACCTTTAACGTTTCAGATTTGAGGCCATATTTGGGAGAAGGAGATGAGCTTGAGTCGAGGACGACTCCAATGCAAGAGGGAGAGGATGACATGGACATCACTCCTACGTATATACACAACACTCAATGGTAGACATGCAAGGTCCAAGTACTAGAGCTCGAGCACAACAATTGAATTTAGAGGTGAGCTCGTTCCTGAACAATTCTTTATATGTGAATTTTGAGAGTATGTTGCTACCTAATGGATTAATTATAATTAGGAACCATGTAGAGGACATGGAGATACATGGAGAAGGGTTTGGAGGAGTGGAGGACCAGAAAGTACGCCAACAAGAAGCTAGAGATGGAGCCCAACTCAAACTCGAGTCCAACTCGGGGCCCAGAAGCAGTCCACCTTTAAATGGATGCCCAGGAGGCATACGGACTCCGTTTTTTATGTTATACATATGCACGGAAAGCTGGGAGGATAAACTTTCCAATAGAACAGGCTCCACATCAAAATTCCTTTGGAGTCGAAGTGAATCTTCGAAACAATATCAAGATTAGAGTCTGTGAGGGTGTTGCATCACCTAGTTGGGCCATTGGGCCTTGTATCGAGTCCAAGTCCATTATGTACGTGTCTTAAGGTTAGGTCACGACCCCAGCTCCCCTTGGTCGCCCTCCACCTCCTTTATACCCCCTAGCCACCGTCACAAATAGCTGGGTTTTGCTTAGATTATTCTGTCAAGAACAGTTTTGCCGGTCATCGGTTTGTGAGACCCCAACTTTTAGTGCTTCAAATCTTTCAGCAATTTGGTTGCATTCATTCTTGTTCTTGCGTGTGTTCTTCGATTCACAGGCAAGAATTACCCTTCTTGGCGAGGTCAACCGCGCAATATCGGTTGATAACCTGAGGAGATGTGGTGCTGTGATTGCAGGGTTCAAAACGTGTTGTTTGGAAGCCGGCTCGATTTGTGTCAAGTCTCCACCAAATCGAGAGTTATCAGAACCTTTCGAAAGTTCGGGACCCCTGTACAAATCATAACCCCAATGGCTAGCCCTACAATCGTCCACGATGGAGAGAAAGATATGTATGAGTGGAAACTGAGATGATGTTGAGATGAGTCATGACACTAGGTCGGGGACGACTGGTCTAAGTGATGTTTCGACCGGGTGTCGGTTATGACGGGTTGTCTTTTATGGATCGTGCGTGTGGGTACAACGTACAACCTATGCAGAGTGTAGAATCTATTCGGGTGGTCGTGTCCTCGGTATGGGATAGGTCATGGTGTGGTCCTAACAACTAGAAAGCCACCTGTTGTGAGATTGAGGTGAGGGATGTCTTTGGATGGGATATTTGGTTGCATTAGTTGCATTAGGTTGCATCCCCTCACGAAGGTCGAGGTGGAGCTTGCTGAGTACTTTGGTACTCAAATGTTGTTGATATGTTTTTCAGAGGATCCTGACTTCGTGCCGGAGGACTTTGAGTAGGGCCACGTCCGCACCCAAGTTGTGTGTAGTGGAACCATGGGTGACGAGAAATAACTAATCTCTGTGTTGTTGACCATTATATCCTTCTTGTTAGCGGTTATAGTTCTTATCCATAAGACTATGTCATTTTAATAAAGCTCTGTATGGTTATGGTTCCACTTGTGTTGTAATATTATGTACCGAACTCTGTTTTTGACATAATGTTACATATTTATTTCCGATCTTATGGGCCAGGACGGCCCCTTTTGCACGCATGCCATGAAATCGCATAAGTTAGACTAGTCCGGTAAAGCATCCGGGATGTGACGAGTACCATATACAATGTATTTTTTTATGCCGTAACAACATCAGGAATCATGTATGTTACCTTCTCAGCTTCTATAGTTTTTCTCCCCCACGTCCGGACAAAATCCATATGGGATCGCTCGCGCGAGGAGAGAGAAACGGGGGGAGGAGGGAGAGGGGTGGCTGCACAAGTGTTGGTATTTCTTAACAACTACAGTTCATCCTAGCAATGGATGCCAGTAATGCTTGTGACAACTATGCTAATCTAGGGCCAAAGCAAGATGAGTACCGCAAGTGCACGGAAAATATTGCTGAGCATTTCACCCAAGAGTATTCCATAGGGTATCGTAGTTTCCTAATGGAAGGTGAAGTGTGACAAGATCATGGATAGAATAGGGTGTTCTAGTGTGAAGCCAAGTAGGATGGATAAAAAGATATCAAGTGTAGTATTACACACACTTAAGCAATCTACTACTAAAGGTAAGATAGTCCTAGTGAGAGTTAGCTAAAAAAGGGTTGTTCGTAATGTGCTTCTAATATACAAATGCATAGCTTAATAGTGTACATATGAGTATACTAGTAGTGAATACTAGGGCTTAGTGGTCCAACATATCGGACACAGACTTACCCCTGATTTACTAGAGAGACTCCCGCTAAGAGCCTGTGGAATAACCGGATATGAGGGAGTACAAAGGATGGACATGGTTATCACCACCTGCCGCCTATCCCTGTAATCCGTGGGTCTACGAGACATCCGACGCTACTTAACTATCGAAGCACCACACTTGCATGCTAAGTAAATATCTTGAGAACCCAGTCCAAGTACCATACTAAGGTACTAACAATCAATGCTGGGACCAAGCAATAGATTATTCATACTAACATATTCATATAATACCTAATTATATTATAGTGAAGGCCTATGGTGTTTATGATAACATAATAATATAGTTACTAAACTATCATAAGAATAACTAACCTACGACATGCATGAATTTCACAATCAAATAAGAAACGCTTCATTCAAGCATAAAGACTAATATTATTAATAAGAATAAAGTTACAGATAAAAGAAAAGATACATGAGCCATACCTTTCCCAACTTGGACTTGAGAACTAGAGGCTCCTTACAGCCTATACTCTTCTAAGGATTTGGATAGAGTATGTATACAGGAGAGCGATTACTCAAGTGGTGTGTGATGAAGTGAGGGGTATGAGGTACTATTTATACAAGAGTTGAGGTCAGATCCCGCCACTAATTGCGCGCAAATGGATCAGAATTGCCTTCAGGGAGCCATAGGGAGTCAACACGTGGAAGATGACCGATTTTGGGGGAATGACCATATCGGCCGAACTAGGGGTTCGGCTGACCCTGGTTCCGTCCCATTTGTCCTAATTTTCCTCCTGGTGGCTACCAGATGGGCCCTCAGGTGTTTCCCGGATGATACACCGTTGGATTCCTTCAGATACCCGTGTAGGTGGGCCGTTGGATTCATAGACTACCACATGTCGTCTCCTGATTGGGTGGAAGTGTATAACTAAGGACTACCCCACTAAATCCTCCTCAATTTTGTATAAAATCCCTACATGCATAATTTTTTACAAGTACAAGTGAAACTATGTTATTTCTAAAGATAATGCATGTAAAAATATTTATTCTTTCACATACTTAAATAATGTTAATGGTTAAAATTGATATTTAACGACCGTCAACAGCGAACACGAGCAGGGTAGGAGAGAATGGGGGCGGTGAAGGAGAGTAAGAGGGGAAGGGTGGTAGCATAAGGTCAAGTGCCGGGGAGAGAGAAGAACAAAAGAAAAGAGAAGGAGCGGGTGCCTACAAAGGAGAGAGAAAAAAGAAAAAAAATGGAAGAGAAAAGAAAAGCTAGGAAAAAATAAAAAAATATAAGTTTAGAGACTTCTGTTTGACATAACTTATGGATCAATCTTTTTCAAAAAATAAGCAACTGGTGTATTAGTTCAGCTAATTGTTAAAATAAACTAAAAGGTAGATATAAGCTTAACATGTCTTTAAACAGTTTTTAAAATAAGCTGATTTTTTAACAAATTATAAACGAGTGAGAAGAGCGCAGATTTCGACTACCACTATCGCCTTCGGTCTCCGTGGATCCTGTTCCGCGGGTGGGAGGGAGAAGGCGGCTTTCCGTTTCAACGGCCATGGAGGGAAGAGGCGGCTGTGGCCGGAGCTCCGGCAAGGGCGCGATGGGTAAGATGATGACCCTACAGGAGTTCGTAACCTCCATGGCTTCGCTCATCGATCTGGAGAAGGTTTCTGTCGCCGTCCCTTATTCTCGTTTGCGGTTGACTCGGTGGAGGCTGCAATGGGGACGGATGCTGATAGCGTCTTGGTGGGTTTGTGCGCAGGAGGCGGAGGTATCTGCGTCGGAAACGAGCGCCAAGAGCCTGGAGAGGAAGGGCTGCGTAATCGCCAACCTCAAGTGCACCGATGCCCAGGTTGTTGTTCGGCTCTGTCTGCTGCTGCTCCTCATCACCGAATAGTGGATTCGGTTGCTAATGTTTCATGGGCTTCTATTTGATTGTGCTGATTGGTAAAGTAGACGGGACTTATGGGAAAGACCCTACTCGAGTTCCAGCCCAACAAGGGTGACGTGCTTCCGTCACACAAGGTGAGGCTGCTCTATTGTTTTGCTTGTCAAGGCAATTCTGTTAGGAATTTGGAGTCTGATATGATGCAAATGAGCTGCTTCGCTGCTGTTCCATGACGAGTTGTGACACTTATGTTGTACATCACTAGTAGTGTATATATAGTGTTCAAGATGTGGATGAGGAATGTTTTAGTGCCAGTCAGTGGTTATTGAGTACTGATTTTTTTGTGCAATCACATTAAGAGTCACGTAACGTCATTACATACCATGTTGAAATCAGCAACCTTGTGAGCAAGTCAATTTCAATCAGTTCTACATAGTCATGATTTACTATGTGGTGACACTGACTTTGTGACATAGGAAAGTACAAATCATATTACTGTCACAAATAAGGTTGCTTTGTTCTTTCTTGCATTTGCAGTTTGGAACACATGATGTAGTTGCCCTAAAACCAAATAAGGCAGATGCTGGTTCTGCTTCTCTTGGGCAAGGTGTAGTTTATCGTTTAAAGGTACCTTTCGTATCATCTAAGGCCTGGAACTATTACAAGGTCAGCCCATAGGAGCAACAATATTAATTTTATTTCTGAACCAACAGGATTCTTCCATTACCGTTGCTTTTGATGATATCCCTGAAGATGGTATCAATAGCCCTCTGCGTCTTGAGAAGCTTGCAAATGAGGTACCTTTTGCATTATTACATAATTATCACATTTCAGCTTAGAATGGCACGTCAGTTTATCGATTACATTTGTCGCCTACCACATCTTTTTAGTAGTGCGATGTAATTAGTTACATGTATTGTTGCCTATGTTTGGCTATTACGAGAGTTTCTACTTGCATACTAGAGGTTTTGCTTGTTTTCCAGACACCAAATCGTTGTAATCCCTGTTCTAGGTCACTTATCGCAGGATGAAGGATGCAATAATTCAACTTAGCAAGGCTGTCCAAACAGGGCCTTCTGTGAACCTTGTTCCTGTTTTATTTGGAGAGAAGGTACCCATGTGCTCGAAGGATGCTATGAAATTCAGTCCATTCAATAAGAATTTGGATGATTCACAGGTTACCATATGAAACTTCTCTTTGTTGATTGTATTTTAGTTATTGCCTGTTGATGCTACAGCATTGCATGGCACATGCGAATGAGAACAGTAGGACTTATATGGGTTACCATAGAATTTCAGGAACTGTTTGGCTATGGTGTTACATTACATGAAGTAAATCATTTTGAATTAACGTTTGATTTCACTGATTAATCCACAAAGATTAGAGTTTCTTTACATGATAACTGTTTTATTAATAGGAGGCCCAATTTGCTGTGAATTGAGGGTGGGGGAGGCCCTCCTGCTGCGCCTAGAGCTGCGCAGGGGAGGAACCAGCAGCGAGGAGGCGTAGGAGGAGTTGCGCAGCGCGTATCGCGGGGGAAGAGAGGGGTGATCATGGCGGCTAGGGTTAGGGTTCGTAGCCACGGTAACCCAAGGAGAAGAACAACCCAGTGGGGTAATTCTTATTTTTTTCCTGGATGAAGATTACATGGGGAGGGGTGCTGCTTATATAGAGGTCTAGGGACCCCTGCCGCCCTCCTAGAGCCGACTGCTGCACCCGGGTCGGTTGGGACACCTCCCAACTGACTCAATCTCTTATTTATTTAATTCTATCTATAACAGATTGGATCTCTAATTCTATCTATAACAGATTTATTCTAATCTTAAACAAATCTTCTAGAAGACGCTTACGCAGGAGGTGGTGCGGCTGGGTTGTGGGCGTCATGGGCCCTGCGCCGGCCATATTGGCGGCCCATGAAGGCGTCCACAACATTTCCCCCCTTCCCGACAACGAGCTCGTCCTCGAGCTTGAAGGTGGGGTGCTTTATCTTGAAATCTTCTAGCTGGACCCAAGTAGAATCTACATCAGAATGGCCAATCCACTTGACTAGCAGCTCCCAGACTCCTCTATTTAGCCGTGCCCGTTGAATCTTCTCTGGTTGTGGTATGACGCGCCCATGGAGGAGAGGTGGCAGAGGCGCCACTTGAGTTGGTGCAGGGCCTTCAAACTTCTTCAAGAGGGACACATGGAAGACGTCATGTATCCGAGCTTGAGGAGGTAGTTGTAGCTTATATGAAACCGCACCAATGCGCTGTATGATCTGATATGGTCCAAAATACTTAGGACCAATCTTTGATGGTGGTGCCACTATCACGTCCACTGTAGTGCGCTGATGAAGATGTAGCCAAACCCAGTCTCTAATATTAAACTCCACCTCATGCTGAGTCTTGTCTTCATAGCTCTTCATGACAATTTGAGCCTGCACCAACCTGTCTTTAATTTCAGCTAAGAACTCATCTTTGTTCCTTAGCTGTTAGTCAACTGCTGCTACCTTGGAGACTCCGTGATGATAAGAGATAAGTGCTGGAGGATCTCTGCCATATACCACTCTGAAGGGTGAGCACTTGAGGGCTGTCTGGTACGATGTGTTGTAGCAGTACTCAGCCCAGAGAAGCCACTGCAGCCATGACTTTGATCGATCACCAGCCAGACAACGGATGTACATGGTGATGACCTTATTGACGACCTCAAACTGGCCGTCGGACTGTGGGTGGAAGGCCGAGCTGAGCTGCAGACGAACACTAGCTAGCTGAAACAGGTCTGACCAGAACAGACTAGTGAAGACGGTGTCGCGGTCGCTGACGATGGAGCAGGGGAAGCCGTGTAGACGTAAAATGTCGTCGAAGAACGCCCTTGCCACAGATGCAACACCATACGGGTGGCTCAATGGAATGAAGTGGGCGTACTTCGAAAAGCGATCCACCACCGTCAGGATCACCGTCTTGCCTCCAACCTTCGGAAAACCCTCGATGAAGTCCATGGAGATATCACTCTAGATCTCTGAGGGTACAGGAAGAGGCTATAGCAGGCCGGCCGGATGTAGATGGTCCGTCTTGTTGCGCTGGCATGTGGTGCAACTGCGGACATACTCGCACACCCGTCGCAAGAGTGATGGGCTGTAGAAGGAGAGTCGTAGCCGGTGCGCTGTTTTCTAGACGCCCTCGTGGCCCCCTTCATGCGCCTCAGCTAGAAGAGAGGGCCACAAGGAGGATGTGTCAGGGATGAAGAGTTTCCCCTTGTGCAGGAGGAGACCGTCACGTTCGGCCCAGTCAGCAGGTGCGGCTCCCTCCTGGACCTGGGTGCGCAACTGTTGCGCCCGCTGATCCGTGGCGATCTCCGCATGAAGCGAGTCGAAGAGGTGGAAGACTGGCGCTGATATGGCGTGAATAGCCATGTCTTCCTCGTCGCGGCGGGACAGGGCGTCAGCTGCCCCGTTTAGACGCCCTAGCCTGTACTCAACCCGCAGATCATATCCAAAGAGCTTGCTCACCCAAGCATGTTGGGGAATTGTTGTGAGGCGTTGATCCAAGATGTATTTCAGACTGAAGTGATCAGTCCTAACGGTGAAGGGGCGGCCCCATAAGTAAGGCCGCCAATGGCGCATGACCTTCACGAGGCCGATCAGCTCACGCTCGTACGCCGGTAGCTTGTGGTGGTGAGGAGCTACGACGCGTCTGAAGAAGGCGATGGCACCATCGCCTTGGTGCAGAACCGCCCCAAAGCCGGCGCCCGACGCATCGCAGTCGACGACAAAGCACTTGTTGAAGTCTGGCATTTGGAGAAGAGGCGTTGTCAGCAGCGCTTGCTTGAGCTGGGAGAAGGCATCCTACGCATCGTCGGTCCAGCGGAGCGCTTCCCGCTTGAGGAGGGCAGTGAGGGGCGTGGCCACTGCGCCATACCCCGCAATGAACTTGCGGTAGTAGCCGGTGAGCCCAAGGAAGCCTCGCAAGGCTCGTAAGGACCGAGGTGTAGGCCAACGCTCCACGGCCTACACCTTGGTCGGATTCATCGCCATGCCCTGGAAGGAAATGATGTATCCTAGGTAGGACACGGTCTCCTGGCCGAAGAAACACTTGGACTTCTTCAGGAATAACTTGTGCGCCCGAAGTGTCTGGAACACCTGCTTGACATGCTGGAGGTGTTCGGCCTAGGACCTGCTATACACCAAGATGTCATCAAAGAAAACAAGCACGAATTTTCTGATGTACGGGTTGAGGACATCGTTCATCAACAACTGGAACGTGGACGACACATTAGTGAGGTCGAACGGCATCACTAAGAACTCATGGTGGCCTCGATAAGTTCGGAGTGCCGTCTTGTCGATGTTGTCCTGGTGCATGCGCACCTGGAAGTAGCGTAGCCGCTGCGGAGGTCAAGTTTGGTGAAGAACCTCACACCGTGGAGCTCGTCCAACAGTTCATCTACCACCGGGATAGGGAACTTGTCTTTCAAAGTTCGGGCGTTGAGCTCGCATTAGTCGATGTAGAAGCGCCACGTGCTGTCGGCTTTCCGGACCAACAACACTGGCCAGGAGAATGCAGAGGTGCACTTTCAGATGATGCCCTGGCGAAGCATCTCGGCGCACTGCTTCTCAATCTCGTCTTTGAGAAGCTGGGGGTAGCGAAACTCCCGGATCCTGCAGGAGCCTGATGCGGTGGTCATGGCGCCGTGGAGGAGGAAGACCGCGTGGCTCGTTGAAGAGGTCCTGGAAGCTATCCAGGAGGGCGCCCATCATGTCGGTAGGAGGCGCCAGAGAAGAGCACACGGGGGCGGTGCTGCGCAGCCCCGTCCAGACCACCTCACGTTTCTCGCGCCACAGCTTCATCGTGAGGTCCTCCAGGTTCCAGAGGATAGGTCCCAAGGACCGCAACCACTGTACTCCTAGAACGAGGTCGAAGCCGTCGAGTGGCAGCGCGTAGCACGTGATGTCGAAACGATCTTCTGCAATCATCAATGGTACACGTGGGCAGATGCCTGTGCAGGAGATGGAGTCACCATTGGCGACCCGAACACCGACGCCTGGCTGCGGCAACATCATCAGGCCGAGCTCCTGGAGGGGCTCCCTGATGAAGGTGTGAGTGGAGTCCGTGTCGACCAATGCGGTCAACAGCTTGCCGCGGATGTAGACCTGGAGCTTCATTGTGTTGGCGAGGTCGATGCCGGTCAAGGCATGTAGGGAGATGCTCATGTCGGCAACGGCCGTGTCAAAGTCGATGTCGTCGTCGAGCTCTAGGAGGAAGATTCCCTTACCGGCGCACTTATGGTCCGGCGTGTACTGCTCCGAGCAGTGATAGCACTCGCCGCTCGCCCGTTTGGCAGCCAACTCATCAGTCGTGAGACGCTTGAAGCGCGTGCGGGAGGATGCCGTCGCCGAGGATGTCGGAGCAGGTGCTGCAGAACCACCATTAGAAGCCGAGGTGGTGGCGCGTGACACAGGAGAAGGGCGTGTAGAGCGTTGAGAGGCGGCGCCCTTCTGTGTCCCGCTGTCTGTTGTTGCTGCGAGTCGACGTTCGAAGGCCCTGGCCAGGCTCATGGCGGTCTGCAGATTTGTGGAAACTGCAACTCCACATCGGTGCGAAGTGGCTCTCCAAGGCCAGGTGTGAAGAGGTTGATTTGCTGACGATGACTGAGATCCTTGCAGCGGCAGAGAAGGACCAGGAACTGACGCTGGTACTCCTCAATCGTACCAGTACGACGAAGATCTTTAATCTCAGCCAGGTCATTGGAGCGGAGTGGAGGTTCGAAGCGCATGTTGACGAAGTCAGCGAACCGCTCCCAAGACACGATGCCGCGGTCGCGTTCTAGAGGGGTGTACTACTCGGCCATGACTCCCTCTAGATGGAGAGATGCGAGCCACACCTTCTCTTCAGGCATCATACGTGTCCTGCGGAAGTAGGTCTCACACTTGGTGAGCTAGGGCAGCGGATCGGTTTCCCCGTCGAACTTCGGGAAACTGATCTTGTGGCGGCGCAGCCCGTCATCGTCGAACGTGTGATGCCACTGGGGACGTCAGCCATAGTTGCGCGGGCTGAAGTCGTCATCGTCGTTGCTGCCGCCGCCGCCGCTGCCGCTGCCACCGCGGCCCCCACGCGCCCGACCGCCGCTGCCGTCGGCGTCCGTGTTGAACAGAATTTCGTTGCCCGTGGTGGTGTCCTGCGGTTGCTGCTGTGCTGAGAAGGCCGAATCAGGTTGTTTCTCAATACGGGCAAGACGGATGTCGTGCCGATCGAGACGAGTACGTAGGGTCGCCACCTCTGCTGAGAGGCGATCGATGGAAGCCGTGATGTCGGAGTGCATGCTCTTCATGAGGGCAGCAAGGTCCCCAACGGACATAGGCCCAGAATCAGCCTCGGAGACGAACATGGTCGGTTCTCCGCTGGATCGTGATACCAATTGCTGTGAATTGAGGGTGGGGGAGGCCCTCCTGCTGCACCTAGGGCTGCGCAGGGGAGGAACCAGCAGCGAGGAGGCGTAGGAGGAGTTGCGTAGCGCGTATTGGGGGGGAAGAGAGGGGTGATCACGGCGGCTAGGGTTAGGGTTCGTAGCCACGGTGACCCAAGGAGAAGAACAACCCAATGGGGTAATTCTTATTTTTTCCTAGATGAAGATTACATGGGGAGGGGTGCTGCTTATACAGAGATCTAGGGACCCCTGCCGCCCTCCTAGGGCCGGCTGCTGTACCCAGGTCAGTTGAGACACCCCCTAACCGACTCAATCTCTTATTTATATTTAGTTCTATCTATAACAGATTGGATCTCTATTTCTATCTATAACAGATTTATTCTAATCTTAAACAAATCTTCTAGAAGATGCTTAGGCAGGAGGTGGTGCTGCTGAGCTGTCGGTGCCATGGGCCCTGCGCTGGCCATATTGGCGACCCACGAAGGCGTCCACAGCAAAATTGCATTAAAATTGACTAGGATTTCTGGCATTATTGTACATTTGTTACTTAATTTGCTTTAGAGATGTCTATAGTATCTTGAATTACTGCACTAAGTTCATGCCTTAATGTCAGAAAGTTTGGCGCTGTGGGCTGTCTTTTAGGACTGTTGCGTCAAAAGATGATGGTAGGCATGCAAGTTCTGCATTTTTTGGTTCCTTAGGTCGACCCGAAATCTCTCAAATAAACTGATGTGCACTTGAATCTATAAACTATAGAGCATAAATTTAATAGTTCCATGCAGATCTTTTTGACCATATGGTGAAAAGAAACATCCTGCATTTCATTTACAGAAAGATGCTATCTCGAAGGCGCTTGGATCAAGGGATGTTTTCCTGCTTCATGGACCTCCTGGAACTGGGAAGACGACAACTATTATTGAGATAATATTGCAGGAGGTCAAGCGTGGATCAAAGATTCTTGCTTGTGCTGCTTCAAATATTGCTGTTGACAATATTGTTGAGCGACTTGCACGATGCAGGTTTTCCTTAAACTTTTTTCTCTATGATTTCTGTTGCTGATGACATTCACACACTGTTCCCATTTTAGAGAAAATAGAATATGCAACTTAATATTCTCGTTTACCCATAATGGCCATATTATATGCTTTCTTTTTCACCAACTTGCTCGCTGTGACAGTGCTGTTGGGCTGCTGCAGGACAAAATTAGTGAGGTTAGGCCATCCTGCTCGTTTGCTACCCCAAGTGCTGGACAGTGCTCTTGATGCAAAGGTATAACCCTGTTTCAAGTGAATTTCCAATTCGTTTGTTCTTATATCTCTTCCTCTCTTTTACTTTATTGATATATATATATATAATTATTGGGTTTCATGTCTAGCCGAGATAGAAGCGCAAGCAACATGCTTAAGTACAAAGAGGCTAAGAAGAATGCAAGGCGGGTTGTGAGTAAGGCAAGAGGACATGCCTATGATAAG
Source organism: Neostapfia colusana (assembly GCA_030760725.1). Lineage (NCBI taxonomy): Eukaryota > Viridiplantae > Streptophyta > Magnoliopsida > Poales > Poaceae > Neostapfia > Neostapfia colusana. Next base: position 35,245,905 of record JASWHV010000013.1, on the reverse strand, counting down.
TTATATGAGAGACTAGAGACAAAAGAAGGTGAAAAGGACATATACAATGTAGCAAAAATCCGCGAGAGAAAGATGAGGTATCTCAATCAAGTTAAATGCATCAAAGATGAGACTGACCGCATTCTAGTGAAGGATGAAGAGATTAAGAATAGATGGCGTGATTACTTTAATGGGCTACTCAATGATGGGAATGGGAGCACTATGGTTGAGTTGGATAACTCCTTTGATGACTCTAACAGGCGGTTCGTGCGGAGGATACAAGAGTTTGAGGTTAAGGAGGCCTTAAAAAGGATGAAAGGAGGAAAGGCCCTCGGCCCTGACGATGTCCCTATTGAGGTGTGGAGATGTCTTGGGGACGTGGCAATAGTATGGCTCACAAAGCTATTCAACCACATTTTTCGGTCAAACAAGATGCTTGAAGAATGGAGGAAAAGTATATTAGTACCTATCTTCAAAAATAAAGGAGATATTCAAAGTTGTACTAATTATCGAGGTATTAAGCTTATGAGTCATACTATGAAGCTTTGGGAGAGAGTGATTGAACACCGCCTGAGGAAAGTGACCAATGTCACTAAAAATCAGTTTGGCTTTATGCCTGGGAGGTCTACAATGGAAGCGATTTTCTTGCTTCGTCAGCTTATGGAGAGATATAGGGAGCATAAGAAGGACTTGCATATGGTGTTCATCGACTTGGAGAAGGCGTACGACAAGATACCAAGGTCAGTCATGTGGTGGGCACTAGAGAAACATAAAGTGCCAACAAAGTACATTACACTTATCAAGGATATGTACAATAATGTTAGGACAAGTGTGCGCGTAAGTGATAGTGAGACTGATGCATTTCCTATCACGGTAGGACTACATCAAGGATCAGCTTTGAGCCCATACATCTTTTCCTTGGTGATGGATGAGGTGTCGAAGGATATACAAGGGGATATCCCTTGGTGCATGCTCTTTGCTGATGATGTAGTGCTGGTAGATGAAACTAGAGATGGTGTTGATAAGAAATTAGAGTTATGGAGACAAACCTTAGAGTCCAAGGAGTTTAGACTTAGTAGGACCAAAACCGAGTATATGAGGTGTGACTTTAGTGATGTTGGTCGTGAAGAGGGAAATGTTAGTTTACAAGGACAAATAGTACCTAGAAGTGACTCTTTCCGATACTTAGGATCAATGTTACAAAGCAATGGTGATATTGATGAGGATGTTTGCCACAGGATCAAGGTAGGGTGGATGAAATGGCGACAAGCCTCTGGAATCTTATGTGATAGGAAAGTCACACAAAAGCTAAAAGGGAAGTTCTATAGGACGGTGATCAGACCCGCGATGCTCTATGGGGTGGAATGTTGGCCAACTAAACGGCAACATGTCCAACAAATGAGTGTCGCAGAGATGCGCATGCTACGGTGGATGTGCGGGCACACGAGAAGAGACTGAATAAGGAATGAGGCGATTCGTGATAAGGTAGGAGTGGCGCCGATTGAAGAGAAGTTAGTCCAACATCGACTTAGGTGGTTTGGACATATCCAACGGAGACCTCCAGAAGCACCGGTTAACAGTGGGATTTTAAGAGGTAGAGAAAATATTAGGAGTGGTAGAGGACGACCAAGGTTGACCTGGGAGGAGGCGGTAAAACGAGATTTGAGAGATTGGAATGTATCCAGAGACTTAGCTCATGATAGGACCGCATGGAAAGTAGCAATTCATGTGCCAGAATCGTAGTCTTGTTTTTTTTCTTTTTTCTTTTCTATTTTTTCTTTTCCTTTTTCTTATTTCCTTTCTCTTTTTATTTTTTCTTTGTTTTTTCTTTGTTTTTTCTTCTCTTTTTTTTTTCTTTTTTCCTTGTTCTTATATCTCTTCCTCTCTTTTACTTCATTGATATTGGGTTTCATGTCTAGCCGACCCCGAGGATTGGGATAAAGGCTTGGTTGTTGTTGTTGTTGTTGTTGCATGTCTAGCCGACCCCAACATGCTTGAGATAAATGCTTGGTTGTTGTTGTGTTGTATTAAGGAACAAGAGAGTTTAATGATTTGGGTCTTTAACCCCTAAAAATTCTTTTCCTTTTTTTTGAATTGTAGTTTGTTCAATTGCATGGTAAAGTGTAACTCTCACTTGCCTTTATATTGTGAAAAGGCAGATTATTGCTGTGTCACTTTGATTAGATCATTTTTGGCATCTGCTTGTGCATTGCATAGTGATGTTGTCTTTTACCCAAGATTCAGAAAAGCTGGTTTTATACCATCTTTTCTTTAGTTTTTTAGGTAAATCCTACTTTTCTTTATTATCAACCATGTTACTACATGCACGGTTTTTTGAGCAAATTATCTTACTGAAAATGCTATGAGCAATTTAAAACCTTTGAAGAGTATTTTGCAGCTTTGTTATGTGTGATACCTTCATGTGTCAATATGACTTTGGGACCAGGTATTGCGAGCGGATAATAGTAGCCTGGCTGGAGACATACGAAAGGAAATGAAGGTAAGCCTCTAATCACTCATTTTCTATTTTTTCACTCTCTTATTGAATGCCATGGGAACACAACCTCTTCTTTACTCACTACCTCCTCATAATACATTCTTTTGACATACTACCAAACTATCAGAGGAACCGACTACTGAAAAAGCTGTTATGCAAAGATAGTATTATTGGTTTCTGTAACTTGACTTATTTTATTTGCTGTAATTAGTTTTTTTTCTGTGTTTTGATATGCTCTCTTGTTTTAGGCACTCAATAGCAAATTGCTGAAAGCTAAAGATAGAAACACAAAAAGAGATATCAGGAAAGAGCTCAAAACTCTCGCCAAAGAGGAGAGAAAACGGCAGCAGCTTGCAATCACTGATGTGCTGAAAAACGCAGATGTTGTGCTGACAACTTTAACTGGTGCATCTTCGAAAAAGCTAGATGGCATTACATTTGACTTGGTTGTTATTGATGAAGCTGCTCAGGCACTCGAGGTGGCATGTTGGATAGCCTTACTGAAGGTAAGTATGACACTGAAACACAATCCAAATTTTTTATAAGTTCTATAGTGATGCAATGTGAATCTACTGAAAGCGCCACAAGTATTGCCATTTAGATGTGGGTTTCTTGATTAGGTAATATCTAAGTGATTGCCTTTGTGTTTGGGATAAGTCAGCAACTCTGTTTCCACAATACTGTAGTTGTAACAATCTACATGTTGTACTCCCTCTGGGCATTTCTCCCAAGGACAACAAAATATGTTCGGAGGGAGTATTTATTAAGTATTTCTGTTATCGTTTATAAAATTATGCTTCTTGACCAATATTTTTTAGCATTCAGGGGCCAAGATGTATTCTTGCTGGAGATCATCTTCAGCTTCCTCCAACAATCCAAAGTGTTGAGGCTGAAAAGAAGGGAATGGGAAAAACACTCTTTGAACGCCTAACGGAAGCTTATGGAGAGGAAATCACATCCATGCTCACTATCCAGTACAGAATGCACAAACTCATTATGAATTGGTCATCCAAAGAACTTTACAATAATAAGGTGCACTTATCCCCTTGTTTCTGTTGGCTGATCTGCCCCTGGCCCAGGGCGGCCAGAACTGGGCCGTGTGGGCTGATCTGTCCTGGCCCAGGCCGGATCCCCCTTCTAGAAGAGATTAGAGTTTAGTCCTCTTAGAGATAGACTAAAAGATTGAGTTGTAATAGATCAGGACTCTTGTAAGGGGGGCTATATAAAGAAGCTAAACACCCCAGTTTTAGATGAGATCAATAAAGAAAATACTTCTCCTCCCTCTGCCCTAGCCGCCACCTCTCTTCCTCCAGCCCAAGCTGCCGCCCAGCTTCTGCCCTAGCCGCCACCAGAGGCTAGGTTCAGCCGCCACCGCCCAGGGTTGCAGCCCTAGCTGCCGCCGCCCTGATCTTCCTCCTCTGCACCTGCTGTTCCATCTGTTCTGCGTCTCCACCTCCAGGAACAGGCGGCAGCAATCTGTTTTTCCCCTGCTCAGATCTGCTAGAACAGATCAGCAAGAACAACACCTAAGAGAGGTGCTGAACTGTCTGGAACAGGGCAGTTTTTGGTGTGATCAAGCACCGGAATTGCAACATTCGTGGCATCAGAGCCGGTTTCGACCCTAGGTTGAATTCTGCAAGATGTCGTCTACACCTACAAGCAGCGGCAGCGCCACCGGCCATGCGACACCCTCTCCGCCAGCTCGTGAGGTGAACACCGGGACGGGGTTCCTCGTGCTCACCAAGACCAACTACGCGGAGTGGGCTATCATGATGAAGATCAAGCTGAAGGCACGATTGCTTTGGAAGGCCGTGGAGGAGGGCAACGTGAACGAGCAAGAAGATATGATGGCGCTTGACATCTTGGTCAGTGCTGTCCCGCCGGAGATGATCACGACGATCGGAGCAAAGAGGACGGCGAAGGAGGCATGGGACACGATCGCCATCATGCGGATCGGGGCCGACCGCGTGAAGAAGACGATGGCACAACAACTCCGGAAGGAGTTCGAAGACGCTGCCTTCAAGGATGGCGAAAGCGTGGAGGACTTCTCCCTCTGTCTGAGCGGCATGCTATCACGGCTTGCGTCGCTAGGGGAGGAGATAGGAGAAGACAGGACCGTGGAGAAGCTCCTGCGAAGCGTTCTAGAACGCTTCCAACAGATCGTGGTGGCGATCACGACACTGCCGGACTTGTCGACCCTCACCTAGTCGGAGGTGACGGGGCGTCTCAGGGCGGCGGAGAATGCCTTCGACTCGACATAGCGGAAGGGAGGAGTACACGACGGTCAGCTGTACCTCACTCGAGAGGAGTGGGAGACACAGCGGAAGGAGGAGCGGTCTACCCAGTCCGCAGGTTCTTCTAAGAGGGGCGGCCGAAAGGGCCCGCCCAAGAAGAACGGAGGCAAGAAGGGAGGTTCCGGGAAGGATATTCCGTGGGACTAGTGCAGGAAGTGCGGGAAGAAGGTCCACTGGGCCAGGGAGTGTCGGTCGAAGCCTAAGGAGGAGCCGCAACAGCATGCTTTCGTGGCAAAGGCGGAGGAGGAGGGCGCCTTGTTCATGACAAGGGTGGCCTCAGTACAGGAGGAGCCTGTACAGGAACGTCCTACGCGCCCACTGGAGATAGTGGAGGGACGTGTCTTCGCTCACCACGGCAATAACGACGACTTTGACGACACTCGTTGGTACCTCGACACGGGCGCGACCAACCACATGACGGGTTCGCGCGCCGTCTTCTCCCAGCTCGACAAAAACATCGTCAAAACCATCAAGTTCGGCGATAACTCCGTCGTGCGTATCCAGGGGAAGGGTACGGTCCTATTCGCCGTTAAGACGGGTGAGCACAGGAGGCTCACCGGCGTTTACCTCATCCCACGCCTCACCACCAACCTCATTAGCATCGGCCAGCTGGATGTGGATGGCTATAACATCACGGTGCATGGAGGATAGATGCACATACGGGATGAGCAGCATCGTCTCCTCACACGAGTTCAGCGCGATGATAACAAGTTGTACTCCATCAGGCTCAACATCACACATCCGGTTTGCCTAACTGCGAGGCGTGATGATGTTGCATAGCGTTGACACGAACGCTAGGGACACGTCGGCTTCCAGGCGCTTCGGAAGTTGGCACGAAAGGAGATGGTGCTCGGGCTTCCGCAAATTGATCACATCGATCAATTGTGCGAAGCTTGCTTGGTCGGGAAGCAGAGGCGCTCTAGCTTCCCCAAGCAAGCTCGGCGGCGCGCGGAGGACGCACTCGACCTCGTCCATGGCGACATCTGCGGGCCTATTACGCCGACGACTCCAGGCGACAAGAAGATGTTCTTGTTGCTAGTGGATGACATGAGCCTTTATATGTGGCTCTATCTTCTAGCAACCAAGGACCAGACGTCCAACTTAATTTAGCAATTCCAGGCGACGGCTGAATTAGTGTCCGGGAGGAAGCTGAAGCTACTTTGTACTGATCGCGGAGGGGAGTTCATCTCACAGGAGTTCGGCGAGTATTGCGCTCAGTACGGAGTACAACGTCAGCTCACAACCCCGTATACGCAGCAGCAAAACGGGGTTGTGGAGCGGCGCAACCAGACGGTGGTCGGCATGGCGAGGAGTATGTTGAAGGCGAAGGGTATGCCCGAGATTTTTTGAGGTGAGACAGTTATCATGGCTGTCTACATCTTAAATCGATCCCCCACCCGTGGCCTCGACGGGAAGACGCCATATGAAGCTTGGCATGGAGAGCGACCAACCGTCAACTACTTCCGAACTTTTGGGTGCGTGGGGCATGTCAAGAACACGCGCCCCCACCTGAAAAAGTTGAAAGACCGGAATACTCCGATGATTTTTCTTAGCTATGCTGCAGGGACGAAGGGTTATCGGATGTCTAATCTGGCTGATGGGCGCACATACATATCACGTGATGTGATATTCGACGAGGCGGCCAAGTAGGACTGGGGAGAAGGAGCAGGATAAGAGGACTACACTGCCTTCCACGTCGACTCCTTAAGTCCAGCACCTGCTGGACCTGCTGTTCCAGCACCCGGAGAGGTGTTGCAGGGTCCGGAGGGGCCGAACAACACCCCAGCAGTGCCCTGGAGGGGCACAAAAGGGTCTGTCCAGACCATAGGAGTTCCTGCGCCAGCATCCAGACCTGCTGGAGAGGGTCCAGCACCTGCAGTGTCGCCCCAAAGGCTCCTGCAGGGACTGTCCAGCGCAGATCAGGGCTGGGACAGTCCTGCACGGAGATCAGCAGCAGCGGGGGTTCCGGACTTGAAGATTCCAGCACCTTCGTCACGTCTTGGAATTCTCCACGGCCCATCTGCTTCGCCACACCGCTGTCGGACCCCGGCAGCAACGTCGTCGAAGCCTACTACGACGACGGCGCGAAACTACGGTTCCGCACGATGCGCAACGTGCTTGGAACCCTCACCCCTCCTTGTCGGGCTGAGCGCCCATCAAGCTTGGAGGAGGGGGAGCTCATTTTCACCACCGCGGAGGAGCCCACATCCTTCGCCGATGCTGAGGAACACCCGTGCTGGAGACGGGTCATGCTCGAGGAGATGGAGTCTATAGAAGAAAACAAGACTTGGCAACTTGTTAATGTTCCTGTAGGACACAAGCCCATTGGCCTCAAATGGGTGTTCAAGGTGAAGAGGGACAAGCATGGGGAGGTGGTGAAGCACAAGGCTCAATTGGTGGCAAAAGGCTATGTCCAACGGCAAGGAATAGATTTTGACGAGGTATTTGCTCCTGTAGCTTGTCTCGAATCTGTTCGCTTGCTCCTTGCAGTTGCTGCGCACAAGGGGTGGGAGGTACACCAGATGGACGTGAAGAGCGCCTTACTGAACGACGACTTGATGTAGGAGGTGTACGTCTCCCAACCCGCTGGCTTCATCATAGACGAAGCCGAACACAAGGTGTATCGGCTCAAGAAGGCTTTATATGGACTTCGTCAGGCGCCCAGGGGCTGGAATGCTAAGCTCAATGATAGCTTGCTATCGCTTGGTTTCCAGAAGAGTACGAGCGAGCACGGGATCTATTTCCGTGGAGCTGAAGATGAGAAGCTCATCGTCGGCGTGTATGTCGACGATCTTGTGATCATAGGAGGAGGCGATCTCAAGGAGTTCAAAGGGAAGATGATGAAGAGGTTCAAGATGAGCGACTTGGGTCTCTTGTCGTATTATCTTGGCCTGGAGGTGCGGCAAGCTGATGCAGGGATATGCATTGGGCAGGCGGCCTACGCTTCCAAACTTGTCTCTAAAGCTGGTCTGGAGGGATGCAACCCCTGTGCATTCCCCATGGAGCAAGCCCTCAAGCTTTACAAGACAAGTGAACCAACGGACTATAGGAGCTTGGTGGGAGGGCTGCGATACTTGGTGAACACACGTCCTGATCTCGCCTACTCGGTCGGGTTCGTGCGTCGATTTCTGGAGAAGCCAAAGGAGGAGCACTTTGCTGCAGTCAAGCGCATTGTACGCTACATAGCGGGTACAATCAACTATGGAGTCTTCTATGCAAGAGGAGGAGACATGGAGCTTATTGGGTACTCGGATATTGACTATGCGTGAGACGTGGAGGACCGCAAGAGCACAAGCGGGGTGCTGTTCTGTCTTGGAAACAACCCCGTTTCATGGCAGTCCTGCAAGCAGAAGGTGGTGGCCTTGTCCTCATGTGAAGCAGAATATATCGCAGCAGCTCAAGGGGCATGTTAGGGTGTATGGATGGCACGGCTGATGGAGGACTTAGCTGAAAAATCGAAGGCGTCGGTGCTGCGGGTTGATAACAAGTCAGCTATAGACTTGAGCAAGAATCCAGTACACCATGACAGAAGCAAGCACATCGATGTCAAGTACCACTACATACGGGAGTGTGTGGACAGTGGTACTATTGTGCTTGAGAAAATCTCCACTCAAGACCAGATGACGGACATCTTGACCAAGACCCTTGGAAGACAGAAGTTCGTGAAGATGAGAAGAAGGATCGAGATCCTAGATGTGGGCCAGTGTCAGGATCAGGAGGAGAATGTGGGCTGATCTGCCCCTGGCCTAGGGCGGCCAGAATTGGGCCGTGTGGGCTGATCTGCCCTGGCCCAGGCCGGATCCCCCTTCTAGAAGAGATTAGAGTTTAGTCTTCTTAGAGATAGAATTAGAGATAGACTAAAAGATTGAGTTGTATAGATCAGGACTTATGTAAGGAGTGTTATATAAAGAAGCCAAACACCCCAGTTTTAGATGAGATCAATAAAGAAAATGCTTCTCCTCCATCTGCCCTAGCCGCCTCTCTTCCTCCAGCCCAAGCCGCCGCCCAGCTTCTGCCCTAGCCGCCACCAGAGGCTAGGTTCAGCCGCCGCCGCCCAGGGTTGCAGCCCTAGCTGCCGCCGCCCTGATCTCTCTCCTCTGCACCTGCTGTTCCATCTGTTCTGCGTCTCCACCTCCAGGAACAGGTGGCAACAATCTGTTTTTCCCCTGCTCAGATCTGTTAGAACAGATCAGCAAGAACAACACCTAGGAGAGGTGCTGAACTGTCTGGAACAGGGCAGTTTTTGGTGTGATCAAGCACCGGAATTGCAACAGTTTCATCGTGTTATTAGTTAGCTAACCTTCTTTTTCATTCCATAGGTGGTCATTTCCTCATGCTATTGTTCCCTTGTTTTTCTTGTTAGATCAAAGCACATTCTAGTGTTGCTGGGCATATGCTTTATGATCTTGAAGAAGTGAAGCAGTCTTCTTCAACAGAACCAACTATCATACTTATTGACACTACAGGGTAAGCATTATCTGATGCTTCCAACTTATCCAAACACCAAAGAACCTATATAATTGTACTTCTCGTTTTTTCATTGCTGTTTCATATTTGCCTTGCAAAAATAGTATTGCTAGCTAAACCTTTACAAAAGAACAGTGTATACTGTTTATCTGCAGAAAAATACGTCATATAGTAAGGAGTTCAGTGCTCTGAATGTGGGACCATTCTTTGATTGATCAAAAAACGACTCCCCCTCCTTAAAAGATGAACTCTCTGGATGTTTGTAACATAATACTTCTATCATTTTGCAAACACTCAAGGTGTGACATGGAGGAAGTAAAAGATGAAGCGGAGAGCACCATGAATGAGGGTGAAGCAGCAGTTTCTATTGCTCATGCCAAGCTACTTGTTGAGAGTGGTGTTCATGCATCTGATATTGGAATAATTACGCCTTATGCTGCACAGGTTTTTGGACCTTTAATTTCTCTCAATTTTATCAAAACCATAGAATGATTTTACCACTCAAATCTGCAATATATATAATTAATTTCCGCAGGATAACCTTGCTTTCTTTATACCCTCCTGTCAGATCTTCGTGGCCTAGTTGTTTTTGGGACCATATTCTTGTTGCTTCATGTCTCCCTTATTCCGGCACTTCAATTAGTTATAACCAATGTTTTTTATTCTTATTTTTTGTATCATGCCTATAGACCTACAATATATCTTAATAACATTTTGTTTGCCTTTTTACACATGTTTGGAGGTTTTGAGGTTTTACATGGCTGATAGCCTCATGGTCCTTGTACATTGTAAACATATTGTCTTAGAATTTTCAGCTTGTAATTCATATACCTATTAAAAGTTATAGTGAATAATTAACATAGTTACTGTTGGATATTTAATGTCATAGGTAACCTGCTTGAAAATGATGAGAAACAAGGATGCTAAATTGAAAGATTTGGAGATATCGACCGTTGATGGGTTCCAAGGCCGGGAGAAAGAAGCCATCATCATTTCGATGGTCCGGTCTAACTCAAAGAAAGAGGTAACCTCCCTCCCATGATTATCTTAGGTGAGAGATTTCCTATCTTGAGTGTCGGCTGTACGGATACAGGAACATTAGACCGTGATATATATATATATATATATATATATATATATATATGTATGTATGTATATAGCCATTGCTTTTAGACCTTGTGACTTTGATTCTTTCAGGTGGGGTTCCTGAGTGATCACAGGCGGATGAATGTGGCCGTGACACGGGCTAGGAGGCAGTGCTGCCTGGTGTGCGATGCAGAGACCGTGAGTAACGATAAATTCTTGAAACGCCTGGTTGAATATTTTGAGGAGAACGGGGAGTACTTGAGCGCATCAGAATACCAGAGCAGCTGACTACGGTGGCAACCCTGATGATGCCTATGTTACTATGCAAACAACTAAAGCATTTCTTCATGTGCTGATTGTACTCTCTTTTTCCCATGAAACAATGGATTCGTCAATATTCTTGCACATGAGGTTGTGATGATAGGTTCAATTGGCACTTGCCAGCGCATGTGCGTGCGATGGCATCCCAGCAACTAGTTGCATATCGCTTTGTTGTGCTGTGGCTCCCTAATTCCTATCCGTGGTTTTCACTCAGTTACAATAACCTTTTGATTGGGAGGGACAACCTCTCTCTCTGAGAGGAACGTTCTCTACAAAAGGCCCAGATTCTGAACGCATTGCGTGAAGAATGGAGTGGAGCTCCGTGAAGAGAACTATCGCACCTCGTTGATTTCATGTTGAGCCGACTCCAGCAACAGCAGAATGAATGGTGTTTTTGATAATTAAATAAAGGAAAAAGTCCATTATCCTACCTTTAAGTTATCTACATTGTCTACTTAACCCCATAAACAAGATTTTTCCTTTTTGTTTCTTCTTGTATGGGTTATGTTTATAGTTATAATTTTATAGGATGGTATATGACATCATACACAATGTTAGAATATTTTTTTCAAAATGTTTTCATAAATTTTTCTTACATTATTTCATCTCCTACGCCAAATTATATGCTTCCAATATAAAATAAATTACATAAAAAAATTAAACTATTTTTTTAACATATGATATGTTGTAACTTATAATCTTATAAAATTTTACCCTCAAACATTACATGAATATAGAGAAACAATAAATTAAAGTCTCACAAGATGGTGAATGGAATCAATCTAAATAGTTCGGGTGAATGAACTAGACTAAAATTTTGTTTAAGGGTTAAGTAAACAACGAAGATAATTAAGGGTAGTAAAACAGACTTCCTCCTTAAATAAATGCAGGATAGCGGGCTTGCAGAAATGTTTTGCCGTCGGCTGGCCCTTGTTGCCCCAGTAAGTAATCCTGCTTTGAGGTAATATTCGTGGGAATATACTGGGAACATACAGCGTGCTAAACAAGCCAGGGCCCATGGTTAGGAGAAACACGGGGATGCGATGAGGATTGTATTTTTGCGGAGGCAGATAGTGGATAAGCGGAGGCACCTGGTCCATCCAACCTCATATTAAGCTTCCCCATTATCGGTATTTTCTAAAAACCATTGAAGGAGTCTCTTTTTCGCTATGTCCCAGTTTAAATAGTGTGAGGGTGGAGTAAACGGAGCACTGGGCAAAAAATAAGCTAGTTGTCCCCAAGTCATCAAATTGGTGGGATTTGTTACCCCACTTGACCACTTGGCATGGGTGGCTATATAGGACATGCTTATGATAAGGAGTCCAACACACTTTGTTATTATGCTTAAGACTACTTGATGTAGTTTCTTGTGAGATCTAGAGTGGCTACTCCATGTAGTTTCTTGTAGTGGGATTTGTATTTGTACTTAGACTGTGTTTGACAGAGATTTTGCTTGCTGAATTTTTTATTTAAAACGTTGGTGAAAAACAGTGCTTATATTTTACTTTTAGTTTATTATGAGAAGCAACTGAATTAATGTAGAGTTTGATACAACTCCTACTTATTGTTGCGAGAAAACTACGTCAAAAGCTATGCCAAAAGGTGTCATGACTTCTTGAATCTAAAATTATATTAACCTCCTAACTTCCTTTTTCCCTTACAAAAATAACTCAATCAAAATCCAATTATCTACTTATAAGAACAAAATGCATGTTATGCCTAATATACTTAGTTTAACCTCTATCTGTTTTAATTCTGGTCTTTATCCGACTAGTTTTTTTAGCAAAATTACCCAAAGCTTATGCCATTTTGAAGCCAATCGTGGATGTTATGCGTGTCATACCTGAGACTTCCATAGAAATAATGTGTCTGCATATTTGTTCATCCTTATTTGTTCATAGGATGGTTATTCTTATGTTGTGGCTATATGTGTTTGTACTGTGTTTAAGAACTCTAGAAATAGCAAACGCTATATATATCGATCGGTATAACTCGGTGTTTTTCTCCAAACAATTTGAATGTGTTCCGGAGCCCGAGGGAGAATATGCCTAGGAGTTCGATACCTTTACGTTTTTACCCATGATTAAAGCGAGCGGCCAGAATTGCTTGCTGCTGGAACGTAGCGGGGAAGCCGAAATCCTCCCGATCTCACTAACCGCGAGGGCGAGAGATCGATCTCGACGAAAAATGGCAGAGGGGAAGTTCCTCGCCGTCGCTGTGGATGCTGCCAAGAACGCCGGCGAGGTCTCTCCTCCTACACTACTAATCTCGCCCTCCTCTCTTCATGATCACGAGTTCATTGCTTCCCGATTCCCTATTCTCGAGCCGACTCCCAACGGGTTCTTGATTTCCTGCGCAGATCATCTGCAACGGCTTCTACCAAACCAAGAATGTGGAGCACAAGGGCCAGGTATCCTCTTCGACCCCCTTCCCGTCACCAATTTTCTCCTTCCCGTTGCTTTGCCTTGGATTGGTTTGGGATTTGGTAGTCACGGCCCTGCACATTGTTGGTCGGTGGTGGCAGGTGGATTTGGTGACGGAGACGGACAAGGCCTGTGAGGAGCTCATCTTCAACCACCTCCGGAAGCACTTCCCAGACCACAAGTTCATCGGGGAGGAGACGTCCGCCGCGCTCGGCGCCACTGCGGAACTCACAGACGAGCCCACCTGGATTGTCGACCCTCTCGATGGCACCACCAATTTTGTTCATGGGTAAGTAGCGTGCGACCCGCACGTTTCTGTTCTATCTCTTTTATGTGGCGTGATAGGATCTTTGGTGTGCATTTTTTTTCTCTTCTGCTCATGTCAAGATTAATCTCCATTCTGCATTGCAGTTTCCCGTTTGTATGCGTCTCGATTGGCCTCACCATTGACAAAGTTCCCACCATCGGAGTCGTGTACAACCCTATCATGAATGAGGTATCAATTGATTTCTGACATTGTTCTTAGGGATCGCTTGTCTGATGTGGTGTTCAACTGATTGGAAGAATCCATATATTCCTCAATCCTCATCCCTATATATGTAGATTGAAAAACAAAAAGATGCTTCTAACATGTATAGGTTTCAAACCCCTAGTTCTAATAGCCTGATATTTTTTTGCCTACCTAATTCTCGAAAGATGTTAGCCTAATTGCATGATGCTTGTTATGTTTAGCTTTTCACGGCTGTTAGTGGAAAAGGTGCTTTTCTCAATGGATCTCCCATCAAAGGTATATCCTGGCGTCGCACTCGCACAGTCTTTCTCTGATTTCTCGTGATAATTTACTATGCGTATTTCATGTGCAGCATCATCTCAAAATGAGTTGGTGAAGGCTCTTCTGGTAACAGAGGTAGGTGGCCACGTCAAAACGCAAGTAGTAGCCAGAAATAAATTCATGTTTTAGGTCCAAATTTGTTCAGGTGATAACTGTATTTAGGAACTTGAGTGCTGGCTTGCTGCAACACCCTCTTATGCTTTCCTAATTTTATCAGAATGATCTTTTCATTAAAAAACCACTAAGACTACACACCAGCAGGGGCCTTTATCTAAATATTTGACTACATTACCTGCTTTGGTTTCCTGAAGTTATTCAGGTCAAACATCCTTAAGTAAATTCAACTGACAGAATTAGTTATCACATGAATAGAGCACCTACTTCAGTGGATAAAATTAATTCATGTTCATTTCATCGCCTAGCATATTTGGTACATTTTGAGCCCAAACTTCTTTTTTGTTGAATGGCAAATGTCCCCTTTTAACTATATACATAACATCTTCTGAACTATATATCACGGCCATTTACATCCCAAAATCATTACTGATAAGAACATAACGTGCCGAAACCATGAAACTGATAATAGTACCAATTGAGCAGGCTGGAACGAAAAGAGACAATGTCACTGTGGATGATACTACTAACAAAATCAACAAGCTACTATTTAAGGTAAATGTTCTAAAGAGTACATTAGGTGTGTCAAATATGAGGAAATACAGTCCAACACATCTGACAGAGTACTCGTCTTTTCAGATAAGATCTATACGGATGTGTGGCTCTTTAGCGTTAAACATGTGTGGAGTTGCTTGTGGAAGGCTTGATTTGTGTTACGAGATTGGATTTGGTGGCCCCTGGTATGATTAGTTAAACTAATAAAATTAGGTTTGGCGATTACCAGTTTTCTGTTCATCTAGAATTTGCTATTTTTGCTCAGGGATGTCGCTGCTGGTGCTGTGATTCTTCAGGAAGCTGGAGGCCTTGTTTTTGACCCGTAAGTCATCAAGTTTAGAAACAGCTCTTCGGACAATTAATTTTGGAGTGATGCTGATGGTGTGTTTCTTTCTTCCTGCTTTGCAGAAATGGCAAAGAGTTTGATCTGATGTCGCGGAGAATGGCGGGATCAAATGGCTTATTGAAGGATGAGTTTGTCAAAGCATTGGGAGATAGCAGCTGAATTAGATATTGATATTATTCATGATTCGTGAAGTGGAATGGCAAAATATGATTGTGCTGCCTTATCAACAATAATATATTATTTGGAAAAATTTTCGTGTAATTCAGCATTTGCAACTTTGGCATGCTCGCATTAACGTTGCATTGTCTCTTGCAATTCCTTTGACACATGTTATGGCACATATTGAAGGAGCTGTGCCACATACTATCCCAATTTCCGTTGATTGAGAAAAGTATGTAGACTAATTCTGAGGCGATGATGTGCAATTGCTGCGTGCAAGTGAATGTTTGGATGAATGTGGTGCCGATACTTTTTTCTCTGTATCTCTTTCCGTATGTTTAAAAAGCTGTGGCACTGTATTGCATTTGCCGAAACCAAGGCAACTGTGCCAAGTGCTGGCGATGAGTTCGGAACAGAGCACAACAAGCAGCCAGCAATACCACGGAACCCTGTCGCCGCGATCTCGACTTGAGCATCACCACCAAAAACCAATAAGCCATCCATGGAAGCAGTGAGCTAGGTAAGATCTGTTGGTCGGTCGATCTGTTACAAGTTTCAGTATCTGAACCAACTGAATGGTTGATTTGCGAGAGGATCCTTTTCAATATTCGTGCATTGACATGCCTTGTATCTTAGGCCTGCCTCAGCATACTTAATTTTTTCTTGCTTTTTTGAGTTGGTTTAGAAGCAAAAGAATTGCCCAGCCGCGACGCACTATGTAGGTGTACTCGTTAATAGCGACTTTCTTCTGCTCAAACAACTTAAACAGTGATTTTAATAAACAAAAAATCGAACGAATCTGAGCACATAGAATCGATTGTATGTGGCCTGACGCGTCCCTTAGAGCGTGCACACTAACCGCCTACAGCGCGAGTCTGCTTGGATCGTTCGTTCTATGTCTGTTGACCCTGCGATTCTCGCCATACGTAGTTCACACACTACAACGCGCAGAAATCGTCGTAAATAATAAAAAATTCATAAATTATTTCATTTATAATGGTTTTTTTTATTTACGATAATTTCTGGCTGTTTGAACTAATTGGTCATAAATAATATTAATTACGACGGTCACCGTCGTAAATAACTTATTTACGATGGTCTTTCTCAGCCGTCGTATATAAGAGCCGTCGTCCAGGCCCGTGCCACGTGACGGGCTGGGCACCTAACTTACAACGGCTTGGACTACGGGCCGTCGTAAATAAAGTTTTTAACTTTTTTCTTTAAAAAAAACAGAAAATAGCTACTTCTAGCATGATGGTCAGCTCACATAACAGTTATACACACATACATATACACACATTAGCAGATATTCATCCAAAATATAAAACAGGGAGGGGCTCCCTCCACTCGCTCCGGAGCCAAAGAATTTCTCCGCGCCCTCCTCCCGGTGCCGATAGCTGTTGCGATGGAGTTTGAGCCTCCGTCGCTGATCTCTACAATGCAAATAAATAGTTAGAGGGAGTTTAAGCTTTCAACTCACCCTCACTTTATCCCCCCTCTCACTCTCCCTCATCCTACCACTCCCTCTCTCTCACCCCCTTTGTCTACCACTCTCACTCTCTCTCCCTCTCCCTCCCCCGCACTCTCACTTTCTCCCTCACCCTCTCCCCCCCCCCTCTCTCTACCACTCCCTCTCCCTCTCACTCCCTCCCTCTCCCCCCTCACTCTCACTCTCACTCTCTCCCCTCTACCACACTAAGTTTTTCTTAGATTAGAAAATAGCAAATAAGAAACACATTACCTCAATATCTGAATGTCCATGTGCTGGGGCATCTGTGGCGGGCCAACTCTGATGGCTGCCACGTAGGGATCGGGATCTGGTGCCCAGTCTGTCGAGGTAAGGCCTGTAATTGCAATATTAGAACATAGATAGTAATGGAATGATATGATTTTAAATTAAATTACATTGAATTATTTACCTCCATCGCCGCTTGCATCTGAGCCATGTACTTTGCCATATAGGCGGTCTGTTGCTCCTGTGTGGCCCGGGCTATTTCCATCTCTCTCTCTCTCTCTGGAGCTCCTCTCTCTCCCTCCGGATCTCGTCTCTCTCCCTCTGGAGCTCTATCTCTCTGTAGGAGAGATGACGACCTGTCTGGCAGACGGAGGAACTCTCGGCCGATGGAGTGACGATCGAAGGTCGCGCTACCCTCGAGTTGACAACTCCTTCGAATATGGTAAACCTACAAAAGAATAAAAGAATAATAATTAAAAGAAGCAAGCTTGTAAAGAGACAAACAAAATAACCAACTAACCGTCCAAGTGCCTTCCCGCCTCCGCTAGCGTACACAGCATGATGATCAATTGACACGTTTTCCCAATTGTACCCATCCCCGTGTATCCTCACGATCTCCTGCCCATACTTTTCCTAAACGCAGTAAAATTGCGTATTAGTAACAACAATAGTATTAATAACAATTAAATTGATGAGCTTTTATAACTTACCATGTAGGATCGAAGAGCATGTTAGAACCTACCAGAGGGGGGGTGAGTGGTAGATTAAAACTTTTTATGCGGAAGCAACAAAAACCCCTTGGCAAAAAATCGCTCTGATAAAGAAACTGTGTGTGCGACTGTTTTCGACGTGTTAAAACTTGACTAAACTAGTTTAGATTATATAGAATCAAGTCACGAAGCCACTGCAACAAGAATCACATGAAAACACTAAGTAAAACTTGAGTTATGATCAAAAGACTAGACGAAGGTCAATCTGTTCTACCCGATTTTAAAAACAGATCTGCTATGCTGCAAAGAAACTCACGTATATCGAAAACCACAAATCCAATGACCGTGAAATTTTCATAGATGATAGATAATCAAGTTTTGAAGATAATCAAAAAATAATAACGTCAATTTGATAAGTAAAACATGAGTTATGATCAAAATACCGAAACAACATCGATCTGTCCAGAATCTCGCCGAGGAAAAACTTGTCTGAAACAAGTCGGACGAACAAGACACCGAAGTTCCTCTAAACTAAGAATTTTATTGATTAAAACTAAATAGAAGCAGCCACAAGTCGTGCCCTCCACGAGCCTTGACCTCCCTTGCTTATATAACCAGCCCTAAGGCCAACCCAATCCAAACTAGAACTCCCACTCCTACTTCGATTCAAACTCTAACTTTCTAAAATTGTTCAAGACTCTTCTATACGCAGATAGAAGCAATGTTAAGACTTCCAAACACCTTAGGAACGTCCCAAACATTCCAAAAACAAATCTACTTTGTGTCTAATATGAAATCCTATTATAACCAACTCGAAACTTTCCATAAACGAGCCATAATCGCCTCAGCCGCAGCCTGAGTGCAAAATCCATCCGGTTGAACCTTTTAAACCATATCTTCACTTCTATATATCTTCACCATGCCTGGGAACAATGTATCCACGTCCATACACCCCTTGCATACATGCAAACACTTTCCAAAACGTTCACAACACCTTTATATGCATTCTTCTTGACCCAAATATGTTGTGTTACCTCCCGATCAGCTCAACCATAATTCCTTCTGAACTTGGTTGTTGAACCTCATCTTCTCCCAAAGACTAGTTCAAGGATCTCCATCACTAGCCATGTCTTGATCTCAAGCAACACCTGCACATGAACAAACATCCACTTTTTTCCAGCATAAATCCGCGACTTGACTCACTGTAAGGATCGAAACGCCCAAGAGGGGGGGGGTGAATTGGGCTTTTTAAAATTTTAGAGCAATTTAAAACTTTAATGGTTGAAGCCCAATTCCTTATGCGAACTAACCACGCAAGCAAGAGTGTTAAGTGCGGAATAGTAAAAGCGTAATAGTAAGGGGTGAGGAGAAGAATGCAAACTCCCGCGGAGACTCGGAGACACGGCGATTTTTCCCGTGGTTCGGTAAGATCACAAAATCTTCCTACGTCCACGTTGTGGCACCCACCAAAGGGTATAGCCACTCCCAAGTCACCAATACGAGGGAATCCACTATTCTTTCTCCGTTCGCCTTCACCGGCAAGGTGGAGCTCAAGCCTTGTACAACGGTGATCTTCCGGGCTTCCACAAACACCTTGGTAAGCTCCGGAGTGATCTCTTCTTCCTCCAACGTTTACAAGGTGAGAGAAGTCACCAAGACACTCTCTCTCACTAGCCTAGAGATTCCAATCACCAAGAATGGACGCACACAAGCTTCTCTCTCGCTAGATATAACCTATAGTTGGAGTACAAGAGGTTTTGAAGTGTGGAAGTGGTAGCTCTTGGTCTTGAATGCTTGAGAATGTCTAGAGAGGCTCTAGTGATCAAGACTTGTCGAAATGGCCGGTTGGAGGGGTATTTATAGCCAGCCCACACGAGATAGCCGTTGGAAAAGTGGGCAGACTTTTGTCAGTTAACATCGGATCCTCCGATGCACCCCTTTATATGATCATCGGTCGAATTCCAAATTAGCTGATGTCATGTGTCAGATGTGACCGTTGGATATAACCGTTGGATCTTTTAATCGACCGATGTTACTTTAACTCATCATCGGATGATCCGGTGAGTTGATCTTCAGAATTGGTTCAGAAATAATGTTTCGGTTGAAATTGACCGATGTTCACTTACTTTATCATCGGATGATCCGGTGAGTTGATCTTCAGAATTACTCATAAATTATCCTTCTGTTGAAATCAACCGATGTGCCACTTCCTTCACATCGGATGATCCGGTGTGTACTGGGCTCTGAGGTCTTCTTCTTCTGCCAACTCAAATTCGACCGATGTAGTCATTTTGCAAGACATCGGACGATCCGGTGAATGCAACTTGTTTGCTTCGAGTTGTTTTGAGTTGGTCTTTTAGAATCTTCTTGAGTGACCTCTTTGACACTTGTTTGAAATGATATTACGATGAAGTGTGAGCTCCTTGTGTTGCCAATTTTGATAAAGTAGAGTCGTTGTATGATTTCTTCATTTAGTTTTCATGAGTATCGAATAACCCCTTAGAATGGATCGTTGAGGGGTCTCCATTTATATCCAATGAGTAGTAGATGGTGTGAATAGATAGTTCATTTAATGTTTGATGTGATGTACGTGAAACCTTGCATCCACAAACTCATTAGTAATTACGAACAGTTGTCATTAATCACCGAAACCATATCTCACGGGGGCCTAGATGCTTTCAATCTCCCCCTTTTTGGTGATTGATGACAACACAACGAGTAGAGTATGAAATTAAAACGCAATGCTCAAAAAGGAAACATAACAAGTACAAATTGCAGCACAAGTGACTCGAAGGCTCAAATAATAATTAATAAAGCGTAAGAGCACAGAGTAGTACCCGGAGTACAATAATAGCAAATAATAATAATCTCCAATAAAGTAGCAAAAAAAGGATAGACACTCCCCCTAGAACCAAGTACTCCCCCTAGAACTAAGCTAACCTCCCCTCTAACCTCCCCCTGACTCTAACTCTTCTCCCCCTTTGGCATCAAGGCACCAAAAAGGAAAGTCGAGTGACTACGACTCAGGCGCGCTCCTGGCGATGGTGAAGCGGTCGGCGTCGACGGTGCTGTCGCCGGAGCTGCTGGAGGTGGAGGTCGCTGGTGCTGGAGCTGGAGCTGGAGCTGGAGCTGGATCCGCTGAGACTGCTGGCGCTGGTGGAGGAGGTACTGCCGGAAGGGGTGAGGACTGGAACGGCATCGGCGGCAGTACTGGAGCTGGCGCCAGTGGCGGTGCACCTGGAACCTGACCGAGTCCTGAGTGCTGAGGTGGAAGAGCGACTCCTGTCTGCTGATAGAGGTTGGTGACCAACCCCAGGATGCCCAACAGCATCTGCTGAGTCTGCTGCTGCTGGTCTAGAGTGCGTCGCGTCATCTGATCGACAAGGTTGGTGAACCTGTCGGTGTCCTCTCGCCTCTGACGGGCGATCTCCAGCTGCATCTCCTGCTGCTGCCTCTGAAGCTCCTCCTGTCGAGCTGCCTGCTGCTCCTGCTGCTGAGCCATCCGCTGAAGTAAAGCAGTGAGCTCTGACGGCTGAGTCACCTGAGCCTCTGACACTGGAGGAGGTGAAGGTGGTGGAGCAGCTGAGCCTCCTGCCTCTGCGTCGTGCAGCCTCGGTGAGGGAGGAGCAGGAGGGAAGTACTCCTCGACACTGTCGCTGGTGTCGCTGTCCGACCATACGTGTTGTAGGTCTCCTCCCTGAGCCTCTGCCTGTGCCAGCTCTGCGTCCTCCTGAGTCAGCTCTGCCCAGTCCTCCTCGGACAGTCTGGCTCGAACCTCACGCTCGACGGGACGGCCAAGGCGGCGGTCTCCCGGAGTGGGGACTCGGTAGTGGCTGAACCGGGTCACGTGCATCTCCGTCAGCTGAGAGACTCCTGGAGTGTCCTCTGGAACCAGCTGGTGAAGAAGGTGACAGATCCAGTGACCGAAGACCAGCTGTCGTAGCATCCCAACTCCATCGGTGATCACGTCCTCCATCTCGCAGATCAGAATGTCTACTATGTCGAACTCCATCCCGTTCATCACATAGAACAGGATGGTCTGCTGAAGGCTCGTGAATCCCTCCAAGTAGCCGGACCTCGGTAGCAGGGTACGCTTGAGGACGTGGTGAACTGTCCGGGCTGCTGGGGTGAGAAGCGCTGGCACCCTCGGCTGGTCAGGTGTGAACGGCTGTGTGAACAGACCTCTGATCTCCTCGAAGGGCGGTGCCACTCCTCCAGTCAGTGGCCTCCTCGGCGGGTCTGCGTCTCCATAGACTATCTGGTGCAGGCACGTAGTGGAGAGCTCCACACCAAGCAGTCTGCCCAACAGGTCTCGAGATACGTCGTGGATCCGCCCCATGAACATGAAGTGAATCGAGCGACGGCCCTCAGAGACGTAGAGTGTCGCGTAGAACACTCTGACCCACTCCTCGACGTAAGCACTCCTCGGGTGTGAGAGCAAGTCCACCAGTCCTCTGTATCTCTCAAAAAGGGGACTGATCCCGTGTCCTGCTGCCACTGCAAGCTGATCCCAGTCAATGCTGTTATGCTGGAATAGCTTGTGACCCCGACGCCTGTAAGTCTCGTACAAGGACGCCTGTGTCAGGGTCCAGAAGCGGGAGTCCACTCGAGCGTCCCTGGGCCGTGGAAACCACTCCTCAATCAATGCTGACCATCTGAGCTTCTTTAGTTGCCTTGCCTTCATCTTCCTGTAGTCAGTGAGTCTGACCTCTTCGGCAACTCGGACTGCAGTGTCCATCAGGTGGATGGCCCTTTCGGCCTCTCTGTCCTCGGCGCGGTCAGCCGCAGAGGGGCGCCGACTCGCCGTAGGAGTCTGTCCACCTCCCCGAGTCCTCGGGGTGCGCCGGCGGATGAGAGGCGGCACCTCGGTCTCCTCCTCGTCGGAGCCCTCGGGAGGCACCGGCTGGATCGGAGGCTGCTCCTGCCTCTGCCGGGACTCGCGGATCCGTAAGGAACCGCGATGGCCGCGCTCACGTTCCTCGGCGGCGCGAGCGGCCAACTCCGCACGACGCGCGTCCTTGGACATCTTGCGCTTCTTCGCGGCGGGCTCCTCAATAGCCTTGCCCTTTCCTTTGCGATCGCGACCCATCTTGATGCAATTGAGAGCTAGGGTTAGCGACGGTGAAGATGAACGACGAAAACAACGAAGGGCGTCGCGCGGCACGGAGCAAACCTTATCGACGAACGGCGAACCACGGCGAAACCCTAGCGGAGAGGGTGATGCGCGCCGGCGGCGAGTGGTGGAGGGGAGACGGTGAGAAAGGCGCGGCGGTGCGGTGGAACAGCGGCGGCACGTTCGGGAGAGGCGGCGGCGCGGGCACGGACGGCGCCTAGGCGGCCGAAAGGTGGCGGTGGCGGCCCCTGGGAGGAGGGGGCGGCGGCGCCTGGGAGGCGGCGGCGTGGGAGAGGCAGCGGCGGCTGGGAGGCGGCGCGCGCGGGAGGCGGCGTGCGCGGGAGAGGCGGCGGCGGCGGCGCCTGGGAGCCGGCGGCGGCGGCTGGGAGACGGCGCGGCGCGGGAGAGGTGGTGGCGGCGGCTGCTGGAAGGCGGCGGCGCAGGAGAGGCGGCGGCGGCGACGCCTGGGGGAGGGCGGCGGCGGCGGTGCTTGGGGGGCGTGAGGACGGCGGCGAGAGCGTCGGGTGGCGGCGGAGCTAGGGGAAAGGAAAAGAAAAAACGAAGGGCGGCCGAACCGCCTTTTAAACTGCACGGGCAAACCCTAGCCGCGCATAAAACACCGGATGAACCGATGATCATCGGAGGATGCATCGGTCGAGTTCAGCAGAGAGTTGTTCCAAAAACTCTCTTTGAACACCGGATGGACCGACGTTGAGGTGGCGATCATCGGTCGATTTCTGCAGGGCACCAGGAAAACTGAACACCGGATGCTCCGATGTCTTCTGAGATGAACTCATCGGTTGATTTGTGACATCTGACTTGAACTGAAGCACCAATTGATCCGATGATCTGCTGGCCCTGGCATCGGATAATCCGATGACTACAGAAAACCTAAGACTACCCATATGTGTCCTTGGACTTAAACACAAAGATAAGGATGGGTCCTCGGACTTTTTGGGCAACTCCTAACCTCTAATATACGGCTTTAAATATAGCGCCACATATTGGCTAAGCCCTTAAGCAAAGAGAACACACAAGGTTAGGAGTGAAACCATGAAAATGTAAGGCCCATGCTTTGTGAGCTAGAGTATAGGGAACTTCTATCTCTTTAAAGCATGTACCTTTATAATTTTGCTCTATCCACATCATATGAGTTGAGATATTGCATTTTGAATAAGTCTCCTTCTCATGATGTGGGTTCCCCTTTGTGACAATCTACCGTATGCAATGCCAACCAAAATGATGCAAGATATTGAATGAGTGCAAGTCTATATGGCAGGAATCATGTAAGGCGTAATGTAAATCTATCTTGCCAAGTTTAGACCTGCCAAAGGCTTCCTCAGGAAAAGCTATTTCTAGCTTGCCCCTATCCTTTGGGAGTTAGACAAGACCTATTTGATATGCAACCTTACATGAACATGGCAACTTACATGACGTTAGATGCATCTAGCACATTCAATTCACTTCTAAGTCTAGAAAAAGTTTTCTCATCAAGTGGTTTAGTGAAGATATCCGCCAATTGTTCTTCGGACCTAACACCTTGCAAAGAGATGTCTCCTTTAGCCTCATGGTCCCGTAAGAAGTGATGGCGAATATCTATGTGCTTAGTGCGGGAGTGTTGAACGGGGTTTCTAGCTATCTTAACCGCACTTTCATTGTCACAAAGGAGAGGCACGCAATCAAACTTAATTCCAAAGTCCAAAAGGGTTTGCTTCATATATAGAATTTGAGCACAACATGCACCGGCCGCTATATATTCTGCCTCCGCGGTGGACAAAGCCACGGAGTTTTGCTTTTTGCTCGACCAAGATACTAGGGAACGCCCAAGTAAGTGGCACCCACCGGAGGTACTCTTGCGATCCACACGGCATCCGGCAAAGTCCGAATCCGAGTAACCCAAGAGATAAAAACTAGCGTTGTTGGGGTACCACAAACCTACACTTGGGGTATGCTTGAGATACCTAAGTATCCTAAAGACCGCCTTACGATGCGATTCTTTAGGTGCCGCTTGAAAGCGAGCACACAAGCACACACTAAACATGATATCGGGCCTAGATGCGGTAAGATATAATAATGAACCAATCATGGAACGGTAATGAGATTGATCAATAGGTTTACCGTCCATGTCCGCGTCAAGATGACAATTTGTTGCCATTGGAGTACTTCTTGAGCTGCAATCTTCCATTTCAAACTTCTTCAAGAGGTCTTTGGTGTACTTTTCTTGGTAGATGAAAGTCCCCTCTTGAAGTTGCTTGATTTGAAATCCTAGGAAGAAATTGAGTTCTCCAATCATTGACATCTCGAACTCCCTAGACATCATGGTGTCAAACTCAAGACTAAGAGATTTGTTAGTTGAGCCAAAAATAATGTCATCAACGTAAATTTGACAAAGAAATAAATCCCCGTTGATGTCCTTGGTGAAAAGTGTGGTGTCCACCCTCCCGATCTTGAATCCTTGCATGACTAGGAAGTCCCTAAGACGTTCATACCATGCCCTAGGTGCTTGCTTGAGCCCGTAGAGCGCCTTGTGTAACCTATACACATGGTTAGGATTCCTCGGATCTTCAAACCCGGGAGGTTGCTCAACGAAAACAAGCTCGTTAATATAACCATTGAGGAAGGCACTTTTCACATCCATTTGATAAAGCATAATATTGTGATGTGAAGCAAAAGCAAGGAGTATGCGAATAGCTTCTAACCGTGCGACCGGGGCAAAGGTCTCTCCAAAATCTAGTCCTTCTACTTGTGAAAAACCCTTGGCCACAAGCCTTGCCTTGTTGCGGACCACCACGCCATTCTCGTCTTGCTTGTTGCGGTACACCCACTTTGTTCCGATGACGTTCTTGTTCTTGGGTCGCTCCTCCAATACCCAAACTTCATTTCGGGTGAAGTTGTTGAGTTCTTCTTGCATAGCCATCACCCAATTGGGATCTTGGAGTGCTTCCTCAATATTTTTGGGTTCTACACACGAAACAAAAGAGTAGTGCTCACAAAATGAAGCAACATGGCGAGAACGAGTACTTACTCCCCGTGACGGACTTCCGATGATTTGATCCATCGGATGTGCCTTGGAGATGCGCCCATGCCTCATAAGAGGTTGTGAGGCACTTGGTGGTGGTGAGGCATCTTGCTCGTCTTGTGGTTGGACTTGACCTTGGACTTCTTCTTCTTCTTGGTGTTGTGTGGCATGTGAATCTTGCATTGGCAATGGATCATTTTCTCTTCTTCTTCATCAATTTGAGGCGCCATGGAGGTGTTGATGTTGGAACTTGAGGCTCCCCCTTGATCATGGCTCTCCCCAACTTCGGGCTTGATGTCTCCTATGGTCATGTTCTTCATAGCTTCTCGTAGAGGCTCATCATCTATATTATCATGACCAAAACTCTCCTCTTGGGAGCCATTAGTCTCATCAAACTCAACATCACAACTTTCTTCAACTAACCCGGAGGTTTGGTTGAATACTCGATATGCTTTTGAGTTTGACGCATAACCTAGAAAGATGCCAACATCACACCTTCTTTCAAACTTACCGAGCCTTTTCTTGCGGTAGATGTAGCACTTGCACCCGAAGACTCGGAAGTAGGAGATGTTGGGCTTTCTCCCAATGAGGAGCTCATATGGGGTCTTTTGAAGTAGTCGATGAAGGTAGACCCTATTTGCGGCATGGCACGCCGTGTTGATTGCTTCAGCCCAAAACTTTTCCGACGTGCCATAGTCATCAAGCATTGCTCTTGCAAGGGTGATGAGAGTCTTGTTCTTCCTTTCAACGACACCATTTTGTTGAGGGGTGTATGTGGCCGAAAACTCGTGCTTCACGCCTTCACGATCACACCACTCCCCAATATTGTAGTTCTTGAACTCGGTGCCGTTGTCACTTCGGACCTTGATGATAGGAAGTTGAAATTCCCTTTGCGCTCGTTTAGCGAAGGTCTTGAAGATTTCCGGAGTTTCACCCTTGTCACCTAGAAACAGTGTCCAAGCATACCGAGAGTAGTGTTCAACAATGACAAGACAATAAAGGTTACCGCCAAGGCTTTGGTATGTGGACGGTCGAAGAGGTCCATGTGAAGTAGTTCAAGTGGCTTGGAGGTTGACACCATTGTCTTCATCGGATGGTGTGAGGCAACTTGCTTCCCGGCTTGACATGCGCTACAAAGCTTGTTCTTTTCGAATGTGACATCCTTCACGCCGGTCACCATCCCAAGCTTGAATGACTTCTTGAGCTTGCTCATCCCAATGTGAGCAATGCGCCGATGCCATAGCCATCCCAAACTTGTCTTGGTGAAAAGACAAGTGGTCAAGCTAGCATCCTTGTTGGAGAAGTCCACCAAGTAGAGATGTCCATGCCGAAAACCTTTGAATATTAATTCTTTGCTTGAATCACTAGTCACCACAACACCATTCTTGTCAAATGTGCATGTTAGTCCAAGATCACATAATTGTGCAATAGAAAGTAAATTAAAACTAAGAGACTTAACGTAAAGCACATTAGAGATAGACAAATCATGAGAAATAGCAATTTTACCCAAACCAATCACCTTCCCCTTTGAGTTATCACCAAAGGTGACTTGTTCATGATTGCCGGGGTTTTCCATGGAGGTGAACATACCATCATTACCGGTCATATGTTGAGTGCACCCACTATCGAGTACCCAATGCTTTCCTCCGGCTTTGTAGTTCACCTTTGAGTTACCTTTCGCCATTAGGCACATGGAAGGTGGACGAAGAGGTGAGTCATCCTTGTTGACGACGGCGAGGCCCGCCAAGTTTTCTTCATCTTCACTATCTTCGTCGCTTGACTCTTCATCCGTGATCCACTCATTGGCTTCATACATGAAGACCTTTTGAGGCCCTCTTCTCTTCTTTGGAAAGAGCTTGGTTTTCTTGCCTTTGTCAAATTTCTTCTTTCCAAAAGAACGCTTGGGCTTAACCTCCTCTTCATCATCACTTTCTTCTAGCTTGTGATGCTTCCCATTTTCCTTCCTTTTGTCCGGTCTTGGACAATCATATGATATGTGGCCTAGATCACCACAATTGTAGCACGTCTTGTTTTCATCTTTTCTTGGCAAGAAGGCTTTCTTTTTAGGATCAAAAGAGTATCCCTTCTTTGCAATCTTGGAGTTGAGGCGTGAGAATTTCCTCATCATCAAAGCAAGTTCATCATCATCATCTTCGCTTGTTTCTTGCTCTTCTTCACTTGAGCTAGGCTCAACCACTTTCTTCTTCTTGGAAGTTGTCTTCTTGGTTGAAGCCTTGAGAGCAATGGTTTTTGATGATGACTCCTCCATCATTCCAAGTACGCTCATCTCATGAGCATGGATTTCTCCAATGAGCTCCGAAACTTCCATGTTGTCTAGTGACTCCTTTTGGAGCATTGAATTGATAATGTTGTACTTGGGCTTGGGTAGAAGCATGAGGATCTTCCGATTGATAAGTCCCTTGCCAAGAGAAGCAATGTCAAGTGCGTTAATTTCCTCAATGAGCACATTTAAATGAGAAAACATTTGGTTAACGTTCTCATGAGGAAACATCTTAAATTCATCATATTTTGATTTAAGCATGTGATATTTGAGTTCTTTAACCCGAGATGAGCCCTCATGTATTTTAATTAGACATGCCCAAATTTCACACGCTTTTTCTTTACTAGCAATCCTAGCAAAGACATCTTGACTAATGCATTCATATATGGCATTTCTAGCCTTAGCATCCCATTTTAGTTGGTCACCAACATAGTCAAGATTTCCAAACCCCGCATGGGTCGCTTCTCACACTTCGGGAGCAATTGCCTCAAGGTATGCGCGCATGCGTGCTTTCCAATAAGCAAAATTCTTGCCCTCGAAGGTAGGAACCGAACCCCCATTCTTGGCCATTTTCGCTCTCTAGCGGTGAAGCTAGAATGATCCAATGAGCAACCTGGCTCTGATACCAAATGTAAGGATCGAAACGCCCAAGAGGGGGGTGAATTGGGCTTTTTAAAATTTTAGAGCAATTTAAAACTTTAATGGTTGAAGCCCAATTCCTTATACGAACTAACCACGCAAGCAAGAGTGTTAAGTGCGGAATAGTAAAAGCGTAATAGTAAGGGGTGAGGAGAAGAATGCAAACTCCCGCGGAGACTCGGAGACACGGCGATTTTTCCCGTGGTTCGGTAAGATCACAAAATCTTCCTACGTCCATGTTGTGGCACCCACCAAAGGGTATAGCCACTCCCAAGTCACCAATACGAGGGAATCCACTATTCTTTCTCCGTTCGCCTTCACCGGCAAGGTGGAGCTCAAGCCTTGTACAACGGTGATCTTCCGGGCTTCCACAAACACCTTGGTAAGCTCCGGAGTGATCTCTTCTTCCTCCAACGTTTACAAGGTGAGAGAAGTCACCAAGACACTCTCTCTCACTAGGCTAGAGATTCCAATCACCAGGAATGGACGCACACAAGCTTCTCTCTCGCTAGATATAACCTATAGTTGGAGTACAAGAGGTTTTGAAGTGTGGAAGTGGTAGCTCTTAGTCTTGAATGCTTGAGAATGTCTAGAGAGGCTCTGGTGATCAAGACTTGTCGAAATGGCCGGTTGGAGGGGTATTTATAGCCAACCCACACGAGATAGCCGTTGGAAAAGTGGGCAGACTTTTGTCAGTTAACATCGGATCCTCCGATGCACCCCTTTATATGATCATCGGTCGAATTCCAAATTAGCTGATGTCATGTGTCAGATGTGACCGTTGGATATAACCGTTGGATCTTTTAATCGACCGATGTTACTTTAACTCATCATCGGATGATCCGGTGAGTTGATCTTCAGAATTGGTTCAGAAATAATGTTTCGGTTGAAATTGACCGATGTTCACTTACTTTATCATCGGATGATCCGGTGAGTTGATCTTCAGAATTACTCATAAATTATCCTTCTGTTGAAATCAACCGATGTGCCACTTCCTTCACATCGGATGATCCGGTGTGTACTGGGCTCTGAGGTCTTCTTCTTCTGCCAACTCAAATTCGACCGATGTAGTCATTTTGCAAGACATCGGACGATCCGGTGAATGCAACTTGTTTGCTTCGAGTTGTTTTAAGTTGGTCTTTTAGAATCTTCTTGAGTGACCTCTTTGACACTTGTTTGAAATGATATTACGATGAAGTGTGAGCTCCTTGTGTTGCCAATTTTGATAAAGTAGAGTCGTTGTATGATTTCTTCATTTAGTTTTCATGAGTATCGAATAACCCCTTAGAATGGATCGTTGAGGGGTCTCCATTTGTATCCAATGAGTAGTAGATGGTGTGAATAGATAGTTCATTTAATGTTTGATGTGATGTACGTGAAACCTTGCATCCACAAACTCATTAGTAATTACGAACAGTTGTCATTAATCACCGAAACCATATCTCACGGGGGTCTATATGCTTTCACTCACGCTAGTTCAAAAACCATAACACCTTACATGAGCACCTCACATGCATGTTGCAAATCATAGCAATCTATTAACCACCATAATCAGCCATAACACATCAAAACTTAGTAATAGAATACTAAGCAAACATTACACAAGCCAAGAAGCAAGTTCGAAACATTGCAAGTTAAAAACAGAGTGGCTGAAAACTAAACACTATGAAAATAGCTACTCTGCAGTAACAGTTACTCCTGAAATGGAATGAAAAAGTTCGGACAATCTGAAGCGGGTATTTTGGCAATATTCAGAATTTTGAATGTAAATCCTTACTTTTATTCTAATTGCCAATGTATTCAGCACACATAGGTCTCACAATCTCTCCCTTGATGAATGCATTGGCAACACCACTTAAAATCCAAACATTGGCTCATTCACATGAAAAACTTTTGAAAGCAAATTTCTCCTCCTTTTTGAAATAAAAATCAAATGAGAAAGAAATTTCAAAAATAATTCTCCCCCTGAGAAGAATGTGTAAAAACTCATGAATGTGCAATATGTGACATATTTCTCCTCCTTTGACAATGTATTCAAAAAGGTTGAAAAGAGAAATTTAAATTTATTATGAGCATAATATGACGTATACATATAAAACAAAGCTCATCCAAGTCATACTTTCAAGTAACTTACACTATCACATCAATGAGATACATAAAGTAGTGTAAGCCATGCTAGAGATCATATGTAATTTTTCAATTTAAGAAAGTCATGATCTCACAAACTTAACTATTTTAAAACCTGAAAGCATGACACATGTTGCTGCATTTTTCATTATCTTTTAAAGCACAAGTTCAAATCATATGACATTTGCAAGAGATTATATGCCGCATCAGCCTTATTCTAACCAACCAAGCCAAGCCTATGTCATTTGATAATCAGAATATTAAGGACATGGTTTTAGTCATAGACAACTTCTTTTAAGTTTATATCTAAGTGCAATGATAAGCCATCTCAATAGAAGAAGTGCGATGCATGCATATTCTCTTGATCTTATCTCGTTTTTCCTTTTGATCATAGAAGCTCAACATGTGGATAATTGATTGATTAATTTTTCAATATAAAAGGCACTTGTGAGCATGCAACAAGTTCAAACTTGTGAGTATGACCAGATTTAGTGGAAGTAATTATTGCAATTACTTGTCATAGCAAAAACTACAAAATGTATAACACGAGTGATGTTGTAAGAACTTTCAACATGTAAAAGGAATCACAAAGTCATATATATATGAAATACTTTGCTCATACTATTTTAAAATCAGATTCACACATAACTTCCCAAGTTTCAAAACTCCCCCTCAATTTAAGCCATGAGGATGCACATCCCCTATTTCACTACGAATGAAGCAAAAACGAGTGAAATCCAAAGGTTTTATAAAAATGTCAGCCAATTGTTGTTTGGTATCTACATGGTAAAGCACAATGTTCCCTTTTTCAATATTTTTACGGAGAATGTGATACCTAATGTCAATGTGCTTTGTTCTAAAATGTTGCACGGGGTTTAGCAATGTAAATGGCACTAGTGTTATCTCAAAACAGTGGAACACTATCTAGATCAACCCTGTAGTCCTTAAGTGTTTGAACAATCCAAAGAATTTGTGAGCAAACGCTAGCAGCAACTACATAATCAGATTCGGTCGTGGATTGTGCAACTGAATTTTGTTTTCTAGAAGACCAAACAATAAGTGAATTACCAATAAAATGACAACCACCCGAAGTACTTTTCCTATCAATCCTACAACCCCCAAAATCAGCATCCGAAAAAGATTTCAAAGTAACGGTTGAGGAAGAAGGAAGAAAAATGCCAAATTCTTGAGTTCCATGTAGGTACCTGAGAATCCTTTTAACGGATTGACGATGTGAAGCACGTGGGGAAGCTTGAAATCGTGCACGAAGACATACGCTAAATTGTATGTCCGGTCTTGATGCCATGAGGTACAAAAGTGACCCGATCATGCTTCTATATTCTTTTTGATCCACGGGTTCACCATCTTCGTCAAGTTCAAATGTTATTGTTGTTCCCATTGGTGTCCGAAGAGGCTTGCTTTCGTCCATGTTGAAGCGCTTAAGGAGGTCTTCTGTATACTTCATTTGATGCACAAAAGTTCCTTCCCTGGTTTCCTTAATTTGCAGCGCCAAAAAGTATGTGAGTTCTCCCATCATACTCATTTCAAATTCTGAACTCATCATAGCTGAAAACTCGGACACAAGATCATGAGAATCACAACCAAAGATAATATCATCCACATA
Organism: Neostapfia colusana; assembly: GCA_030760725.1. Lineage (NCBI taxonomy): Eukaryota > Viridiplantae > Streptophyta > Magnoliopsida > Poales > Poaceae > Neostapfia > Neostapfia colusana. The sequence goes on along the minus strand of JASWHV010000013.1, from coordinate 35,213,584 downwards.
CACTTGAACGAATAGTGAGTCATTATCATGCTTAAGAGCAAAAAGAGTTTTATCAACCTTGCCCATAGTAAACCCCTTTTCAAGTAAAAATGTTTTTAACCTATTATACCATGCTCTAGGGCTTGTTTAATACCATACAAAGCTCTGGACAGTTTGTAAACATGATTAGGAAGATTTAGATTTTCAAAACCTGGTGGTTGCTTAACATAAACCCTCTCATCTCTGTAGCCATTAAGAAAAAGCACTTTTAACATCCATTTGATATAACTTGAAACCTTTAGATGCAGCAAATGCTAACAAAATTCTTATGGCTTCTAATCTAGCGACGGGAGCAAAAGTTTCATCAAAATCTAAACCTTCAGCTTGTGTGAAACCTTGAGCAACCAACCTAACCTTATTCCTAATCACAACCCCATCGTCACTTTGTTTATTTTTGAACACCCATTTAGTTCCAATTACAGTGTGACCTTGAGGTGGAGGTACAAGTTTTCCAAACATTATTTCTTTCAAAATTTTCTAACTCTTCTTGCATATCAATAATCCAAGATTCATTAGTGAGCGCGTGTGATATATCTTTGGGTTCAAAAGAAGCAACAAAAGAAGATTGAACATGACAGTTTGGATCGCAAAACCTAGACCGTGTGACCCGTTCGTGCAAGCTTCTAATAATTTGTTGTGGAGGATGACTTTTGAGGACGCGGGGGGAGTAGACACTTCACAAGCTCCTTCTTCTTTATGTTCATCACAAATCGAAGAACTTGTGGCTTGACGAAGATCTGGACCAGAAGTAGTGGTCGTTGGTGCTGATTGTGGAGCGATATCAAGAGCTGGAACGTCATTGTTTATTTCTGAAATTTCGGGCAGCAACTCCAGTCCTTCTTCATCTTCAATGAAAATACTCTCCCCATGCGGATATGCATCTTGACCAGCAGTAGTAGAGCGAGACATCGGCTATCATCATCAAAAGGAAATTCACAAGTATCCACAATTTTGTTAGTTTCAAGTAAAAGCACACGATAACCTCTAGTATGAGATGGATAACCACGAAACATGCCATCAACAGATCTAGCTTCAAATTTATCAAGATTACCATATTTCTTAACAAAGCATTTGCATCCAAAGACCCTAAGATGTGTGACACTAGGACTATGTCCAAGCCGAAGCTCATATGGTGTTTTTCCTAGCTTAGCTCTCAAGAAAACACGGTTTGAAACATAACAAGTTGTTGCAATTGCATCTGCCGAAAATTTTCTAAGAGTTTGGTATTCATCAAGCATTGTCCTAGCCATCTCAACTAAGGTTCTGTTCTTTCTCTCTACAACACCGTTTTGTTGAGATACATATAGTGAAGAAAATTAATGATCTATTCCTTTTTCAGCACAAAAGTGATCAAAAGATTGATTTTTAAATTTGGTTTTGTTATCACTTTTAATTGCTTTTACAGATCCTGGGTGATCAATTGATAATCTAAGAAATAAAGTTCTAAAGTGACTAAAAGCTTCATTCATAGATGCCATAAAGTAAACCCAAGAGTATCTAGAATAATCATCAACAATCACAAGCACATACCATTTACGTCCAAAAGATTGAACACGTGAAGGACTTACGGTGTCAAGATGTAAAAGCTATCCTGGTTCAGTTTGCACGGTCATTGTGAGAGGAGGATGTGAACCTGCAACCATCGTAGCATGTCCACAAGAAGAGCACACAATATTGTTGTCCCGTTTAAGCTTACATAGCCCACGTATGCGATCAAGACCACTAACACGTGTGAGGTGACCAAAGCCTACGTGACCAAGTCTACGATGCCAAAAATATAAGTCCTTTGAATCATTAGCAACTACAAATCTATGCTTAGAAGTTGACATATCAAAATCAGTTTTAAAAACTCTTCCAATCCTAGACATATTAAACAAAAGCTCACCTTTTGAATCTACAACCTTGCAACAATTTTTAGTGAATTTAACTTCTAGATTTTTATCTAGCATTTGTGAAATGGAAAGCAAGTTGTATTTCAAATGTTTAACAAGTGCCACATCCTTCAAAGTGTAGTATTTATTTACTCTAACTAAACCCTCAGCAATTATAGGAGTTGAAGAATTATCGGTAAAAGTAACACTTTCTACACGTGACACAAAAGAGGGAGGAGAATCATTCTTTGTTACCGGTCATGTGGCGTGAGCAACTTGAATCCACAATCCAAATGTTCTCCTTCCTCAAGCATGTAACCTACATAGCAGCACAATACGTCGATGACTCAATACTGAGGTTAAAAGGCATTTAGGAATCCAGTACTAAGTCACACGACGTCCAGCAGGAATAGCACGCGAAAGCCGGAGAAAATACAGTAGGTTTATTAGCCAAATTTTGTGAATTCTTGTTCCCAACTACTGATTTATGAAGTTTGTTATGTGTAGCACGAAAAGCAGTGGGTTTAGGAGCAATCTTTGCATTTCTATTACTTATTACAGCAGGTTGCATGTTCCTAACATTTGATTCAACATGTACAACAAGTTTTGCTCGGTTGTTATGTGTTCTATCAATTAACCTTTCTTTTTTATGTTGTTTAGCTAGTCTATAACAAAAATCTATGACATTACCATCTCTACCATAGTATGTACAATAAAAAGTAACCTTATGTTGAGCAATCAACATGTTTATTAGAAACTGAATGAGACAACACTCCTGCAGATTTAAAAACCACTTCTTTTTGTTTAGGAACTGTTTGAATCAAACCGCTTCCTAATGCCTTACAATTTTAGGTGGATGTGCTTTAGCATGAGCATGAGAATCAAAACCTAAACATGTTTTATCATTACAAGACTTAGATGAATCCAGCAGCAAGTTTAGGTTCTTATTTGCACTACAAAACCGTTCTAGTGTCCTATGCATGTCATCATGTTTCTTGCACAAGTCTAGACAGTTTTCACATGAAGTTTTTTCTTTTAGTTTGCAATTAGAACAAGAACTAACCTCATGACCACGTAAAGCATTGTTCAAAGCAAAAATTTCATCCGTAGCAGCATGTACTTTCTTATTAAGATCACCACAACTAGAACAATGCAAATCAATTATAGAACAACTAGCATCTTTCATGTTTTTATCATTAAGTGCAACAAGCTTTTTATTTTTTTCATTTTCAAGTTCAACTATATCAAGTGTGGAGGTGTGCACACTTCTTAAAGAGGACAACTATTCATAAATCAGATCACAAGATGAGCAAGAATCATCACTAGGAATCAATTTTTTAAACGTTTAATTTAGATTCTAGCGATTCAATTTTAACATCACTTTGCAGAAGTTTTTTGTCTTGTTTCTTAAGTATGGTAGTGGCACGATAAAGAGCATCAAACAATTCTTTGTAAGAGGGATCTACCTCCTCATTGTCGCTGATTTGTTTGTCTTCCTTTGAGCTTGAACTTGATTTGCTTGTCATGAAACACGCATTTGCCACGTCGTCTTCATCTTCATCACTTCCAATATCAAAGTCACTCGAGCAATACTCTTGAATTGCAGAGAAAATTTCATCCATCACTTGACGTTGAGTGAAACCCTTCTTTTTCTTATTGTAGTTGGCAGAGGAGTGCTTCTTCCTTGTTAGTTTTTCATCACGGAAAGTAGGATCTGGACGGTTAGGGGAATCTGTACGAAGATTTCCTGTCTTACCATATTTGAAGCATCATTGAGAGCTCTCACTTCCTCTCCTTCTTGTTTTGTGAGATCTATATGTGCTGAATACATTGGCAATTATGTTAAAAGTGAGTGTTTACATGCAAAGTTTTGAATATATCATTAGAAGCTCACTTCGGATTGTCCGAACTTACCGGAACTCATTTTGGAATATCCGAACTTGTCACACACATGATCTGCACGTCTTTTTCACTTTGGATTGTCCAAACTTTTCTTTGTGTAATGCATAGTTGCTGTTTTGGACCGTCCGAACTTTCTTCGTGCTGAAAAAATTGTGCGACTGTTATGTTTTTAACTTGCAATGTTTCAAACTTGTTTTTGACTTATGGGAAGTTTGCTTAGTATTCATTTACTAAGTTTTTGATGTGTTTTAGCTGATCATGGTGGATATTATCTTGCTATGTTTGCAACATGCTTATGTGAGGTGCTCACATAAGGTGTGGTTTTTGAGCTAATGTGAGTTAAGTTGAGGACTTGTGCTCAGAAGATTTGTTTGTTTATTCATGTGCAGGTGTTACTTGAGGTCCAGAAATGGCTATTGATGGAGATCCTTGAACTAGTCTAAGGGAGAAGATGAGGTTAAACAACCAAGTTCGGGAGGAATTGTGGTTGAGCTGATCGGAAGGTCACGCAGCATGTTTAGGTCAAAAACAATGCATATGAGGGTGTTGTGAATATTTTGGAAAGTGTTTGCACGTATGCAAGGGATGCATGGACGTGGCTACATTGTTCCAAGGCATGGTGAAGGGATATGGAAGTGAAGATATGGTTGAAAAGGTTGAATCGGCTGGATTTTGCGCTCAGGCTGCGGCTGAGGCGGTTATGGTTCTTTTATGGAAAGTTTCCAGTTGGTTATAACAGGATTTCATGTTAGGCACGAAGTAGAGTTGTTTTAGGAATGTTTGGGATGTTCCTAAGATGTTTGGAAGTCTTAAGATTGCTTCTATCTGCGTATAGAAGAGTCTTGAACAGTTTTGGAAAGTTAGAGTTTGAATCCAAGTAGGAGTAGGAGTCCTAGTTTCAATTGGGTTGGCCTTAGGGCTGGTTATATAAGCAAGGGATGCTAAAGAATCATGGAGTGCACGACTTGAGGCTGCTCCTCTTGAGTTTTGATCAACAAAATTGTCACACCCGGTTTCTCCGAAGAACAACCGAGTGAATAGCACATGTATGCCAGGATCATTCTCTCATACATGTGATGAAAAATAGTGAAGCATCATTTATTACAAGCTAGGTGTTGAATATAAATAAGTCTTACATAGCATACGCCTCGATGGACGATAATAAGTTCATGACATGTAAATAAAACAGCAGCGGAATATAAATCTTGTGGGCTCCGTCACAGGCGTTGCCCGGGGGACTCCGTGAACCTAGAATCCTTCCTCGAGACCAAAGTCTTGGTCATTAAACACCACATCATTCTCCTGACCTGAGCAGCAATATAAACCAACAGAAAAGCAAGTTTGAGTACCGTGGGTACTCAGCAAGTGTGGGAAAGTTATGTCATGCATGGCTAGAGCAAGGAGAGGTTGAACTCATGGTTAAAGCACTACGCAATTATTACCTATCACCTTAGCTTATTAAGCACCTACATTACTACACTGGTGAAATGGACCCCAATCCCTCAACCCATCATCAAGTAAACATAGTCTCATCTCCAATGTTAAGCTTCCCGCTTAACATCCACAACTTCCCAATTCATCATCCTCTAATCATGAATAAGTCCAAGCCGCTCTTTACCGTGAGCACGGCTGTCATGACAGTTTTGACTCGGCAGAGTTCACCACTGTACCCACATGTAGTGATTTCATCCCCTGTTGTCGGGTGGACTAAAAGAACCTCCATTATGCCAGTGGTCGCGAACCACATTCACACTTCCCAGGTGTGTAGCCAGGAGATCACTACGTGGCCTTTACAAAGGGATTCCCGACGAGCGTGGGCCCACTGAGGTTTCACCCCTAACAGCATACAAGAGGCTCCAACCCCGCTGCAGTGGCCCCCTCTTGAGCCTTGCGGTTCATATGGTAGTCCAGCTGACACCTATTCCCCGCACCATCCAACACACCCATACTACGCCGAGGATACATCTAAGTAATTGACCAAGCTGCCCCATCTCAGCATGTGGTTGGCACGGTAAAGCTAGGTTACATGCTCCATGAACCGGTCCTTAGGATCCAGGCAAGTACTAAACACAAACTCGAGTCTCGTGCACCCAGCACCAACCAAATCATCCAACTTGCCTCGATCCCTACCTCTACATAATTTATAATGTCTCATTCAAGAGTAAGGTAAACAAGTTGATGACCTCATATCCCACTTATCCCATTCTAAGCATGGCTAAGCATAAGTGATATGAATGAAATGACATAATAAAACAAATCCCAACCCAAGCTACAAGGAAAAAAGATAATGCAATTCTAGGGAAACTTCCTAGCATGGGTTTCATATTTCAATTGACAATGCAAATAATTCTATCTACACATCCTAGCATAGGATCAAAGTGGTCAAGGACACTTGCCTTCTTCTTGCTGCTCTAGGAATGGAAAGTCTTGGTCTTGGAAGGGGAGAACTTGCTCTGGGGCAGGTTCTACTCATGCCAATACACATAGTAAAAGAAAACAACAATCCATAAGACATAGTTCACACTTTCACTCATGCAAACCATACATACATACATATGAAAGTCATTCACATTTCTAAGTGTTGTGGTTACCCTACATGTGTTGATTTTTGGTCTACATGCACTTTTAAACATATGTATATGATTTCTAACTTTTGCATTCAGATTTCTGTTGGCACACTATATATGAATTTCAAATTTGAACAAATTCTTTATATTTAATTAATACACTTCTTAGCTACCAAGTTTGCATGAAAGGTAGTTTCCTACTTCAAATAGGTTTCCAGATCTTCTACAAAATCCTAAATTGAAGTTTTTGGATTTGGAGACCTCATTTATCATTTTCTAATTATGCATACTTATTTTCCTATATTTTCAGATTTATTTTCTATGCCTAAAAGTGAACTTTATTATGAAAATAGTAAGACACCTCATCTAAACAGAATAGGTTCTGATCTAAAATGTTCAATAATATATTTTTGAACTTCCTCTTTGATGTGGAACAAATTAAATTTATTTTACTAGTTTCTAGAATTATTTCCTAGCCTAAAATGTGTCTCTAGAGAAAATAAAAATGAGCAACACTTAGGAAGATTTCATTTCAGGCTAAAATCTACTTTTAACTCATTCTAAAGTTTTCCAAGTGCTAGGAGAGTTTAAATTTGAATTTGCACATGTGTTTGCCTTACCTTTTAACTTTAAATCCTAGTCACATATTCAAATTTCTGAATTTAGTATCATATAGAGTCAAAAAGTTAAATCCACCCTACTGTAGGATCTAATTTACTATTTCCTAAATTTACAGGGGTCTAACTACACATAACAGAGGGGTTTCCTAATTTTTATTAAGTCCAGGGGCTAAAACTGATTTTTTAAATAATTTTACACGAATTTCTGAAGGTCCAGGGGCTAGATCAGAAGTTTCTGGGGCTAGCTCGTGTTTTCCGAGATCCCCAGGGGGTAGCGCGTAAGAATCCCAGCTTTTATAACGCGGGGCTGACATGGACCGTTCGATTTACAACAGACGGCTCAGATTAGATCGCCGAACCGGTACGCGTCGGTTTTATTTCTACCGTGCGATTTAAAATAGACGGCCCCCAAGGGGCCACGTCGCCCTGGCCGGAGCCAGCCCGGGCGCGGGCGGCGCGCGGCGGCGGGGGTGGCGATCTCGTCGGCGCAACCTCGGTTTTTGCCGCTGTGCGTTAGAACTCTCGCATCTTTTTGCACAGATCGACCGCGGAGGGGTAGGGGATGCTCACCGAGGGGTTTTCCTGCACTCGGAGGCCCTGGAAATCGGTCGGGGGCGAGCTTCAACGGCGATGGTCTTCGGTGCACGTCGGGGTGGCAGTTGGGGCACAAGACATGTCGTTTCCTTCACCTGCAGGGCTCCCCGGCGGCGGTGGAACGTGATCAACATGTTAGATCAGGAAATTTGAGCAAGGATCGAAGGAAATCAGCGGTAGAAGCTTCGGTTCTCACCGAAGAGAAAAACGGCTAATCGGGGAGGAAAAAGGGGCGGATTTCAGCGTTTAAATAGACGAGGGAGGGCGGCGGTCTGTTGAGATCATGTTGGGGGTGTCCGGGACCGGAAATTGGGGCTGGGAGCGTGGGTTCCAGGGGGTTGTTTTGATCGGGCGCGAGAGAGAGTCCGGGGTCGGGTGGGCGTGCGGGATGAGAGGGATGACACACGGGCCCCGCGTGTCTGTGAGAGGGAGAGAGGGGGCGCGGGTTCGGGTTGGCGCGTGGGTATTGGGCCGGCTGGCGGGTTTTGGCCCACTGGCCGGTTTGGGTTTTCTTTTTTTTTCCTTTTCTTTTTCTGTTTTGATTTGAATTTAAATTCCATTTTGAATTTGAATTGCTTTATCACATGCATTACATCCAAAAAATTTTAAATTCCCCTCTTTAGTAGGTTTTGGGGTGTTACACCTCTACACCCCCCTTAAAAGAAATCTCGTCCTCGAGATTGGTGGTTCTAGGAAAACAATTCCGTAAACTGTGCCTTAAGCTCGTCTTCTCGCTCCCATGTGGCTTCCTCTTCCGAGTGATGCTTCCACTGCACCTTGCACATTCGGATTCTTTTATTTCTTGTGAGGCGTTCCACTGTCTCCAAAACCTTGACCGGTTGCTAGGCATAAGATAGATTCTCTCTTACGTCAACCTCATTCATGCGTAATATCTCTTCAGGCATCCTTAGACATTTCCTGAGCTGTGACACATAGAATACATCGTGCACATCCGATAGGCGAGCCGGTAGTTCTAGTTGATATGCCACTTCGCCTTTCCTCTCCAGAATCTGAAAGGGTCCGATGTATCGAGGTGATAACTTCCCTTTCACCTTGAACCGACGAAGTCCTCGGATAGGGGACACCTTGAGATAGACATAGTCTCCCACGTTGAAAACGAGCTCTCTTCTCCGTACATTGGCATAGCTCTTTTGTCGGGTATGTGCTATCCTCAAGTTGTTGCGGATTTTCCTCACTTTCGCCTCGGCTTCTTGTAGTACCTCGGGCCCAAACACTTTACTTTCCCCTGTTTGATTCCAAAATAGTGGAGTTCTGCACTTCCTCCCATACAAAGCCTCAAATGGTGACATCTTCATACTAGCCTGATAGCTGTTGTTATAGGAGAACTCCGCATACGGTAAGTTCTTATCCCAACTCCTATTGTTCTCGAGCGCACACACTCTCAGCATATCCTCAAGGATCTAATTGGTTCTTTCCGTCTGCCCGTCAGTCTAGGGGTGATAGGCAGATCTAAAATTTAGGTGAGTTCCCATGGTTTCATGTAACTTCTACCAGAACCTTGAGGTGAACTGTGTCCCTCGGTCCGACACTATCTTCTTTGGCACTCCATGGAAACACACGATCCTTGACATGTACAATTCCTCCAATTTGGATCCTCTGTAGCTTTCTTTCACGGGGATGAAATGAGCTACCTTGGTTAGCCTGTCGATGATGACCAATATCGAATCATATCCTGATTGGGTCCTGGGTAGTCCCACTATGAAATCCATACCTATTTCTTCTCATTTCCATTTAGGCACTTTGAGTGGTTGCAATAGTCCCGCGGGTCGTTGATGTTCTGCTTTCACCAACTGACATGTGTCACATAGGGCAACATGTTCCGCGACATCTCGCTTCATGCCATACCACCAATATCTGCTCCTGAGGTCATGATACATCTTCGTACTTCTAGGATGAATGGAATAGTCGGAATCATGAGCCTCCTTCAAAATCAATTTATGGGTCTCCTTTACCTCAGTCACACTGATTCTTTTCCCATGCCACACCGTACCTTGTTCATCCTCTCTGAACCCAGGAGCTTTATTTTCTTTGATGAGTTCTCTAATCTCTTGTATCTTCTCGTCATTCTTCTGACCGTTGCGTATGTCTTGCTCTATTGTGGAGTCCACTTCCATGGTGATGACCTCACCACTATTCACCAGACATAAATTGAGTTTTGCAATCTCTTCCTTCAATTTTGTAGGTATGTCCTTTAAGCTCAGCCTATTGACCTGCACCTTCCGGCTTAAAGCATCTGCCACGACGTTCGCTTTCCCAGGATGATAGTTGATGCCCACATCAAAGTCGTTGATTAGCTCTAACCATCTCCTTTGTCTGAGGTTGAGATCTGGCTGTGTGAAAATATACTTTAAGCTCTTGTGATCCGGATATATCTCTATCCTCTTCCCCATCAAGTAATGCCGCTAGATCTTCAATGCTTGTACCACTGCAGCTAGCTCTAGGTCATGTGTAGAATAGTTCTTCTCGTGTTTTCGGAGCTGCCGGGACGCGTAAGCCACGACATGCCCCTCTTGCATGAGAACACATCCCAACCCGTGTCCAGAGGCATCGTAGTACACCAAAAAGTTCTTCTGCATATCTGGCATAACTAGCACTGGGGCTGTTTTCAATGTTTTCTTCAGTTCTTGAAAACTAGTCTCACACTGTGGTGTCCATATGAATGTAATTCCCTTCTCTAATTTTTTGGTAAGGGGTCTCAAAATTTTGGAGAAACCCTCGATAAACCGTCGATAATACCCAGCCAATCCTAAGAAGCTTTGAACTTCCCTAACATTTTCAGGGGTCTTCCACTTCTGCACATCCTCGATCTTGGCGGGATCTACGGAGATTCCTCCCTCCGACATTATATGTCCTAAGAAGGGGACTCTCTTCAACCAAAACTCTCACTTGCTCAACTTGGCATATAGTTGTTGTTCTCTCAGCTTTTGCAACACCAACCTCAAATGTCCCTCATGTTCTTCTTCATCTTTGGAGAAGACAAGAATGTCATCAATGAAAACCACCACAAATTTGTTCAGATATTCCATGAATACCTTGTTCATGAGATACATGAAGTATGTCGGGGCATTAGTTAGCCCGAACGGCATGACGGTGTATTCATACAGCCCGTACCGAGATATGAAAGTTGTCTTTGGAATATTGGTTTGTCTTATCTTAAGTTGGTGGTATCCCGACCTGAGATCAATTTTCGAGAACACACAAGCTCCCCTCAGCTGATCAAATAAGTCTTCAATGCGGGGTAATGGGTACTTGTTCTTGATAGTTACTTCATTCAACGCACGGTAGTCTACGCGTAACCTTTGGGTCCCGTCCTTCTTGGGCGCAAATATCACTGGAGCTCCCTATGGTGAGGAACTAGGATGAATATACCCATTCTCCGTCAATTCTCTTATATGCTCCTTGAGTTCTTCCAGCTGTTTGGAGTCCATTCCGATAAGGCCTCTTGTATATTGGAGTTGTTCCAGGCACTAGCTCAATCGTGAATTCCACTTCACGATCGGGAGGCATACCTGGCAACTCCCCTGGAAAAACGTTTGGATATTCTCTGATGATCCTGATTTCTTCCACTTCCACCTCAACGTAATTGAGTTTAAGATCCCTCCTAGGTTCTTGTACAGTTATGAACTTCACTCTTGTGTCACTAGGGTGAGTTAGTTCCACCGTTCTTGTCGAACAATGGATGATTACTTCATGTTCGGTCAACCAAATGTTAACTTAAAGCATTACGCATTAACTTCCCAAATTGCTTCTTTAAACTTAAACTTTTGAGGCATTATTACATTAAACAATTTCTGAGGGTTTCACGTAGATTTTTGGGAGTCACGTCTCACGCAAAAATAAATGCACTCTTAATTCATAGGGGTTCACACATCAAAGCAAAGCAATCTAAAGACGAGGTTGTGGACAAATGCCCATGGCTTCCACAACTCACGTCACACACCAAACATTAACACACAAATAACTAAGGTATTGACTCGACTACTCGATAACCTGCTGAAATAAGGGAAAGAACTCTAAACGACTCGTATCACTGAGCTGGCTCTTCAGGGTCTTCCTCATTATTGCGGCTGCCCTCTGATTCCGCTTTGGGTGGAGAAGCTGCTGGTGGAGAAGTGCGGCGACGCCTGCTCGCCTGGCGGTCTGGGGAGTCAGGAGTCCACGTGTCATTCACGGTGACACACAGTTCATTCACATCTCATTTTTCTCTCGCCCTCAAGCTGGCACGAAGCAACGCCTCAGTCTCCTTCAAGGTGTCACGAACATCCTGAAGCTCCTGCTGGCACTCCTGCAGTCGAGTGCTAAGCATAGCAGCATCCTCCAAGCACAGGTCCATGTGCTCATGGGAAGTCCCCTGCTGCACTGGTGGGTACTTGTACTCCGCGGTGCCACTCTCACGCTGGAGGACATACATGTACTCCGTCCTGTCCAGGTGGCGACGGTTGATGTAACTCTGGCAGGTGATGGCCTCCCAGGTGACATCCTTCTCAGCATCAGCCTGAGTCACCCAACAAGCTCGAGAGCGGTGGATCTTGAGCAGCTGATTTTCATGGATAATCCTCATCTCCGAGCTCCATTCTTCCCGCTTCTCACGGATGGTCCTGGTGGATCTGTAGTGTATGATTAGCTTGCCCGTATTGCCGGCGTCATGGAGCATACGCCGAAGGCGGCGCAACAAGCCTCCTACTGCCAACCCATAGGAGTGGTACGTCACCGGACGGTTCTCCCCTCTCAAGGCAAGGGCAACTACAGGAACTCTCCCTCCGGTGGACTTGCGGGCGGTACAGATCATGCGAACCATCTAAAACATAAAGCATTTAAAATTAAGTTAGATAAGAGTTAAATAAAAATTATATTTTGAATAAAAGTTGGGGCAATTTGAATAAAGTGACCCCATTAAATTAACACTTTCAACCCACACCTTTGTAAAATAGTGTTTAAGAAAATAGGGTCCTTAAATACGTCCATTTCTACCTAGGTCCATGTTCCTACGAGCAACCTGGCTCTGATACCACTTCTGTCACACCCGGTTTCTTCGAAGAACAACTGAGTGAATACTACATGTATGCCAGGATCATTCTCTCATACATGTGATGAAAATTAGTGAAGCATCATTTATTACAAGCCAGGTGTTGAATATAAATAAGTCTTACATGGCATACGTCTCGATGGACGATAATAAGTTCATGACATGTAAATAAAACAGCAGCGGAATATAAATCTTGTGGGCTCCGTCACAGGCGTTGCCCGGGAGACTCCGTGAACCTAGAATCCTTCCTCGGGACCAAAGTCTTGGTCATTAAACACCACATCATTCTCTTGACCTGAGCAGCAATATAAACCAACAGAAAAAAAAGTTTGAGTACCGTGGGTACTCAGCAAGTGTGAGAAAGTTATGTCATGCATAGCTAGAGCAAGGAGAGATTGAACTCATGGTTAAAGCACTACGCAATTATTACCTATCACCTTAGCTTATTAAGCACCTACATTACTACACTGGTGAAATGGATCCCAATCCCTCGACCCATCATCAAGTAAACATAGTCTCATCTCCAATGTTAAGCTTCCCGCTTAACATCCAAAACTTCCCAATTCATCATCCTCTAATCATGAATAAGTCCAAGCCGCTCTTGACTGTGAGCACGGCTGTCATGACAGTTTTGACTCTAAAGAGTTTGCACCACTGTACACACATCTAGTGATTTCATCCCCCGTTGCCGGGTGGACTAAAAGAACCTCCATTATGCCAGTGGCCGCGAACCACATTCACACTTCTCAGGTGTGTAGCCAGGAGATCACTACATGGCCTTTACAAAGGGATTTCCGACGAGCGTGAGCCCACTGAGGTTTCACCCCTAACAGCATATAAGAAGCTCCAACCTCGTTGCAGTGGCCCCCTCTTGAGCCTTGCGGTTCATATGGTAGTCCAGCTGATACCTACTCCCCGCACCATCCAACACACCCATACTACGCCGGGGATACATCTAATTAATTGGCCAAACTGCCCCATCTCAGCATGTGGTTGGCACGGTAAAGTCAGGTTACATGCTCCATGAACCGGTCCTTAGGATCCAGGCAAGTACTAAACACAAACCCGAGTCTCGTGCACCCAGCACCAACCAAATCATCTAACTTGCCTCGATCCCTACCTCTACATAACTCATAATGTCTCATTCAAGAGTAAGGTAAACAAGTTGATGACCTCATATCCCACTTATCCCATTCTCAGCATGGCTAAGCATAAGTGATATGAATGAAATGACATAATAAAACAAATCCCAACCCAAGCTACAAGGAAACAAGATAATGCAATTCTAGGGAAACTTTCTAGCATGGGTTTCATATTTCAATTGACAATACAAATAATTCTATCTACATATCCTAGCATAGGATCAAAGTGGTCAAGGACACTTGCCTTCTTCCTGCTGCTCTGGGAATGGAAAATCTTGGTCTTGGAAGGGGAGAACTTGCTCTGGGGCAGGTTCTACTCATGCCAATACACATAGTAAAAGAAAACAACAATCTATAAGACATAGTTCACACTTTCACTCATGCAAACCATACATACATACATATGAAAGTCATTCACATTTCTAAGTGTTGTGGCTACCCTACATGTGTTGATTTTTGGCCTACATGCACTTTTAAACATATGTATATGATTTCTAACTTTTGCATTCAGATTTCTGTTGGCACACTATATATGAATTTCAAATTTGAACAAATTCTTTATATTTAATTAATACACTTCTTAGCTACCAAGTTTGCATGAAAGGTAGTTTCCTACTTCAAATAGGTTTTCAGATCTTCTACAAAATCCTAAATTGAAGTTTTTGGATTTGGAGACCTCATTTATCATTTTCTAATTATGCATACTTATTTTCCTATATTTTCAGATTTATTTTCTATGCCTAAAAGTGAACTTTATTATGAAAATAGTAAGACACCTCATCTAAACAGAATAGGTTCTGATCTAAAATGTTCAATAATATATTTTTGAACTTCCTCTCTGATGTGGAACAAATTAAATTTATTTTACTAGTTTTAGAATTATTTCCTAGCCTAAAATGTGTCTCTAGAGAAAATAAAAATGAGCAACACTTAGGTAGATTTCATTTCAGCCTAAAATCTACTTTTAACTCATTCTAAAGTTTTCCAAGTGCTAGGAGAGTTTAAATTTGAATTTACACATGTGTTTGCCTTACATTTTAACTTTAAATCCTAGTCACATATTCAAATTTCTGAATTTAGTATTATATTGGGTCAAAAAGGTAAATCCACCCTACTGCAGGGTCTAATTTACTATTTTCTAAATTTGCAGAGGTCTAACTACACATAACAGAGGTGGTTTCCTAATTTTTATTAAGTCCAGGGGCTAAAACTGATTTTTAAATGAATTTACACGAATTTCTGAAGGTCCAAGGGCTAGATCAGAAGTTTCTGGGGCTAGCTCGTGTTTTCCGAGATCTCCAGGGGGTAGCACGTAAGAATCCCGGCTTTTATAATGTGGGGCTGACGTGGACCGTCCGATTTAAAACAGACGGCTCAGATTAGATCGCCGAACCGGTACGCGTCGATTTTATTTCTATCGTGCGATTTAAAATAGACGGCCCCCGAGGGGCCACGTCGCCCTGGCCAGAGCCAGCCCACGCGCGCGGCGGCGCGCGGCGGCGGGGGTGGCGATCTCGCCGGCGCAGCCTCGGTTTTTGCCGCTGTGCGTTAGAACTTGCATCTTTTTGCACAGATCGATCGCGGAGGGGTAGGGGATGCTCACCGAGGGATTTTCCTGCACTCGGAGGCCCTGGAAATCGGTCGGCGGCGAGCTTCAACGGCGATGGTCTTCGGTGCAGATCGGGGTGGCAGTTGGTGCGCAAGACATATCGTTTCCTTCACCTGCAGGGCTCCCCGGCGGTGGTGGAACTTGATCAGCACATTAGATCAGGAAATTTGAGCAAGGATTGAAGGAAATCGGCGGTAGAAGCTTCGGTTCTCACCGGAGAGAAAAACGGCTGATCGGGGAGGAAAAAGGGGCGGATTTCGGAGTTTAAATAGACGAGGGAGGGTGGCGGTCTGTTGAGATCATGTTGGGGGCGTCCGGGACCGGAAATCGGGGCTGGGAGCGTGGGTTTCGGGGGGTTGTTTTAATCGGGCGCGAGAGAGAGTCCGGTGTCGGGTGGGAGCGCGGGAGGAGAGGGATGACACGCGGGCCCCGCGTGTCAGTGAGAGGGAGAGAGGGGGCGCGGGTTCGGGTTGGCGTGGGGGTATTGGGCCGGATGGCGGGTTTTGGCCCACTGGCCGGTTTGGGTTTTCTTTTTCTTTTTTTTTCCTTTTCTTTTTCTGTTTTGATTTGAATTTAAATTCTAGTTTGAATTTGAATTGCTTTATCACATGCATTACGTCCAAAAATTTTTAAATTCCCCTCTTTAGTAGGTTTTGGGGTGTTACAAAAAATTGTAGTTTAGAGGATCTTTGGTGCCTTGTCCGTCCGACTTGTTTCAGACAAGTTTTTCCTCGGCGAGTTTCTGGACAGACCGACGTTGCTTCGGTATTTCAATCTTAACTCTCGTTTTACTGATCCAGTTGACGTGATTCTTTTTTGGTTGTCTTCAAAACTTGATAATTTATCATCTGAAAAATTTCAGGGTCATTGGATTTGAGGTTTTTAATATACACGAGTTTCTTTGCAGCATTGCAGATCTGTTTTTAAAATTGGGTAGAACAGATTGACCTTCGTCAAGTCTTTTGATCATAACTCAAGTTCTACTTAGTGTTTGCATGTGATTCTTGTTGCAGTGGCTTCATGACTTGATTCTATATAATATCCACTAGTTTAGTCACGTTTGAACACATCAGAAACAGTCGCACACATGGTTTCTTTATCAGATTGATTTTTTGTTGAGGGGTTTTTATAGCTTCCGCATAAGAAGTTTTAATCTACCAGTCACCCCCCTCTGGTAGCTTCTCACGTGCTCTTTGATCCTACAATTGGTATCACAGCCACTGTGCTCTAATCTTATTGATTTGTACGTGTTTTCACTAATCAACATGGAGAAATACTCCGCAAAACCTTGTGTGTTTGGTGGCGTTGATTTTCAGGTTTGGAGGGCTTGTATGGAGGCTTACATACAAGTGCAAGGATTCTCCATGTGGGAAAAGGTCTACAAGTCCTTCGACGTGCCATCAAACGATCATGTTATGGTTGCGAACATGAGGGATGTCGACAACAATAAAAAGGCTCGCGACTTGATCATCCAAGGATTGACTCAAAGCGACTTCGATCGTGTTGCACACCTCCAATCTGCATACAATGTGTGAAAAGCACTTTGCGACTACCACGAAGGATCCAACACATTCAAGGAGGTAATGCAAGATATGTTCAAGAAAGAATATATGCGCTTTGAGATGCAACTAGGTGAGTCCATCGATGATTTATTTTCTTGCTTTAATAAAATTCTCAACAACTTGCGTAGTGTCAATGTTAATTTTTCTGATGCTGAAAATTCTAGGCAATTGTTAAGTGCATTAGACATGTCAATTTGGGAGATGAAAGTTACATCTATTCGTGGATCTACTGTCATGAGTACACTTACTTTAGATGTGCTATATTCTAAATTGAAAACTCATGAAATTGACATAATCTCACGTAAGAATCCCAATAAATCTCTTGTTTTTGTTTCACAATGTGACATGCCTAGTTCTAGCAATTGTTCATCTTGTAGTACACTTTTTTTGTTGTCCTCTCTAACCCTTAAACAGATTGAAGAGTTTCCGGAGGAGGAGCTAGCACTTTTCTCTACTCGGTTCTCAAAAGCATTGCAAAATGTGAGAACAAGAAGGAGAGTAAGTGGCAGCTCTCAACGATGCTTCGAATGTGGTAAGACAAGACATTTTCGTACAGATTGCCCTAATCGTTCAGGTCCTACTTCCATGATGAAAAACTAATAAAGATGAAGCACTCCTCTGTCAATTACAACAAGAAAAAGAAGGGTTTCACTCAACGTCAAGTGATGAACAAGATTTTCTCCGCAATTCAAGAGTATTGCTCGAGCGACGTTGATATTGGAAGTGATGAAGATGAAGACGCCATGGCAAATGTGTGTTTCATGGCGAGCAAATCAAGTTCAAGCTCGGAGGAAGACAAACAAATCAGCGACAATGAGGAGGTAAATTCCTCTTATGATGAATTGTTTGATGCTCTTTATCGTGCCACTATCATACTTAAGAAAAAGGACAAAAAACTTAAGCAAAGTGATGTTAAAATTGAATCACTAGAATCTGAAATTAAATGTTTAAAAACTTTGACTCTTAGTGATGATTCTTGCTCATCTTGTGACCTGATTTATAAATAATTGTCCTCTTTAAAAGTGCACACACCTCCACACTTGATAGACTTGAACTTAAAATTGAAAAGAACAAAAATCTTGCTGCACTTAATGATAAAAACATAAAAGATGCTACTTGTTCTACAATTGATTTGCATTTGTTCTAGCTGTGATGATCTTAATAAGAAACTACATGATGCTACGAATGAAAATTTTGCTTTGAACAATGCTTTACGCATTTATGAAGTTAATTCTTATTCTAATTGCAAACTAAAAGGAGAAACTTCATGTGAAAACTGTCCAGACTTGTCCAAGAATCTTGATGACATGCATAGGACACTAAAACGGTTTTCTAGTGCAAATAAGAACCTAAACTTGCTGTTGAATTCATCTAAGTCTTGCAATGATAAAACTGGTTTAGGTTTTGATTCTCATGCTTATGTTTAATCACATCCACCTAAAATTACAAAGTCATTAGGAAATGGTTTGATTAAAACAAATCCTAAACAAAAAGAAGTGGTTTTCAAATCTGCAGGAGTGTTGTCTCATTCGGTTTCTAATTAATAAACATGTTGTTTGCTCATCTAGACATGAACATAAGGTTACTTTTTATTGTACATACTGTGGTAGAGATGGCCATGTCATAGATTTTTGTTATAGACTATCTAAACAACATAAAACGGAAAGATTGATTGCTAGATCACATAACAACCGTGCAAAACTGGTTGTGCATGCTGAATCGAATGTTAGGAACATGCAACCTGCTGTAATGATTCATAAAACTGTAAAGATTGCTCCTAAACCTACTGTTTTTCGTGCTACACATAACACACTTCATAAATCAGTAGTTGGGAACAAGAATTCTCAAAATTTGGCTCATAAACTTGCTGTATTTTTTCAGTTTTCGCGTTCTATTCCTGCTGGACGTTGTGTGACACAGTACTGGAATCCTAAATGTCTTTTGACTGACCCCGGTACTGAGTCATCGACGTATTGTGCTGCTATGTAGGTTACACGCTTGAGAAAGGAGAACATTTGGATTGTGGATTCAGGTTGCTCACGCCACATGACCGGTAACAAAGAATGGTTCTCCTCCCTCTCTTTTATGTCACGTGTAGAAAATGTTACTTTTGCCGATAGTTCTTCAACTCCTATAATTGCTAAGGGTTCGGTTAGAGTAAATAAACACTACACTTTGAAGGATGTGGCACTTGTAAAAAATTTGAAATACAAATTGCTTTCCGTTTGACAATTGCTAGATGAAAATCTAGAAGTTAACTTCACTAAAAATTGCTGCAAGGTTGTAGATTCAAAAGGTGAGCTTTTGTTTATCATGTCTAGGATTGGAAGAGTCTTTAAAGCTGATTTTGATATGTCAACTTCTAATCCTAGGTATCTAGTTGCTAATGATTCAAAGAACTTATACTTTTGGCATCGTAGACTTGGTCACGTAGGCTTTGATCACCTCACACGTGTTAGTGGTCTTGATCGCATATGTGGGCTAC
Source organism: Neostapfia colusana (assembly GCA_030760725.1). Taxonomy (NCBI): domain Eukaryota; kingdom Viridiplantae; phylum Streptophyta; class Magnoliopsida; order Poales; family Poaceae; genus Neostapfia; species Neostapfia colusana. Next base: position 35,194,146 of record JASWHV010000013.1, on the reverse strand, counting down.
CTAAGTTTAAAGGGGACAACAATATTGTGTGCTCTTCTTGTATACATGCTAAGATGGTTGTAGGTTCACATCCTCCTCTCACAATGACCATGATAATTGAACCGGGACAACCTTTACATCTTGACACCGTAGGTCCTTCACGTGTTCAATCTTTTGGAGGTAAATAGTATTTGTTTGTGATTGTTGATGATTATTCTAGATACTCTTGGGTTTACTTTATGACATCTAAGAATGAAGCTTTTAGTCACTTTAGAACTTTATTTCTTAGATTATCAATTGATCACCCCGGATCTTTAAAAGCATTTAGAAGTGATAACGGGACCAAATTTAAAAATCAATCTTTTGATCACCTTTGTGCTGAAAAGGGAATAGATCATCAATTTTCTTTACCATATGCACCTCAACAAAACGGTGTTGTGGAGAGAAAGAACAGAACTTTAGTTGAGATGGCTAGAACTATGCTTGATGAATACCAAACTCATAGAAAATTTTAGGTAGATGCAATTGCTGTTGTTATGTTTCAAACCGTGTTTTCTTGAGAGCTAACTAGCCGCAGGCGTTCGGGATTACCCGAAATTTCGGGTCGGGTAATTCGGGTTTTCAAAATAGCTACCCGAAATTATACCCAAATTTTTGGGTATTAAAAAATTCTGTTACCCGAAATTTTGGGTTCGGGCTCGGGTTACCCGTATGACCCGAAATCATAACACGATGTATCTGTTCATGAGTAATATGCAGCTGGATCTTACCTCTTAGACTCGAATGAACCATAACAATAAAAACATTATGGGATATACAGAGTGCAAACTAGTTACTGGAATCAAATTAATTCATTGTTGCATCAAACCGAAAGTGCTCACAGCTCACCTGGTTATGCGGTTCTCGAGGGGGAGTGGAGCCGGAGGCTGGTCAACTACAGGCTGAATGCCTGGTCTTGAGAGCAGGTGCTGAAGGCTCATGGAGACGCGCGCTGGAGGGCAAGCAAGCGCAGAGGCAGCTGGCGGCGCAGTCGGTCACCGGAGGCCGAAGGCTGGCGGCGTGCATGGTGCTGCAGCACGTGGGCATGGGAGGCCGGGTGAGGGCGAGCGACTAGGGTTACCGCTCCACGCTCGTGGCCTCGTGGGCTGCACGTGGGAGGTGGAACTGTTTTTGTCTGGGCATAGGTGTGCTGGGCCAACCGACCATGGAATGAGGGGAAGTCGCGTACGAATACTCATTGGGCTGACACTGCTTTATCGGATCGGTTAGTTCAGGAAATCGGGTATTGGATATTATAACCCGAATACGCCCGAAATTTGTTCGGGTTTTGCTAATAACTACCCGAAAAATGATTTCAGGTTTCGGTATTCAGGTTTTTCGGTTTCGGGTTCAGATTTTTTTGGTTTGCTCTTCGGGTTCACGTTTTATGCCCACCTCTATAGCTAACTAGGAAAAACACCATATGAGATTCGGTTTGGACATAGGCCTAGTGTCACACATCTTAGGGTCTTTGATTGCAAATGCTTTATTAAGAAACATGGTAATCTTGATAAATTTGAAGCTAGATCTATCGATGACATGTTTCTTGGTTATCCATCTCATACTAGAGGCTATCGTCTGCTTTTACTTGACACTAATAAAATTGTGGAGACTTGTGAAGTTTCTTTTAATGAACCTAGCCCAGGTACTAGTTCTACTACTGCAGATCAAGATGCATATCCGCAGGGGGAGAGTATTTTCATTGAAGATGAAGGAGTGGAGCTGTTGCCCGAAATTTTAGAAATAAACAATGACGTTCCAGCTCTTGATCTCGCTCCACAATCAGCACCAATGACCACTACTATTGGTTCAGGTCTTCCTCAAGCCACAAGTTCTTCGATTTGTGATGAACATGAAGAAGAAGGAGATGTGAAGTGTCTACTCCCCTCTGTGTCCTCAAAAGTCATCCTCCACAACAAATTATTGGAAGCTTGCACGAACGGGTCAACAGTCCAGGTTTTGCGATCCAAACTCTCATGCTCATTCTGCTTTTGTCGCTTCTTTTGAACACAAAAATATATCACACGCACTCACTAATGAATTTTGGATTATTGTCATGCAAGAAGAGTTAGAAAATTTTGAAAGAAATAATGATTGGAAACTTGTACCTCCATCTCAAGGTCACAGTTTAATTGGATCTGAATGGGTGTTTAAAAATAAACAAAGTGAGGATAGAGTTGTGATTAGGAATAAGGCTAGGTTGGTTGCTCAAGGTTTCACACAAGTTAAAGGTTTAGATTTTGATGAAAATTTTGCTCTCGTTGCTAGATTAGAAGCCATAAGAATTTTGTTAGCATTGCTGCATCTAAAGGTTTCAAGTTATATCAAATGGATGTTAAAAGTTCTTTTCTCAATGGCTACATATAGGAGGAGGTTTATGTTAAGAAACCACCAGGTTTTGCAAATCCAAATTTTCCTAATCATGTTTACAAACTGTCCAAAACTTTGTATGGTCTTAAACAAGCCCCTAGAGCATGGTATGATAGGTTAAAAAAAATTTTACTTGAAAAGGGGTTTACCATGGGCAAGGTTGATAAACCTCATTTTTGTTCTTATGCATGACAATGACTCACTAATCGTTCAAGTGTATGTGGATGATATTATCTTTGGTTGTGCTTCTCATGATCTTGTGCCCAAGTTTTCAGCTATGATGTGTCTGGAATTTGAAATGAGTATGATGGGAGAACTCACATACTTTTTGGGACTGCAAATCAAGCAAACCAAGAATGGAACTTTTGTTCATCAAATGAAGTATACGAAAGACCTCCTTAAGCGCTTCAACATAGATAAAAGCAAGCCTCTTTGGACATCAATGGGAACAACAACAACACTTGAACTTGACGAATATGGTGAACCCGTTGATAAAAAAGAATATAGAAGCATGATCGGGTCACTTTTGTATCTCACGACATCAAGACCGGACATACAATTTAGCGCATGTCTTTGTGCATGATTTTAAGTTTCCCCACGTGCTTCGCATTGTCAAGCCGTCAAAAGGATTCTCCGTTACTTAAATGGAACTCAAGAATTTGGTATTTTCTTCCTTCTTCCTCAGCCATTACTTTGAAAGCTTTTTCGGATGCTGATTTCGGGGATTGTAGGATTGATAGGAAAAGTACTTCGGGTGCTTGTCATTTTCTTGGTAATTCACTTGTTGCTTGGTCTTCTAGAAAATAAAATTTGGTTTCACAATCCACGGCCGAATCTGAATATGTAGCTGCTGCTAGCGCTTGCTCACAAGTTCTTTGGATTGTTCAGACACTTAAGGACTACGGGGTTAATCTAGATAGTGTTCCACTGTTTTGTGATAACACTAGTACCATTTGCATTGCTAAAAATCTCGTGCAACGTTCTAGAACAAAGCAAATTGACATTAGGTATCACTTTTTCCGTGATAATGTTGAAAAAGGAAACATTGTGCTCCACCATGTAAATACTGAACAACAATTGGCTGACATTTTACAAAACTCTTAGATTTTTCACTCGTTTTTGTTTCATTCGTAGTGAAATAGGGGTTTTGAAACTAGGGTAGTCTATGTGTGAATCTGATTTTAAAATAATATGAGCGAAGTATCTCATACATACATGACTTTGTGATTCCTTTTACATGCTGAAAGTTCTTACTACATTACTCGTGTTATACATTTTGTAGTTTTTGCCATGACTAGTAATTAGAATAATTACTTACACTAAATCTGGTCATGATCGTATTTTCTTGCTATTTTGAACTCGTTGCATGCTCACAAGTGCTTTTAATAATGAAAAATTAATCAATCAATTATCCATGTGTGCTTTTATGATCAAATGGAAAATGAGATAAGATCAAGAGAATATGTGTGGGGACCACCCCGTGGTTCACCCACTCCAAGATCGCATAGGGTGGTGCCGTGCGATGCGGCACCCAACAGCACACACGAAACGAATAAAGAACAACATATAAACTTTTATTTGATATAAAATAGAGGAAGTCTTTTACAGAACATAATTATACAGCGGAAGTATTCTTTATTAACACTCTCTCATTCTAACTAAGCAAAAGTGTAGCTGTCCAGCCCGGGGACACTACACACTAGCAGCATGGAACCGGAGATCACGACGGCGTGCAGGGCTCCAGATCGACTGTGTACCCCGTCGGGGGCATTGCCTCGTCCTCGGATCCCTCCTCATAGCTCTCACCTGCATACAGCTCAAATATTGCAACCGTGAGTACGAAGGCTCAGCAAGGCTTAACCGACTAGCCTAGGCATGGAACTCTACATGCAGGGATGTGTAAGATAGGAAAAAGTACTTTGCAACAAAGACACGCCTATAAGTTGATCCTTACTTTAAGTTTTATAGCAGCAGATTCATGTGCCTTAGGCAGCCCTCACATCGGAAGTCCACAATCAAATAAGAAACACTTTCCTCCGATGTGGTGATGCCCAAAGCGGAAAATTAACTTAGTTAGCTCCACATCTACAACAGACATGGTTTCCAAAACAATAATATATCATCACAACATATTATCATTCATCTGGCTTACTTCACTTCTTACTACATCACAGAACAGTGAACAAGGGTACCCAAATAACCGCGAGGGACGGTGATTGCAATTAGGAGACACCCGGACAACACGTTGCATACACCCACTTTCAGAAGCGTGATTCCACACCCCTTCCTACTCTGTTGTATGCAACAACCTTTCAAAGGCAACCCAAATGCTGAACCGGTCCATCCATAACGGGCAGGAGGTCCCCGCGTGGAGCGTGACTGTCCCCACCGGCAGATTTACACCTTGCTACCCTCAACCCACTCCTATTTACGGTTGGGTAAGCCTCGACACCCAGGTTAACCATTTACATCGGTTTCCTACTTATGTTAGTATGCCATCCGGTACTGTTCGATACTTGTTCAGCAGGCCCGCACACGACTCGGTCCTCAATCGACACCAACAAGGCTACGCACGTGAGACCTCCGCTCACTGCTTCGTATCCCCCCTGCTGGGTCTCATTTTCACCACTCTTAAGCCATTTTCTATTGTGACCAAACCATGTGATAAAGCCTTAACTCGCGAGTAGATTCCAACTACTCGACTTCTACCGAGATCCTAAGCATATTAGCACGGCATTCTCAACTCGTCGAGTCTGTAAACTACCCAACCCTCCATAGGATTTAAAAGGTTGTGCAAGTGGGGTTTCAATCACCCTAACTCTAATGCAAGCATTCACCCTAGACATAAGTGATATAAATAAAGAATTTGCAGTACTTAAATGCAAACCGGGGCTTGCCTGTTTGCGAGTCAAACGGGAAGTTAGCTTCAGGTGGGAGGACGTCCAAGGGCTCCGGTGCGTCCTCAACTTCGGTCACTAAATGAAATGTAGAAAAATATGTGTATAAGTATTAAGGACTTATAAGAATTGAACTTCTATTCATAGCTACTGCTATTTATGTTCCTTAATTGGCTTTGAGATTTTTACAGTGGATACTAGACTCTCTAAGGATGATCTGAGCAAAATTTGGAGAAATGTCATTGCACAACGTAGTCTCCAAAATTCCTACAAGTACAAGGTTTCTCTGAATTTCGAGCCCAAATCAGGAGTTTTGACATACCTAAAACTGGAAGATCTGATTAGGGTAAGTCTCCATGGTTCTAACAAAATTTGTTTCACCATTTTTGGAGCTACCAACAGAGAAATATGAATTTTTAAAGTTGGATAGGAGTTCTGAAAAAGTTTCTGTTTAAATTTGAATTTCCAAATAAGGTTGAACTTTGGAAGGCAATTTAGCCTAGCAAATGAACTCCAATGAAGCCCAAATTTTTACTGGAGACCAGTAACTATGAAAAGGATTTGCTGCCCAAATTTGAGAATGTTTCATAAAGAATTGCTCCTGTAATAAATCTCTAAAATATTTACTAAAAACAATTCTACAGAAATTCCTGGGCATTTTCTTAGCAAGCAATTTATTTATCTGTGAAGTACTCCTCGTGAGGATTCAACAAAATTGTTCTCACCCTTTTTGGAGTTTTCTACACAAAGTTATGTGTCTCCAAAGTTTGAACTGAATTAGGAAAATCTGGAAATGTTTAAATCCTGGCTGTGGGTCCCACCCGTGGCGCTATCCACTCAGATGACGGCAACACTGGGGCCACGGGGTTATTTCCCGTGCAGCCGTACTAGATCTGGTGCCACAGACCGATCCCCGCATGTATACAGAGGCTGACCGGTGGGACCCGGCCCTCCTTCGTCTTCCTCGTGCTGCCCGCGCCTCCCGCGGCGGCGCACGCCGGCGAGGCTCGCCGGGACGGGGTTCCCGTGGTCGGAACTTCCTCAAACTCGCCGCCTGTGAGTTCTACACCGTGCTGAACACGATGGTGGGGTCGGGAGCCGATGACAACGGTCGGAACGGTGCTCGCACCGGCGACCCTGTTAAACCTCACTTCGGCGACCTCGTTCTCACTCGACAGTGGGTCTTTCGGGCTTGGGTTTGCTCTAAAAGCACCAGTGTCACATGGACAACATCGACCCATAGCCCACTCTCTATGAAAACCACCGGAGAGGGGACCTCACCGGCGACCCGAGCCCGCAAAACGACGGCGGCGACAAAAACTCGGTGCCCGGTATCTCTACTTGACCATTTGAGCTGCTAGGACTTCGGAGAGATGCGCAAGCGTGTGCTGGATATACTCTAAGCTCATCTAGCGTGGAGCTACCCGGAGCACGATGAATTTCCCCGAAGAGTCCTCGGTTTTCTAAAGAACCGCCGATGCCAAACTTCAAAATACTCGGTGCCGGAGCTAAGATGGGCAGGAACTGGTTAGAGGGAAGGAAGGAGGGTTCCTAACGCACCTCAGGAATCTTTTGTTCGATCGTAAGGGGCTGTAAATCCGTCGGGCGACGGTGCGGCGCAGAGATGATCAACACCGGGGCTCCGAAGGAAATTCCAGCTCGTAGGAGCCAACCACCGATGCTGGCGTCTAGTTGAGGCTTCGGAGAGCAGGAGAGGAACCTGGCGCAATGTTCCCGTGGCTCAGTCACGCGAGAGGCACGCCGAGCTCGCCGGGCGTCGATGAGCCGAAAGGTTCTTCCGCCGGGGGGGGGGGGGGGGGGGGTTGTGTCCGCGAGTGTTCGAGCAGAGCGTGGAGGAGCTGCGGTGTAACGGGGATAAGAGAAGATGACGCGCTCGGTGGCAGCTTTGAGAACCCACGCGCACGAACCGATGTGGGAGCAGCGAGGAAGCTGCTCAGTGGAAACGTCGGCCGGCGGAATTAGTCGGGAGCTGGCGCCTGCACGTGAACAGCCGAGTGAAAATAGAGACTTTGCCTCTGTGGTGACTGACCAGTGGCCCCTCCCACCTAATGCTCCTTTGATATTTTTCCCAATTGTCCCCAAATTAACTCCTTTGCTTCCTCCCAAAGTAATGGTTTGAAAAGTTGAATTCAAAATAATTTGAATTCTGGTGTGAATTTTGAATTGAGTTTGGTCATTTGAATTTGAAATAGAAATTGAATTCCCCTCTTTGCCTTGCTCCAAAAACATAGCAAACCAAGTCTAAAGTTTCTGATTTTTGGCATGGTTGCTAATTCAAATGTGAAGAACATATTTGTGGAACCAAATTTGCAAATTGAGGGTATTGGAATTTGAAACTCAGAATAAAAGGCTTCTCTTTTTTAATCCCAAAAAAATACTAAAACTCCTCCAAATGAGCTAAAATTTGGAAGGGTGAATATTTGGACTATGAAGATCGAAGTTATGCATTTAGATCTCCATGTTTGGAAGTTTTGGGAAGTTTGAATCCTCACTTTGAACTTACGCCGCTATAATTCAAAGTTTTAATTCCCCTCATTTTTCCGAAGTGTACATGAGCTGAAAATTCTTGCTACCACTTTTTGGGGATTTTACAATATGCATGCATCACACTTCTTCTTTTGAGATGGCTTATCATTGCACATAGATATGAACTTGAAAGAAGTTCTGTATTACTAAAACCATGTCCTTAAGCTTCTGATTGTCAAATGACATAGGCTTGGCTTGGCTTGGTTAGAATAACGCTGACGCGGCATATAATCTCTTGCAAATGTAATATGATCTGAACTTGTTCTTTAAAAGATAATGAAAATGCAGCAACATGTATCATATTTTCAGGTTTTGAAATAAATAAGTTTGTGAACTCATGACTTGCTTAAATTGAAAAATTACACTTGATCTCTAGGATGGCTTACACTACTTTATGTATCTCATTGATGTGATAGTGTAAGTTACTTGAAAGTATGACTTGGATTTGCTTGTTTGATACATATACATCATAATGCTCATAATAAATTGAAATTATCTTTTGAACCTTGTTGAATACATTGTCCAAGGGGGGCATATGTCACATATTGCACATTCATAAGTTTTTACATGTTCTTCTCAAGGGGAGAATTTGTTTTTTTAATTTCTTTCTCATTTGATTTTTGATTTCAAAAAGGGGGGTAAATTTGCTTTCAAAACTTTTTCATGTGAATGAGCCAATGTTCGGATTCTAAGTGGTGTTGCTAATGCATTCATCAAGGGGGAGATTGTGAGATCTATATGTGCTGAATACATTGGCAATTATTTTAAAAGTGAGTGTTTACATGCAAAGTTTTGAATATATCTGAGAAGCTCACTTCGGATTGTCCAAACTTATGAGAACTTGTTTTGGAATGTCCGAACTTGTTGCACACATGAGCTGCACGTGTTTTTCACTTTGGATTGTCTGAACTTTCTTTGTGTAATGCATAGTTGCTATTTTGGACTGTCCGACCTTTCTACGTGCTGAAAAAAATGTGCGACTGTTATGTGTTTAACTTGCAATGTTTTAAACTTGCTTTTTGACTTATGGGAAGTTTGCTTAGTATTCATTTACTAAGTTTTTGATGTGTTTTAGCTGATCATGGTGGATATTATCTTGCTATGTTTGCAACATGCTTATGTGAGGTGCTCACATAAGGTGTGGTTTTCGAGCTAATGTGAGTCAAGTTGAGGACTTGTGCTCAGAAGATTTGCTTGTTTGTTCATGTGCAGGTGTTGCTTGAGGTCAAGAAATGGCTGTTGATGGAGATCCTTGAACTAGTCTTAGGGAGAAGATGATTTTAAACAACCAAGTTCGGGAGGAATTGTGGTTGAGCTGATCAGAAGGTCACACAGCATGTTTGGGTCAAAAACGATACATATGAAGGTGTTGTGAATGTTTTGGAAAGTGTTTGCACGTATGCAAGGGATGCATAGACGTGGCTACATTGTTTCAAGGCGTGGTGAAGGGATATGGAAGTGAAGATAAGGTTGAAAAGGTTGAACCGACTGGATTTTGTGCTGAGGCTGCGGCTGAGGTGGATATGGTTCGTTTATGGAAAGTTTCCAGTTGGTTATAACAGTATTTCGTGTTAGGCATGAAGTAGAGTTGTTTTAGGAATGTTTGGGATGTTCCTAGGGTGTTTGAAAGTCTTAAGATTGCTTCTATCTGCGTATAGAAGTCTTGAGCAGTTTTGGAAAGTTAGAGTTTGAATCAAGTAGGAGTAGGAGTCCTAGTTTGAATTGGGTTGACCTTAGTGCTGGTTACATAAGCAAGGGAGACCAAGGCTCATGGAGTGCATGACTTGTGGCTGCTTCTATTAAGTTTTGATCAACAAAATTCGTATTTTAGAGGAGTTTTGGTGCCTTGTTCGTCTGACTTGTTGCAGACTAGTTTTTCCTCGACGAGTTTCTGGACAGACCGACGTTGCTTCGGTATTTCCATTATAACTCGCGTTTTACTGATCCAATTGACGTGATTATTTTTTGGTTGTATTCAAAACTTGATTATTTATCATCTGGGAAAGTTTAAAAGTCATTGGATTTGAGGTTTTTGATATACACGAGTTTCTTTGCAGCATTGTAGATCTGTTTTTAAAATCGGATAGAACAGATTGGTCTTCCTCTAGTCTTTTGATCATAACTCAAGTTCTACTTAGTGTTTTCATGTGATTCTTGTTGCAGTGGCTTCGTGAGTTGATTCTCTATAATCTCTACTTGTTTAGTCATATTTGAACACATCGAAAACAGTCGCACACATGGTTTATTTATCAGATCAATTTTCTGCCGAGAGTTTTTTTGTAGCTTCCGCATAAAAAGTTTTAATCCATCATTCACCCCCTCCGGTAGAATTTCATGTGCTTTTCGATCCTACATGTTGTCACATTTTGCAATGCTTTTCAGAACCAAGTAGAGAGAAGTGCTAGCTCCTCCTCTAAAAACTCTTCAATCTGTTCAAGGGTTAGAGAGTACAACAAAAAAAGTGTACTACAAGATGAAGAATTGCTAGAACTAGGCATGTCACGTTGTGAAACAAAATTAAGAGATTTATTGGGATTCTTACGTGAGATTATGTCAATTTCATGAGTTTTCAATTTAGAATATAGCACATCTAAAGTAAGTGTACTCATGACAGTAGATTCACGAATAGATGTAACTTTCATCTCCCAAATTGACATGTCTAATGCACTTAACAATTGCCTAGCATTTTTAGCATCAGAAAAATTAACAGAATTTTATTAAAGCAAGAAAATAAATCATCGATAGACTCACCTGGTTGCATCTCAAAGCGCATATATTCTTTCTTGAACATATCTTGCATTACCTCCTTGACTGTGTTGGATCCTTTGTGGTAGTCGCAAAGTGCTTTCCACAAATCGTATGCAGATCGGAGGTGTGCAACACGATCAAAGTCGCTTTGACTCAATGCTTGGATGATCAAGTTACGAGCCTTGTTATTGTTATCGATATCCCTCATGTTCGCAGCCGTAACTTGATCGTTTGATGGCACGTCGAAGGACTTATAGACCTTTTCCCATATGGAGAATCCTTGTGCTTGTATGTAAGCCTCCATACCAGCCCTCCAAACCTGAAAATCAACGCCACCAAACACACAAGGTTTTGCGGAGTATTTCTCCATGTTGATTAGTGAAAATACGTACAAATCAATAAGACTAAAGCACAGAGGCTCTGATACCAATTGTAGGATCAAAGAGCACATGAGAAGCTATCAGAGGGGGGTGAATGGTAGATTAAAACTTTTTATGCGGAAGCTACAAAAACTCCTCAACAAAAAATCGATCTGATAAAGAAACCATGTGTGCGACTGTTTTTGATGTGTTCAAACATGACTAAACTAGTGGAGATTATATAAAATCAAGTCGCGAAGCCACTGCAACAAGAATTACATGCAAACACTAAGTAGAACTTGAGTTATGATCAAAAGACTTGACGAAGGTCAATCTGTTCTACTTGATTTTAGAAACAGATCTGCAATGCTGCAAAGAAACTCATGTATATTAAAAACCTCAAATCCAATGACCCTAAAAATTTTCAGATGATAAATAATCAAGTTTTGAAGAAAACCAAAAAAGAATCACGTCAATTGGATCAGTAAAATTAGAGTTATGATCAAAATACTGAAGCAACGTCGGTATGTCCAGAAACTCGCCGAGGAAAAACTTGTCTGAAACAAGTCGAACGGACAAGGCATCAAAGCTCCTCTAAACTACGAATTTTGTTGATAAAAACTCAAGAGGAGCAGCCACATGTCGTTCACTCCATGAGCCTTGGCCTCCCTTGCTTATATAACCAGCCCTAAGGCCAACCCAATTCAAACTAGGACTCCTCGTACTTGGATTGAACCTCTAACTTTCCAAAACTGCTCAAGACTCTTCTATACGCAGATAGAAGCAATCTTAAGACTTCCAAACACCTTAGAAACATTCCAAACATTTCTAAAACAACTCTACTTCGTGCCTAACATGAAATCCTGTTATAACCAACTGGAAACTTTCCATAAACGAACCATAACCGCGTCAGCCGCAGCCTGAGCACAAAATCCAGCTGGTTCAACCTTTTCAACCATATCTTCACTTCTATATCCCTTCACCATGCCTTGTAATAATGTAGCCACGTCCATGCATCACTTGCATACGTGCAAACACTTTCCAAAATGTTCACAACACCTTCATATGCATTGCTTTTGACCCAAACATGCTGCGTGACCTCCCGATCAGCTCAACCACAATTCCTCCTGAACTTGATTGTTTAACCTCATCTTCTTCCTAAGACTAGTTCAAGGATCTCCATCACCAGCCATTTATTTACCTCAAGCAACACCTGCACATGAATAAACATCCACTTTGCTTCCAGCACAAGTCCGTGACTTGACTCACGTTAGTCCGAAAACCACAACACCTTACATGAGCACACCACATAAGCATGATGCAAACCATAGCAATATATTAAGCACAATAATCAGCTATAACACATCAAAAACTTAGTAAGAGAATACTAAGCAAACATTCTATAATCCAAGAAGCAAGTTCGAAATTTTGCAAGTTAAAAACTGTGGCTGAAAATTAAACACTTTGAAAACAGCTGCTCTACAGTGACAGTTACTCCTGAAATGCAATGAGAGAGTTTTGACAATCTGAAGCGGGTATTTTGGCAATATTCAAAACGATGAATATAAATCCTCACTTTTATTCTAATTGCTAATATATTCAGCACACATAGGTCTCACATACCAGTCGATCGGCCGCAACCTGACTCCACTGCCCAGGCTGGGATGGGTCCTTAAGACCCCACTTCCAGACTTGAGTGGCGGTCTGTACCTGACAGGTCTTGCACTCCTGTAGATATGTGTTAGCATGCTAATTATATTATGAAGACATACAATGAAGGGTTATTACTCTTATGATGCGTTTATCCAAACGCAAATGGCCATCAGGGCCATAGGAGTGCTTCCTGTCAGAACCTCTGCATCCACGAGCTCTCCTAGACTTAGCGATGAAAGCATTGCTAGCCCACATCTGGCAGATAGCTCAGTATGATTCGGGCCGACCCTTTAGCCAAGAAATACTGACCAGCACATATTTATTATATCATTAAAATACCATTTACATAACTAAGTATTGAAATAATTGAACATAAACAACTTATCTCCATGTACTGCTCCTCCGTCAAGTACGTGTCCGAGGCCCTCTTAAACGGTCCCGACTCGTGCTTCTGATGCCGCTTGAGGTACTCGTTCACGACTTGAATACGAGCGTAGGACAACGCTTGCGTTACAAGCTTCTACGTGTTCCTGTTGAACATGGAACTAGCATAGTCCAACATGCTCTGGCTCGTGGCCCCTAAATGGTACCTCAGCTATAAGAAAACATATATTGAAGAGATATGCATTAACAATTTAAGCGACTCGGTCCTCAATCGATACCAACAGGGCTACGCACGTGAGACCTCCACTCACTGCTTCGTATCCCCCCTGCTGGGTCTCATTTTCACCACTCTTAAGCCATTTTCTATTCTGACCAAACTGTGTGATAAAGCCTTACCTCGCGAGTAGATTCCAACTACTCGAGTTCTACCGAGATCCTAAGCATATTAGCACGGCATTCTCTACTCATCGAGTCTGTAAACTACCCAACCGTCCATAGGATTTAAAAGGTTGTGCAAGTGGGGTTTTAATCACCCTAACTCTAATGCAAGCATTCACCCTAGACATAAGTGATACAAATAAAGAATTTGCAAAAATACTTAAATGCAAACCGGGGCTTGCCTGGTTGCGAGTCAAATGGTTAGTTAGCTTCAGGTGCGTCCTCAACCTCGGCCACTAAATGAAATGTAGCAAAATATGTGTATAAGTATTAAGGACTTATAAGAATTGAACTTCTATTCATAGCTACTGCTATTTATGTTCCTTAATTGGCTTTAGGATTTACAGTGGATACTAGACTCTCTAAGGATGATCTGAGCAAAATTTGGAGAAATGTCATTTCACAATGTAGTCTCTAAAATTCCTACAAGTATAAGGCTTCTCTGAATTTCGAGCCCAAATCAGGAGTTTTGACATAGCTAAAAGTGGAAGATCTGATTAGGGTAAGTCTCCATGGTTATAACAAAATTTGTTTCACCATTGTTGGAGCTACCAACAGAGAGATATGAATTTTTGAAGTTGGATAGGAGTTCTGAAAAAGTTTCTGTTTAAATTTGAATTTCCAAATAAGGTTGAAATTTGGAAGGCAATTTAGCCTAGCAAACGAACTCCAATGAAGTCCAAATTTTTACTGGGGATCAGTAACTATGAAAAGGTCTTGCTGCCCAAATTTGAGAATGTTTCATAAAGAATTGCTCCTGTAATAAATCTCTAAAAGATTTAATAAAAATAATTCTACAGAAATTCCTGGGCATTTTCTTAGCAAGCAATTTATTTCTCTGTGAAGTACTCCTCATGAGGATTCCAACAAAATTGGTCTCACCCTATTTGGAGTTTTCTAGACAAAGTTATGTGTCTCCAAAGTTTGAACTGAATTAGGAAAATCTGGAAATGTTGGCTGTGGGCCCCACCCATGGCGCTATCCACTCAGATGAAGGCAACACCGGGGCCACGGGGTTATTTCCCGCGCAGCCGCACCGGATCCGGTGCCACAGACCGATACCTGCGCCTATACATAGGCTGACCGGTGGGACCCGGCCCTCCTTCGTCTTCCTCGCGCTGCCCGCGCCTCCCGCGGCGGCGCACGCCGGCGAGGCTCGCCGGGACGGTGTTCCCGTGGTCCGGACTTCCTCAAACTCGCCGCCTGTGAGTTCTACACCGTGCTGAACACGATGGTGGGGTCGGGAGCCGATGACAACGGCCGGAACGGTGCTCGCACCGGCCACCCTGTTAAACCTCACTTCAGCGACCTCGTTCTCACTCGACAGTGGGTCTTTCGAGCTAGGGTTTGCTCTAAAAGCACCAGTGTCACATGGACAACATCGACCCATAGGCCACTCTCCATGAAAACCACCGGAGAGGGGACCTCACCGGTGACCCGAGCCCGCAAAACGACGACAGCGACAAAAACTCGGTGCCCGATATCTCTACTTGATCATTTGAGCTGCTAGGACTTCGGAGAGATGCGCAAGCGTGGGCTGGAGATACTCTAAGCTCATCTAGCGTGGAGCTACCCGGAGCACGACGAATTTCCCCGAAGAGTCCTCGGTTTTCTAAAGAACCGCCAGCGCCAAACTTCAAAATACTCGGTGCCGGAGCTAAGAAGGCTAATTTACAAAATTTTATTAAGCAGACTTACCATAAAATCCGCCCACACAACCCCCTGAAGGTTGTTGTGCGCCTCGTGAGAGACACGAGCATAGTCGTCCCACGACATCGCATGACCCTGTCGATCACACCGGGATAGTACAGACGCACTAAAGACCCGATGCAACCGGACACCTATCTGTGGTAACCTGACCTATGAACGAGCAGTCGTACCAGGAGCTGCAAGAATTTAGTGAACTCATTAATGTACCCACAAACAAAAGAACCCAAAAGTTGAATACCGTGTGATAGTTTGCCTACGTGTCTCCGACCGGGCGAATAATAACCAACTCTGTAGAAACTGGAGTAGGAGCCACAAAGTGCGTCCTCCTCGTCCACCGCCTCTGCTATGGGACCACATCTGGTGACCCGGAAGGCTGGTCACCACTGGAGCCCGAAGGCTCCACGCTAGATGGCTCCACAAAAGGCGTCTTCGCGCCAGCCATAGGCGACCCCGAAGGCTGTGGCGGCGCCCTAACTCTGACTCTGACTTAGATGACTCTGAGTCATACTGAAAAATTGAAGGATTGGTAAAAACAATTAATTGGTAAGTGATATATAAAATATCATAATTCACAATGAAAATTTACCTCCGTGCGCTGTAAGGTCATATGTCTGCCCGCTATATCTGGGACATGTCTCATCAGTTATGAGCGTCTGCTCCCACCTAATGAACTACCACTAAAAAGGGTGTCTCGTGCTTGCTTGAGGAAGCCCCTAGCCCCCTTCTCTTTCCCCTTCTCTTACGACATCTTGTTACAAGGAGTATTGATCAATATGCTAAGAAAATATACAAAGCTATTATAATTTAGTGAACAAAATGTTACTTGTAGCCAGTTTCAGAATTAATCGATATCATGAACCCTACTCCTTAAATTAGACCATCAATCTTGTTTCGTAATTTGTTTCCGTTTTCTTTTGCGCATATTAGAAGTCTCTACATCGTCAGCGTCTTCAATAAGTTATCAAGCTCAACACCATGCTCGATGAAAAACGAGTCTGACAACTCTTATTCTTGATAAACCTCGTCAACGTCATTAATATCATGCTAACTATCATCTCTTGGAGTATATAACTGCTCATGAGGATTCACCTTATATACCACACACCAAGCATTAAGCTTTTGATATGAATAAGGTAAATAATACACTTGCTCCACTTAGTGTGCAAGAACAAATGTATTGTAGCCTCATAGTGGTTCATTGTGTTTGACTTCCACCAGACCAAATTCATTTTGTTGTGTTCCATGATTGTTGCCAAACCAATCATAGTCAAAGAAGACGACTTGACGTTCCTTATTCTAAGTATTTTGTTAATGATCTCATAGTAATTAGTTTCGCGTCCTTGAGAGTCGATTGCCCTCGTCACAACTCCGGTATTACGACGGACTAGACTAGGTCGTCGTAAACAAGCTTTTATTTACGAGGCTGTCGTAAATAATGTTATTTACGACGGCGAACCCTATAACCGTGGTAAACGGCCGTCGCCTCTAAGCCTAGCTCGACAGATGTCCTACTTATAATTATCATACTACATGCTCTCACGATGGTTAGATATAATTATCACTCAATTTTATAACAATTTTCAAATAAATAATGAAATGAAGCAAATAAATAACAATTAAACTAACGAAATAATAAATTATCTAATTTAACAACTACTTATCACCTAAAATAAAACTAATTGATAAACTTAAGACAATTTTCACCTAAATAGTTAGCAACTAAATTTACAATTCAATTTACAACTATACTATTCACTTTACAACTAAACAAACAATTTATAACAAATTACAACTCAACTAAACTAAATTGACAAACCGAATGATTTACAACTAAACTAAATTCAATTTACAAAAAATTACAACTAAACTAAACTAAATTCACAAACTATATAATTTACAACAAATTACACTAAAGTAAACTAAATTCATAAACTAAATAATTTACAACTAAATTAAACTCAATTTAAAATGAATACAAATAATTTACATAAATTAAACGAAAAATATAAAAAATACTTTATTTCAGAGCGGCCCGGCGTGAGGGAGGCCGGGAGCAGCGTGGGGAGCTCGGGGTGGGCGGGGCCGTCCGCGGGAGCTCGGGTGCGGCCGGGGGCAGCCGGGAGCGCCGGGTGGCAGTGGCCAGGGGCGGG
This sequence comes from Neostapfia colusana, assembly GCA_030760725.1. NCBI lineage: Eukaryota > Viridiplantae > Streptophyta > Magnoliopsida > Poales > Poaceae > Neostapfia > Neostapfia colusana. Next base: position 35,176,872 of record JASWHV010000013.1, on the reverse strand, counting down.
GCCGGGCGACGGTGGCTGGCCAGGCGGCACGGGGAGTTCCGGGGCAGGCGGGGGTGGCCGGGTGAGCTCAGGTGTGGTCGGTAGCGCCGGGCGACGATGTCTAGGGGCAGAGCCGGGCGGCGGCGGCCGGCCGGGTGTGCGGGCGGCGCGAGGGAGGCCTGGGGCTGCGGGGCGGCGGCGTGGTGGGGCAGTAGCGAGATGTGCAGGCTGCAGCGTGGGCGGCGGGAGAGCAATGAGCGAGCATGCCCACTCGCGAACAGGCATAAGGGCCCTATTTACGACGGCCCATGGACAGACCGTCGTAAGTAAGCTTATTTACGACGGGGCCCTAGAGCTGTTGTTCGTAAGCTTGTATTTACAACGGACTAGGTCAGGCCGTTATAAGTAAGCCTTTATTTATGATGGCCCAATTTAGCCGTCGTAAATAAACTTATTTATGATGGTCAACTCTAGAACCGTCGTAAATATTGCATTTCCCTGTAGTGACAAAAGCACAAGACATTGTTTGGTTTATTTGAGTACACACCGAGAAAAAATATAGAGCAATCTTCTACGTGAGACAACCGGTGACGTGCTTGGCGGCATCCGAAGTTATGAGATCGAAACAGATCGGCTAACACGGCGCCACAGTGGAGTGCCTAGATGCAGTGGCGATTTGCTTGCCAGGCACACCACGGGATGTCACCAAGATTGAAAATCAAGACGACGCGGACATGGAAGCCCATTTGCATGCAGTTAAGGCGCAGCTACACCACACCTAGAGGTGGCCAAATGGGCCGGGTCCAAAGCCCACCTTTTTTGGCCCGACACGAGCCCGACCCAGCACGAAGGTGGACTGGGCTGGCCCAACCGAAGCCCGTCACGAGCTGTGCCTGGTCTCCGCCTACAGCCTGTTAGACCGGCCCGGCATGGCCCATTTAAATGGAGGCCCCATCAGGGGCTGGCCCGACCCAGCATGGACTGCCTTGCTGGCTATAAAAGGAGGTGGCCCGACGCGGGCGGTGCTCCCGAACCCAAGGTCATTCACTCCCTCGCCACCTCCGTCTCCTTCCCTCCTTGGCTCCTCCACGTGACCCGTATCCTCGCCTCCTCCGCCCACACCGCGGTGCCGCCTCCTCTCATCGCCTCCTCCGCCGCCTCTGGCACTCCACCAGACCACCGCCCTTCCGCGGCTCCTCTACCTCCTCTGCGTCTCAGCGCCTCCACCTCCCTTCCCTCGTTTGGATCTGGATCCGCCGCCTCCTCTCCTCGTCCCTCGCCTTCGAGCCTCCTCTCGCCAGAGCAGTCGACCGATCATCGGCAACTTGGGCCTCCCATTTATGCTTTCCCTCTCCCCTTTGCCGGATCTGCCGTCGACCCCCCTCTCCCGGCGACTCGGATCTCGGGCATCCCGTTGTGTCCTTCTTTCGCCGGAGCGGTTGAAGGCCCTCGGCCCCTCGCCTTTGAGCCTCGGCCTCCATTTACCGGAGCGGTCGAAGATTGCCGACTGCTTGGGCTCTCCCCTTCCGGCTTTCCCCTCCCCCTCCCCTGCTGGATTGGTCGAAGGCTCTCTCTGTCGACGGCCTCCCCTCCCATGCAGTACCTGTCATGGTGGCGGAGCGGTCGTCCTCCTTCGATCTGGTGGACACCTCCATCAACGCAGATCTGCTCCTGCAGGGTCTGCCTGGAGATGTCCAGGATAATCTTGGCATCGATGCTGATGCTCTACTTGGAGCTGAAGGTGGGGGGGGGGGGGCGACGGCGACCGGTTCTTCACCCTTAGAGCTGCTGAGTGTGACTCTGGCCATGGATGCTAGCCCATCAGCTAGCATCACCAATAAAAGAAAAAGGTGATATGCCTCTGTATAGTTGTGAACTTGTCATTTCTGAAATATGATGTAGGTTAGTTGGTCTGCCTATGTTGCTCTACTTTGTCTCTGAAATTTGATGTTGACAAGGCTCTGTATAGTCTCTTTTGATATTCATATGCCTCTGTTAGTCACTTAGTGTCGGTGTTACGGATTTCCGACTAGTACTCCAATGTACCGTGTGCTCTACCTCAAGGCGGCGTAGCTAAGAACACACGAAGGATTATCCTGGTTCGTGCAAGAATGCCCTACGTCTAGCCGGGGTGTCTCGCTTGTTCTTACTCAAGAATGGGGGTTGTTCTTACAAGTGCGAGAGCTTGCCTTCTCGAACCGGCAGGTCTCTCTATTTATTCTGTCTCTCTCTCTCTTGTCCTCTCTCTTCCTCGTCCACTCTCCGTGTTTCCGAGGGGAAGACCCATCGTGGGCGCAGGATGGCTTGTCTTTTCACTCGTTTGGTAGGGCACTCGATGGTGCTCCTGTACTCAGTCTGCTGCAGCTCCTGCTCCCATCCCGCTGCTGGGGAGTGGTCCATACCAAGGCGCACGCACACCCCTGCCTCACTCCTCTTTGATCACGTCGGAAGTGACAGGCCTTTAATGCTGGAGGTAGGGGGGGTACTCGATTACCCTTCCACTCGGCTGAGGCGGCGCCTGCCCCGCATTGAAGGCCACCTGCTTCTCTCCTACCCGAGGTCGGGCTCGGGTTCACCCACGGGGGCTCCGGCTTTCTTTCTGGGTTGCCTTGAGGATGAGTATTACGTCCTGCCTAGGGGTCGGCCCCGGGTTCCTCGTCGCGCCTCCTCCCGAGTCCGGGCTCCCCCTGCTCCGTCATCCCTTGTGGGACGCTCCCTCGCCACTTCCCCGGGGTTCAGGGCCCTGATATCCGTCACTTAGTCCCTGAAATATGATATTCATATGCCTGCATATAGTCATAATAGTCCCTTTTGATGTTCATATGCCTATGTTAGTCACTTAGTCTCTGAAATGTGATGTTCATATGCCTCTGTACAGTCATAATAGTCTCTTTTGATGTTCATATGTCTATGTTAGTCACTTAGTCTCTGAAATGTGATGTTCATATGCCCTTGTTAGTCACTTAGTCTCTGAAATATGATGTTCATATGCCTCTGTATACTCATAATAGTCTCTTTTTATGTCCATACGCCTCTGTTAGTCACTTAGTCTCTGAAATGTGATGTTCATATGCCTCTGTATAGTCATAATAGTCTCTTTTGATGTTCATACGCCTCTGTTAGTCACTTAGTCCCTGAAATGTGATGTTCATATGCCTCTATTAGTCACTTAGTCTCTAAAATGTGATGTTCTAGACTTCTGATACCTCTGTATTCTCTAATGTTACTTCCAATAACTCGGTTGAGTACTTCTGATGTTGGATCCACTTGTGCATTTGAGGTATTAGAATTTCTCATAACCAAAGCTTTAAGAATGTATCTAGGCAAACTACTACTAGGGATCTTGAGGCATATTTTAAACTAAAAATCTATTATTAAAGATTTATTGAATGATGCTTCTTGTGCTTGTTTGACATGATATATGGTCAAGTAATGCTAAGGAGGATTATCCTAGTGTTGTTTTCCATTTTGTGACTAGTCAGTGGGAGTTAGAGAAGAGAATTGTAGGTATGCGACTTATGTTCTCACTCTGGTAATAACATTGCTGAGCGCATATGTACTGTTGTTTCTGAATATGACGATTTGTAAAGTTCTTTCAACTACAGTTGATATTGCTTCTGCCAATACTCGTGCTGTACAAGAATTAACTCTTTTTTTTGTCTTCTTATGTTGGTTCTTCTTTGTTACATTAAAGGTGTGCATGTAATATAATTAACTTGATTGTCAAGTTTGGTCTGAAACACATTAAGAATTATCTAGAGGATTTTAGAACTGCTATTTTCTTTCTAAATTCTTCTAACCAGCGCATTGCTTCTTTTAAAACATTCTGCATATCTATGGCTGTACGTCCTAGAAAATTTGGATTGGATATGTATGTTAGATGGAATGCAACTTACCTAATGCTCAAACATCTTGTTCCATACAAAGATACTTTTTCTGTTTTTATTCACACTCACTACCAGGCTGGTGGAGGATCCTTACTGTTTGATTCCTGTTGGTATGTAGCACATGCTTAAGTTCTTGGAACTGTTCTACTTATTTACTGTTTCTTTTTCTGGAGTATATTACCCTACTTCTCCTTTGATGATGCATTCCATACTTGAGATTGCTGATCATTTGAACCAGTATGAAAATGATCCTATTTTAAGGTCTGTTGTTGTTCCTATGAAATCTAAATTCTTAAAATACTGGTCTGACATACCTTTATTGTATTCTCTTGCTTTCATTTTAGATCCTAGGGCTAAGCTTGCAGGTTTTAACAATGCACTTCAGCTCCTTGCTCAATGTTTGAATCGTGACTACTCTGCTTATTATAATAATGTTGTCTCGATTAACTGAGATGTATAGAAAATATGAGATTAAATTTGATTCAGTTAGGTTGCAAAGACCTACACCACAAAGCACTTCTGCAGGTAAGCAAGTGAATTCTTGGAACCACATTTCCATTAGGTCTACTTCTACTCCTACTTCTTCCACTTCTGTATCTGTTTCCTGTACTATACCTTCTACATCTGTTCTGAACTGTCTTCTTATTTAGATTCTGACTGTGTTACACAGTTTGATGATTCATTTAACGTTCTTAGTTGGTGGCATGATCATAAAAGAGTTTATCCTATATTGTCTATTCTGGTTAAGCATATTATGACTGTTCCAGTTCCTACTATTTCCTCGGAATCCGGCTTCAGTTTGTGTGGTAGGTTGATCAAAGAACAAAGGAGGAGTTTAACTCCGGACCATGTCGAAATGCTATCTTTGTTGGAGGACTGGGAGGATGGGGATGCTCGACAACAGCACAACTTGATCAATGAAGAACTGGAGGAGAAGATGAATCATTTGTACTTAGATATGGATCAGTGTGACTGACTGACTTGAGGGCTGTACTCTTTTTCCCTCTAGGGTTTATTCCTAATAGAGGTTTTTAATGAGGCAGCCCATTTGTAATCAACTCTTTTAAAGCAAGGTGGTCTATTGTCCATTTGTGCAGTTGAAATCTGTTGAAACTTGGCTACAAACTGTATTCATGCCCGGGCCAGCCTGGCGCGTTTGACCCAGCTCATGCCGGGCCCGGCATGGCCTGAATATTCAGGCTCCATGCCGTGCTTGGGCCCAGCGAAATAACTGTTGGGCTGGCACAGCACGGCCTGTTCTTTAAACGTGCCGGTCGGGCTCGTGCCGGGCTGGCTCGGCCTGGCCCGTTGGCCACCTATAACCGCACCGTTGGACAGAGTGTAGAGCTGTGCATGCGAGTGCCTGACGACGAACGTTCTAATCAACATTTGGAGCTTCTGCGTCAGTTAGCCATCACACATTTAGGTTAATATATGCATACCTGATAATTAAACCACACTGTCATAGCAATATGACAATTCTATATAACACGTATAAAAAAGGGAGTTGCTGTTTTTTAAGAGGATGGAGTTGCTAATTTTCAGCCTCTTGAAAATTAAGGGCCCCTTCACTCAATTGTTCATAGCTCTTAGATCTAGAACTGATAACTACAACTTATAATTTTTCTAGAGTTAATACATTAATAATTTTTTATATCTATAAATAATCCTATAAGACAGATCTGTCCCATAAAACAGATTGGATGTCCAGTGCGTTGAGTGAAGAATCTGTACAAAAATAGGGTCTTCAAACTCCCAGCTTTCATTGGAGGCGTAGAGACCCGGGCGTCCCATCCAGGGATCGAACCCAGTGGCAGAGCTCCCAAACTGAGCGTCTGAAAAACCGAGCACCTTACTTGGTTCTCTCCTATGTAATGTTTCCATCCTACCACAACACAACAGAAGTGGTTGAAAATAAACAAAAAAATGGATCGAATATAAGGCTGTGGCCAACGTTGAGAGGAGATGATTAGAAGAATTAGGAAGCTGCTTGTTAGATCTAAAACACAGTTACCCCAAAGGATCTACTAGCCTAATATACTAGAACACGATTATTGAAATACTGCTCGCATGTATTAGGCTTTGGAACAGATGGCAAAAGGAAAGCACATGTAGGGCTGGCAACGGCATCTATCGTCCCTACATTATTTCCTTGTTCTGAACATTCAGATGAGACCTGTGAATATCAAAGGCCTCAATACCTTGCTCCTCTACAGATTACCACCTTTCCTTTTCGACCTTGACTCCTCCCCTCGGTTGTTTCATTAAGGGCCTCATTGGTAGTCTAGAATCCCTTAGGGATCCAGGCCAAATCCCAGGTCCAAAAAATCACGGGCCAAGATTTCCTCCAGGCGCACTTGGGAGCCCAATTTACCGGTCAGATCCATGGGGAAGCACTGGGCTTTTCGTCCCAGCTCCACGAGGTTAGGCAGGAAAACTCTGCATTGCTCGTGTCCCCCTCACGCTGCCGCTGCTCGCGTCTCCCTCGCCCCGCTTGCCTCCCCCGCACCGCTCGCCTCCTCGGCCACCGGACCGCGCCATCATGCTCGCCTTCCCCGCACCTCAGCTCAAGTCCCTCTCGTCCCGCCTGCCTCCCTGCGCCGCTCGCCTCCCCGGCAACCAGATCACACCTCCCTATCGACTTCGTGCCGTCATGCTTGCCTTTCCCGCGCCTCAGCTCAAGCCCCTCCCCCTTCGTGGCACCACGATCGTCTCCCCTGGTCACCGCAACTTGCATCCCCCCTCGTGCCCGCCTCCTCCCCCCCTGCTGGTTTACATCTGCCCACTAAACCAAACCTCCTTCTTGCTCAACGGGAAGCTTCTCACGGTCTCTATTTTCCTTTGAATTTTGTTATGGTTAATACTTGTTCTTGCGGTGCCATCTATTTATGATAATTTTTATCCTTGAATCCTCTGTAACTTTAGGTTCCGCTGGAGTACAATCTGATGGACCTGTGTGTGCTCTTTGGGAAGTCATTAGGTGGGGAATTCTCGATGGCCCCAATGAATTTTTTCATATGCTTAATGCACTCTAGGTAGAGCTCTAGATTACAGTGATTTCCTCCTTTGATCCATAGAGGTATGAGCTTCACTTTGGCAAGTTCCCACAATGCTCTCCCGTGGGAACAATCAACAACCTCATCAGCCGTGACGGCCAACAAAACTCGCACCGATTCCGATCGGAGTAAGGCGTATCGAGCATACTCTTTCTTTTCCTGTCTGAGAACAATTCTCAGATTTTGGTTCCAATCAACAAAATTAGTTCCGTATAAGCGGAAGATGTCGCTCTCACTGCTCCCATGCCCACGCTTACCCCCACCGCCGGCCACCTCAACCACTTCCCTACGCCACCATGCCGTTTCCTATAGACCTCTTCTCGCCTTGCCAACCATGTCATTGGTGCACCTTACAGGGGACCGACCACCCGCTAAGCAGATCCGTTGGGACTTTACCATTGGACAAAGGTTCGAGGAAGAGGTTTTTGTGAGGTTCAACTCCACAGTTCACTACCCCTCACCGTCGGCAAGGGGATCTTTCCTCCTATTCGCGACCTTTAGAAGGTTAACGTTTTGGCTCACGGAGGAAGATGTTGAGTGGGCACTTTACTCGGTGCTAGGTGGCTCGCCGACAGGGTTTCACGTCCGCTTTGTTCGGAACCTGACTTCTGCTTCTCGGTGGCCAACAAGCAAGTTGGTCTCTTGATCAACTCCCTCGGAAGAATAACCACAAAATCTTTCTATGTCTACTTCAACCTGTGGCGGGATGGCGGTCCAAACTGGAAGATCGACCTCCGTCGATGGGAGATGGAGGAGAACTGCAGCTGGACATTGGTCACGCGGAAAAAGACTACCATGCAGAGGGCGTCAAAAAAGGTATCCTTCTCCTCACCAATCCGCCTTCCTTCACCGTCCAACCGGGCTTCCATCCGTGCTTGGGGTTTTTGGATTGGAATCTTCTTCTGCCCGGTACCCACTTCTGGCACCCAAACTAAGATGAACTTTCCGGCTTGTTCCCGCTCATGCTTGAATGATCCTGGTGACTCACCAGGATTGTCCTCGCCGGCGTCCCCATGTCCTGGCCGATGCGATGGGATGTCTATCAGTGCAATCAATGGGGGTGTTTTAAATTGTGCACAATCCTCGATCCTGCGGTCAAGTCTAAGCGGTCGTAGCTCTAGATCGGCAGAAACGCCTAGTCCTGCAGCCCACAATGATTCAACTTTGCTGCCCCCTCAAACCAACATGTCATTTCACACAAGTGGAGGCTCGGACAAGACTACTTAACTGCTCTTCTCACAGGCGGGCGGAGGAAAGTATGTCTCAGCCACGGAGCTCTCGCAAGCGAGTTCCCAATACACCACTCGCCCAGACCAGGCAACAGCACAATAAAGACAGGGGCATCACTCCGATGACACGTACCGTGCTGACCGCTACGCCGAACAAAAGGTGCTTCAAGTGCCTAGGGTTCGGACACCTACGGTCCCGATGCACCAACCAGGTCAGACGCAATCTTTGATACCGATATGGACACATAAGAAGATTTTGTAACAAGCATGCACAGAGAAGGGTGGTCTGGGTCCAGAAAGGCGAAGTAACAGGGAAAGAAAAAGAAAAGGAAATGACGAGGGACTGCCCCCTATAAACTCACTCCCCATCATCCCTAGCCATAGTTCCCTTCAACTTGGCAACATCATCCCCACTCAAAGCTTCCATCTGTTAGGTCTAAATCTTTAGGGGTAAACATCAAACGTCTAGCCTAATCACTATTATGTACCTGATAAATGTAATTAAACGGGAGTATTAGTCAAACTTACATGAGAAAGAACCCTCTGCAGCCATGATTTTCTTCTCTTTTCTTGCAAATCGGATGCCTTCCGGTCTCCACCGACACTGTCCGGCGACAACGTGGAGAGGATCGATCCTTCCCGCCGTTCTTCCTCTCTTTTAGATCGGTAATTTCTTTTTTGAGATTAGGAAGGTGTTTTCTCTTAAGTTAATCACGTTTTCCCCTCTAGTCTCGGTTTTTATAGAGCAAGGCAGCAGGGCGACGGAGCCCAGTTGGTTACCCCGCCTCCGATCGTGGCGGCTCACATTCGGGAGCCCCAGTATTACCGAATCCCTATCCTTTTTCCTTTTTCTTTTCCCTTTTCCTTTTTTCCTTTTTCCTTTTTGCTTTTTCAACTTTCTTTTATCTCAGGTAAACCGAGATCAATCCAATATTCTGCCCCTTGATCGTTTGGTTTAACTTTATTTAACCATTCTTAATAAGTATGACGCAAAAAGTGAAGCGTTACAATGGTCTACAGTTAACCATCTAACTTCGACTTATAATACATCAACCGATTTCAAATGGAAAACATTATTCTTTATAGGGAGCGGCTAGTTTAAAAGGTCCCTACTTTCCAGAGTCATAAGGCCTCCAATAATCCCATGCCGGCAACGTGATTACGAGAAATATTGGGTTGTATGCCTTTTGTCATTGGATCCGCAAGCATATGTGTCGTACTAATATGCTTGACATTAATTGTTTGATCCTGGATTCTATCTTTCACAACATGGTACTTTATGTCAATGTGCTTGGTAGCAACACTTGACTTGTTGTTACTCGCATAGAAAACTGCGGGTTCATTATCGCAATATAGCACAAGTGGTTTATTAATGCTGTCAACCACTTTGAGCCCCGGAATAAAATTCTTTAGCCATACAACCTTCCCAGTGGCCTCATAACATGCTACAAACTCCGCCTGCATTGTGGATGATGCAGTAACCGTTTGCTTGAAACTTTTCCACGATATAGCTCCTCCGGACAGTGTGAATATATAACCTGACGTGGATTTCTTACTATCCACACAACCAGCGAAATCAGCATCTAAATAACCAATAACTTCTAGGTTATCAGATTTTCGATATGTTAGCATGTGATCTTTAGTACCTTGCATGTAACGCAAGACTTTCTTTGCGACCTTCCAGTGGTCCATTCCTAGATTTGATTGGAATCTGTCAAGCATTCCCGTTACAAAAGCTAAGTCAGGGCGCGTACATACTTGAGCGTACATAATACTTCCAACAGCTGAAGCGTATGGAACCGACTTCATATGGCCAGCTTCAATTTGGTTACTTGGACATTGAAATGTCCCCAATTTATCGCCCTTGACTATTGGAGCAGGCGTGGGAGAGCACTTATGCATATTGAATTTCTTCAGTACTCTCTCGATGTATGCCTTTTGTGATAGCCCTAATGTGTATTTGGACATGTCTCAATGAATTTCAATGCCTAGAACATAAGAGGCTTCACCGAGATCCTTCATATCAAAATTTGATGACAGAAAATTCTTGGTCTCATGTAGCATATCCTTATCGCTACAAGCCAACAATATGTCATCCACATATAGGACTAAAATTGTGAACTTACGGCCTTTAAATTTAACGTATATGCAGTTGTCCACGGCATTTTCTATAAAACAAAAAGTTCGGATCACCTTATCGAACTTGAGGTACCATTGTCTTGAGTCTTGCTTCAAGCCATAAATGGATTTCTTCAAACAACAAGCCATGTGTTCTTTTCCTTCTACGACAAAACCTTCCGGTTGAGCCATATAAACATCTTCAATTAAATCACCATTTAAGAACACGGTTTTAACATCTATTTGGTGTAGCTCTAAATCGTAATGAGCTGTCAATGCCATCACGATTCTAAATGAATCTTTAGTTGACACGGGAGAAAAGGTTTTGTTGTAATCGATTCCCTCTCTTTGTGTAAACCCTTTTGCAACCAGTCTCGCTTTGAACCTTTCAATATTCCCTTTGGAGTCATATTTTGTTTTATAAACCCATTTGCATCCGACTCTTTTGGCTCCTTCGGGAATCTCTACTAAGTCCCAAGCATCATTGGTGCCCATAGACTTTAATTCGTCTTCTATAGCCATAAGCCATTTAGACGAGTTTTCACTTTTCATCGCTTCTTTATAAGAAGAAGGATCTTCCACTTTTCCTAGATCATTTACGTCACCAGTCATGTAAGTGACATAGTCATCTGGGATGGGATTTCTTCGCTCTCGTTGTGATCTACGCAACGAAGGAGGTGGTGGAAGATCATTCCCAGGTTCTGGATTCTCGTTCACTAACTCATTTTAATTTATTGCAATATTTTCATTATTTTTGAAATGAACGAGAGGAGGATCCGACGTCACGACAATATTTTTAAATGGAAAATGAAATCTTGGATACTCGGGGATGGAACATAAACCCGTTTCTCCTCGAGATCAATTTTAGTAACTTCTGTGACGTCATCCTCAAAAAATACCGCTTGTTTTGTTTCCACAAATTTCGTGACGTGGTTTGGACAATAAAAGCGATATCCCTTTCCCTGTTGAGGGTACCCAATGAAAAAACAACTAACTGCTTTTGGGTCTAATTTCTTTAATTGTGGATTGAATACTTTAGCCTCTGTAGGACAACCCCACACACGTAAATAATTCAAGCTCGGTTTCCTTCCCGTCCACATCTCGTAAGGTGTGTTCGGTGCTGACTTTGTTGGAGCAAGGTTTAGTATGTGTGCAGCTGTCTTTAAAGCCTCCATCCATAGGCTTACTGGTAAAGTCGTGTGACTAAGCATGCTTCGCACCATATCCATGAGTGTGTGATTATGTCGCTCAGCCACACCGTTCTGCTAAGGTTCACCAGGCATTGAGTATTGAGCAATAATTCAATTCTCAGCTAGGAACCTCGCGAAAAGTCCTGGAATTTTCCAATAAGGAGCATGCTTTCCGTAATATTCGCCCCCGTGATCAGACCGTACTACTTTGATCTTTTCATTAAGTTGATTCTCAACTTCAGCTTTAAATACTTTAAATTTGTCCAAAGCTTCCGATCAATCACGTATGGGATAAATATATCTATAGCGGGAAAAAATCATCCGTGAAGCTTATGAACGAATCAAAATCATCTACGGATTTAACATTAAATGGCCCAAATATGTCAGTATGAATAAGTTCTAAGAGCTTTGAGACTCTTGTCGCTCCTTTTTTAATCGTTTTTACGTAATTTCCTTTAATGCAGTCGATGCATTTATCGATGTCTGAAATGTCTAATGGAAGAAGCGTGCCATTTTTAATTAAACGTTCGATTACCCCCCTCAAAATGTGGCAAAGGCGACGATGCCACAATTTCGATGAAGTACTAATGCCTTTCCATTTATTTTCAATGCCACATTTCGTATTTACGTCATCGAGATCACAAACATCATTCACATGCATAACAGAATCATGAAGAGATAACAGGTATGATTTTCCCCGTCTAAAGGCGAGGCCAACATTTTTATTACAGTGCATCAAAGTGCATTGTCCACGACCAAATAAACATTCATAATTGTTATCATCAAGACATGAAACTGAAATAAGATTCTTACTTAACGAGGGAACATAAAGAACATTATTTGATTGAAGCGGGTGTCCTGAGTGTAGCTTCAGTGTGAGAGCTCCAACAGCTTCAACTTCCACTTCTTTTCTATTTGCGACTTTAAGGCTTCTTTCCCTTCGTCCCAACTTTTGGGTCGTACGGAATCCCTGCATGGAATTTGCAACATGAACAGTTGCACCTGAGTCAATCCACTAGGTATTTCTAAAAAAATCAACATAAAGTGATTCATCAATAAACGTAATTTCATCGTTACCTCTCTTCATCAGCCATTTCAGAAATTCAGGGCAGTCCTTTCTGAAATGTCCCATTTTGTTGCAATGGAGGCATGCACCTCCCGCACGCACAGTGGAAGAACTGGGCGCAGCGGAAGAATTAGGCGCAGTGAAAGTACTAACACCTTTAGCTTTCTGAGGAGACGGATTCTTAAATGGCATCTTACGAGGCTTTGAAAGACCAGAACCATTCCATTCTTTCTTCCTCTTAGAGGAATTAACATTAAGAGCTTGGTCATGTGCTTGCTTCATTATTCTTTCTTCCTCCTGTACAACCCTAGGAGTCATTTCAGCAAGCGTCCATTTTTCCTTCAGTGAGTTGTAGTTAATCTTAAACTGATCAAACTCACTAGGAAGAGATTCCAAAATCATAATTATGAGAAGGTTCTCACTTAATTCACAATCCAAAGCCTTAAGCTTTGATGATGCATTAACATTCTTTAATATGTGCCTCCTCACATTTCCATCCATTGTGTATTTCTTGAGAAGCCTTGCAAAAAGCTCATGAGCATAAATCTTTTCGGAGCCTTTAAATTGCTCTTCCACCGCTGCAAGAAATTCTTTGGCGGTGTCTTTCTTTAGAAGTGCTCCCACAATATCCGGAGATATTGAGGCATTCATTACGAGGAGGGATACACGGTTAGAATTCTCCCATTTCTCTAATTTAGCATCATAAGCCCTTTTGAGATTGTCATACCCAGCAACACATGGAGTTGGCGCCACTGATTTATCTTCCCTCAGGGCATAATGCAGTTGATTAAACCCCAAAGATACCTCAACACAGGTCTTCCAACGAGGGAAACTACCCGTAAGTTGTTCGATATTCTCATATTGAAACGGCGTCACAGTGGCTGTCATTAGTGTATAATAAATATAAATATCAGAAAATTGCATGAAAATAAATTTACGTTGGTAAATAAATCACATGCAATAAAATAATACAATTTTATGTCAAATCACCATCGGGTAGAAAATGACATAACATTTTCAAACATAATTGAATATAAACATGACTCAAAAATTAAATCAACGTTGGTCAGAATTAATTTTATAGTCATCATTCTCAAATTAAGCATCAAAATTCGTTGTTATTGATGCTTAAAATGATAAAACGTCATTAATATATTAAATCATCTAAATTAATTATCCCGTTGGTTCAAATTTAATTTAGACTCATTAATATGTTTTTGTTATGAGCAAAAAAAATTATATTTAAAACAGTGGTGATAACAGTGCATAAACATAATTAACAAACATAATTACCACAAAAATGCGAAAATAAGCTAATAATAGGCCTATAGGTGCAGCCCATCCCAACAGAAAAAATAATAAAATCAACAGTTGGGTTGTTAACTTGGGCTGAGGCCCACGGTTGAATTCGGCCCGTTAATATTTTACCTCTTCCCCAGGTGCAGCCCACCATTCCATTTGCCACCACTTGATCTGAGCCCTTCATCAAAATCGGATGGCCAAAAATATTTGTGCGAGAGACAAAAACCAGCTGCCGCTTTGGAAACCCTAACCATTTCATTCTCTGCTCCCCCCAAAAAAATCGAATCAGCGAGTGCGGCGGGCTCCCTGAGGCGGCGCTCGTTTCCGGCGTTGCATACGCCTGGCGTGGCGTGCGGCACGGCTAGTGCGGGCGAGGACGGAGGCTGTGGTCAGCCGGCGCATGAAGGCAGGGCCCAGTGGGCGCTGCTCGTGCAGGCGCAGGTGGCGTGCGTAGCGGCGCAGCTCGGGCAGCGCAAAGGCGGGCCCAGTGAGTGCTGCGCGGCTGGCGCTCTATCTTGCCGCCTGGCCAGCGCTCGTGAGCATCTTGGATGGCTGGTGCCGCACGATGCCGGCGGCATGTGCAGTCAGCTCGGCTAGAGGCTAGCAAGGGTTGCATTACATTGTCATGAGATAAGCTCTCCATCTTTCACTAATTTCAGCATTAATCCGAATTTGGGGAAGGTAATTTTGAAGAGACATTTGGCTAGGATTAGGGTATAGGAAATTTGGCGATTTTATCAATTTGCCTCTGATCTTTTGACTAATCCGACATAATCAATGGCATAAAAGTGATTAGGGTGGCTCTGATACAATTGTTAGGTCTAAATCTTAGGGGTAAACATCAAACGTCTAGCCTAATCACTATTATGCACCTGATAAACGTAATTAAATGAGAGGATTAGTCAAACTTACATGAGGAAGAACCATCCATGATTTTCTTCTCTTTCCTTGCAAATCGGATGCCTTCCGGTCTCCACCGACACTGTCCAGCGACAGCGTGGAGAGGATCGATCAATGTTAGGTCTAAATCTTTAGGGGTAAACATCAATTGTTAGGTCTAAATCTTTAGGGGTAAACATCAAACGTCTAGCCTAATCACTATTATGCACCTGATAAACGTAATTAAACAGGAGGATTAGTCAAACTTACATGAGGAAGAACCCTCTGCAGCCATGATTTTCTTCTCTTTTCTTGCAAATCGGATGCCTTCCGGTCTCCACCGACACTGTCCGGCGACATCATGGAGAGGATCGATCCTTCCCGCCGTTCTTGCTCTCTTTTAGATCGGTAATTTCTTTTCTGAGATTAGGAAGGTGTTTTCTCTTAAGTTAATCACGTTTCCCCCTCTAATCTCGATTTTTATAGAGCAAGGCAGCAGGGGGACCGAGCCCAGTTGGTTACCCTGCCTCCGATCGTGGCGGCTCACATTCGGGAGCCCCGGTATTACCGGATCCCTATCCTTTTTCTTTTCCCTTTTCCTTTTTTGTTTTTACTTTTTGCTTTTTCAACTTTCTTTTATCTCATGTAAACCGAGATCAACCCAACACCATCAACAGAAGCAACAACAGCAACTCCTCTCAAACACATATACACTACAGGAATCCAGACAATAGACGACGGCCGGAAACCATCGTCAATAAGAACACTACCATCGTCAATAAGTTATTGACGACGGTAAAACTTTATAGACAACGGTTTTCGGCTGTCGTCAATTATTAGTCGTCAATAAATTTATTGACGACGGTAACAGTCGTCAATAATCTTATTGACGACAGCTAAATCTAGCTGTCGTCAATAAACTTATTGACGACAGCTAGGATATGAACCGTCGTCAGTAACCATGGCTTATTGAAGACGGTTTCTGTTACCTGGCCGTAGTCAATAACAATGGCTTATTAACGACAGCTAAATCATGTTGTCGTCAATAAGCTTATTGGCGACGGCCAGGATTTCAACCGTCGTCAGTAACCATGGCTTATTGACGACGGTTTCCACTTGGCCGCCGTCAATAACAATGGCTTATTGACGACAGTTTCTGGTACTTGGCCGTCGTCAATACTAATGGCTTATTGACGATGGCCAAGTACCAGAAACCGTCGTCAATAAGCTTTCCAATTTTTTTTTAAAAAAAAACAGAAAATCCTGCCCTGGCTTCGAGGCCAGCCCTGGCTCGATGGCCAGATCACAGGCAATCAAAATATACATCACAGGCAGGCATAAAAACACTATACGCACGCCACACTACCCTACGCTACCCCGACCGCTGCCACCGGAGTCCAGGAAGTCGTCGTGCGCTCATCCAAACGCTGGTTACTGAGGGGATGGAGTTTCCTGAGCCCGCGTCGCCGATCCCTATGATGTACATGTATAGTTAGACAAATTAGAAGTTCACAAATGTGTATATGATTAAATAAACTCATTACAAGTTAGAATTGAGCAAGTTAGCTAGATTTGGCTATGTTTGAGTAAGTTTGCTCATATTTACTAAGTTTGAGAAGTATGGACTAGTAGTGTTTGTGTTTGAGCTAGTTCAAATAGTTTTGGCTATGTTTGAGTAAGTTTGGTCATATTTGACTATAGTTGAGTAAGTTGTACTATATTTTACTCAGTTTGAGGATGTTTAACTAGTTTTCTCTAAGTTTAAGTAAGTTTGATCAAATTTAACTAAATTTGAGCAAGTTTAACTAGTTGCAGCTATTATGAGAAATTTTGTACCTGTGCTCCTGACGTCGGCCCCCTGTGGTAGCTGTATCGGTGGCGGCGCCCACTGAGGAAAGATAATGGGCTGTCCTGTGGCCATAGCCTGCAAATATGAAGTAAATTATTATACATGTCATTTATATATTAGAAACGTTGAGTACAATGATATGAACTTATCTGCATGGCAGCTTGCAGCTGTAGCAATGTACGAGTGTTGATACTCGTCCCTAGCCCGGAGCTCGGCTGCCTGCCTCTCGTTCGCGAGCCTCAGCGCTTTCTGCATCCTCTGGAGCTCCTCCTGGACACTCTGGAGCTCCAGATCATGGCTGCCACGCCTGCTGGATCCACCCTGCGATGAAGAGGCCCTCGAGTAAGACCGCGCCTCCCTCAAGTCTACTACTCCATCGAAGATGGCCAACCTACACAACGAAGTAAGAGTATTAAAGTTTCGTGTCTCGAAGTTCATGAAAGTAAATTAAAAACAACAGAACTCACCGGCCGTGAGGTTTACCGCCACCGCTTGCATAGGCGGCTTCAGGTACGATCAGCGAGTTCTGCCAATCGTAATCGTCGCCTCGAAGCCTCCGCACCTCCTCCCCATACTTTTCCTAAAAATATAGAAAATTAAAGTCATCAGAAGTTTTAAAGAGAATACAATTAAGTCAACTAAAGAACTCACCAACGTCTTCGTCGCTGTCTGAGAAGACAGCTGATCAGGCTGCGAGGGGTCACTTCCCATGTGACCCCTCCTCCACACCTGGATAGCGGTCGACTCCTGACCGATCTCGCACTCCTATCGATACGTGTTAGCACAATGATAGCGATAGAAATTAACTAGAATATAATTCGAGTATCACTTGCCATCCGTTCAGCAAGGCGTACCGCCAACACGGTGTTTCCCGTCCGCCCCTCGACTCTGTCGGCGGGTCATCGACACGCCTTGGAAGCCCTGGCTCACCCAACGAGCACACAGGGAACTGTAGGCGTCCGGACAGTACTCAAGCCACGGTACGCTGACCTGCACACATTTGTTGTTGGATGAAAACATTGATGAAAATTGGATAATGAAGCAAAGTAAAATAAAGAATTTACCTCTGCGTACTGTGTCTCCGTCAAGTACTTGTCCGCCACATCCCTAAACTGCCCCGGCTCACCCTCGTCCGGATGCAACTTGTAGTACGCCTTCGTAGTCTGAATGCGAGCCGTTGAAATCGACTGCGTCAGGAGCTTCCTAGCGTTGTTGTTGAAGACCAGGCGAGCGTGATCCAGCTGGGCCTCGTCCTCCAAACGGTAATATTTCTACAAGTAGAAATATACAAGTTAATGTATTTAACATATAATAGGTTGGCATTTAACGAATAGACGATTTACTTACCATGAATTCATGCCACACATGCTCCTGGTGGTTGCCGTGGGTAATGTCCTGGGCCGTAGCGTAATCATCCCAAGACGTAGCAGCCCGTCCGTTCACTAGACCGGGGTAGTGACAACGGATGAGCTGGCCCAGGACAGCGTTGACCTGGCGGTGGCGTCCTTGACCCGTGAACGAGTCATCGGCCCAAGAACTAATACATGATTCTCAATTAGTACATATATAAGTGTTAAAATATCTAAATTGATTTGTTATAGATTTACTTACCTATCGCCAACCGGACGAATAACGACCCGATCTTCTGGCCGTGCAGGAACCGGAGGAGGAGCCACGTAGTGGCTCCTCCTGTAACGCCGCTGTGGAGCCGGCTCCACATCAGGCTCTGTGGAAGGCTCTGAAGCAGGGTCTGAATCCTGCGGCGCCGGAACCTGAAGAGGATCCGAAGCAGGATCTGTAACCGGCTCCAAAACCTGTGGTGTCTGAAGAGAACCCCTGGCCTCTGTCTCCTCAGACGTAGAGTCGTCCTAAAAATTTGAAGATTGGTAATATAGATTTAAGAAAGTTATTTATATAATTTATGTAATTTAATATTCTTTACCTGTCGTGACCGCTCTCGTGACCCCTGGCCTCTGTCGAGGCCCAACAGCTGAGACAGTCTACCATTGCTAGGCTGACAGCCCTGGAAAACGGAGTCTGCTCTTGAGGACAGAAAGCCCCGCGTCCCCCGTCGTCTACTGCTCGACGACATCCTGATGAAAGGAAATTTGATAATGAATTTAAAAGAAAATATAGAAGACGAAAGAAGAGATGAAGGAAACGTTACTTGTACTCAATTTCAAAATTCATCAGTATCACGATCATGTACTCTACTTTGTAAACCGGACCATCGATCTTTTGTCATGGTTGTTCGCCGTTTTCGTTTTTTCACATTATGAGTCTGTACATCTTGTGCATCTCCAACTAATTCATCGAGTCGTAGACCAGGCTCAATGACAAAATAATCTGGCAACTCTTCTTCTTGGTAAACAACAACTGCCTCATCAATGTAACCAGTATTGTCCGATGTATATAACCGCTCACGAGGATTCACCTTTTGTACAACCCACCATGCACTAAGTTTTTCGCATGGATATTGTAGATAGTACACTTGTTCGACTTGGTGTGCAAGGACAAAGGTGTCGTGTAGCCTCGTAGTCGGTCCTTGTGTTTGACTTCTACCATGCCAAATTGGTTTTGTCGAGTTCAATTGTTATTATCAAACCAATCGCAGTCAAAGAAGACTACTTTAAGGTCTTTACTCCTGGCAAAACTAAATTCTAGGATTTTGTTTATGATCCCATAGAAATTAGTTTCACGTCCTTCGGCATCGGCGGCCCTCGTCACAACTCCGGTGTTTGATGTTGCCCTTAGAGGACGTTGAGCTTCAAATTGAGTTGAACGGAATCGGAACCCATTGACATCATATCGACCAAAGAGTTTAACTTTAATGGATCCGTTGGACAGTTGTCGCAAATCTGTATGAACAGCGGCTTGTGTCTTGCACTGTCCAACATATGAAGTAAGAAGACTATTTTATGCTATGAACATAATTACTAAGAGGAACAAGACAAGGAAAACATTACATGATTTCGAAACCAGGTTTGGAAGTTAGGTCCTCCATTTACTCCATAGTGTCGCATTGTTTGTATTTGCTTGCTAGTAGGTTGCTGCTTAGACTTCCAATTTTGTCGATCGAACTCACTAAATAAGGACAAAACAGAATTATTAATGTAGATGTATTACACACCACACAAATTAGTATAGATGTTGAACAACCACTTACTGAAAAAAAATTGTCCATCCCATCTATGTTAGCGTACATGTATAACAAAACAGCTCTCTTTTCATCTGCTGAAGCATCATAGCTCGTGCCACTACCAACAGTGGTGCCTCTCGTTTGAAAAAGTGAGAGTTTGCTACAAGAGGTTGCTTTAGCCATATTGTACTGTAACACCGATGCATTAACATTGTGTTCTTCTGCAAAGTAGACACTTGAAAAGTATCCTATCTCCTGAAGTGTAAATGCTTCGGCGATGCATCCTTCAACCCTTGCCCTATTACGAACCATCGGTTTTAGACATCTGAGTGCTCTTTCAATGTGGTACATCCACCTATATTGAACAGGGCCACCTACTTTAGCTTCGCATGGAAGATGGATTAGAAGGTGTTGCATTGGATTGAAGAACCCTGGAGGAAATACTTTTTCCATCTTACATAAAAGCACGGGTATCTCTTTTTCCAACTTCTCCATCATCTCCCTTTTGATTTCTTTAGCACAAAGCTGTCTATAAAAATAGCTAAGCTCGGCTAACACCTTCCACACCTCATCGTCAAGATAGCCTCAAAACATAACCGGCAGAAGTCTTTCCATGATTATGTGATAATCATGGCTCTTCAAACCAGTAAGATTTCCGGTCTTAACATTAACGGCTCTTCTCAGGCTAGCAGAATAACCGTCTGGGAACTTCAACTGTTTCAACCACTTGAAGACTTCTTTCTTTTCTTTTGGTCTAAATCAGAAAGAAGCTCGTGGTTTGCCACCAGCTTCGGAGAGCTCAAGACTTGGTCGGTTACAAACCTCTGCCAAATCCTTCCGAGCTTTTATATTGTCTTTTGTTTTGCCCGTCATATCCAAGCACGTGCTTATGATGCATTGGCCCATGTTACGTTCCTGGTGCATGACATCAATGTTATGCATTAGAATTAAAGACTTCATATACGGTAACTCCCATAGTGCACATATATGAGTCCAATTTTGATCCTTTCCGTAACCAACAAAATATCCAGGACGACCTTCATCTGGCACTAGATTGTTGAGCTGTTTAACAATTTCCGACCCGTTCAGACGTTGTGGTGGTCCCTTTTTTACAATGGTACCCTTCCTGAAGGCATTTATCTGTTGCCTAAACACGTGATTTGGCGGTAACCAACGTCTATGACAATCAAAGTAGCATATCTTGCCACCATGACTTAGACGAAAACAATCCGTGTCCGAAGCACATATTGGACATGTCAATCGACCATGAGTGCTCCAGCCAGAAAACATGCCGTAAGCTGGAAAATCATGAACAGATCACAAGTACGCAGCTCGAAGGTTGAATTTCTATTTTCTATAACAGTCGTATGCTTCGACTCCTGTCCATAACATTTTGAACTCTTCAATCAATGGCTGCATCATCACGTTCAGTCGTGAACCAGGATGATCTGGTCCAGGTACAATAAGGCATAGGAACATGAACTCATACTTCATACAAAGCGATGGTGGTAAGTTGTACGGAATAGCGAACACGGGCCAACAAGAGTATGGTGTGGCGTTTGTACTAAACGGTGAGAAGCCATCTGTCGCCAACCCAAAGCGAATATTTCTTGCGTCATTGGCAAAATCTGGATCGAAGCGGTCAAGCGCCTTCCATGCCTCACCGTCCGACTGGTGCACCATCATGCTGTTGTTCTCACGTACACCTTCTTTATGCCACCTCATGTGTCTAGCTGTTTTTTTAGATAGAAACAAACGCTTGAACCTAGGTGTGACAGGCAAGTAGCGAAGCTGCTTCTGTGCGACTTGAGTCATTACTTTTGAATCATCGTCATTAACAACTTCGACAAATCTCGCTTTACCACATTTTAAGCACTTGTTCTTGTTGGCATGCTCTCTCCAAAAAAGCATGCAATTGTCTAGACACATATCAATCTTCTCATATTTCATACCTAGACCAGAAATCAACTTCTTAGACTGATACATATCTTTAGGCACTTTATGTGGTTGTGGAAGGATATTGCTGATCAATTTGATGAGATCGTTGTAGCAGTTATTGGAGAAGAAATACTTAGACTTAATGGCCATAAATCTAGTCATGAAAGTAAGGAGCGTCACTTCGGTGTGTTCATGCAACGGCTCTTCTGAAGCTTTGACAAGCGTGAAAAACGCTTCAACCTCCGTTGTAGGAGGATCCTCTATCAATTCAGGATTTATGGCATCAAGCATCTCGTCCATCCTATCGACCCCCGTGTTGTCATACTCATCTGAAACTTGTAAGGGTTGAGAAGATGTCTCACCGTGAAAGGTCCACACCTCATAATCTTGCATGAAACTGTACCGACATAAGTGAAACGCCAAATTCACTTTGTCCCAACACTTTGCACCTTGACATTTCGTACATGGACACCGCACCTTATCGATCTTTGACAATCAAAAAGCTCGATCTACAAAAGCATCTGTCTTTGCGAACCACTCATCCGAGTGACCACCAGAACTGTTCTTCCAACCGGTATACATCCAACTACGATCCTCACCCATGTTTGAATCTGCAGTTTAATGTCAAGGAAATTATAGTTACTTTATAATTTATTTATGTCACGGCCCTACATCTATTGAAAAGGATAGGTCCTAAACCCACCCAAGAGTGATCGAGCGGAGCGTGCTCATGACGAGACGCGTGGTATGGATCCGAACAAAATTTCGCCAGCATAACCCCGCTGTTCTCCACTGCACGCACGAAAATGGTGCAGCAGAGAACAACAGGGTTATGCCGTCGAAATCTCGTCTAGATCTAAACCCACGTTTCATCACATGCCACGCCCCCTCGGTCACTCCCAAGCTGTCCAAAAGGGACAATTCCGAACGTACACGCCTCACATGCGTAACACATGTGAGACAGGCCCGTTCGAAACGGGTGACGCATGTTGTATAGGTTTACGCCAATCTTTCGTTTTTGAGTCATTTAAAAGAGAGAGAGAGGAAAGAACGAGAGAGAAGGAAAGAACGATAGACAAAGAAGTGGGTTAGCCGTCCTAAGTTATGCCCCGTTGGGGCCTGCCATTATCTTACGACGCCTTTAGGGTTAGCAGTCGTACGTTATGCCCTGTCGTAAGTGGGTCAAAGATGAAACCGCACCGTCGGGGCCCGCCGTCCACGCGCGGGAGCTTGCCGTCCTCGGTGCCTGTCTCGACTAATACATTACCAATAAATGGGCCGTGACAGACCCTAAATGGGTCGTGTCAGGCCGGACCGGGCCGAAACCCATTTATTTACATATAGTAACTAATCACGCAATCAATCAAAGTATTATTTAAACAATAATCAATAACAATACTAATTAAACAATTAATCAACTAAGGTCGGGGCTCGGCGTGAGCAGGGGCGGGACGGTAGTGGCGGCGGCGGGGCGGGGCGCGGGGTGGCGGTGCGCAGTGGGGCGGGGCACGGGATGGTGGTGCGTGGCGGCAGGGCAGGGTGTGGCGGCGCGAGGAATATAGGTGTGCCTCTCTTTGTATTGGTCATTTTTCACCAGACAGAAATTAGGATTGAAAAAATGCCTCGTTATTCAACTTAGAGCGAATCTAATGTGAAAATCTGGGAAAATAAACATGTGACGATGTGAAATTTAAAGTGGCATATTGCAGGGAAGGGAAAATAAACATGTTTTAGTTCTCAAACGATCATCCCAATAGAACAAGAAAGAATTAGTTTGCGTGTAATGAGGATGTCACCAGCGCAACCATAGGCAGAAGAACTGAGGAAATCTTGTTTCTGCACACTCATATATTGAAAATAGCATGTGCACTTCTTGTACATACTTCCATAAAATTTATAATGTCTTGGACTGTGGGGCACTCCCCTACGGTTTTTTTGTAAAGGAAATACGGCATGCTGCACATGTGTTAAATTTCTCTAGATCCGCCGCCACTGGAGTGTTCATCGAAGTCGCTTGTGAAAGCCTAAGTAGTACTCACTTGTTCCTTTTCTATTTGATGCTAATTAGAATCGCTACTAAGCCATAATAATCTCATAAGCACAACTCTTATCCATTAAAGGTAACACTGCAACAGTCCTCAACTGACGGAATTGGAAAGTGCGCATCGCCAACATCCAGTATGGCCCATCAGAAAAAGCACCAACTGCTCTTTGATTGGTTTCTTCATCACACCGCATTAGCCATTTAGCACTGTTAAATAACTCGTGAAATTTACAAATTTGTTATTTTTTTTCACAAGGGAGGTGACCACCCCACTTCTCAGCTGATACAGAATGAAAAATGAACGTTCTGAAGTAATGCAAGAACTGAGCAAACGTAGCACTAGAGTTTTCCCCAGTGGCAAGACGATCTTAAAGGAATTTAAGACCGAAACGGGGAGAGGCCGGACGGGAGGGGGAGGGGACTTACCTCGGCCGGAGATGGGCGGCGGCGACCGGGACGGCGGCGACGGGCGGCGGCGGTGGCGGGGACGAGCGGCGGCGACCGGGACGGCGGCGGCGACTGGTGCGAGTCGGGAGGCGGCACTGGCCGCCTCCCGGCTCACGCACGGGTTATATACCCCGTTATTGACGACTGTGCTAGGAAACTGTTGTCAATAAGGACTTGTTGACGACGGTATTAGGTTACCGTCGTCAATAACTCCTTGGGTGGGCCCGAATTTAGTTAAAGACGATGGCCACTGTCGTCAATAATTTATTGACGACGGTTCTCATCTAGCCGTCGTCAATAACTAAGTTAGTGATGATGGCTATATAAAGCCGTCATCAATAACATTAAAGATGATGGCCCCGTCATCAATAAATTTGGCCGTCGTCTATGATTTTTTTCCTATAGTGATAGCTAACTTCCCGGTGGATCCAACACGCTTCCTCCCCAACGAGCAATTCGAGATTGAGGATGGTGGCCAAGAAATACTACCCCGTGCTATGGTTCATCTACCAGAGGTTCACCATGCGATGCATGAGGAATACATCATCGCAGTGGACACCAACGACATGGTTCAACCGGGTGCCTATGCCTACTACAAGAACAGGATCAGAGACTATATTGAAAAAGTGCTTGGTATCCCAGTTCGCTCTGCTTGCCTCACACCTCTTGGCATTGCTCTCCTCTCATTAGGTTCTTGTCTCTCTAGGCACACTCTGCTTTTAGGGGGGGGCGATCGTGGTGGAGGACATAACAATCACGTTTATTAGACACGACTATGGGGTGAATAGACGGGAGAGGAACTTCTCTCGAGTTGGCTGGTTTTTAATCCTAGGATCTCCCATATATTACCATTCTGTTGAAGCGATAGACCGGGCAGTGTCTTGCTTCGGCAAGCTCCTTCATTGGCACAATAGTCTGAGGGCTCTGGGTTCGGTCCTTGTGAAGTGCATGTAAGATAAGCCCGGGATGGTGCGGAGAAGTCTGGTGCTTAGACAAGGAACAAGAGATGGGCACGCTTGGACCTGGTCTTGCCCGGTGTATATCCTCAATTCAATGCACCCGGGAGGAGACTTTCTGCTGGAAGATGAGCTCCCGGAAGATGGTGACCCTCATCCACTGCACGCTGAGGATCAACACCATGATGACTTTGTGCCGCCGCCGGCGGTGCCTGACCTGCAGTGGGATGAGGCTGCTCAGAAGCAACAGCAGAACCAACAGAACCATGTCCCAATCCACCAGGGTCTGAACTGGGGGTGGGATGCCTGGCCTCAGCCGCCTCAAGAAGAGCAGCAGCTGCCAAACGATGTGGTCCAGGACCTTGCCGTGCAACATGAGCTGCCTGAAAATGAACCAGTGACCGAAGCAAATGAGCAAGCGACTCAGTCGACCCTCTATGGGACACCAGTCTATTCCCTGGCAAACATTGCTGATCACTCAACCCGTGCTGCATTGCTGATCACTCAACCCCTGGCTGGCGTGACAATCCCTGGCACGAAGTCAACACTTCCGAGACCTTTCATTACCGAGCTGCCGGTCGGAGTGGCTCCAGAGGCTCAAGCCATGGGTGTGTCACTTCCTCCATCAAGCTCCACGTGCATCAACCAGCCAAAAATAGATGCAGCCCAGGACAAGGGGAAGATGATCACCACCACTGAACTCACCCCGACAAAGAATAAGGCAGCTAAAAAGAAGGCTTCCACCCTCACTAGACTTGATTCACTCAGGAGGAGTGCACGCATCAGCAAGCTTCTAAAAGGAAAAATAACATTGGCTGAGTTGGAGACCACAGAGAAGGATACACGCGGGGTAGTGGAGAAGGACAACCCCAATGCATCGGGTAATCAATTTCCAGGCCCTATCAAGTTTCCAACACTCACAGAACTAGAGCATTCTTCACCCTACCCTGAGATCCCATCCACAACTTTGCAGGAGGTGGCAGTATCCATCGTGCCACTTGAGGTGGCATGTAACAAGCTGACTGGACAGGCCCTAGAGGATGCTGTTTGGAGCAGTGGCTCGGAGCCAATCAATGAAACCGACTGATGGATATTACAGCTTTTGGAAAGAGGTCAAGTCTTGCAGGAGAAGCTGCATTTGCTCAACTTGGCATTTCGGGGTCCTGTAATGTATGCTGCCATGTGAGACCTATTTTGTTGCTAGGCCTTGTGTGGAATGGTGCAAGCACCGAGTATCTGGTGCATGATCTATGTAATGATACCCCTGGATTGGGGAACTCTATTTCTTTTGTAAGAAATGTTTGTGGGAATGGTGGCTGTCACCCCAGTGTGAAATGCAGTGGAATTCTAGTATTCAACTTGGCAGGGATTCTTTCTGGGTATGCTGAGCAGGAAGAATATACAGATGACCATAGCTCACTTGGATCAGGAAAGGACCACATCTCACAGCTCTCCTACGAGGCCTTGTAGACCTTGTTTATCCAGCTCATCATACACTGGCCATTACTATGATGCACAACATCAATAGTAGAAACTGGAACATACTAAACTGGAACATAAGAGACATAAATGACCCAGCCAAGCACCAAGCAGTAAGAGCAAAGGTAGAGGAAGCTACTGAGTTCAATGTCATGTATTCAAGAGACGAAAAAAGAAAGAATAGACAGTGCATTCATAAAGAAGATTGCTCCTAGGAGAATTGACAAGTTTGCTTATTCACCATCTAGAGGGGCATCTAGAGGGGCATCTAGGGGGGGGGGTACTCGTAGCATGGAATCGAAGCATACTAGATGGACAGGTCTTGGAGGTCACAGATCGTGCAATCACGGTGCTCTTCACCTCAAGACATAATGGAATACAATGGAAACTCACTACGGTCTATGGGCCAACACATGGACAGCCAAGGGAACAATTTATACAGTGGATCGTAGGCCTACAAATTAACCTTGATGAGCTATGGATGCTAATAGGTGACTTCAACTTCTACAGAAGCGTAGAAGATCAGAATAGGCCGGGAGCAAATTTTGGTGACATGCAAATATTTAACAATGCCATACAACATCAGGGCTTAATTGAAATACCCCTCAAAGGGAGGAATTACACCTGGAGCAACATGCAAGAAACCCCACTTTTGGAACAGTTGGACTGGTGCTTCATAATTCTACAGTGGACCATCACCTTCCCAAATACAACCCTCATATCCCTGGAAAGGAACACATCTGTAAAGGTCCCAAAAGCATGAATACAAAGAAACTTGAGTTTGCACAAATGTTGGTGTCATGTGTATGAAAAGGGGGCTAGTTTAAACTTTTTACACATATGATAACACATGAGAGATTCTTCTAAAATCATCTTGGGATTTCTTGCATGTTTGGACCCTAGGTGGGTTAAGACCACAGAGTTGAAGTACTCAAGTGCAATGGAAGGGTTTAAAAAAATCAGAATTTGAACTAAGTGTTCAACTCAAATTTCAAATGAGGGGAGGACACAATGGTATTTCAAACTCTTGTTTGCAGAAGCTAACACAAGAATCAAATTGCATATTTGGATTCCCTAGGTCCAAATTAGTGGGTAGGCAAAGTTTCATTAATTTTTGAAAAGGTTTGCTATCCATTTTTCCAAAAAGGATATAAATGTGCAAAGAATTCGAATATACATTTGAATTTGGATGGAATTTGTCCAACTTTCCAAATGTAGCTCAGTTTTCAACTCCAAACATTTGAATTGGTCACTTGCCAAATTTTGGAGATCTTTTGAGGGATGAGAAGAGACTGCTTGGTGGGACCCACATGGCAAAGAGACAGTAAAAACTTGCAGCTAAAGTCAGAGCAAAGTCTCTGTTTTATGTCTTCCCACCCGAGCCAGGCTGCCGCAGCGTGACACCGAGAGGGCACCGAGCGATCGCTTCACCGTTTCCTCCTCACGCTGGCGAGCTGCTCGTGCCTGTCTTTACTCCCGGCCGTGCCCCGTTTCACCACAGCGCGGAAGACCGATCCTATCCCTCTCACACGCTAAAGCACAGAGAAGCAGCCGCTGTGGTTGATCGCTCGGGAGCTGCTTCATTTTGCGTGCAAGCCTCGGCAACCCAGCAAGACAGCACTACGGGATATCTCACGACCTCCTCGCACCATTCCCAGTCGATCTAAGCCACAGCAACCCGAGAGCCTTGTGTTTTTCGCGGCGGCCGAAAGGAGCCGAGTGGAGGTGCTCTCGTGGACAGCTCGGCAGAGAGCTTTTCACGGCCGAGCAAGAGTGGTTTGGGACGCGCCAGAACTCCACGCTGCTCGACCCCAAAGTTTGGACCAAGGGATTGACCGTCGCTGGAGTATTACACAGTTTTCTCTCGGCCAGTGCAAAACCACCCTCGGGTACGAAATCTTCAAATTCCCGACTTCTATTTGCCTAGAGCCCACGAAACTGCACTCACAGGAGCTAGACTTGACGGCACCCAAGTTTGCTTCTCAACCGTAGCTTGATCATGGTTGTAGCCGGCGGATTTTCCATTTTTCCAACGGTGGCTATGGCGGGGAGGATCGGGCTCACGATGAGAGCTATGTTAGAGCCATCTCCGGGCTGTTTCACCACCAGCACGACCTTCCTTAGCATCCACCGGTGCTGTAGGGTCCTTCCACCGATGTGTTGGCGGGCTAGGTTGGCCGGGCGATGTCGCCGAAAGGGTACCGAGCCGCCGCACCGTCGCCGGCTAGGTTAGAGCCACCGCCGGTTGGGGGAAATGGTCCCATCGTGTTCAGCGTGTGGAACTAGGCCCTAGCGGCGAGGGAGAGAGCGGGAGCTGGCCGGACGGCGAAGATCAGTGCAGCTCCGGCGAGCCCGGCGGCGCGCGGGTGCGGGTGGCCGGAGGTTGAAGAAGACCCGGCGGGTTCCGCGTGTCAGCGACAGAGAATTGAATTTCCGATCTGTTGTGGCGCTGGGATCTAGTGTGGCTGCACAGGAAGAGTCCAGTGGCCCCGTGTGGCTTACCCCGGCGAGTGACACATGTTTTCCTCTGGACCCACTCGCAGGATTTAAACTTTTCCGGTTTATTTGAATTCCCACTTTCAATTCAAACTTTAGAATCTCATAACTTTTGCTAGGAAGCTCCAAATTTAGTGATTCAAATTGGGTTGGATTCATATTGAATATCTCTGTCCAAATATACAACCCAATTTGTATGAAACTCATTATTTAGTTCTGGAAAATGCTTTAAAGCTTTTCAGCAAAAGAATTTTTGAGGGAGCTTGGTTCATCCAAAAATCCTCCAATTTTGCCAGAATATTCTTTAGGATGTTAGTGAACACCTGTAAAACTTTCAGCTCATTTGGAGTTGATTTGATCAGGGCAATTCAGATTTAAAATTACTGTGTTCAATTGAATACAGAAATATTTTCAGAGAATTTCCAAAACTTGGAAATTCAGTTCTGGGTAATTCTTAGCTTCAAAAATCCTAGGAAAATTCATGCAAGCTCTATGAACTATAATTGAAATTTTGGTTCACTAATTTTGGCATGAGCATGGGTGTTACCTCAGAATTAATTCTTCTTTGCTTAATTGCTTAGAAAATTGTTCTGAACAAACCACTCAATGAAAAGTGCTAATTTTTGGTCCAGAGGACTTTCTTGTGACAAGTAACTCACATGAAAATTCTAAGCTCCATTGGATGTAAAGGTCCCAAAATTATGAATACAAAGAAACACGTATTTGCAAAAGTTGGTTTCATATGTATGAAAATTGGGACTTGTTAAAACTTTTCCCCACATGTGATAACACACATGAGGATTTTGCTTCACACAAGTCAAATGTTTATCTGAGAACTTGGAACCCTAGAGGGGTCAAAACCAAGGATGGGAAGTTCCCATATGTGTGAGAAAACAAAAATCAGTTTTGGAACAATTTGTTCAAACACAAATTCAAATGAGAAAGACACAATGGAATTCAAAACTGTTGTGCTAAAAATCTCATTTGTAGCAGCCAAAATAAAAATCAGATTTCATATTTGAATTCCTTGAGTCCAAATTAGGGGATGTGCAAAGTTTCATGATTTATGGAAATAGTTTGCAAACCCATTTGTCAAAAGGGACTTTAAAAGACAAAGAATTCAAATGCATATTTGAATTTGGATGAAACTTGCCCAATTATTCCAAATGCAGTTTAATTTTCAACTCCACACAGTTGAATTTCATCATTTGCAGATTGTGGAGATATTTTGGAGAGATAAGGGGGAGATGGGACCCACATGTCATAGGTGCCAAAATATCTACACAAAGGAGATGGGTCTCTGTTTTGCTGCCTTCAGGGGAGCGACAGCAGCTGCTGCTCGGGACAGCACGCCGCAGCAGGTCGGCCGCCCCCCCCCCCCCCCCCCCCGCAACCGACTCCAGCGCCGATACAGCCCCCCCCCCCCCAGCGCCCTCATCCATCCACAACGTGCTCTCCCTCTGCTCACAGACCGAGCACAGAGGCTTTTCTCTTTCCCTCGCGCCCTGAGCAACACCAACGCCGCCGCCGTCGGTTGCTCGACAGCCGGCTCAAACAGGCGCGAACAATAGCTAGTCAGTAGCCGGATAGCACCGGCGCAGCTCCCTCTCCCTCCTCAACGCGTCCCCGACCGATGATCGGCTCTCCTACCCTGGGTACACCACGGCCGTGCGGCGGCCGAACGAGGATCGATTGGGAGGCGTCCGTGGACAGCTCGATCTGGTGAGTATCACGGCCAAGTACCAGCGCCTCTGGACGCGCCAAGGCACCCTGCTGCTCCCCTCCAAAGATCAGACCGTGCCATGCTTCGCCGGGAGTGAATTTTGAAAAGTTGCTCCGGCGTACTCCATCTGACCTTCCGGCACGGTAATTCCGAATTCCTCTTCAATTCTCAATAATTGTTCATCACAGTTTGCACGAAGGGTCCAAAGTAGTAGGCGATCCTTTGGTCTTCACGGTTCTAGCCTAAAACTGCACATGGACCTATTATTTCATGGGTTTCTACCGGCGACCGAACCGGGGGATCGCAGTCGCACGGTGAAAGCATGTTTTCCATCTTTCTCGAATGTTTTTGAGGCTAGGCCGAGCTTCCCCATCGTCCACTGGTGCTGTAGCACCATTTGGTCGAACTGTTGGTGCACTAGGATGGCCGGCCGACGTCGCCGATGAAGTGTCGGGCTGCCGCAGCGTCGCTAGCTACCATAGAGGTTTTGCCGGCTCGGGGAAACCCTACCATCGTGCTCAGCAGGGCGGGTTAGGCTCTGGCGGCGAGCAAGGGCTCGAGCAGAGGCCAGGAGATCGAGTTCCGGCGATCTCCGGCGAGAGCGGCGGCGCGGGCACCCGGAGCGCGGGAACTGACCCGAGGTAGAAGAAGGGATCGGCGGGCCCAGTCGTCAGTGAGAGAGAGTTTAAAACCCTGATCCTCTGTGGCTGTGGGATCCCGTGTGACTGCACAGAGGAATATGTGTGGCCCCGTGTGCCTTTGATTCTGTAAGTGACACGTGCCCCGTGGCCCACAGTCAGGTTTAAACTTTTCCCCGGATTTATTCAAATCCCAGATTTTTCCCCAAACTTTAGAAGAGCATAACTTTTGCTAGGAACCTCCAAAATTAGTGATTCAAATTGGGTTAGATTCAGATTGACAAACTCTATCCAAATATGCAACCAAATTTGTATTAAAATCCTTATTTAATTCTGGAAAATTCTTTAAAGCTTTTCAGCAAAAGAATTTTTGAGGGAGTTTGGTATATCCAAAAATCCTCAAATTTTGCCAGGATATTCTTTAGGGTGTTATTAGACCCCTGTAAAAGTTTCAGCTCATTTGGAGTTGAAGTAATCAGGGTAATTCAGATTGTAAGTTCCTGTGTTCAAATGAATACAGAAACAATTTCAGGGAATTTCCAAAACTTGTAAATTCAGTTCTGGGAAATTCCTAGCTCCAAAAATCCTAGGAAAATTCATGTGGACTCTATAAACTATAATGGAAATTTTGGTTCACTGAGTTTGACATGAAGATGGATGTTACCTCAGAATTAATTCATCTTTGACTAAACACTTAGAGAATTATTCTGAATAAACCATTCCATGAAATATGCTAAATTTTGGTCCAGAGGACTTTCTTGTGACAAGGAACTCACATGAAAATTCTCAGCTCCATTAGAGCTCTGAATCACCACTGTCATGTGTGATCTCTTAAGGTGATCAACACTTAAGTGGGAAAAGCACTTAATAAGTGATCTTAGTGTTTAAGCCCAACCCAAACCACTAGCACCAGTGTCATTTTAAATTCTTAAACAAAGTTCCAGTTTTAAAATGGTCATTAGATCTTATGAGCAAAAGCTTTTCAATTAAATACATATGCATGATCATAACGTGTAGCATATACGTGAAGAAGGTGAGAAGGACTTGAAGTGAAGATCAAGGAGGAAGGAGAACAAGTGATCAAGCTCCAAGTGGTCGTCACTAACTGATTGTAACAGTAGTCACCTGCAAAACAGGCAAGCCCCGGTTTGCACTTGAACCATTTTATAAAACATTTTCATTAGTAGAGATCATAGCTTTGCATCGTTGATTGCATTACGTCTAGATGATATTGAAAACTCCACTTGCATGACCAGAAACACCTATGAGAGAAAGGGTAGAATAGCAACTCCTCGAGGGAATTTGGCTACGCTAATGTTAGTAGGAAAGGTCCGGTAGAAGACGAGTAGTTGGAATCTACTCGCGAGTTTAGGGCTGGTTTACTCGGAACGGGTCCGCATAGAAAGAATGATGAAAGTTCACACTTAAGAAATGGAGACCGGGCAGGGAGGTTTAGATGCAGCAGGTTGCAGGCCGTGCGTGCATAGCCCTGCCTGTGTCGGTTAAGGCCCGTCCGTGCTTGGCCCTGTTGGACAAGTTTGAGTTGTGTACCGGGCACATACTGGCTATATGGGACCCAGGAAACCGATGTACCTTGGGAGATCCATAGTGGAACTTTTCCAACTGCCTTAGGCTTTCGGCGTCAGGGTAGCAGGAGGTAACTCGCTCAAGAACATACCACAGCGGGTATGCACCTTGAGGGAACTTGCGTACTCGGGGCAGTTGGACTGCGTCCAATGTGGAAGATCTTGGGAAAGGTGGCCGCGTACAACGTCAGTCGAGGTTGCTGCCGGCAACTCGGAGTACGGGTGTACGTGTCGTGTAGTCCGGGCGTGTACTGATTCGAATCACCGTCGCTCGCGGTTATATTAGCATACTTGCCCACTGCGTCTTGACGTAGTAACAACTGGAATTGTTTATCTTTGAACTTGATAAGGCTGTGCTATAACTTGTATTGCAACCATGATTGAACTAGAGATAGGCTCATTAAAGTTTACTTTCACTTTGTGCAAGGAGCATCGCAACAAAGCGTTTCTTGTTTGATTGTGGAGTTGCGATGCTTTTCGGCTCAAGGTCTGCACAATGAGGCTTAAAATCTGAAAGTTAAGGATCAACTTTAGGCGAGTCCTTTATGCAAATCTAGCCAACCCAATTGCAACCGTCTTGCATGTAGAGTTTCTTGCTTAGGAGAGACGGGTCAGACTTGCTGAGCCTATGTGCTCACGCTTGCTATATAAGTGGTTTTGCAGGTTAACAACGATGCTGGAAAGAAGGTTGTCCGGTGAGACTCGGGAACTCCCAAGTCAGGTAACACACGGAGAACCGAGCCGCTGCTGCTTGTCTTCGTGTTGCTAGCGAGAGGAGTCCGCGGGCTGGACTTCATCTCGGGTGCTCTTAGTTATTCGACGTGAGTTGATAAAGACTTCCGCTGTAGTTACTTGATGTAAAGTATTTACAAAGAAAAACTTGTAAGCTTCCGCTATTGTTTTATGTAATACATTGTTCCTCATATGTGTGTTGTTGGGTGCCGCATAACACGGCACCACCCAATGTGATTCCCGGGCGAGTGGCCTGTCTCGGTTGAGCGGGTCGCGTCAGCGTGGTATCAGAGCCGCATTGGGAATAGCACACGGAAAATAAGGATGGTATTACGACAAAAATTTAGGTACGGTGAGGATACGGTACTAGGCCCACATAAGGATTACTATTAGCTTAATATAAAGGTGGCAACCTAACTTATTTGTTATGTCGGAAAATCGTGCATCTCGGGACGATTTATGTCTTGGGGGGTGCCCGTAAGCGCTGTCCACCAGTGCGCACAAGCTGAAGGGTGGAGCCCCACGGGTGGCAGGTAACCCGATCCGCTTTAGTATCCTCTACGACTCCTCATATCGTTTGGGGTACTCAAGCAACGTCTGTCCCAGGCGTGCGTGGTACAATTTGGGAAACCCCGTCACGTGGTTAGTAACGTGAACACGTAGCTCAAGGCGTGTTTGGCTTGAGAACACCTGTGCGAGTGATGACGGACGGGTGTAAGAAATGTATGGATACCGGGTTCGGTGTGCAGCCGGACCTGATGATTGAGTGTGACTTATGCAGGATTAACCACGAAATCGTAGCACGGATAGAACACGTTTGCGAGTGATCGTTTTAGTGCCACCTAAGATACGTTATATCGGTATAATCCGGTTAGGATTTTCTTTTGGTGAGGCTACGTAGTACCGACATGCTTCTTACGGTGCATCGACGCCGTACTAAACATAATAACCCCTTTCCTTTGAAGAAATGACTCATGAACTAACTTTCAACTAAAAACGGAAGTTTGAAACAAATATTAGTTACTGAACTCTTATTTTGAGCTAAGATTCAAATGAGAGGAAGATTAGACTCCAAAGATTTCAAAAACAGAGTGCTCTGTTTTCAGCAGAAATTTGTGCTGGACTTTAACAGAGCATAACTCTGAGTAGCTTGACCCAATTAAGGTGTATGATATAGTTCTGGAAAGATTTCCAAGTGATCTACAACTTCTTTGTAGACCTCCAGAGCTAAATCACATGCTAAATGGGTATAAAGTTCCGAGTAAGGTAAACTGT
The DNA here is from genome assembly GCA_030760725.1 of Neostapfia colusana. Classification (NCBI taxonomy): domain Eukaryota; kingdom Viridiplantae; phylum Streptophyta; class Magnoliopsida; order Poales; family Poaceae; genus Neostapfia; species Neostapfia colusana. The sequence continues at coordinate 35,141,864 of JASWHV010000013.1, read as the reverse complement.
CCAGAACCAGGACAGCAACCAAACCTCTCTGGACCTTTCTGTTATTAAGCCATAACTTTCTGTAGATAAACCCTTAAGAAGCCTATGATACACCAAAGGAAAGATTATGAATGTGCAACATTGTTGTAGTTCAAAGTTTGTTCAGGTTCTATTGTATTTACATATACAACTGTGATAAAATCAGCCATGTACAAAGGAGGTGCTGGCAAATTTTATTCAGGAATTCTGTCAATTTTGAAAAAAAAAATCATAACTTTTAATCCGGAGATGATCTGGGGGCATATGAGTACTCGTTCGAAAGATACTGAAGTTAACTTTAACTTTGGTATACAAATTGAGTTCTGAAAATGCTCTTAATTAGATCAAAATCTGGAGATAGTGCATAAAGGTCTGTCCTGTACAGATAGGCTGAATAGCTATGCCTACTAAGGAATTGTGTAAACATGAATTTTGTTACTGCTTTTATAAAGTTTTGACATATTCATGTTTTCATTAGTTTCACATACTGCTGAGTTCTTGTTTAACTCATCTCAACTACATTTTGCAGTATGGTTCGTAATCGCTCTAGGAGTAGGGCCGGAAGTTCTCGTCGAGGTGGTGATGCTTCTATCCCACCATCGGAACCACCATCCACGGGATGGATGGATCTTATGACTCGAGTTGTCGAGTCTAATCAAGAGAATGCTAGGCTACTCCAAGAAGCAACACAAGAACACACACGCTTACTCCAAGCTTTGGTACAGCAAGGCGTACTCCAGAACACGCAACAAGTCGTTCCGTCTCGGGACGCTTATCTGGATTTCTTGGCGACTCAACCGCCTATCTTTACCGAAGCCACCGAACCTGTAGAAGCAGATCAATGGCTTCGTGTCATGGAGTCAAAATTTGGAGTATTCAAGTGTGATGAATACCAGAAGACAAAGTTTGCCGCTCAACAACTCCATGGAGCCGCTGGAAACTGGTGGGTGGATTATCTTGCCACCATTCCGGAGGACCATCAAATAACGTGGAGTGAATTTTGTGAAGCCTTTCGCACTCGTTACATACCATTAGGTATTGTCAAGGCAAAGCGGGAGGAATTTTTGGGCTTAAAGCAAGGGGACATGAGTGTCCTCGAGTATGTCAGAAGGTTTAATCTTTTGGCCCAATATGCTCCCGAGTATGTGGCGAAAGAAGAGGCACGGTGTGACCTATTTTTCCATGGCCTGAGTGCCATATTACGGGAGAAGCTGGCCGTACATAATAACGGCAGTTACACCGACATGGTCAATGCGGCTTTCATTCAAGAGAAGCCGACACTTGAGTGGCAAGCGGAGAAGAGAAAGATGAGTAAGATCGAGCAGACTAGCACAAGTTATGTGCCTCAGAAGTACCGTTTGGTGTATCAAACGCCACCCGGTGAAAGATGGAGGCCACCTGTGCGATCAACTCCTCAGAGATTGATTGCTGGTCAAGTTTTACAACTTGCACCACCTCCACAGCCGCAGCATCAGACGGTGGTTTGTGCTCCATCGCTGCAGCCATATGTACCTAGCAGTCCACCGCAAGTCAACCAAGAACCCGAAAGGCATCCGTGTCTTACTTGTGGGTGTAAGGGCCATTATGCTAGGCAATGTTCGGAGGGAATTCAAGGACGCGGGTCATCATATTTACAACAATACGACCCGTACCTCAATCTGCAGATAGGAGGGCAGATAAGGGGCAACATTCACTATACTGTGATTGATGATGTTCCGGAAGGGGAAGCCGCTCTAGCAGGGATGTTTTCTCTGAATCAGCTACCGGTTTTAGTTCTCTTTGATTCCGGTGCCACACACAACTTCATTAGCCAATCTTTTGTGGCTCAACATCAGCTCCAAACCGTTTATACAAAGAGGCAATACCTCATATCTTCGCCCGGGGGCAGCAGTACCGCAAGCGAGGCTGTCCCCCGAGCACCTCTTTGTTTGGGGGGTAAAATATACCCTACGACTCTCATTATCCTTGAGGGTCTGAAGATCGACATCATTTTGGGGATGTCGTGGTTGAATTACCACAGAGCGGTTCTTAACATCAGCTCCAGGACCGTTGAGCTCAACTCCCCACAGCACGGTCTTCATATATTAATTCTGGGCGCCGGACGGCAGCAGATTGCAACAGTGAACCACACGGAAGCTGTCAAGATAGAGGACATTCCAGTGGTACGTGAGTATCCGGATGTGTTTCCCGACGATTTACCGGGCATGCCGCCCGAGCGAGACGTTGAGTTCAAGATCGAACTTATACCGGGAACCACACTGATATCACGAAGGCCGTACAAGATGGCACCCAATGAACTGGCAGAATTGAAGACGCAGCTGAATGACCTAATAAGCAAGGGATTTATACGACCAAGTTCGTCACCTTGGGGTTGTTCAGCGTTGTTTGTCAAAAAGAAGGACGAAACACTACGGCTTTGTGTTGATTATCGTCCTTTGAACGCCGTTACCATCAAGAACAAGTATCCACTACCTCGCATTGATATGCTCTTCGATCAATTAGTGGGTGCGAAGGTATTCTCGAAGATGGATCTTCGGTCCGGATATCATCAGATTAAAATCCGGGCAGAAGATATTCCGAAGACGGCATTTTCAACGAGATACGGGCTGTATGAGTATCTCGTTATGTCTTTTGGTTTGACCAACGCCCCGGCACACTTTATGTACCTGATGAATTCAGTGTTCATGCCGGAGTTGGATAAATTCGTCGTGGTCTTCATCGACGATATCTTGGTGTACTCCAAGTCAGAGGAAGAACAGGCTGAACATCTGCATATTGTGCTACAAAGATTGCGAGATCATCAGCTCTATGCAAAATTCAGCAAGTGTGAATTCTGGATTAATCAAGTACCTTTTCTCGGACACATTATTTCAGCGGAGGGCATCGCTGTAGATCCGAGTAAGATTATCCAAGTACAGAAATGGGAGTCACCAAAGTCAGTACATGAAATCCGAAGCTTCCTCGGTTTAGCGGGTTACTACCGGAGGTTTATTCCGAGTTTCTCCAAGATTGCTAAACCGATGACGGAATTATTAAAGAAGAATACCAGATTTGTGTGGGGTGCTGTGTGTGAACAAGCTTTCAAGACCTTAGTGAAGCATCTCACAACAGCCCCAGTTCTTGCTCAGCCAGATACAACGAAGCCATTCGACGTTTATTGCGATGCATCTGGCATCGGTCTTGGCTGCGTGCTGATGCAAGAAAGACGAGTGGTCGCTTATGGATCTCGTCAACTCCGAACTCACGAGCAGCATTATCCAACTCATGATCTTGAGTTAGCTGCCGTGGTCCTTGCTTTGAAGATGTGGAGGCATTACTTGCTCGGAAATCTTGTACACCTCTACACCGACCACAAGAGCTTGAAGTACATCTTCACTCAAAAAGAATTGAACATGAGGCAACGAAGATGGCTAGAGCTCATTAAGGATTATGAACTAGAGATTCATTATCATCCAGGAAAGGCGAATGTGGTCGCCGATGCGCTTAGTCGCAAGGCGCATATCCATCACCTAACTATTGCTGAAATGGATGATGAAGAACCAAGCCTCCGTGTCATCCCGTATGGAGCTCTCTATAATCTTGCTCTCATTCCTACCATCCGAGAGGAGATCATTGAGGCTCAACGAAAAGACAAGGGTATGTCTCACATACGACGGAGGATAGACAACGGAGAAAAGAAGTGCTTCCGGAAGGACGATGAAGGTACCTTGTGGTTCAACGACCGGATTGTAGTACCCCGGGATATGGGACTACGATAGAAAATTTTGGATGAAGCTCATTTGTCGAAGTTTTCCATTCACCCGGGCAGTAATAAAATGTACCAAGGTCTCCGGAAGAAGTTTTGGTGGACACGTATGAAACGTGAAGTTGCAAAATACGTTTCAGAGTGTGATACGTGTCGAAGAGTCAAGGCCGACCATATGAAGAAGTCAGGCCTGTTGCAGCCATTGCAAGTACCGGCATGGAAGTGGGAAGACTTGAGTATGGACTTCATCGTCGGGTTACCGATGACCTCCCACAACCATGATTCGATTTGGGTAATCGTGGACCGATTAACCAAATCAGCACATTTCATCCCTGTGCATACTAGGTACAACGCAAAGCAGTATGCGGAGCTGTACATAGCACGGATCTTGTGCTTACATGGAGTTCCCCGCACCATTGTGTCAGATAGAGGATCGCTATTCGTAGCCCGTTTCTGGGAGCAGCTACATGCATCCTTGGGGACAAAGTTGATTAGAAGCTCTGCATATCACCCTCAAACCGATGGGCAAACTGAGAGGGTGAATCAAATACTAGAGGATATGCTAAGAGCATGTGCCATCCAACACGGTAAGAGCTGGGATGATCACTTACCGCTGGCGGAGTTCTCGTACAACAACGGATATCAGACGAGCATCAAAATGGCGCCATATGAAGCTCTATACGGCCGGAAGTGCCGTACACCATTGAACTGGTGCGAATCCGGTGAACGAGTAACATTCGGGGTTGATCTTGTCAATGAAGCCGAAGAGAGAGTTCGGATAATACAAGAGAACCTCAAAGCTGCCCAATCTCGTCAAAAGAGCTACGCGGACCAGAGACGTCGACCGCTGCATTTCAAAGTCGGAGAGCACGTGTATCTTCGTGTGTCTCCGATGAAGGGGATTCATCGGTTCGGTGTCAAGGGGAAACTTGCTCCCCGATTTATCGGTCCGTTTACTATCACGGAGAAGTGCGGGAACGTAGCCTACCGGCTGGGACTACCGGCAAGCCTTGCCGGTATTCACGACATATTTCACGTGTCCCAGCTGCGGAAATGTCTCAGGTTTACAGCTGCCATCCGCACCGAAGACATCGACGAGTTGAAACCGGATCTCACCTATGTCGAGCAACCTGTACAGATTATCGACGAAAAGACCCGGACCACCAGGAACCGGACTTTAAAATTTTACAAAGTTCTGTGGAGTAATCATACCCCGGAAGAGGCGACGTGGGAAACCGAAGATTACATCCACAAGAATTATCCGGAGCTTTTGTCATAAACCTTGTAATTACCTCCCACCTCGTTCCTCTTTTGAATCTCGGGACGAGATTCCTTTTAAGGGGGGAGGAATGTAAAGGTCCCAAAATTATGAATACAAAGAAACACGTATTTGCAAAAGTTGGTTTCATATGTATGAAAATTGGGACTTGTTAAAACTTTTCCCCACATGTGATAACACACATGAGGATTTTGCTTCACACAAGTCAAATGTTTATCTGAGAACTTGGAACCCTAGAGGGGTCAAAACCAAGGATGGGAAGTTCCCATATGTGTGAGAAAACAAAAATCAGTTTTGGAACAATTTGTTCAAACACAAATTCAAATGAGAAAGACACAATGGAATTCAAAACTGTTGTGCTAAAAATCTCATTTGTAGCAGCCAAAATAAAAATCAGATTTCATATTTGAATTCCTTGAGTCCAAATTAGGGGATGTGCAAAGTTTCATGATTTATGGAAATAGTTTGCAAACCCATTTGTCAAAAGGGACTTTAAAAGACAAAGAATTCAAATGCATATTTGAATTTGGATGAAACTTGCCCAATTATTCCAAATGCAGTTTAATTTTCAACTCCACACAGTTGAATTTCATCATTTGCAGATTGTGGAGATATTTTGGAGAGATAAGGGGGAGATGGGACCCACATGTCATAGGTGCCAAAATATCTACACAAAGGAGATGGGTCTCTGTTTTGCTGCCTTCAGGGGAGCGACAGCAGCTGCTGCTCGGGACAGCACGCCGCAGCAGGTCGGCCGCCCCCCCCCCCCCCCGCAACCGACTCCAGCGCCGATACAGCCCCCCCAGCGCCCTCATCCATCCACAACGTGCTCTCCCTCTGCTCACAGACCGAGCACAGAGGCTTTTCTCTTTCCCTCGCGCCCTGAGCAACACCAACGCCGCCGCCGTCGGTTGCTCGACAGCCGGCTCAAACAGGCGTGAACAATAGCTAGTCAGTAGCCGGATAGCACCGGCGCAGCTCCCTCTCCCTCCTCAACGCGTCCCCGACCGATGATCGGCTCTCCTACCCCGGGTACACCACGGCCGTGCGGCGGCCGAACGAGGATCGATTGGGAGGCGTCCGTGGACAGCTCGATCTGGTGAGTATCACGGCCAAGTACCAGCGCCTCTGGACGCGCCAAGGCACCCTGCTGCTCCCCTCCAAAGATCAGACCGTGCCATGCTTCGCCGGGAGTGAATTTTGAAAAGTTGCTCCGGCGTACTCCATCTGACCTTCCGGCACGGTAATTCCGAATTCCTCTTCAATTCTCAATAATTGTTCATCACAGTTTGCACGAAGGGTCCAAAGTAGTAGGCGATCCTTTGGTCTTCACGGTTCTAGCCTAAAACTGCACATGGACCTATTATTTCATGGGTTTCTACCGGCGACCGAACCGGGGGATCGCAGTCGCACGGTGAAAGCATGTTTTCCATCTTTCTCGAATGTTTTTGAGGCTAGGCCGAGCTTCCCCATCGTCCACTGGTGCTGTAGCACCATTTGGTCGAACTGTTGGTGCACTAGGATGGCCGGCCGACGTCGCCGATGAAGTGTCGGGCTGCCGCAGCGTCGCTAGCTACCATAGAGGTTTTGCCGGCTCGGGGAAACCCTACCATCGTGCTCAGCAGGGCGGGTTAGGCTCTGGCGGCGAGCAAGGGCTCGAGCAGAGGCCGGGAGATCGAGTTCCGGCGATCTCCGGCGAGAGCGGCGGCGCGGGCACCCGGAGCGCGGGAACTGACCCGAGGTAGAAGAAGGGATCGGCGGGCCCAGTCGTCAGTGAGAGAGAGTTTAAAACTCTGATCCTCTGTGGCTGTGGGATCCCGTGTGACTGCACAGAGGAATATGTGTGGCCCCGTGTGCCTTTGATTCTGTAAGTGACACGTGCCCCGTGGCCCACAGTCAGGTTTAAACTTTTCCCCGGATTTATTCAAATCCCAGATTTTTCCCCAAACTTTAGAAGAGCATAACTTTTGCTAGGAACCTCCAAAATTAGTGATTCAAATTGGGTTAGATTCAGATTGACAAACTCTATCCAAATATGCAACCAAATTTGTATGAAAATCCTTATTTAATTCTGGAAAATTCTTTAAAGCTTTTCAGCAAAAGAATTTTTGAGGGAGTTTGGTATATCCAAAAATCCTCAAATTTTGCCAGGATATTCTTTAGGGTGTTATTAGACCCCTGTAAAAGTTTCAGCTCATTTGGAGTTGAAGTAATCAGGGTAATTCAGATTGTAAGTTCCTGTGTTCAAATGAATACAGAAACAATTTCAGGGAATTTCCAAAACTTGTAAATTCAGTTCTGGGAAATTCCTAGCTCCAAAAATCCTAGGAAAATTCATGTGGACTCTATAAACTATAATGGAAATTTTGGTTCACTGAGTTTGACATGAAGATGGATGTTACCTCAGAATTAATTCATCTTTGACTAAACACTTAGAGAATTATTCTGAATAAACCATTCCATGAAATATGCTAAATTTTGGTCCAGAGGACTTTCTTGTGACAAGGAACTCACATGAAAATTCTCAGCTCCATTAGAGCTCTGAATCACCACTGTCATGTGTGATCTCTTAAGGTGATCAACACTTAAGTGGGAAAAGCACTTAATAAGTGATCTTAGTGTTTAAGCCCAACCCAAACCACTAGCACCAGTGTCATTTTAAATTCTTAAACAAAGTTCCAGTTTTAAAATGGTCATTAGATCTTATGAGCAAAAGCTTTTCAATTAAATACATATGCATGATCATAACGTGTAGCATATACGTGAAGAAGGTGAGAAGGACTTGAAGTGAAGATCAAGGAGGAAGGAGAACAAGTGATCAAGCTCCAAGTGGTCGTCACTAACTGATTGTAACAGTAGTCACCTGCAAAACAGGCAAGCCCCGGTTTGCACTTGAACCATTTTATAAAACATTTTCATTAGTAGAGATCATAGCTTTGCATCGTTGATTGCATTACGTCTAGATGATATTGAAAACTCCACTTGCATGACCAGAAACACCTATGAGAGAAAGGGTAGAATAGCAACTCCTCGAGGGAATTTGGCTACGCTAATGTTAGTAGGAAAGGTCCGGTAGAAGACGAGTAGTTGGAATCTACTCGCGAGTTTAGGGCTGGTTTACTCGGAACGGGTCCGCATAGAAAGAATGATGAAAGTTCACACTTAAGAAATGGAGACCGGGCAGGGAGGATTAGATGCAGCAGGTTGCAGGCCGTGCGTGCATAGCCCTGCCTGTGTCGGTTAAGGCCCGTCCGTGCTTGGCCCTGTTGGACAAGTTTGAGTTGTGTACCGGGCACATACTGGCTATATGGGACCCAGGAAACCGATGTACCTTGGGAGATCCATAGTGGAACTTTTCCAACTGCCTTAGGCTTTCGGCGTCAGGGTAGCAGGAGGTAACTCGCTCAAGAACATACCACAGCGGGTATGCACCTTGAGGGAACTTGCGTACTCGGGGCAGTTGGACTGCGTCCAATGTGGAAGATCTTGGGAAAGGTGGCCGCGTACAACGTCAGTCGAGGTTGCTGCCGGCAACTCAGAGTACGGGTGTACGTGTCGTGTAGTCCGGGCGTGTACTGATTCGAATCACCGTCGCTCGCGGTTATATGAGCATACTTGCCCACTGCGTCTTGACGTAGTAACAACTGGAATTGTTTATCTTTGAACTTGATAAGGCTGTGCTATAACTTGTATTGCAACCATGATTGAACTAGAGATAGGCTCATTAAAGTTTACTTTCACTTTGTGCAAGGAGCATCGCAACAAAGCGTTTCTTGTTTGATTGTGGAGTTGCGATGCTTTTCGGCTCAAGGTCTGCACAATGAGGCTTAAAATCTGAAAGTTAAGGATCAACTTTAGGCGAGTCCTTTATGCAAATCTAGCCAACCCAATTGCAACCGTCTTGCATGTAGAGTTTCTTGCTTAGGAGAGACGGGTCAGACTTGCTGAGCCTATGTGCTCACGCTTGCTATATAAGTGGTTTTGCAGGTTAACAACGATGCTGGAAAGAAGGTTGTCCGGTGAGACTCGGGAACTCCCGAGTCAGGTAACACACGGAGAACCGAGCCGCTGCTGCTTGTCTTCGTGTTGCTAGCGAGAGGAGTCCGCGGGCTGGACTTCATCTCGGGTGCTCTTAGTTATTCGACGTGAGTTGATAAAGACTTCCGCTGTAGTTACTTGATGTAAAGTATTTACAAAGAAAAACATGTAAGCTTCCGCTATTGTTTTATGTAATACATTGTTCCTCATATGTGTGTTGTTGGGTGCCGCATAACACGGCACCACCCAATGTGATTCCCGGGCGAGTGGCCTGTCTCGGTTGAGCGGGCCGCGTCATTGGAGCTCGGGATCACCCCTGTTCTGTTTAACCTTTTGAGATGATCAACGTAGGAGAGGGGGAAAAACACTTAGCACTTAATCATACTACTTAGACCCAAACCCAAACCACTAGTACCAGTGTCATTTTAAATTCTTAAACAGAGTTCCAGTTTTTAAACTTGTCATTAGAACTTGTAGCGAAATCTTTACAATTAAACATATGTGCATATTCATTACGTGTAGCATCTACGTGAAGGATTTGAAGTCATCGGAGTGGAGATCAAGGAAGGATGAAAGCAATTGATTAAGCCTCAAGTGGTCTTCACTAACTTAACTTCATATATCCCCTGCAAAACAAAGGCAAGCCCCAGTTTGCATCAAAACTTACAAGGTTTTATTTGTATTCACTTTATATCGTCTAGCATTTGGTTTATTGCATTAAGTCTAGGTGGTATGACACTCCAAATGCATGACCCAGAAAACCCTAGAGTAAAATATAGAATAGGTTATCAATTGATTATAACTGCTGATCTTAAGTCAATAAAAGTGGATTGAAAGAAGCAAAACTCGAGTGGGCAGTTTCCTACTCGTAAACCAAGAATTAAGGGGGATCAATCGGAAGAGTTGGGAATTGATCCTCATAGTTGGGAATGGAGACCGGTCAGTGGATGGAAGGCTGAAGGACGTGGTCCTGTGAACCTAGTCTATGTATGAGTTGATTAAGGCCTGTTCTCGTGTGCGGCCCCGCTGGACAAGTTTGAGATGTGTACCGGATGCATACTGGCTATATGGGACCCAGCAAACCCATGTAACATGTTAACCTTAGTGTCGAGGCATACCTCACCGTCTGATGCAGAAGCTGAAAGGATAGAGAAGTCGGCTCTACGAGGGTTTGCCGTAGTGAAACTTAATCCCAGTCGGTGGGACCGGTTCGACATTTGGGTGTCGTGTGAAAGGTTGCCACGTACGACGTCAGTGATGGTTGCTGTGTGCAACGTCGAGTACGGGCATACGTGTCATGTCAGCCGGGTGTTTTTGATTGCAATCACCGTCGCTCGCGGTAGTGAGCATTCTTGTACACTGAGTCGTGACGTAGTAATAAACTGGGAAAAGTTAATAATGCTTCGTGAGTAATCCTCATAATGGAGATGAGGAATGATCAACACTTTCACTAAATTTATTTTCCACCTTGGGCTAGTAGCGTCGAGGCAAAGCGTTTTTTGTTTTTGATTGTGGAGTCTCGACGTTGATGGCGCAAGGTCTGTATGAGTCTTGGTTAGCTCACTAAAGTTACTTTCACCTCGGGCAGGTGACATCGAGATGAAGCGTTTCTTGTTTGATTGTGGAGTCTCGATGTGAATTGCACGAGGACTATAAAAGTTGCTTAAAACTTGAAGTAAGGTCCGGCAGCGGCGAGCCGGCGAGCCCCGAGTCTGCTCCGGCGAGGTCGGCGGCGCGGGCGCGAGAGAACGGTGGGAGGAAGACGAAGCCGGCTGGCCCACGTGTCAGCGGCTGAAGAATTTCAATCGGGATCGGGTGTGGCCGGGATCAGTTGTGCTGGCGTGCAAATACCCTGTGAGCTCCGGTGTGCCGGACACCTCCGCGCTCGACACATGTTCCCGCGAGATTTAAACTTTTCCCCGATTTTCAGAATTCTTCCAAACTTCAAATCCTCATAACTTTGGCTAGAAATCTCCAAATCGAGTGAACCAAATTTTGTTGGATTCAGCTCTCTGAGTACTTTCCAGCAAATCAAGTTTCACCTCATGAAATTCATTATTTTTCCAGAATTAATTCCTCAAAATATTTAAACTATTTGGAATTTTAACTGGAGAATCCTTTGGAGGAAAATCCTGAAATTTTGCTGGGATGTTCACCAACATATCCCTGAACTACCATAAAAATTTCAGACCCATTAGAGCTCATTTAATCCACCTAATGGTGTGATTAGTGAAACTGTTCCAGAGAAAATAGAAAATGTTCAGAAACATTTTCAGAATTTTCTCTGAAATTGTTTAGCTCATATCTTTAGTTAGGAACTCCCAAATTAAGTGAGACCAAGTCTATTAGAACCCTCTGAAAATCTAGTTTTCAGAAAGTCATAGTTTGTTTTATGAAAATCCTTAGAACACCCTAAAAACTTCAATTAAGGTCAAGGACATAATTACTTGTGGTGGGCTCAAATGAGTTTTACTGCAACTAAAACTTGACCAAAGCTCTGTTTAGGTTGTAACCAAGCCACAATAAAAGTTTCACAGTCATAGAGTCTGTCTAGTGGGACACATAAGCTTCACAAGTTTAAAACTTAATACAAACACATTTAAATTAATACATATATTTCTTATCATGTAGTCGCTAAGGTCGAGGAGGAACCCGAAGTTCTAGACTTCGTAACTCCGGAGGAGCAGCTAGCCTACGACCAAGAGCAGCAAGGCAAGCTCCGGTTTGCATTAACCTTCTTACAAATTTTTATTGTTTTGAGAACATATTTGTTTACTTTATTCTTTGTATTAGAGTCTTGTTTGGAGACCCAATTGCATAGCCAAGAACACCATGGGTTGGGTTTAGGATTAAAAACCCCGTTAGCTACTGCAATGCTAAGATAGTGTAGGATTCGGTACAAGTCGAGTAGTTGGAACTACTCGCGAGCATAGGCTAGAGGCACTCGACTCGGGTAGTGATAGCACATGAAACACATGGCAAGAAAATGAGACCGAGCGGAGGGTAAGGGAAGCAGGACTTTGGGGCCTGTGTGCTGTAGCTCCGCTTGTGTCGATTGAGGACCGAGCCGTGTGCGGGCCTGTTGAACAAGCTAGAACAGTACCGAAGACCTACCAGCTATATGGGAACCGGGAAACTGATGTAACTCGGGTAGCTGGGTATTGAGGCATTACCCGTCGTTCAGAGGGTAGGTTGAGAGCTTGAGGTGTAAATCGGCTGGCGGCACGGAGATGCGCGTTCAGAGACCTCTTGCTCGGGACGATGGGACCGGTTCAATATTTGGCTGACGGGCGAAAGGTGGTTGCGTACGGCGTCCGTGATGGTTGTTGTAGGCAACATCGAGTACGGGCGTACATGACGGGTTGTTCGGGTAACCCTGCAGGTGTAAATCGATTATAATTGCCGTCCCTCGCGGTCAGTGAGTACCACTTGTTCACTGTACCGTGACGTAGAAAGAACAGGCTAGTTACATGTTAAAATGTTGCTGATTGAAAGATGGACTTGATTGCTAATGACTTGCTGTAGTTTAGAGCTAACTAAAGTTCATTTCAACTTTGGGCAAAGTACATGAGAGAAATGCGTTTCTTGTTTGATTGCGGCTCTCTCATGTGTCTTAGCGTAAGGTTCTCCACAACCTGCTGCTAAAACTTGAAAGTAAGGTTCCACTAATTAGGCGAGTCCTTTGCAAATAATTTTACCTCATGTACCCATCATCCCCTCATGTAGAAGTTCCATGTTTAGATGAGACGGGTCAGACTTGCTGAGCCTTCGTGCTCACTGCTTGTGTTTGAAGCTTTTGCAGGGTTCTATGAGGAACGGACTCCCGAAGAGGAGACGGAACCCCAGGAGGGGAACCCCGTCGAGTGGGAGTCGTGCACGCTGCAGAGTTAGTGTGCGTGTGTGCTAGCAAGGGCACGTTCAAGGGCTGAACGTGCACTTGATGCTTAGTCTACGCCCACGAGTGTAGACTAAACTTATTTTGATGTAAACATGTTCATAACTTGTTTATGTAATAAAATTTCGCTTCCGCTTTGTACCTTTGACGTGTGTTATACGGTGCTGTGCAATGCAGCACCCCTCAGCGTGGTCCTGGCTCGACAGGACCAATGGGGTCGTGTCAGCGTTGGTATCAGAGCTCGCTTGAGGTTTAACACAGTACAAAGGTCATCTTTTTCAAAAATCCAGTGAGGAACGAGTTAGTAGCCCGTATAAGGATGTTATTAGCATATAGAAAGTGGCATATTAACCTATTTGTTATGTCAGAAAATCGTGTATCTCGGGACGTTTGTGTCTTGGGGGGTACACGTAAGCGCTGTCCACCAGTGCGCACAAGCTGAAGGTTGGAGCCCCACGGGTGGCAGGTAACCCGACCCGCTTTGATTTCCTCTACGACTCTTCATGTCGTTTGGGGTATTCGAGCAACGTCTGTCCCTGGCGTGCGTGGTGCAACATGGGAGACCCTGTCACGTGGTCTGATACGTGAACACGTAACTCAAGGCGTGGTTGGCTTGAGAACATCCAGACGAGTGATGACGGCCGGGTGTACGAACTGTATGGATTCCGGGCTCGGTGTGCAGCCGAGTCTGACGATTGTTTGGGTTTCTGCAGGTAGCCTGACCACGAAACGGTAGACGTGTAGCATCCGTGTGCGAGTGACGTTTAGTGCCACTGAATTAACGAAGCCGGCTAAGTCCGGTATAGGTTTTTCTTTGTGAGGACGTAGTACCGACATAATCTGGTGACGCATCGACGTCACACCCCAACTAAATGAACAACTTCATTTAAAACTTGAAGGTTTTGATCCAAAGCAGTAAAACTTGATGTAACTCCTTCCCTTGAACAAGATATTCAAAGTTAACAAGTTTTCAACTTATAGGTTATTAAGGACAGAGCACTCTGTTTTCAGCTAAATCAAGGTTGAAGTTGATTAGAGGTTAGAGGTTGAGTTCTTTCGAGGTTGGGGTCATATGATACATTTCTGGAAAGATTTGTAAGAGCTTTACAACTCTTCTGTTGAGGTCCAGAGGTGTTTCATCCCTTAACCACTCGAAAAATGCAGTAGAGTTGAAACTGTCCAGAAAACAGGGCAGAGCAAACACTCTCTGTAAACTCTCTGTAAATTGAACATAACTTCCTGCATAAAAATCCAAAAATAGAAAGTGAGGTAGTTCTGGAAAGCTTATGAGATGGGTTACAGCTTTGTAACAGAAAGTTTTGTCAGATTAGGAACAGAATTATCTGGAATTCTTGGATCAAATCAGTACCTATAGCAGGGAGGTGCTGTCCAATTGTTTCTAGAAATTCTGCTAACTTTGACGTCTCATAACTTTTGAACCAGGACAGATCTTAGGCCAAGCAAATACTTTCTGGAAAGCTATTGAAGTTAACTTTAACTTTGATGTTGAGCTCCAGAATTGGTTTTGCTTTAACATGGCCTAAATCAGGTTGAAATTGAAACTGGTCAGGGCTGTAATGGGAACAGCAGATCAGCAGTCAAATTTGTTTAAAATTTGAACTATGTTTCCAAGTTTTATGGGTTCAATAACATGTCTTATGTTATAACTCAGTGGTTTGCTGTTTGAATAAATATTTGACATTTCTCAAATATATTTTTACAGATGACAGCAGATAAACAGTTGGAGAATGGGTGGGTGGTTTCCCACTGTTCTCACCGTAGCGGCTACCCAGAAGCATTGTGGCAAATGCTCCAATATTTCGGGTACAACCAGATGCCGCAGTACTTCGCCAAGGAAGAAGGCGAAGAGGGGAACAAGACGTGGACAATCCATGTTGAAGTCCCTGCAGGACCTATGCCACCCGGTTGGGTGCCGTTCACCATCACGGTGAGAGGAAGACGCAGGAATTCCTACACCTGCAACAAGGGAGCAGGAACGCGCTGGAATACTCCAGGGCGTTCAACGATCTCGCGCTCTACGCGTCGTATCATGCAGATACTGACGAGAAGCGGCGAGACCACTTTTACCAGGGGCTTAACCCGCTCCTGAAGAACAAGTTGGCGATGTTCAATCGCGGCAGCCTCAACGACATCATTGATGCTGCGATTGTTCAGGAGGACTCCGGCAAGGAGTTGGCAGCGGCAGAGCGAAAGCGAAGCGCGCCGCAAAGCAGCGAAGAAGGAGGCGGTACTTCTCAGAAGTTTCGGATGGTGAATCGCCCAGCATCAGGTCCACGCTGGCAACCACCACAGCGGTCGATGCCGTTCCGCAGTCGGCCGTACTCTTCACCGGCATTCCGGCCGGCACTGCCAGCACCACCGCAACAACAACAGCAGCAGCGGACGATGCCCCGTGTGTTTGCACCTCAGCAACGCATGCCGGGCTTTCGTCCACCGAGCACTCCACCAGCAGCGTCCACATGTTACAAGTGTGGTCGTCCAGGACACTTCGCGAGCAGTTGCCCGGAGAGGCAAGGCGGCGGAGTGGCACCACAGTTTCCGGGGAGGAATCAACCCCGGAACCCTACTAATGCGCAGCGGACAAACCCTAGGCCCGGCACCGTCCACCAGCTTGCCATTGAGGACGTGCCGGAGGGCGAGCCAATCCTTACGGGTATGTTCCAACTCCACCAGCATCCCGCTATAGTACTGTTTGATTCAGGCGCCACGCATAATTTTATTAGCCAAGCTTTCATTGCTAAACACAGCTTGCCAATACTACCCACCAATAGTCCATATTTAATTTGTTCACCGGGTGGGAAGATTTCAGCAAGCGTAATGGTTTCCAAAGCGCCATTATGCTTAGCGGGTAGAGTGTACCCCACGTCTCTCATTATCTTAGAGGGACAGAAGGTCGATGTCATCCTAGGGATGTTGTGGTTAAACTGCCACGGCGCTGTTTTTGACACCGTCCTTCGAGTCATGCACTTAAACTCAGAAGTGCACGGGTCGCACTCTTTATTTCTGGACAGTCCAGAAATAAAACTTCCAAGTGTCTATCAGTCCACTACTATTGGAAGATATTCCAGTGGTCCAAGAGTTCCCTGATGTATTCCCGGACGATTTGCCGGGGATGCCACCCGATAGAGAGGTGGAGTTCAAGATTGAACTGGCACCGAGAACCATGCCAATATCCCGAAGGCCGTACAAGATGGCGCCCAAGGAGTTGGCTGAACTGAAGACTCAGCTCACGGACCTTCTGGAGAAGGATTTTATTAGGCCAAGCTCCTCGCCATGGGGCTGTTCGGCATTATTTGTCAAGAAGAAGGATGAGACGTTACGGCTTTGCGTGGACTATCGTCCATTAAATGCCGTAACCATCAAGAACAAGTACCCGTTGCCACGGATCGACATGTTGTTTGATCAGTTGGTCGAAGCAAAGATCTTCTCCAAGATGGATTTAAGATCCGGGTACCATCAGATTAAGATAAGGGCTGAGGACATTCCAAAGACAGCTTTCTCGACGAGGTACGGACTCTATGAGTACCAGGTCATGTCCTTCGGCCTCACCAATGCTCCATCTCATTTCATGTACTTGATGAACTCGGTATTCATGCCGGAGCTGGACAAGTTTGTCGTGGTCTTCATCGACGACATCCTGGTATATTCCAAGTCGGAAGAAGATCACAAGAAGCATCTGCGTATAGTCTTCCAACGGCTGCGGGATCACAAGTTATACGCGAAATTCAGCAAATGTGAGTTTTGGATATCGCAAGTGCCTTTCCTCGGGCATATCATCTCAGCGGAGGGTATCGCTGTAGACCCGAGCAAGATCACTCAAGTGCTAAATTGGAAATCCCATAGAACTGTTCACGAGGTACGGAGTTTCCTCGGACTCGCGGGATATTATCGGAGGTTCATTCCGAACTTTTTGAAGATTGCCAAGCCAATGACCGAGCTGCTGAAGAAGGCTACCAAATATGTTTGGAGTCCAACTTGTGAAGCAGCATTCAAGGCTTTAGTCAAGCACCTGACATCAACACCGGTTTTGGCGCAGCCAGACAAAACAAAACCGTTCAATGTGTACTGCGATGCATCCGGCATTGGGCTCGGATGTGTGCTGATGCAAGACCGAAGAGTGGTCGCGTATGGATCACGGCAGCTTAGAAACCATGAGCAAAATTATCCAACCCACGACTTAGAGCTCGCTGTCGTGGTACTTGCACTGAAGATGTGGAGGCACTACCTACTCGGTAACCTCGTACATCTATATACCGACCACAAAAGCCTCAAGTACATATTCACTCAGAAGGAGCTGAACATGAGGCAACGAAGATGGTTAGAACTGATAAAGGATTACGAAATAGAGATCCATTATCATCTGGGCAAGGCAAACGTAGTGGCAGATGCGCTGAGTCGCAAGTCACACGTCAACAATCTGACCATCACACCGTTGGAAAAGAGCGAACCACCACTACATGTGATTCCACACGGAGCTCTCTACAACCTAGCTTTGATCCCCACCATCCGTGAAGAGATAGTGGCAGCCCAGAAGAATGACAAGGGCATGTCACATTTGCGGAGACGTTAGACAGTGGGGAGCTGAAATGTTTCCGGAAGGACGGAGACGGCGTCCTATGGTTCAAGGACCGGATCGTTGTACCCCGTAACCCGGAGTTACGGAAGAAAATCTTTGATGAGGCTCACTTGTCAAAGTTTTCTATTCACCCCGACAGCAACAAAATGTATCAAGAACTCAGGAGCAAGTTTTGGTGGACACGGATGAAGCGAGAGACTGCAAAATACGTGTCCGAGTGTGATACATGTCGAAGGGTGAAGGCAAACCACATGCGGAAGCCGGGACTGCTACAACCACTGGGCGTTCCTGCCTGGAAGTGGGAGGACGTGAGCATGGATTTCATCGTCGGTTTACCCACCACCTTGCAGAAACATGATTCTGTGTGGGTGATCGTCGACCGGCTCACCAAAGTTGCCCATTTCGTCCCGGTCAACACAAATTACAACACCAAGAAGTACGCTGAACTGTACATCTCACGGATCCTATGATTGTACGGCGTACCCCGTACTATCATATCAGATCGGGGCACTTTATTTGTGTCCCGTTTTTGGGAGCAGCTGCACGCTGCCTTGGGGACGAAGCTGATCCGTAGTTCAGCATACCACCTGCAGATGGATGGGCAGACGGAGCGGGTAAATCAGATCCTAGAAGACATGCTACGAGCTTGTGCTATCAACCACGGCAAGAATTGGGATGATCACTTGCCGTTAGCCGAGTTCTCGTACAACAATGGGTACCAAGCCAATATTAAGATGGCGCCCTACGAGGCGCTATACGTGAGGAAATGCCGCACACCATTGAATTGGTGTGAGTCTGGCAAAAGGGTTACCTTCGGGATTGACCTTGTCAACAACGCGGAAGAGAAGGTTCGACTGATTCAAGCGAACCTAAAAGCCGCCCAATCCCGTCAAAAACAATATGCGGACCGGAGAAGGCGCCCGTTACAATTTGAAGTTGGAGATCACGTATACCTACGGGTGTCTCCAATGAAGGGCGTAAACAGATTTGGGGTGAGAGGAAAGTTGGCACCCCGATTCATCGGTCCATTCCAGATTACTGAAAGATGTGGATCAGTGGCATACCGGCTGAAATTACCAGAAGCACTTTCCGGTGTGCACGACGTCTTTCACATTGCCCAGCTGAGGAAGTGTCTTAAGCTATCAACCACCGTTCAGCTGGAAGACATTGAAGAACTGCAACCGGATCTCACCTATCGGGAGGAACCGGTGCAGATTATTGATGAAAAGGCCCGAACCACACGCAACCGTACGTTGTGGTTCTACAAGGTTCTATGGAGTAATCACTCCATAGACGAAGCGACATGGGAGAGCGAAGAATTTCTTCGCGCTAACTACCCCGACTTTTTCACGTCGCATATCCCGTAATTTTCCACCGTCCTCTCTCTCATTTTCACCTTATTATCTCGGGACGAGATTCTTTTAAGGGGGGAGGAATGTAAGGGCCTCAGTTTTTGACACATATTTGAAGTGTTCATCACCACACCACACACCTCATTTGAGGAAAGATGATGAACACAAATGAAGAGCAAGTAACCACCATCAACATGCTCATTAGAAAACAAACTCACACATTGCAAAAGTGGTATTTCCCACATGTGATATAGGTGGGCTGGACATATGAAAACTCCTACACATTGCTAAGGATGTCCACGCCAAGTTTCACCCAAATTCAAAACCTTTTTGAGGTCATTTTGGGTATAGATAGAAAGAGGGCAATTTGAAACCATATTCAAATTCAAACTGTTTTTATCCCATGAATTTAAAAGTGGGAGGCATATTCTTACTCAGCACATTTTTGTGAGATCACACACCAATTTTCACTCCATTTGGAGTTGATCTTGACATGAGCTAAGTGGGACAAATTCAAACTTTATTTGAATTCAAAACTGAACTTGTGCTGAAGTTCACTCAAACCAAACCCAATTTGAATTCTATTCAATTCAAATGGCTCATGGTTGAATAATTTGAATCACCAGGGGTATTATGGGGCTCACTGTTTACAACAGTGATTAGGAGTAAATTTCAGAGGTTAAAACCCCGGGTGGGGCCCACATGTCATAGAGGGAAGAAGGAGAAACTTGCACCCAAAGTCAGAGTCTCGGTGGGAAATTCCACCGAGCAGCTGTCGGCTGTGCCACCGAGCAGCTACCGGCGCCACCAGCTGCTTCCCTCTCCGTGTGCTGGCGCCCAGGGCGGCTTGATCGCTCCCCCACGCGACCGGCACCGCCTCAGCCGAGCAGGAGTCGGCCGGCTTTATCTTCTCGCGGGCAAACCCGAGCAGCGGCATTGTTTCTCGCCGCAGCTCTCTGCTCAATCAGAAATACCAGCAAAACCATCTCCTCCTTCGTCCCTGAGCTGCTAGACAGCCACCTGAGGTCGCACTCCACCTCCCCAACACCAGAAACCCCGAGCTCCGACCTCCTTTGCCCGAAAACGATCGCCACCGCGGTGACCTAGCCTCAGCCGAGAGTCAGGCGCCCGTGGGCAGCGTTCCACAGGCGTTTTCACGGTCCAGCGAGAGAGGCAACAGGAGCGCGCGACCACCATGCTGCTATCCTCCAAGTTTGGAAGCCAACCGTGAAGAATCCGCAGAGAATTTCCAGTTTTTGCTCCGGCGACCATAAACCGAGCTCTCGGTACGGTTTCTTTAAATTCTCGCTCTATGACCTTTCGGAGGTCATCAAATCCTGCACATAGACGCTGGACTAGCCGGCGATCAAGTTCTTTTCTGCATCCGTAGCGTGAAACTGGCTAGGAGTGACGAATTTTGAGCTCGATCAAGGGCGGTCATGGCGGGCACGATCGGTCGCACGGTGCCAACTGACTTGCCGCCACCCCTGAGCCCTTTTGACACCTTGTCGAGCTTCCTAGAGGTATACTGATGGTGTAGGACCGTTTGTTCGAGGTATTGGCGGGTTAGAAACCACGGTCGACGGCGCTGAACCTCAACCGAGGCCGCGGCACGTCGCCGGGCTATTTCCGGTCACCCCCAGCCCGACCTGACACCACCGACGTGTTCCTCGACGTCGACAACCCCCTGGCGGCGAGTTTCAGCCCATGGGAGGTCCGGCACCAGTGAGCCGGCGAGCCCCGAGTCTGCTCCGGCGAGGTCGGCGGCGTGGGCGCGAGAGAACGGCGGGAGGAAGACGAAGCCGGCTGGCCCACATGTCAGCGGCTGAAGAATTTCAATCGGGATCGGGTGTGGCCGGGATCAGTTGTGCTGGCGCGCAAATACCCTGTGAGCTCCGGTGTGCCGGACACCTCCGCGCTCGACACGTGTCCCCGCGAGATTTAAACTTCTCCCCGATTTTCAGAATTCTTCCAAACTTCAAATCCTCATAACTTTGGCTAGAAAGCTCCAAATCGAGTGAACCAAATTTTGTTGGATTCAGCTCTCTGAGTACTTTCCAGAAAATCAAGTTTCACCTCATGAAATGACACGACCCCACTGGTCCTGTCGAGCCAGGATCACGCTGAGGGGTGCTGCGTTGCACAGCACCGTATAACACACGTCAAAGGTGCAAACCGGAAGCGGAAGTTTTATTACATAAGCAAGTTTATGAACATATTTACATCAAAATAAGTTCAGTCTACACTCGCGGGCGTAGACTAAGCATCAAGTGCACGTTCAGCCCTCGAACGTGTCCTTGCTAGCACACACGCACACTAACTCTGCGGCGTGCACGACTCCCATTCGACGGAGTTCCCCTCCTGGGGTTCCGTCTCCTCTTCGGGAGTCCCTTCCTCATAGAACCCTGCAAAAAGCTTCAAACACAAGCAGTGAGCACGAAGGCTCAGCAAGTCTGACCCGTCTCACCTAAACATGGAACTTCTACATGAGGGTAATGGGTTGCATGAGGTAAAAATCATTTGCAAGGACTCGCCTAATTAGTAGAACCTTACTTTCAAGTTTTAGCAGCAGGTTGTGGAGAACCTTACGCTAAGGCACATGAGAGAGCCGCAATCAAACAAGAAACACATTTCTCTCATGTACTTTGCCCAAAGTTGAAAAGAACTTTAGTTAGCACTAAGCTACAGCATATCATTACCAATCAATGTCCAGCTTTCAATCAGCAACATTTTAACATGTAACTAGCCTGTTCTTTCTACGTCACGGTACAGTGAACAAGTGGTACTCACTGACCGCGAGGGACGGCGATTATAATCGATTTACACCTGCAGGGTCACCCGAACAACCCGTCACGTACGCCCGTACTCGATGTTGCCTACAACAACCATCACGGACGCCGTACGCGACTACCTTTCACCCGTTAGCCCAATATTGAACCGGTCCCATCGTCCCGAGCAAGAGGTCCCTGCACGCGCATCTCTGTGCCGCCAGCTGATTTACACCTCGAGCTCTCAACCTACCCTCTGAACGACGGGCAATGCCTCAATACCCAGCTACCCGAGTTACATCAGTTTCCCGGTTCCCATATAGCCGGTAGGTCTTCGGTACTGTTCTAGCTTGTTCAACAGGCCCGCACACGGCTCGGTCCTCAATCGACACAAGCGGAGCTACAGCACACAGGCCCCAAAGTCCTGCTGCCCTTACTCTCCGCTCGGTCTCATTTTCTTGCCATGTGTTTCATGTGCTATCTCTACCCGAGCAATGTGCCTCTAGCCTATTCTCGCGAGTAGTTCCAACTACTCGACTTGTACCGAATCCTACTCTATCCTAGCAATGCAGTGGGTAACGAGGTTTTCAATCCTAAACCCAACCCATGGTTATCTTGGCTGTGCAGTTGGGTTTCCAATCAAGACTCTAATGCAAAGAACAATATTCAAAGATGTGCTCAAAACAATAAACATTTGTAAAAAGGTTAATGCAAACCGGGGCTTGCCTTGCTGCTCTTGGTCGTAGGCTAGCTGTTCCTCCAGAGTAACGAAGTCTAGAACTTCGGGTTCCTCCTCGACCTTAGCGACTACATGATAGAAACAATACATGTATTAATTTAATGCATTTGTATTAAGTTTGAAGTTGTGAAGTGTATAACCTTTGCTAGCTAGACCTAATGACTGTGAAACTTTTACTGTGGCTTGGTTACAACCTAAACAAAGACTTGGTCAA
Source organism: Neostapfia colusana (assembly GCA_030760725.1). Lineage (NCBI taxonomy): Eukaryota > Viridiplantae > Streptophyta > Magnoliopsida > Poales > Poaceae > Neostapfia > Neostapfia colusana. The sequence continues at coordinate 35,119,219 of JASWHV010000013.1, read as the reverse complement.
GTTTTAGTTGCAGCAAAGCTCATTTGAGCCCTCCACAATTAATTATGTCCTTGACCTTAATTGGAACTCTTAGGGTGTTCTAGGAATTTTCATGAGACAAACTATGACTTTCTGAAAACTAGATTTTCAGAGGGTTCTAACGGAGTTGGTCTCACTTAATTTGGAAGTCTCTAACTAAAGATATGAGCTAAACAATTTCAGAGAAATTTCTGAAAATGTTTCTGAACATTTTCTATTTTCTCTGGAACAGTTTTACTAATCACACCATTAGGTGGACTAAATGAGCTCAAATGGATTTGAAATTGTTATGGTAGTTCAAGGATATTTTGGTGAACATCTCAGCAAAATTTCAGGATTTTCCTCCAAAGGATTCTCCAGTTAAAATTCCTAACAGTTTAAACTTTAAGGAATTAATTCTGGAGAATTAAGGAATTTCATGAAGTGAAACTTGATTTTCTAGAAAGTACTCAGAGAGCTGAATCCAGCAAAATTTGGTTCACTCAATTTGGAGCTTCCTAGCCAAAGTTATAAGGATTTGAAGTTCGAAGGAAATCTGAAAATCGGGGAAAAGTTTAAACTCACGCGTGGGCCCAGGGGACACGCGTCGCACGCCTAGGCGATGGCACACCGCGGCCCACAAGGATTTTGCGCGCCAGCATACCCGATCCCGGCCGCAGCCGGATCCCGATTCAAAATATCGGCCGCTGACAGCTGGGGTCCACCCCCTTCTTCAACCTCGCGACACCCGCGCCCCGCCGCCGAGGGACCTCGCCGGAGAGCTCGCCGCCGGCTGCTGTACAGCTCCAAACTTCTTGATTCTGGCCGCCCCTGCCTACTTTTACTTGGGGAACAGGATCCGAGGGTCAGCTGCTCATGACAACGGCCGGAGCATGGTCGGCGACGAGCCGCCATATCGGAATGACTTCGGCCATGTCGGCTGACTCTCCTAGTACCTCAGCTACTTGGGAAATCGGTCGGGGAGCATCAGTGGACCTCAGAGAAGGTCGACATGAGCTCGAGGCAGCTCGGGGAAGGCCCGAAATAGGTCCTCACCGTGCGCCCGATACCCCCCGTTCGTTCCGCCATTAGTAGACCTTAAATTACGCCGGGCACAGAGGTTCTCCGGCCCAGAGTTGTGAAGGCAACTTGTGCGTTACCGTGTCTAGCTCGTGTGGGAGTGGCCTGAGGCCCTCTAATCCTTTTTAGAGCACGGATTAAACAGAATCGTACCCGAAGGTCGTTCTGCACACAGAAAGGGGAAAAGTGGAAATTCGCCGCCGGTGAGCAACCATTCGAGCTGTGGCTCGGGGATGAGCAGCACCGGTCACCTGCGCGTCCAAGGGTGCCTTGGCTCGGGCGTGACAACGCCCAGGTTGGGCTGTCCACGAGAGCCCGAGGTGCGGCGGTTCCATGTTCCGAGTTTGATCTTTCGGCACAGCCGATATCAATCGGTTTCAACCGAATTCTAGCAATGGGGAGGATGGAGGAAGGTCTCTAGTACCTTGCTGGAACTCTGGAGTGGAAGGAGGGAGCTGCGATCGGCGTTCTCCGATCAAGTCCGGGTTGCGGAAGTTCTCTGCCGGCGCTGAGTTCTTGCGGGAGAGAACTGTGGTGCCTCGGCCGAGGAGGGGGCAGGCGCCTTAAGAAGGCTCTGCACCGCCTCATGCCCGCGCGTGGGCAAGCAGCTGGTGGCGCGGTGGCTGGCCTCGGTGGCGATCACCGCTGCAGCTCGGCGACCCGAGTGAAAAGTCTCAGTCGGTTTGTGTTGAAGTAGAGGCTGACATGTGGGTCCCACCCCTCCTTTTAACCTCTGAAATTTACTCCTAACAGCTGTGGTAAACAGTGAACCCTATTCTACCCTTGGCAATTCAAATTATTCACCCAAGAGCCATTTGAATTGATCAAAGTTCAAATGAGGTTTGGTTTGAATGAATTTCAGCACAAGTTCAGTTTGAAATTCAAATAAAGTTTGAATTTCTCCCCCTTAGCTCATGTCAAGATCAACCCCAAATGGAGTGAAAATTGGTGTGTGAGCTCACAAAAATGTGCTGAGTAAGAATATGCCTTCCACTTTCAAATTCATGGTACAAAAACAGTTTGAATTTGAATATGTTTTCAACTGCCCCTTTCCTATCTATACCCAAGATGACCTCAAAAAGGTTTTGAATTTGGGTGAAACTTGGCATGGACATCCTTAGCAAAGTGTAGGAGTTTTCATATGTCCAGCCCATCTATATCACATGTGGGGAATACCACTTTTGCAATGTGTAAGTTTGTTCTCTAATGAGCATGTTGATAATTGTTACTTGCTCTTCATTTGTGTTCATCATTCTTCCTCAAATGAGGTGTGTGGTGTGGGGATGAACACTACAAATGAGTGTCAAAAACTGAGGCCCTTACATTCCTCCCCCCTTAAAAGAATCTCGTCCCGAGATTATAAGGTGAAAATGAGAGAGAGGACGGTGGAAAATTACCGGATACGCGACGTGAAAAAGTCGGGGTAGTTAGTGCGAAGGAATTCTTCGCTCTCCCATGTCGCTTCGTCCATGGAGTGATTACTCCATAGAACCTTGTAGAACCACAACGTACGGTTGCGTGTGGTTCGGGCCTTTTCATCAATAATCTGCACCGGTTCCTCCCGATAGGTGAGATCCGGTTGCAGTTCTTCAATGTCTTCCAGCTGAACGGTAGTTGATAGCTTGAGACACTTCCTCAGCTGGGAAATGTGAAAGACGTCGTGCACACCGGAAAGTGCTTCTGGTAATCTCAGCCGGTATGCTACTGATCCACATCTTTCGATAATCTGGAATGGACCGATGAATCGGGGTGCCAACTTTCCTCTCACCCCAAATCTGTTTACGCCCTTCATTGGAGACACTCGTAGGTATACGTGATCCCCAACTTCGAATTGTAATGGGCGCCTTCTCCGGTCCGCATACTGTTTCTGTCGGGATTGAGCGGCTTTTAGGTTCGCTTGAATTACTCGAACCTTTTCTTCCGCGTTGTTGACAAGGTCAATCCCGAAGGTAACTCTCTCGCCAGACTCACACCAATTCAATGGTGTGCGGCATTTTCTTCCGTATAGCGCCTCGTAGGGCGCCATCTTGATGCTGGTTTGGTACCCATTGTTGTACGAGAACTCGGCTAATGGCAAGTGATCATCCCAATTCTTGCCGTGGTCGATAGCGCAAGCTCGTAGCATGTCTTCTAGGATTTGATTCACCCCCTCAGTTTGTCCATCCGTTTGCGGGTGGTAGGCTGAACTACGGATCAGCTTCGTCCCCAAGGCAGCGTGTAGCTGCTCCCAAAAACGGGACACAAATAAAGTGCCCCGGTCCGATACGATGGTACGGGGTACGCCGTATAAGCATAGGATCCGTGAGATGTACAGTTCAGCGTACTTCTTGGCGTTGTAGTTGGTGTTGACCGGGATGAAATGGGCAACTTTGGTGAGCTGATCGACGATCACCCACACAGAATCATGCTTCTGTAAGGTGGTGGGTAAACCGACGACGAAGTCCATGCTCACGTCCTCCCACTTCCAGGCAGGAATGCCCAATGGTTGCAGCAGTCCCGGTTTCCGCATGTGGTCTGCCTTCACCCTTCGACATGTATCACACTCGGACACGTATTTTGCCGTCTCTCGCTTCATTCGTGTCCACCAAAACTTTCTTTTGAGTTCTTGATACATTTTGTTGCTGCCGGGGTGAATAGAAAATTTTGATAAGTGAGCCTCATCAAAGATTTTCTTCCGTAGCTCCGGGTTTCGGGGTACGACAATCCGGTCCTTGAACCATAGGACGCCGTCTCCGTCCTTCCGGAAACATTTCAACTCCCCACTGTCTACACGTCTCCGCAAATGTGACATGCCCTTGTCATTCTTCTGGGCTGCCGCTATCTCTTCACGGATGGTGGGGACCAAAGCTAGGTTGTAGAGAGCTCCGTGTGGAATCACATGTAGTGGTGGTTCGCTCTCTTCCAACAGTGTGATGGTCAGATTATTAACGTGTGACTTGCGGCTTAGCGCGTCCGCCACAACGTTTGCCTTGCCCGGATGATAATGGATCTCTATCTCGTAATCCTTTATCAGTTCTAACCATCTTCGTTGCCTCATGTTCAGCTCCTTCTGAGTGAATATGTACTTGAGGCTTTTGTGGTCGGTATATAAATGTACGAGGTTACCGAGTAGGTAGTGCCTCCACATCTTCAGTGCAAGTACCACGGCAGCGAGCTCCAAATCGTGAGTTGGATAATTTTGCTCATGGTCCCTAAGCTGCCGTGATCCATACGCGACCACTCTTCGGTCTTGCATCAGCACACACCCGAGCCCAATGCCGGATGCATCGCAGTACACATCGAACGGTTTTGTCGTGTCTGGCTGCGCCAAAACCGGTGCTGATGTCAGGTGCTTGACTAAAGCCTTGAATGCTGCTTCACATGTTGGACTCCAAACATATTTGGTAGCCTTCTTCAGCAGCTCTGTCATTGGCTTGGCAATCTTCGAGAAGTTCGGAATGAACCTCCTATAATATCCCGCGAGTCCGAGGAAACTCCGTACCTCATGAACAGTTCTCGGGGATTTCCAATTCAGCACTTGCGTGATCTTGCTCGGGTCCACAGCGATACCCTCTGCTGAGATGATATGCCCGAGGAAAGGCACTTGCGATATCCAAAACTCGCATTTGCTGAATTTTGCGTATAACTTGTGATCCCGCAGCCGTTGCAAGACTATACGCAGATGTTTCTTGTGATCTTCCTCCGACTTGGAGTATACCAGGATGTCGTCGATGAAGACCACGACAAACTTGTCCAGCTCCGGCATGAACACCGAGTTCATTAAGTACATGAAGTGAGCTGGAGCATTGGTGAGGCCAAAGGACATGACCAGGTACTCATAAAGTCCGTACCTTGTCGAAAAAGTTGGAATGTCCTCCGCCCTTATCTTAATCTGATGGTACCCGGATCTTAAATCCATCTTGGAAAAGATCTTTGCTTCGACCAACTGATCAAACAACATGTCGATCCGTGGCAACGGGTACTTGTTCTTGATGGTTACGGCATTTAATGGACAGTAGTCCACGCAAAGTCGCAACGTTTCATCCTTCTTTTTGACAAATAATGCCGAACAGCCCCATGGCGAGGAGCTCGGCCTAATAAAACCCTTCTCCAGAAGGTCCGTGAGCTGAGTCTTCAGTTCAGCCAACTCTTTGGGGGCCATCTTGTACGGCCTTCGGGATATTGGCATGGTCCCCGGTGCGAGTTCAATCTTGAACTCCACCTCTCTATCGGGTGGCATTCCCGGCAAATCGTCCGGGAATACATCCGGGAACTCTCGGACCACTGGAATGTCTTCCAATCTGATGGTTGTGGCTTGGTAGACACTTGGAAGTTTTATTTCTGGACTGTCCAGAAATAATGAGTGAGAACCGTGCACCTCTGAGTTTAAGTGCACGACTCGAAGGACGGTGTCTAAAACAGCGCCGTGGCGGGTTAACCACGACATCCCTAGGATGACATCGACCTTCTGCCCCTCTAAGATAATGAGAGACGTGGGGTACACTCTACCCGCTAAGCATAATGGTGCTTTGGAGACCATTACGCTTGCTGAAATCTTCCCACCCGGTGAACAAATTAGATACGGACTATCGGTGGGTAGTATTGGCAAGCTGTGTTTAGCAATGAAAGCTTGGCCAATAAAATTATGCGTGGCGCCTGAATCAAATAGTACTATAGCGGGATGCTGGTGGAGTTGGAACATACCCGCAAGGATTGGCTCGCCCTCCGGCACGTCCTCAATGGCAAGTTGGTGGACAGTGCCGGGCCTAGGGTTTGCCCGCCGCGCATTAGTAGGGTTCCGGGGTTGATTCCTCCCCGGAAACTGTGGTGCCACTCCGCCGCCTTGCCTCTCCGGGCAACTGCTCGCGAAGTGTCCTGGACGACCACACTTGTAACATGTGGCCGCTGCTGGTGGAGTACTTGGTGGACGAAAGCCCGGCATGCGTTGCGGAGGTGCAAACGCACGCGGCATCGCCCGCTTCTGCTGTTGTTGTTGCGGTGGTACTGGCAGTGCCGGCCGGAATGCCGGTGAAGAGTACGGCCGACTGCGGAACGGCATCGACCGCTGTGGTGGTTGCCAGCGCGGACCTGATGGTGGGCGATTCACCATCCGAAACATCTGAGAAGGACCGCCTCCTTCTCCGCTGCTCTGCGGCGCGCTTCGCTTTCGCTCTGCCGCCGCCAACTCCTTGCCGGAGTCCTCCTGAACAATCGCAGCATCAATTATGTCGTTGAGGCTGCCGCGATTGAACATCGCCAGCTTGTCCTTCAGGAGCGGGTTAAGCCCCTGGTAAAAGTGGTCCCGCCGCTTCTCGTCCGTATCTGCGTGATACGACGCGTAGAGCGCGAGATCGTTGAACGCCCTGGAATATTCCAGCGCGTTTTGGCTCCCTTGTTGCAGGTGTAGGAATTCCTGCGTCTTCCTCTTCATCAAACCGGGCGGTATATGATAGGCCCGGAAGGCCGTCCGGAACTCCGCCCAGGTCATCACTCGGTCGGTGGGCTGTGAAGCACAGAAGTTGGCCCACCACGCGCTCGCGGATCCTTGGAGCTGCTGGACCGCGAACTGAGTCTTGCGCTGCTCGCTGATTTGGAGCAGCCCGAACTTCATCTCTATGGCACGGAGCCAGTTGTCCGCGTCAAGTGGTTCATCTGCCCTTGAGAATACAGGGGGATGAGTCGCCAGGAAGTCGGAGTAGGAGCTCTGTTGGCGCTCCTCACGATCTTGACGTCTCTCTGGGCGAGACGTATTCGCAATTAACGTTTGCAGCAGCTCTGTGTGCTGCTGATGTGAACCCGCCATTGCCGCGACAATGTCGGCCAATGTAACCGTTGGCAGTGGCGGTGTTTGCTGTTGTTGTTGCTGCTGCTGTCCCGAGGAGTCCTCGGGAGGCGGTTGGGAGGTCTCTCCCCCTTGGCTAGTACCTCCAACATCAGGGTTGGCACGAGTACGCGTCATTCTGAAATTCAACATAGCAGCAATTAGCACATGTCTTTCTCAAAATTTCATACACAGCAGTAGGTATTGAAGCGACGCATGATTATCTTGCACAACATTCACATATATTGATAAAGCATAAACTTTATACAAGATACATTATTCTCGGATCTCCGAGAAGTCGTGCTCATGTCGTCACTACCTATACATACGCTACTGTCTACACGACATGTCACCGATTACAAAAGTTGGGTTACGCTACCCTAGCTGCCCTACTTGGCAACCGTAACCCCCTACTCGGGGTAGAACTCGACCTCCTGTGGGTCGTCCTCCTCCGGTACCTCAGCTGGTGGCTCTGGATCTACCACCTCTTCTCCCATTCCGGGCTCTCCCATGGCTGGAAGACCCAAGACTACCGGTACGCCGAATACCGGGGGCACGAGGTCCTGCAATGCATGCACCTCGTCCATAGCCTGGTTGTAGTCCTCTTCCCAGCCTTGTCCTTCCTCAATAGCGTCGTCCCTCTCTTGAGCAAGGTTCTCATTCTGCTGGGTTAGGGTCTGCACCAGCTCTTGCAACGCCGCGATGTCAACACGGCCCTTCTTCTTTGCCTTCTTCAGACGACGCAACTGATTGTGTTGTTCATTCAGTCGCTTGATCGTCGGAAGGAGCACATTGCGGAGTGCGCTGTGAGCACCCTCGAAATGATCTCCACGGCTTGTGCTCTCCTTGAGCTTGGTGGCGAGATGCTCCGTATGAACAGTTTGGCTGTCCATCACAGCGTTTCCCGCCCTCATTTGGAGGCTGAGGTTCGCCTCCGCGGGGTTGTACCTTGGGCAAGTCGGGTCCGTTGCCTCCAGGTACCTCTCTTCCCACACATGCTGAGCTCGTCCCTCCACCGGAACGAGTGCGTATGGAGTGCCCTCCATAGCCTGCACGTGTAGTTGGCAGAAACGTGACATAGTGTCACGGGCTGCCACTTGCCACATCCCTTCCGGTTGTCTTCCTCTCACCGTGACGGTGAATGGCACCCGACCGGGTGACATAGGTCCTGCGGGAACCTCGACATGGATCGTCCACGTCTTGTTTCCCTCTTCGCCTTCTTCCTTGGCGAAGTATTGCGGCATCTGGTTGTACCCGAAATATTGGAGCATTTGCCACAATGCTTCCGGGTAGCCGCTACGGTCGGAGCAGTGGGAAACTACCCACCCGTTCTCCAACCGTTTATCTGCTGCCATCTGTAAAAATATATTTGAGAAATGTCAAATATTTATTTAAACAGTAAACCATTGAGTTATAACATAATATATGTCATTGAACCCATAACACTTGGAAACATAGTTCAAATTTTTAAACAAATTTGACTGCTGGTCTGCTGTTACCATGACAGCCCTGACCAGTTTCCATTTCAACCTGATTTAGGTCATGTTAAAGGCAAAAATAATTCTGGAGCTTAACGTCAAAGTTAAAGCTAACTTCAGTAGCTTTCCAGAAAGCATTTGCTTGGCCTAAGATCTGTCCTGGTTCAAAAGTTATGAGATGTCAAAGTTAACAGAATTTCTGGAAACAATTGGACAGCACCTCCCTGCCTTAGGTACTGATTTGATCCAAGAATCCCAGTTAATTCTGTTCCTAATCTGACAAAACTTTCTGTTACAAAGTTGTAACCCATCTCATAAGATTTGCAGAACTACCTCATTTCCTATTTTTGGGTTTTTAAGCAGGAAGTTATGCTTAATTTACAGAGAGTCTACAGAGAGTCTTTGCTCCGTCCTGTTTTCTGGACAGTTTCAACTCTACTGCATTTTTCGAGTGGTTAAGGGACGAAACACCTCTGGACCTCAACAGAAAAGTTGTAAAGCTCTTCCAAAGCTTTCCAGAAATGTATCATACGACCCCAACCTCGAAAGAACTCAACCTCTAACCTCTGATTAACTTCAGCCTTGATTCAGCTGAAAACAGAGTGCTCTGTCCTTAAAATCCTATAAGTTGAAAGCTTGTTAACTTTGAATATCCTGTTCAAGGGAAGGAGTTACATCAAGTTTTACTACTTTGGATCAAAACCTTCAAATTTTTAAATGAAGTTGTTCATTTAGTTGGATGTGACGTCGATGCGTCACCAGATTGTGTCGGTACTACGTCCTCACAAAGGAAAAACCTATACCGGACTTAGCCGGCTTCGTTAGTTCAGTGGCACTACTCGTCACTCGCACACGGATGCTACACGTCTACCATTTCGTGGTAAGGCTACCTGCAGAAACTCAAACAATCATCAGACTCGGCTGCACACCGAGCCCGGAATCCATACAGTTAGTACACCCGGCCGTCATCACTCGCCCGGATGTTCTCAAGCCAACCACGCCTTGAGTTACGTGTTCACGTTTCAGACCACGTGACGGGGTCTCCCATATTACACCACGCACGCCAGGGACATACGTTGCTCGAATACCCCAAACGACATGAAGAGTCGTAGAGGATATCAAAGCGGGTCGGGTTACCTGCCACCCGTGGGGCTCCACCCTTCAGCTTGTGCGCACTGGTGGACAGCGCTTACGTGCACCCCCCAAGACATGAACGTCCCGAGATGCACGATTTGCCGACATAACAATTAGGTTACTAAGCCACTTTCTATATACTAATAACATCCTTATACGGGCTACTAACTCGTTCCTCACTGGATTTTTGAAAAAGAAGACCTTTGTGCTGTGTTAAACCTCAAGCGAGCTCTGATACCACGCTGACACGACCCCACTGGTCCTGTCGAGCCAGGATCACGCTGAGGGGTGCTGCGTTGCACAGCACCGTATAACACACGTCAAAGGTGCAAAGCGGAAGCGGAAATTTTATTACATAAGCAAGTTTATGAACATATTTACATCAAAATAAGTTCAGTCTACACTCGCGGGCGTAGACTAAGCATCAAGTGCACGTTCAGCCCTCGAACGTGTCCTTGCTAGCACACACGCACACTAACTCTGCGGCGTGCACGACTCCCATTCGACGGAGTTCCCCTCCTGGGGTTCCGTCTCCTCTTCGGGAGTCCCTTCCTCATAGAACCCTGCAAAAAGCTTCAAACACAAGCAGTGAGCATGAAGGCTCAGCAAGTCTGACCCGTCTCACCTAAACATGGAACTTCTACATGAGGGTAATGGGTTGCATGAGGTAAAAATCATTTGCAAGGACTCGCCTAATTAGTAGAACCTTACTTTCAAGTTTTAGCAGCAGGTTGTGGAGAACCTTACGCTAAGGCACATGAGAGAGCCGCAATCAAACAAGAAACGCATTTCTCTCATGTACTTTGCCCAAAGTTGAAAAGAACTTTAGTTAGCACTAAGCTACAGCATATCATTACCAATCAACGTCCAGCTTTCAATCAGCAACATTTTAACATGTAACTAGCCTGTTCTTTCTACGTCACGGTACAGTGAACAAGTGGTACTCACTGACCGCGAGGGACGGCGATTATAATCGATTTACACCTGCAGGGTCACCCGAACAACCCGTCACGTACGCCCGTACTCGATGTTGCCTACAACAACCATCATGGACGCCGTACGCGACTACCTTTCACCCGTTAGCCAAATATTGAACCGGTCCCATCGTCCCGAGCAAGAGGTCCCTGCACGCGCATCTCTGTGCCGCCAGCTGATTTACACCTCGAGCTCTCAACCTATCCTCTGAACGACGGGCAATGCCTCAATACCCAGCTACCCGAGTTACATCAGTTTCCCGGTTCCCATATAGCCGGTAGGTCTTCGGTACTGTTCTAGCTTGTTCACACGGCTCGGTCCTCAATCGACACAAGCGGAGCTACAGCACACAGGCCCCAAAGTCCTGCTGCCCTTACTCTCCGCTCGGTCTCATTTTCTTGCCATGTGTTTCATGTGCTATCTCTACCCGAGCAATGTGCCTCTAGCCTATTCTCGCGAGTAGTTCCAACTACTCGACTTGTACCGAATCCTACTCTATCCTAGCAATGCAGTGGGTAACGAGGTTTTCAATCCTAAACCCAACCCATGGTTATCTTGGCTGTGCAGTTGGGTTTCCAATCAAGACTCTAATGCAAAGAACAATATTCAAAGATGTGCTCAAAACAATAAACATTTGTAAAAAGGTTAATGCAAACCGGGGCTTGCCTTTCTGCTCTTGGTCGTAGGCTAGCTGTTCCTCTGGAGTAACGAAGTCTAGGACTTCGGGTTCCTCCTCGACCTTAGCGACTACATGATAGAAACAATACATGTATTAATTTAATGCATTTGTATTAAGTTTGAAGTTGTGAAGTCTATAACCTTTTCTAGCTAGACCTAATGACTGTGAAACTTTTACTGTGGCTTGGTTACAACCTAAACAAAGACTTGGTCAAGTTTTAGTTGCAGCAAAGCTCATTTGAGCCCTCCACAATTAATTATGTCCTTGACCTTAATTGGAACTCCTAGGGTGTTCTAGGAATTTTCATGAGACAAACTATGACTTTCTGAAAACTAGATTTTCAGAGGGTTCTAACGGAGTTGGTCTCACTTAATTTGGAAGTCTCTAACTAAAGATATGAGCTAAACAATTTCAGAGAAATTTCTGAAAATGTTTCTGAACATTTTCTATTTTCTCTGGAACAGTTTTACTAATCACACCATTAGGTGGACTAAATGAGCTCAAATGGATCTGAAATTTTTATGGTAGTTCAAGGATATTTTGGTTAACATCTCAGCAAAATTTCAGGATTTTCCTCCAAAGGATTCTCCAGTTAAAATTCCTAACAGTTTAAACTTTAAGAAATTAATTCTGGAGAATTAAGGAATTTCATGAAGTGAAACTTGATTTTCTGGAAAGTACTCAGAGAGCTGAATCCAGCAAAATTTGGTTCACTCAATTTGGAGCTTCCTAGCCAAAGTTATAAGGATTTGAAGTTCGAAGGAAATCTGAAAATCGGGGAAAAGTTTAAACTCACGCGTGGGCCCAGGGGACCCGCGTCGCACGCCTAGGCGATGGCACACCGTGGCCCACGAGGATTTTGCGCGCCAGCATACCCGATCCCGGCCGCAGCCGGATCCCGATTCAAAATATCGGCCGCTGACAGCTGGGGTCCACCCCCTTCTTCAACCTCGCGACACCCGCGCCCCGCCGCCGAGGGACCTCGCCGGAGAGCTCGCCGCCGGCTGCTGTACAGCTCCAAACTTCTTGATTCTGGCCGCCCCTGCCTACTTTTACTTGGGGAACAGGATCCGAGGGTCAGCTGCTCATGACAACGGCCGGAGCATGGTCGGCGACGAGCCGCCATATCGGAATGACTTCGGCCATGTCGGCTGACTCTCCTAGTACCTCAGCTACTTGGGAAATCGGTCGGGGAGCATCAGTGGACCTCAGAGAAGGTCGACATGAGCTCGAGGCAGCTCGGGGAAGGCCCGAAATAGGTCCTCACCGTGCGCCCGATACCCCCCGTTCGTTCCGCCATTAGTAGACCTTAAATTACGCCGGGCACAGAGGTTCTCCGGCCCAGAGTTGTGAAGGCAACTTGTGCGTTACCGTGTCTAGCTCGTGTGGGAGTGGCCTGAGGCCCTCTAATCCTTTTTAGAGCACGGATTAAACAGAATCGTACCCGAAGGTCGTTCTGCACACAGAAAGGGGAAAAGTGGAAATTCGCCGCCGGTGAGCAACCACTCGAGCTGTGGCTCGGGGATGAGCAGCACCGGTCACCTGCGCGTCCAAGGGTGCCTTGGCTCGGGCGTGACAACGCCCAGGTTGGGCTGTCCACGAGAGCCCGAGGTGCGGCGGTTCCAAGTTCCGAGTTTGATCTTTCGGCACAGTCGATATCAATCGGTTTCAACCGAATTCTAGCAATGGGGAGGATGGAGGAAGGTCTCTAGTACCTTGCTGGGACTCTGGAGTGGAAGGAGGGAGCTGCGATCGGCGTTCTCCGATCAAGTCCGGGTTGCGGAAGTTCTCTGCCGGCGCTGAGTTCTTGCGGGAGAGAACTGTGGTGCCTCGGCCGAGGAGGGGGCAGGCGCCTTAAGAAGGCTCTGCACCGCCTCATGCCCGCGCGTGGGCAAGCAGCTGGTGGCGCGGTGGTTGGCCTCAGTGGCGATCACCGCTGCAGCTCGGCGACCCGAGTGAAAAGTCTCAGTCGGTTTGTGTTGAAGTAGAGGCTGACATGTGGGTCCCACCCCTCCTTTTAACCTCTGAAATTTACTCCTAACAGCTGTGGTAAACAGTGAACCCTATTCTACCCTTGGCAATTCAAATTATTCACCCAAGAGCCATTTGAATTGATCAAAGTTCAAATGAGGTTTGGTTTGAATGAATTTCAGCACAAGTTCAGTTTGAAATTCAAATAAAGTTTGAATTTCTCCCCCTTAGCTCATGTCAAGATCAACCCCAAATGGAGTGAAAATTGGTGTGTGAGCTCACAAAAATGTGCTGAGTAAGAATATGCCTTCCACTTTCAAATTCATGGTACAAAAACAGTTTGAATTTGAATATGTTTTCAACTGCCCCTTTCCTATCTATACCCAAGATGACCTCAAAAAGGTTTTGAATTTGGGTGAAACTTGGCATGGACATCCTTAGCAAAGTGTAGGAGTTTTCATATGTCCAGCCCATCTATATCACATGGGGGGAATACCACTTTTGCAATGTGTAAGTTTGTTCTCTAATGAGCATGTTGATAATTGTTACTTGCTCTTCATTTGTGTTCATCATTCTTCCTCAAATGAGGTGTGTGGTGTGGGGATGAACACTACAAATGAGTGTCAAAAACTGAGGCCCTTACATGAAATTCCTTATTTTTCCAGAATTAATTCCTCAAAGTTTAAACTGTTTGGAATTTTAACTGGAGAATCCTTTGGAGGAAAATCCTGAAATTTTGCTGGGATGTTCACCAAAATACCCCTGATCTACATAAAAATTTCAGACCCATTAGAGCTCATTTAATCCACCTAATGGTGTGATTTGTGAAACTGTTCCAGAGAAAATAGAAAATGTTCAGAAACATTTTCAGAATTTTCTCTGAAATTGTTTAGCTCATATCTTTAGTTAGGAACTCCCAAATTAAGTGAGACCAAGTCTATTAGAACTTTCTGAAAATCTAGTTTTCAGAAAGTCATGGTTTGTTTTATGAAAATCCTTAGAACACCCTAAAAGATTCAATTAAGGTCAAGTACATAATTACTTGTGGTTGGGCTCAAATGAGTTTTACTGCAACTAAAACTTGACCAAAGCTCTGTTTAGGTTGTAACCAAGCCACAATAAAAGTTTCACAGTTATAGAGTCTGTCTAGTGGGACTTATAAGCTTCACAAGTTTAAAACTTAATACAAACACATTTAAATTAATACATATGTTTCTTATCATGTAGTCGCTAAGGTCGAGGAGGAACCCGAAGTCCTAGACTTCGTAACTCTGGAGGAGCAGCTAGCCTACGACCAAGAGCAGCAAGGCAATCTCCGGTTTGCATTAACCTTTTTACAAATTTTTATTGTTTTGAGAACATACTTGTTTACTTTATTCTTTGTATTAGAGTCTTGTTTGGAAACCCAATTGCATAGCCAAGAACACCATGGGTTGGGTTTACGATTACAAACCCCGTTAGCTACTGCAATGCTAAGATAGTGTAGGATTCGGTACAAGTCGAGTAGTTGGAACTACTCGCGAGCATAGGCTAGAGGCACTCGACTCGGGTAGTGATAGCACATGAAACACATGGCAAGAAAATGAGACCGAGCGGAGGGTAAGGGCAGCAGGACTTTGGGGCCTGTGTGCTGTAGCTCCGCTTGTGTCGATTGAGGACCGAGCCGTGTGCGGGCCTGTTGAACAAGCTAGAACAGTACCGAAGACCTACCGGCTATATGGGAACCGGGAAACTGATGTAACTCGGGTAGCTGGGTATTGAGGCATTACCCGTCGTTCAGAGGGTAGGTTGAGAGCTTGAGGTGTAAATCGGCTGGCGGCACGGAGATGCGCATCGGGACGATGGGACCGGTTCAATATTTGGCTGACGGGCGAAAGGTGGTTGCGCACGGTGTCCGCGATGGTTGTTGTAGGCAACATCGAGTACGGGCGTACGTGACGGGTTGTTCGGGTAACCCTGCAGGTGTAAATCGATTATAATCGCCGTCCCTTGCGGTCAGTGAGTACCACTTGTTCACTGTACCGTGACGTAGAAAGAACAGGCTAGTTACATGTTAAAATGTTGCTGGTTGAAAGATGGACTTGATTGCTAATGACTTGCTGTAGTTTAGAGCTAACTAAAGTTCATTTCAACTTTGGGCAAAGTACATGAGAGAAATGCGTTTCTTGTTTGATTGCGGCTCTCTCATGTGCCTTAGCGTAAGGTTCTCCACAACGTGCTGCTAAAACTTGAAAGTAAGGTTCCACTAATTTTGCGAGTCCTTTGCAAATAATTTTACCTCATGTACCCATCATCCCCTCATGTAGAAGTTCCAGGTTTAGGTGAGACGGGTCAGACTTGCTGAGCCTTCGTGCTCACTGCTTGTGTTTGAAGCTTTTGCAGGGTTCTATGAGGAAGGGACTCCCGAAGAGGACATGGAACCCCAGGAGGGGAACCCCGTCGAGTGGGAGTCATGCACGCTGCAGAGTTAGTGTACGTGTGTGCTAGCAAGGGCACGTTCAAGGGCTGAACGTGCACTTGATGCTTAGTCTACGCCCGCGAGTGTAGACTGAACTTATTTTGATGTAAACATGTTCATTACTTGTTTATGTAATAAAACTTCGCTTCCGCTTTGTACCTTTGACGTGTGTTATACGGTGCTGTGCAACACAGCACCCCTCAGCGTGATCCTGGCTCGACAAGACCATGGGGTCGTGTCAACTAGGTATCAAATGTATGAAACAAATGAATGCAGCCCTGCTCACTAAATTCCTATTCAAGATTTACAATCATCAAGACATCCCCTGGGTAAATCTCATCATATTGTCACACTGCAAGAATGGAAAACCACTCCACTACACGAAAGGAAAATGATCATTTTGTGGCGAGATGTGCTTAGCCTCTGGGATGTATTCAGAGCACAAACAACCACCAGGGTGGGCACAGGAGACACAATAAGTATGTGGCATGAAAACTGGGAAGGCCACCTTCTTCACAGAGACTTCATGTGACGGACCGAAATCCGTACATTCCAGGATCACAGAGGGTGGTGCCGCACGATGCGACACCCGATAGCACACACGATAAGTAAACATAGTATTACAATAAAACATGCTGAATTTAAACAAAAGCAGTACAATCTTTAGTTACAACTCCTGTACAGAGTCTACTACAGCGGAAGGTATTTATACAACTCACGCCAACACCTAACTAGCAAAAATTGGTTGTCCAGCCCTACGGACAACCCACACTAGCTCCACCCAGCCTCAACATGGCATGTACGGCTTCCACACAGCTGTAGTCCCTGACGGGGGGTAGCCCTCGCCTGTGGACTCGTACTCCGAGTCTGTGGGGTACTCCTCACCTGCAAACAATTATAGCAGAAACCGTGGGCACGATGACTCAGCAAGTCTTAACCGACTCTCCTACACATGAAACTCTACATGCAAGTCATACTCGAATATAGGATGAAAGTTTTCAGCAAAAGGAGACGCCTACAAGTTCATCCTTAATTCATCTTTTAGCCACAAGTTAATGGTTCATGAATCTGAAATTTAGTGAGCAATATTTGGTGGCACATATGTAGCAATACAAGTTATTCATATCAGCAGTATTGTATCATAACATTCCATATTTTACCTACGTCACGACACAGCGAACAAGCGGTACTCATAACCGTGATGGACGGCGAATCGACTCGTTATACACCTGCGGGGATACCCGAATAGCATGTCACGTACGCCCATCCTCGGAGCTGCACAGCACACTCACTCGATGTTGTACAGGACAACCTTTCACCCAACAGCCCAAACGTCAAATCAGTAGCACTGAAACGAGCAGGAGGTTCACTACACGGAGCATCTCTCTATGCCCGTTAGCAGATTTCCACCTGGCTGCCCTCAACCTACACCTATAAAACAGTGTGCTATGCCTCGACGCCCGGGTGTTTAGGTTACATCAGTTTATCGCACCCCATATATCCGATATGCCTTTGGTACATTCAAACTTGTTCAGCGGGGCCGTACACGGATCGGTCCTCAATCGACACAGACAGGGATACACACACAATACTTCCTCTTGCTGCATCCTAGCCCCTGCCTAGTCTCATTTTTCTTACTAAAGTTGTCTCACATCTCAAACCAATCCCGTATGTGGTGAATCCTATACTCGCGAGTAGATTCCAACTACTCGACTTGTACCGAAGTCTATAAGTATTAAGAAAAGCATGTTCTACTTGAGGACTTAGACACTACCCTCACTCTCTTTGGAATAATCTGGTTATTCACTTGGAGTTTCAATCATCTAAAACTTAATGCACATACATACCTCACTCTAAGTGAATATAAAGAAAAACTTGATAAAAATTATTAAATGCAAACCGGGGCTTGCCTTGTTGCTGCTGGTCAGGGATTAGGATCTCCTCTGGAGGTATGAAGTCCAACATCTCCGGGGTCTCCTCACGTTGAGCGACTACACGTTATCAATTTAACGATATGTCAATTTAAATGCAAAAGTGTTGAATTTAGTATATAACGACCATAACTATAGCTAGACATCCCATTTGGCTCTGAAATTTTTACTGTGGCTTGGTAAGATCCTAACCAGAGACTTGACCAAATTCCATTTGAAACAAAGCTCAATTGAGCTCTGCACAAATAAAAGTCTAAATGGTCATTACTAGAGCTTCTAACGATTTCCAGGGATTTTCATGGATCAAACCCTTACTTTATGGAAACTAGAGTTTTAGATGGTTCTAATGGAGTTGGTTTCATCTGATTTAAAGAATCCTAGAGAAAGTTATGCCCTAATCAAGATTTGAGAAAATTCTGAAAAATGTTTCTGTACATTTTTCTATTTTCTCAGGGCAGTTCACTTAATCACACCATTAGGGGGACTAAATGAACTTGGATGGATCTTAAATTTTTCCTGTGATTCTATAATTTTCAGATGAACATCCTAGCCAAATTTCAGAATTTTCCATAAAGAAAATCTCCAGATAAAATTCCCCAAAGTTTAAATATTAGGGAATCAATTATGGAAAAATAATAAGTTTCATGAACTGAAACTTATTTTGCTGGATAGTACTCGGAGAGCTGAATCCAACAAAATCTGGTTCACTAAATTTGGAGCTTCCTAGCAAAATTTATGGGCATCCGAAGTTTAAACTAAACTCTGAAATTGTTGGAAATGTTTAACCTCTGGTTGTGGGCCCCACTATTTAAACCGGCCCACTGAGCTCACGGCCACACCGCACCCCATGGGGTTTCACCAGCGCTGCCACACCATATCACAGCCGCAATCCAATCCCCGCGTGGAGACATAAACTGACCGGTGGGACCCGGTCCCCTTTGTCTTCCTCGCGACACCCGTGCTCCCCTGCGGCTGCGCACTCCAGCGAGGCTCGCTGCCCATCGCTCTACTGCTCGGAGCTCGATCAAACTTGCCGCCTGGGCCCAAGTCTGCATGGGGAACATTCTGAGGGGGTCGGCTAGGGTTGGAGATGATCGGAAACTATCCCGCGACGGTGACAGCGGCGGCTCCAACTCCGGTAATGTCGCCCCAGCTATATAGGACCTTATTTTTGGAATGGTTTCTTCCTACAGCTCCGTGGTGACATGCTGAGCACGAAAAAGAACTTGGTTTGCCATGAAAACGTCCGGAGCTAGGACCTCACCGTTGACCTAGAGCTAAAAACAGCGGCGATCGGAAAAACTCAAAGAACAGCACCCATAGTCAATGGTTTTCGCCGGTTGTTGATCCTAGAGGTTCGTTGGAAGTTCTAGGACGTATGGCTAAAGGAAAACGAGCTGGAATGGACTGATCACCAAGAATTTTGAGTCGAGTCCCCTCTCGGTCCGAAGAACGTGTGATCAGTAAACCTCAAAATACTCCCTTGCCACTGAACGAAATGGAGGAAGGCGTTCACCGGAAGATCGAGGAGAGGATGGCGTGTGTTTTTGCTGTAGGTGATCGCCCGAGTTGTGGCCTATATTGTGGAAGCGACGGAGAGCCGAGAGGCGCTTGGGTGGTGAGAACAGAGACGAACCCGCGCGTGCGAGTGAGGCTGTGGCTTGGTAGGACGCCGGTGCACGTGGGATGACACGTCTTTGGAAGCTCCTCTGTGGCTTAGGACGTGGAGAAAAATGGGTTGAGGTGGAGGCACATCGGCAGCGATCTTCGTCCGGCCGCGTGCGCGCAACAGCTCGGTGGCAGCGGTGAAAACAGAGAACCGACTGTGTTAGAGCTGTGAGGCTGACTGCTGGGTCCCACCCCTCCATTCTTTTTCATTTTTCTCCACTGATATTTTTTCCCAGCTACTCACACTTAAATGGCAGACTTCATCACCAAGTTATTAGTTGAATTTGAAACCCTCAAATTTGAGCTGGATTAGCTAAATTCGAATCAAACTTGAATTTGAACTTCAAATTCAGTTTTGAATTAATCCAAATATAGCTCCCGACAAGATGAACTCCAATGAGGATGAAATTTGGTGGACTAACTCAGAAAAATGTGCTGAGTTTGAATGTGGAGTCACTTTTTGAATCCAAGTGATAAAAGTAGCTGAAATTTGAATTTGCATTCAAATCAGACCTCTTAGCAATTGTATCAAAAAGTGCCTCAAAAGAGTTTGGACTTGCATGAAACTTGGCATGAACATTCCTAAGAACGTTTAGGGCTTAATGGTGAGCTCAGCCCCTCATGTTTACATGCGTGAAATCCTACTTTTGAATTTGTGAGTTTTCCTCTAATTATCCTGTTGATGGTGGTTACTTGCTCTTCGCATGTGTTTAAGAGTTATCCACAAAATGAACTGGTTTGTGGTGATGTGATGAACACTCTAGCAAGTAAAATCTTGGGCTTTTACATCCCTCCCCCCTTAAAAGAATCTGGTCCCGAGATTACAAAAGAAGAGACAAAGATGTAAGAGGAATTACTGGGATGAGACGCCATGAAATCCGGGTAGTTTGAGCGAAGGAAATCTTCGCTCTCCACGTCGCTTCCTCAGCGGTGTAGTTGCTCCACAAGATCTTGTAGAACCACAGCGTTCGGTTATGCGTGGTCCAGGCCTTCTCATCAATAATTTGCACCGGATATTCAGCGTAGGTTAAATCCGGTTGCAACTCGCCAATGTCTTCAGTGGGAACAGCAGCTGTACACTTTAGACATTTCCGGAGTTGTGAGACAGGAAAACGTCATGAATACCAGCGAGAGATGTCGGTAGTTCCAGTCTATACGCCACTGGTCCGCACTTCTCGGTGATGGCATAGGGTCCAATAGATCGGGGAGCAAGTTTCCCCTTTACGCCGAATCGATAGACGCCTTTCATCGGAGACACACGGAGGTACACGTGTTCTTCGACGTCAAAGTGCAGCGGTCTACGCCTCTTATCAGCGTAACTTTTCTGTCGGGATTGATCGACTTTCAAATTTGCTTGAATTACCCAAACTCGCTCTTCGGCATCGTTCACTAGATCAATCCCAAACGTGACCCTTTCACCGGACTGGCACCAGTTCAATGGGGTGCGACATTTGTGACCGTAGAGAGCCTCATATGGTGCCATCTTGATACTCGCTTGATAGCCATTTTTATACGAGAATTCCACTAATGGTAGATGATCGTCCCAATTGCTACGTGGTGGATAGCACACGCTCTCAACATGTCTTCTAACACTTGATTCACCCTCCTAGTTTGCCCATCAGTCTGAGGGTGATATGTGGAGCTTCTAATTAGTTTGGTACCCAAAGAAGCGTGCAACTGCTCCCAGAAACAATCCATGAACAGTGCACCTCAATCTGAGATTATGGTCTTGGGTACCCCGTGCAAGCACAAGATCTTTGCAATGTACAACTCCGCATACTTGCTAGCATGGTAGTTGGTATGCACCAAAATGAAGTGAGCTAACTTGGTTAACCGGTCAAAGATTACCCAAATGGAATCATGTTTGTTAAAAGTCATGGGTAATACCATAATGAAATTCATGCTCACATCTTCCCACTTTCATGCTGGAATTTGCAGGGGTTGCAACAGCCCTGATTTTCTCATGTGATCCGCCTTCACTCGTCTACACGTATCACACTTGATACGTATTTTGCAATTTCCCGCTTCATACGTGTCCACCAAAATTTACTCTTCAAATATTGGTATATTTTGTTGCTGCCCGGATGAGTGGAGAACTTAGACAAGTGAGCTTAATCAAGGATCTTCTTTCTCAGCTCCATATTCTGGGGTACGACTATGCGGTCATTGAACCATAACGTCCCCTCATCATCCTTCCGGAAACATTTGATGTCACCGCTGTCTATCCGTTTCTGGAGATGTGCCATGCCTTTGTCAATTTTATGAGCTGCCATAATATCCTTCCTAATGGTAGGGATGAGAGCAAGGTTGTAGAGTGATCCATATGGAACCAAGTATAAACTCGGTCCTTCCTTTTCCATCAGTGTAATGGTAAGGTTATGGAAATGTGATTTCTGACTCAGCGCGTCGGCAACCACATTCGCCTTGCCGGGGTGGTAATGAATCTTAATTTCATAGTCTTTGATTAATTCTAACCACCTCCTTTGTCTCATATTCAGCTCCTTTTGGGTGAATATATACTTTAAGCTCTTGTGATCGGTGTAGAGATGCACCAAATTTCTTAGGAGATAGTGCCTCCACATTTTCAGCGTCAATACCACAACAGCGAACTCAAGATCATGAGCCGGATAGTGCTGCTCGTGGTTTCAATGCTGGCGTGAACCATACGCAACCACCCATCCTTCTTGCATCAACATGCAGCCAAGCCCGATATCGGGCACAACACAATATACGTCGAAAGGCTTGGTCGTATCCAGTTGAGCTAAGACCGGGGCTGTTCTGAGATGCTTCACCAATGCTTGGAACGCTCCTTCACATGCTGAGTTCCAAACATATTTTATCCCCTTCTTCAATAATTCAGTCACTGGCTTAGCAAGCTTGGAGAAGATTGGGATGAACCTCCGGTAATATCCCGCTAAACCGAGGAAGCTAATGACTTCATGGACAGAAGTGGGGGCTTTCCATTTCAGCACTTGTTCAATTTTTCTTGGGTCAACCGCAATGCCTTCCGCTGAGATGATATGTCCCAAAAATGGCACTTGGTTGATCCAAAACTCGCATTTTCTGAACTTGGCATAGAGCTTATGGTCCCGCAATCATTGAAGGACGATACATAAGTGTTCAGCGTGTTCTTCTTCCGATTCGGAGTAAACCAAGATATCATCAATGAACACCACCACGAACTTGTCCAACTCCGGCATGAGTACCGAGTTCATGAGGTACATGAAATGTGCCGGGGCATTGGTGAGACCAAAAGCCATGATGAGATATTCATATAGTCCATATCTCGTCGAGAATGCCGTCTTCAGGATATCCTCCGCCCGGATCTTTATTTGATGATACCCGGAGCGAAGGTCCATCATTGAAAACACACTTGCACCCACAAGTTGATCAAACAGGATATCAATGCGGGGCAGTGGATATTTGTTCTTGATGGTGACGGCGTTGAGCGGTCGGTAATCCACACACAAACTCAAGGTTTCATTTTTCTTCTTGATGAACAGCGCCGAGCATCCCCATGGCGAGAAACTCGGTCTAATGAAACCCTTGCTCAACAAGTCATTGAGCTGTTCCTTCAATTCAGCCAGCTCATTCGGAGCCATCTTATACGGTCTCTGCGATATTGGTGTAGTCCTGGGCGTAAGTTCAATCTTGAACTCAACATCCCGTTCAGGTGGCATGCCCGGAAGATCATCCGGAAACACGTCGGGGTATTCTTGGACTACGAGGATGTCATCAAACTTGGGAGCTTCAGTATTATAGGCTGCTGAAACTTTCGGGACAGGACTGTCTAATAGGATTGAATGCGGACGGTGGAATGGAGAATTCAGATGAACCGTCTGTGATCGAGTTTCCAGAACAGCGCCATGGTAGCGTAACCATGACATTCCTAAGATTGCATCAATCTTTTGTCCCATAAGAATAATCAAAGTAGTGGGATATATCTTCCCACCTAAGCACAGGGGTGCTTTTGGAATCATCATATTCGCTGAAATCTTCCCTCCCGGTGAGCAAATCATATATGAATAATCGGTTGGGAAGACATGCAGTTGATGCTTAGCCACATATGATGCACTTATGAAACTGTGGGCTGTACCAAAATCAAATAAGATGATGATTGAATGATCGTTGAGAGTGAACGTACCCGCCAGCACGTTCTCTCCTTCCAGGGCGTCCTCATTGTCAAGGTAACGAATGCCCCCGGGTCGCTGACCTCCCTTCTTTGCCGGTGGTCGGCCTCGAGCACCGCCCTGATATTGGGCTTGCCCGCTGTTTTTCTGCCCTTGTGGACAGTCCTTCGAGAAATGACCTGCCTGGCCACACGTATAACATGTGTAGCGAGGCGGTCCTCCGCTGACCGGTGGACGGAATCCTGGGGCGCGTTGTGGCGGTGGAAACGCCCGGGGTACCATCTGCTGCTATTGCTGCTGTTGCGGTCGCGGTGGTGCCATCGGCGGTCGGAATGGGGGTGGCTGATAAGGACGACCCCCAAACTGTTGAGATCGTGCCGGTGGATGCCACTGCTGACCGGATGGTGTCCGATACACCATTTGGTATTTTTGAGGAGCTCCACCCCCGCTGCACGGTGGACCGCTGCACTTCCGCTGTTCATCCGCAAATTACCGCTGAGCATCCTCTTGCAGAATCGCGGCATTGACGAGGTCGTTGAAGGTGCCGCGATTGCATTGCGCGAGGTGAGTCTTCATCTTGGGATTTAAACCCCGATAAAACTGCTCGCGCTTCCTCTCATCACGTATACTACCCTTTATCTTCAATACGACACAAACATGGTCTTTAGCAAAAAGAACTTGAGTAGGTAATATACTAAAATCTTTCACTAGTTGAAGATAACAACTCATGAGTATGTTCTACCCCATTGGTTGTAATAAAACCCCAATAGGTACAACAATCTCTCCAACGAGTTCAACTGTTCATTCCTCTGCCCAGAATGACTAGTTTCTACTTATCCCAGATTTTGACCTGGTACTTGGCATTTTCATAACTCAAGTTGAATACAAAGTTAAAGTTAACTTCAGCATGTTTCCAAATAGTATTTATTGGGCCCCAGATCAGCTCTGGTTAAAAAGTTATGATAATCCAAAGTCAACAGAATTTCTGGAAGAATTTCAACCGCACCTCCTTTGAAGGTTGCTGTTTTCAACTCAAAATTCCACTGAATTCCATGCTGCAACTGCAAAAACTTTGAATTACAAAGATGTAAAACATTTTCTAACCTTTTCAAAAATGTATCCTATGATTATTTTAGATTTCTCTAAAAGATGTTATGCTTGAAAAACAGAACAGTCCAGAAAGTGTTTTGAATCTGTCCTGGTTCTAAACAGTTCACAATCATCTGGAATTTCAACCAGTTTGATTTGAATTCTGTTCTGGAAGTCTACAACAAAGTTGTAGAGCACTTAAATCCATTTCCAGAACTATATCCCACACCTCCATTGGTTAAGTAACCAGTGAGTTATGCTCTTTTAAAGTTCAGCAAACTTGCTGTAAAAAACAGAGCACTCTGTTTTTCAAGTCCTTTGAGCTGAACTAATCAAATTTTGAATTTTTCTTCAAAACCAGGGTCCTAAGGATTAAAAATTGGTTATATTAGTTCCTTTTCAAAATAGTTTTCAATGCAATCCTGATTAATACATGTCGGTACTACGTTCCTCAAAATGGAAAATCCTAACCGGATTATACTGGCATATACGACTCAACCATGGCACTAAAAACGGCCCATTGCAAACATGTGTGGGGACCCCGCCCCGACAGTCCAGGAATCACATTGGGTGGTGCCGTGTGATGCGGCACCCAACAGCACATCACAGAAAAACACACATACACAACAATATAGGTCTTTAATACATATCATTGTCACATTTTACAAATAATGTACAAGTGTACATTGCAGGGGAAGATAAGAATACACTCACGAACTATAGCCTATGCTAAGCAAAATGAATCCATCCTGCCCACGGATGCTTCACACTAGAACTACATCAAAACCCGGCGGCGTGCAGGGTTCCAAGAGAGACTCACACCCCTCATTGGGTGCTGCCCCGCTTGGATCTCCCATCCTCCCTAACGTTGCCTTATGCAACGTTACCTGCAAAACAATGGATCAACAAACCGTGAGCTTATGCTCAGGAAAACTTAACCGAAGTCCTACACATGGAACTCTAAATGCTGGAAATAGAGGGCAAAATAGAGAATTTGCATAAACGATGAACTTGAGCTAATGAAGAGTCCTTACTTCAAGTTTTTTTGCAACTTTTATAACCCTCGCAAAATTTACATCGAGACTCCACAATCAAACAAGAAACACTTCATCTCGATGCAACTTGCCCGAGGAGAATGTAAATTTAGTGAGCTACCCTAGACCCATACATACCTTGCGCTATCGACGCCGAGACTCCACAATCAAACAAGAAATGCTTTGTCTTGACGCCACTAGCCTAAGGTAGAAAGTAAATTTAGTGAAAGTGTTGATCATCCCTCATCTCCAATATGAGGATTACTCACGAAGCATATTAACTTTTCCCAGTTTCTTACTACGTCACGACTCAGTGTACAAGTATGCTCACTACCATGAGCGACGGTGATTCGAATAAAAAATACCCAGCTGACACGACACATACGCACGTCCGAGACCGGTGATCAACCGATCCCCTCAACGTCGTATGTGGCAACCTTTCACATGATACCCAAATATGGAACCGGTCCCACTGACTTGGAGTAAGTCTCACTACAGCAAACCCTCGTAGAGCCGACTTATCTCTCATTTCCACATCTGCATAAGACGGTGGGGATTGCCTCGATACCCAGGTTAACATGTTACATCAGTTTCCTGGGTCCCATATAGCCAGTATGCATCCTGTACACAACTCAAACTTGTCCAGCGGGGCCACACACGAGAACGGGCCTTAATCGACTCATACAGAGATTAGGTTTCCAGGACCATGTCCTTGAGCCTTCCATCCATACTGCCCGGTCTCCATTCCCAACTAAGAGGATCAATTCCCAACTCTTCCGATTGATCCCCCTTAATCCCAGTTCACGAGTAGGAAACGGCCTACTCAAGTTATGCCTCTTTTAATCGACTTTTCTTAACTTGATAACAGCAGTTATAATTAAGTAAAAACCTACTCTAAATCAAACTCCTGGGATTTATTGGGTCATGCATGTGGCGTGTCATATAAACTAGACCTAGTGCAATAATAAAAATGCTAGACATTATAAAGTGAATACAAATATAAGCTTGTAAATTTTGATGCAAACAGGGGATTGCCTTAATGTTGATCCCGACTAAAGTTTCTGTCAATCGAAGCAAGTCAGTAGCCTCCAAAGTCTTCGCGAGATGTTTCGCTATCGAAATGATCAAATAAACGATGCGTCATATTATGAATTTAAGTGAGATATATGACTACAGAACTGAACTATATGAAGACAGCAGCTTCTGTGGTTGAAGTTTTTACAGGGGCTTTCTAATCTCATGATAAGCTTATGGTAAAATTTTCAGAGGTTTTTGAAGAAGGATATGGCCACAAAAATTCTTGGAACCTTTAACCTTCAAAGATTCATAGGAATTTAATTAGACTTGGTCATATAGAGAAATTTAATATCCTAATAGGTCTGGACCTAAGGTTCCTAGGGAAATTCGTTCCAAAATTTTCTAAGCCTTTTAGCTGATCAGAATGGCTTGGTGAAGTTTAATTCTATTTTCTGGAATGTGTTCCTGCGATTTTTCAGCCCATTTACATAACCCTGAGAAAACCTACTGATTAAGCCACCTTAATCATCTCCAAAAATCCTAAGATTTTTACTGGAGCTCAGGAACTAGGAGAAAGATTTGCTGCCCAAAATTGGGAATGTTTTATAAGGAATTGCTCCTGGAATAAATCCCTAAAGATTTACTAAAAACAATTCTACAGAAATTCCTGGGCATTTCCATAGAAAGCACTTTGTTTCTGCAAAGTACTTCTTATGAGGAATCCAACAAAATTTATCTCACTAATTTGGGAGCTTTCTACCCAGAGTTATGGGTATTTCAAGTTTGAACAACTTTCTATTTGCATTTTACACAGAACAATTCAAAAGTGGGACCCATGGGTCAGGTGTTTCTTCCACCTCTCGCCAGAGCGCGCGCGCACGCCAGACAGAGGGGTGGCGCCGCTCGTTCTCTCTCTATTCTCCACCAAATCGGATCCGGTTTTGCCCTACACCACCCTCGGACCACGGCCTAGCAGCCGGGCAAGGTCTTACGACATGAAAACGCCGGGAAGACCATTGGCACCGGCGGGGCGGCTCAGTGGCGCGGCGACGGCGAGGAACAGCACGTCCCAAGCTTCTCCCGGTGAGCTAAGGTTCCGTACACAATCCCTAGAGCACGTAGAACAAGATGCTACCCCTAACCCGAGCCAAAAACGTCCGCAAATTGGAGCTCGACGGGGAACCGAGCCGTTTTGGTCGACGGCGGCGAATTCTCGTCGCCCGGGGTGGAGGAGGGATGGATGGTTTCGGGCTTTGGCATGGGGGGCGCTAGGGCTACTAGTTTCTGTGGCTTGAACCGGAGAAACGATGATCAAGTAGTTTGGGTGAATTTCCCAAATCGGCTTCGATCGGTTCTTCACGTACGCCGGCGGTAAATCCCAAATTCCGGCTAGCCGGTAACGGGGAAGAGCAAAAAGACTATGGAAGGAGTAGCTAGACTTCATGACACACCTTAAAGTCACTTTGCTCGAGCTGGAGGGGTACGGGAACAGCTGGGCGACGTGGAACCGAGATGGCGCGACGTTGCTTTGTTTTTCCGTAGAAGAACGGCTCGGTTGCGGCGGGGAAGGCCGGGGACGAGCTGAAGATGGTTGGAAAACATTGAGGAGGCACCGGCACAGCTCCTAGGTGGTTTAACCGGGCGCTCACTCGAATGGAGAGTGATCGGCACCGAGGCAGCAGGGAGCGGGCGTGCGGTGGTGTTCTCGGGTGCGTGCGCGAGAAATTATTCTGTGTCGTGGGTTTGCTCGTGTGAGGCAGCGAAGGAACACTTGATGGCTGCAGCCCGTGATCTTTCGTTAGCAGACGAGAGCAAAGAAGTGAACCGCCTCCTGGGAGCAAACACACAGCTCGGTGGAGCTCCTCCCCCCCTCGGTGTCATTCTCACAGAGAAGGAAAAATTGATGTGGTCTCTGTTCCAATGACGTGCGGGTCCCACCGGCAGTCTTCCCCCTCCTGAATAACAGTGGCTCCCAAATTCAAATCTAAAAGTTACAGCAAATTCTGAAAGTTTGAATTTGAATACCATGGCGTTAACCCTCGGTTGTGCATGCATTTGAACTTCCGGTTTTATTTCCTTTTTGGCTAAATTCATTTTGTAACTTTTCTTTGTTTCATGTAGCCGAATTTCGAATTTGCAACCCTAGTTAGAATTCGATTTCACCCCGCAAATTTAAATTCTACTAAGGAGCTAACAGGCTGAACTTGGGGCTTTTACAATCCTCCCTCCTTAAAAGAATCTCGTCCCGAGATTAGTAAAAAGAACGAGCTGGAAGAAGAATGTTACCGGTTATAGCTCGATAATAGTTCCGGGCAATTCATCTGGAGAAAATCCTCGCTTTCCCAGCTAGCCTCGTCCTCGGTGTGGTTACTCCATAACACTTTGTAAAACTGCATCGACCAACGCCTTGTTTCACGAGTCTTTTCATCGAGGATTTGTACCGGTTTCTTGAGGTAGGTGAGATCCGGTTGTAATGCTTCCATGTCTTCCGAAAGAACCTCCGTCGGCTCCTTCAAACATTTCCTTAGTTATGAGACATGGAAGATGTCATGTATGCCCGACAATGATATTGGTAGCCTCAAACGGTAGGCAACCAGTCCACACTGTTCCGTAATAAGGAACGAACCAACAAAACGAGGAGCTAGCATTCCCTTGACCCCGAATCGATGAATTCCGTTCATTGGGGATACTCGGAGATAGACGTGATCTCCAACATCAAAATAAAAGGGTCGGCGTCGCTTGTCTGCATAACTTTTCTGGCGAGATTGAGCGGCTTTGAGATTTTCTTGAATAAGTCTGACCCGCTCTTCGGCGTCTTTAACAAGTTCAATGTCAAATATCACCCTCTCGCCGGATTCACACCAGTTGAGTGGTGTGTGACACTTCCTGCCATATAGTGCTTCGTACGGTGCCATTTTAATGCTGGATTGATAACCATTATTGTAGGAGAATTCAGCTAATGGCAAATGGTCATCTCAATTCTTTCCATGATCTATGGCACATGCTCTCAGCATATCTTCTAGAATATGATTCACCCTCTCTGTTTGACCGTCGGTCTAAGGATGGTATGCTGAGCTTTGAAGTAACCTTCTTCCTAGAGATTCATGTAGTTGCTCCCAGAAACGAGAAACAAATATGGAACCTCAGTCGGATATGATAGTTTTGGGAACTCCATGTAAGCACACCATTCTGGAGAGATACAACTCTGCATATTTCTTAATATGGAATCCCGTATTCACTGGGATGAAGTGGGCTGATTTTGTTAACCGATCAACAATCACCCAACTGCAGTCAAGCTTTTTGAACGTGAGAGGCAGTCCGACAATAAAGTCCATACTGATGTCCTCCCGCTTCCATGCCAGAATACTTAATGGTTGCAGCATTCCCGCTTTCTTAATATGATCAGCTTTGACTCACCGACATGTATCACACTCGGATACAAACTTGGCGATTTATCACTTCATCCGAGCGCAGGCGCTCGGGTCTTACCATCCCTCGAGTCTGATCTCGGGATGGCTCTTAGGCCAGGCCAAGATACTAGACTCCAATTCAGAAAGTCAAGGCGCCTTTCCACCAAAAAATTGTTTTGAGGTCTTGATACATCTTATTGCTTCCTGGATGTATTGAGTACCTGGACATATGAGCTTCATCCAAGATTTTCTTCCTTAGCTTCATGTCCCGGGGTACCACAATACGGTTGTTAAACCATAAAACACCTTGATCATCTTCCCGGAAACATTTCATTTTATCTTCTTTAATTCTTGCTCGGATTTTCCGCATTCCTTTATCTCTCTTTTGGGCTCGTACAATCTCCTCTCTAATGGTAGGCACGAGAGCAAGATTATACAACGCCCATATGGAACCACTCTCAAACTTGGTTCCTCTTCCTCATCCGGAATAACCGACACATTATTTAAGTGGGACTTGCGACTGAGTGCATCAGCCACCACGTTAGCTTTGCCCGGATGGTAATGGATCTCGAGTTCATAATCTTTGATTAATTCCAACTGTCTCCGCTGCCTCATATTGATATCCTTCTGAGTGAATATATACTTGAGGCTCTTATGGTCGGTGTAGAGGTGCACTAAATTTCCAAGTAAGTAGTGCCTCCACATTTTCAATGCGAGCACCACTGCAGCGAGTTCTAGGTCATGCGTAGGGTAGTGCTGCTCGTGGTTGCGGAGTTGACAAGACCCATACGCGATCACACGTCTATCTTGCATTAATAAGCAGCCAAGTCCAATGACGGAGGCATCACAATAAACATCGAATGGCTTTGTTGTATCCGGTTGGGCTAGAACCGGTGCCGCTGTGAGATGTTTCTTCAGAGTTTGAAATGCCTCTTCACAGGCCTCCGTCTATACATAGTTGCTGTTCTTTATCAATAATTCTGTCATGGGCTTAGCATCCTTCAAAAATCTGGGAATAAATCTCCGATAGTAGCCCGCTAGTACTAGGAAACTCCGGATTTGATGAACGGATGTCAGAGACTCCCACTTCAAATACATTTAAATTGATATATATATGTATTATCTCATGTAGTCGCTAAGGTTGAGGACGAGCCTGAAGTCTTAGAGTTCATCACTCCTGAGGAGCAGCTAGCCTACGACCAACAGCAGCAAGGCAAGCTCCGGTTTGCATTAACCATTTTTACAAATTTTACTGTTTTGAGAACTTACTTTGAGCAACTACTTTAATTCTTTGCATTAGAGTGTTGTTTGAAAACCCATATGCATAGCCAGGAAAACCCTGGTTGGGCTTAGGTTTGTAAACCTCGATTATCTACTGCAATTCTAAGTTAGTGTAGGATTCGGTACAAGTCGAGTAGTTGGAACTGCTCGCGAGAATAGGCTAGAGGCACACTACTCGGGTAAAGGTAGCAAATGAAACACATGGAAAGAAAAATGAGACCGAGCGGAGAGTAAGGGCAGCAGGACATTGGGGCCTGGGTGCCATAGCTCCACTTGTGTCGATTGAGGACCAAGCCGTGTGCGGGCCTGTTGAACAAGCTAGAACAGTACCGAAGACCTACCGGATATATGGGAACCGGGAAACCGATGTAACTCGGGTAGCTGGGTGTTGAGGCATAGCTGGTCGTTCAAAGGGTAGATTGAGAGCTTGAGGTGTAAATCGGCTGGTGGCACTGCAGATGCGCGCGCAGAGACCTCTTGCTCGGGACGATTGGACCGGTTCAACATTTGGCTGATGGGTGAAAGCTGGTCGCGTACGACGTCCGTGATGGTTGCTGTAGGCAACATCGAGTACGGGCGTATGTGACGGGTTATTCGGGTAACCCTGCAGGTGTAAATCGATTATAATCGCCGTCCCTCGCGGTCAGTGAGTACCACTTGTTCACTGTACCGTGACGTAGAAAGAACAGGCTAGATACATGTTAAAAGTTTGCTGATTTGAAAGCTGTACATTGATTGTTAATGACTTGCTATAGTTTAGAGCTAATTAAAGTTCTTTTCGACCTTGGGCAAAGTACATGAGAGAAATGTGTTTCTTGTTTGATTGCGGCTCTCTCATGTGCCTTAGCGTGAGGTTCTCCACAACCTGCTGCTAAAACTTGAAAGTAAGGTTCAAATAATTAGGCGAGTCATTTGCAACTTATTTGCCTTATGTACCCGGAAACCCTTCATGTAGAAGTTTCATGTATAGGAGAGATGGGCCAGACTTGCGGAGCCATCATGGTCACTGCTTGTGTTTGAAGCTTTTGCAGGGGTTTATGAGGAAGGGATTCCCGAGGAGGAGACGGAACCCCAAGAGGGAAACCCCGTCGAGTGGGGGTCGTGCACGCCGCTGTGTTAGTGTGTGTGTGTGCTAGCGGGGACACGTTCACGGGCTGAACGTGACCTCTATGCGCAGTCTACGCCTGTGAGTGTAGACTGATCTTATTTTGTTGTAAAAATGTTCATAAACTGGTTTAAGTAATAAAAGTTTGCTTCCGCTTTGTATCTTTGATGTGCGTTATCCGGTGCTGTGCAACGCAGCACCCCTCAGCGTGATCCTGGCTCGACGAGGCCGTGGGGCCCTCGCAGCATGGTATCAGAGCTCGCTGGAGGCTTAACGCACTACAAAGGTCATCTTTTTCAAAAATTCAGTGAGGAACGAGTTAGTAGCCCATTAAGGATGTTATTAGTATATAGAAAGTGGCAATACTAACCTATTTGCTTATGTCGGAAAATCATGCATCTTGGAACGTTCTATGTCTTGGGGGTGCACGTAAGTGTTGTCCACCAGTGCGCACAAGCTGAAGGGTAGAGTCCCAAGGGTGGCAGGTAACCCGACCCGCTTTAATATCCTCTACGACTCTTCATGTTGTTTGGTGTATTTGAGCAATGCCTTTCCCAGGCATGCTTCGGGCAAGTTTGGGAGACCCCGTCACGTGGTCAGTAACGTGAACACGTAGCTCAAGGCGTGTTTGGCTTGAGAACACCCGGGCGAGTGATGACGGACGGGTGTATGAACTGTATGGATACCGGGCTCGGTGTGCAGCCGAGTCTGATGATTGTGTGAGTTATTTGCAGGTAGTCTAACCACGAATCGGTAGACGAGTAGCATCCGTGTGCGAGAGACGTTTAGCGCCACTGAATTAACGAAGCCTGCTAAGTCTGGTATATGTTTTTCTTTGTGAGGAACGTAGTACCGACATGAACTGGTGACGCTTCGACGTCACACCCCACTAAATGAGCAACTACATGATAAAACTTGAAAGTTTTAATCCATAGAACTAAAACTTTGATGTAACTCCTTCCCTTAATCAGGATGTTCAAAGTTAACAAGTTTTCAACTTATATGATACTAAGGACAGAGTCCCCTGTTTTCAGCTGAAATAAGGCTGAAGTTAATCAGAGGTTAGAAGTTGATATCTTTCGAGGTTGGGGTCATATGATACATTTCTGGAAAGCTTTGGAAGAGCTTTACAACTTTTCTATTGATGTCCAGAGGTTTTTCATCCCTTAACCGGTCGAGAAACGCAGTAAAGTTGAAACTGTCCAGAAAACAGGGCAGAGCAAATACTCTCTGTAACTCTCTGTAAATTGAGCATAACTTCCTGCATAAAAATCCAAAAATATAAAATGAGGTAGTTATGAAAATTTAATGAGATGGGTTACAACTTTGTAACAGAAAGTTTTGTCAAATTTGGTGTAGAATTAACTCGAATTCTTGGATCAAATCAGTACCTCAAGCAGGGAGGTGCTGTCCAATTTTCTCCAGAAATTCTATCAAAGATTGACATATCATAACTTTTGAACCAGGACAGATCTTATGCCAAGTAAATACTTTATGGAAAGCTATTCAATTTATCTTTAACTTTTATGTTTAGCCCAGAATTAGTTTTACCTTTAGCATGGTCTAAATCAGGTTAAAATGGAAACTGGTCAGGGCTGTCAGTTTGGGCAGCAGACCCGCAATCAAATTTGCTCTAAGTTTGAGTGGTGTTTCCAAGTTTTATGAGTTCAATGACATGTTTTATGTTATAAATCAATGATTTAATATTGAAATAAATATTTGACATTTTTCAAATTTGTTTCTACAGATGACAGCGTACAACCAACTGGAGAACGGGTGGGTGGTATCCCATTGTTCTCACCACAGCGGTTATCCGGAAGTGTTGAGGGAAATGCTTCAATATTTCGGGTACGTCGAGATGCCACAGTACTTCGCCAAGGAAGAAGGCAAGGAGGGGAACAAGATGGGGGAAATCCATGTCGAAGTTCCTGCAGGACCCACGCCACCCGGTTGGGCACCGTTCACTGTTACGGTGGGGGGCAGACAGCCGGAGGAAATGTGGCAAGTGGCAGCCCGCGACACCATGTCGCGTTTCTGCCAACTACACGTGAGAGCTATGGAGGGCACTCCATATGCGCTCGTTCTGGTGGAGGGACGAGCTAATCATGTGTGTGTGTGTGGGGGGGGGGGAGGTACATGGAGGCAACGGATCCGAGTTGCCCAAGGTACAACCCTGCGGAGGCAAATCTCAGCCTCCAGTTGAGGACAGGAAAAGCCGTGATGGACAGCCAAGCTGTTCATACGGATTGTCTCGCCATGAAGCTCAAGGAGAGCACCGGCCATGGAGACCATTTTGAAAGTACCCAAAGCGCACTCCGCAATGTTCTCCTTCCGACGATAAAGTGACTGAACAAACAACATAATCAGTTACATCGTCTGAAGAAGGCGAGAAAGAAAAGCCGCGTCGACATCACGGCTAACAAGTGCAGGCTCTGATCCAGCAGAATGAGGTCCTCACTCAAGAGCGTGATGATGCAATTGAGGAGGGGCAAGGTCGGGAAGAGTACTACAACCAGGCCATGAACGAGGTGCACGCGTTGCAGGACCTTGTACCTCCAGTAATGGGCCTACCGTTGGTAGGTGCCGTACCCGTGGTTTTGGGTCTTCCAGCAATGGGGGAACCTGAACCGGAAGAGGAGGTCATGGACCCGGAGCCACCAGCAGAGGTAGCGGAGGAGGACGACCCGCAGGAGGTCAAGTTCTACTCCGAGTAGTAGGTTACCGTTGCCAAGTAGGGCAGCAAGGGTGGTGTAAGGAAAACTTTTGTAATC
Source organism: Neostapfia colusana (assembly GCA_030760725.1). Lineage (NCBI taxonomy): Eukaryota > Viridiplantae > Streptophyta > Magnoliopsida > Poales > Poaceae > Neostapfia > Neostapfia colusana. The sequence continues at coordinate 35,084,211 of JASWHV010000013.1, read as the reverse complement.
TGTGACATGTCGTGTAAACAGTAGTATATGTATAGGTAGTGATGACATGAGCACGACTTCTCGGAGAACCGAGGATAATTTATCTTGTATAAAGTTTATACTTTATCAATATATGTTAATGTTGTGCAAGTTATTCATGTGTCACTTCAATACCTACTGTTTCATATGGAATTTTAAGTATGACATGTGCTGATAGCTGCTGTTTTGAATTTCAGAATGACTCACACTCGTGCCAACCCAGACATTGGGGGTTCCAGTCAGGGAGGAGAGACCTACCAACAGCCTCCCAAGGATTCCTCGGGACAGCAACAGCAGCAACAGCAACAACCGCCACCGCCAACGGTTACTTTGGCCGACATCGTTGTGGCAATGGCGGGTTCTCATCAGCAGCACACGGAGTTGCTGCAGACACTTATTGCCAATACGTCTCGGCCGGAGAGACATCAAGATCGTGAGGAGCGCCAACAAAGCTCCTACTCTGACTTTCTTGCTACTCATCCCCCGGTATTCTCAAGGGCGGATGAACCCATCGATGCGGACAACTGGCTCCGCATGATGGAGATGAAGTTCGGGCTGCTCCAAGTGAGTGAGCAGCGCAAGACTCAGTTTGCGGTCTAACAGCTTCAGGGATCCGCGAGCGCTTGGTGGGCAAATTTCTGTGCCTCGCAACCCACTGAGCGAGTTATGACCTGGGTGGAGTTCCAAATGGCCTTCAGGGCCTATCACATACCGCCGGGTATTATGAAGAGGAAGATGCAGGAGTTCCTTCACCTGCAGCAAGGAAGCAGGAACGTGCTGGAATACTCCAGGGTGTTCAATGATCTTGCACTCTACGCTTCTTATCACGCCGATACCGACGAGAAGCGGCGGGATCATTTTTACCAGGGGCTTAACCCACTCTTGAAGGACAAGCTGGCGATGTTCAATCGCGGCAGCCTCAATGATATTATTGATGCTGCGATTGTTCAGGAGGACTCCGGCAAGGAGTTAGCGGCGGCGGAGAGGGAGCGGAGCGTGCCGCAAAGCAGCAGAGAAGGAGGTGGTCATTCTAAAAAATACCGTATGGTGAATCGTTCACCATCGGGTCCACGCTGGCAGCCACCACAGAGGCCGATGCCATTCCGCAGTCGGCCATATTCTCCACCGGCATTCAGGCTGGCACTACCAGTACCACCTCCGCAGCAACAACAGCAGCAGCGGGCGATGCCGTGTGCGTATGCAGCTCAGAAGCGCATGCCGGGCTTTCGTCCCCAAAGCACCGGCCAGGCAGCAGCCACATGCTACAAATGTGGCCGCCCAGGACACTTCGCCAACAACTGTCCTGAGAGGCCGGGCGGCGGAGTTGCACCGCAGTTTTCAGGGAGGAATCAGCCCCGGAACCCCACTAATGCGCGGTGGGAAAATCCTAGGCCCGGCACCGTCCACCAACTTGCCATAGAGGATGTGCCGGAGGGAGAGCTAATCCTTGCGGGTATGTTCCAACTCCACCAGCATCCCGCTATAGTGTTGATTCAGGCGCCACGCATAGCTTCAGTAGCCAAGCTTTTATTGCTAAATACAGCTTGCAAATACTACCCACCGACAGTCCATACTTGATTTGTTCACCGGGTGGAAGAATTTCAGCAAGCATGATGGTTCCAAAAGGGTCATTATGCTTAGAGGGTAGAGTATACCCTACATCTCTCATAGTTTTAGAGGGACAGAAGGTCGATGTCATCCTAGGGATGTCGTGGTTGACCCGCCACGGCGCTGTTTTAGACACCGTCCTCCAAGTCGTGCATTTGAACTCAGAAGTGCACGAGCCGTACTCTTTATTTCTGGACAGTACAGAAATAAAACTTCCGAATATATATCAATCCACAACCATCAGATTGAAAGACATTCCAGTAGTTCATGAGTTCCCTGGCGTGTTCCCAGATGATTTACCGGGGATGCCGCTCGACCGAGAGGTGGAGTTCAAGATTGAACTTGCACCAGGAACTATGCCAATATCCCGGAGGCCGTACAACATGGCGCCCAAGGAATTGGCCGAACTGAATACGCAGTTGACGGACCTGCCGGAGAAGTGTTTTATTAGGCCAAACTCCTCGCCATGGGGCTGTTCTGCATTATTTGTGAAGAAGAAAGACGAGATGTTGCGGCTTTGCGTGGACTATCATCCACTAAATGCCGTAACCATCAAGAACAAGTACCCGTTGTCACGGATCGACATGTTGTTTGATCAGTTGGTCGAAGCAAAGATCTTTCCCAAGATGGACTTAAGATCCGGGTACCATCAGATTAAGATATGGGCTGAGGATATTCCGAAGACGGCTTTCTCGATGAGGCACGGACTTTACAAGTACCTGGTCATGTCCTTCGGCCTCACCAACGCTCAAGCTCACTTCATGTACTTGATGAACTCGGTATTCATGCCGGAGCTGGACAAGTTTGTCGTGGTCTTCATTAACGACATATTGGTATATTCCAAATCGGAGGAAGAACACAAGAAGCATTTGCGTATAGTCTTGCAACGGCTGCGGGATCACAAGCTATACACGAAATTCAGCAAGTGCGAATTTTGGATATCGCAAGTTCCTTTTCTCGGGCATATTATCTCGGCAGAAGGCATCGCTGTAGACCCGAGTAAGATCACACAAGTGCTGAATTGGAAGTCCCTGAGAACTGTTCACGAGGTACGGAGTTTCCTCGGACTCGCCAGATATTATCGGAGGTTCATTCCAAACTTCTCGAAGATTGCCAAGCCTATGACAGAGCTGCTGAAGAAGGCTACCAAATATGTTTGGAGTCCAGCATGTGAAGCAGCGTTTAAGGCATTAGTGAAGCACCTAACATCAGCACCGGTTTTGGCACAGCCAGACACAACAAAACCGTTTGATGTGTACTGCGATGCATCCGACATTGGGCTCGGATGTGTGCTGATGCAAGACCGAAGGGTGGTTGCATATGGATTACGGCAGCTCAGAAACCATGAGCAGAATTATCCAGCTCATGACTTGGAACTCGCTGCCATGGTACTCGCACTTAAAATGTGGAGGCACTATCTACTCGGTAACCTCGTGCATCTATATACGATCACAAAAGCCTCAAGTACATATTCACTCAGAAAGAGCTGAACATGAGGCAGCGAAGATGGTTAGAATTGATAAAGGATTACGAAATAGAGATCCATTATCACCCCGGCAAAGCAAACGTAGTGGCGGATGCGCGGAGTCGCAAGTCACACGTCAACAATCTGACCATCACACCGTTGGAAGAGAGCGAGCCACCATTGCATGTGATTCCACATGGAGCTCTCTACAACTTAGCTTTGATCCCCACCATCCGTGAAGAAATAGAGGCAAGCGAACGTGGTGGCGGATGCGTTGAGTCGCAAGTCAGACGTACATAATATGACCATCACCCCGTTGGAAGAGAGTGAACCACCTTTGTATGTGGTTCCCCATGGAGCTCTCTACAACCTAGCTCTTATGCCCACTATCCGTGAAGAGGTAGTGGCAGCCCAGAAACATGACAAGGGCATGTCGCATTTGCGGAGACGTGTAGACAGTGGGGAGCTGAATTGTTTCCGGAAAGACAGAGACGACGTCCTATGGTTCAAGGACTGGATCGTCGTACCCCGTAACCCGGAGTTACAGAAGAAAATCTTTGATGAGGCTCACTTGTCAAAGTTTTCTATTCATCCTGGCAGCAACAAAATGTATCAAGAACTCAGAAACAAGTTTTAGTGGACACGAATGAAGTGGGAGATCGCAAAGTATGTGTCCGAGTGTGATACATGTCGAAGGGTGTAGGCAGACCACATGAGAAAACCGGGACTGCTACAGCCACTGGGCGTTCCTGCCTGGAAGTGGGAGGATGTGAGCATGGACTTCATCGTCAGTTTACCCACCACTTTTCAGAAGCATGATTCTGTGTGGGTGATCATCGACCGGCTCACCAAAGTTGCCCATTTCATCCCGGTCAACACAAACTACAACGCCAAGAAGTATGCTGAATTGTACATCTCACGGATCCTATGCTTGTACGGCGTACCCCGCACCATCATATCGGATCGGGGCACTTTGTTTGTGTCCCGTTTTTGGGAGCTGCTACATGCTGCGTTGGGGACGAAGCTGATCCGTAGTTCAGCGTACCACCCGCAAACGGATGGGCAAACTGAGCGGGTAAATCAGATTCTAGAGGACATGCTACGAGCTTGTGCTATCAATCACGGTAAGAATTGGGATGATCACTTACCGTTGGCCGAGTTCTCGTACAACAATGGGTACCAAGCCAGCATCAAGATGGCGCCTTACGAGGCGCTATACGGGAGAAAATGCCGCACACCACTAAACTGGTGTGAGTCTGGCGAAAGGGTCACCTTCGAGATTGATCTTATCAACAACGCGGAGGAAAAGGTTCGGCTGATTCAAGCGAACCTAAAAGCTGCCCAATCCCGACAAAAATAGTATATTGACCGGAGAAGACGCCCATTACAATTCGAAGTCGGGGATCACGTGTATCTACGTGTATCTCCAATGAAGGGCGTGAACAGATTCGGGGTGAGAGGAGAGTTGGCACCCCGATTCATCGGTCCATTCCAGATTACAGAAAGATGTGGATCAGTAGAATACCTGCTGGAATTATGTCACACCCGGTTTTTCCGAAGAACAACCAAGTGAATATCACATGTATGCCAGGATCATTTTCTCATACATGTGATGACAAATAGTGAAGCATCATTTATTACAAGCCAGGTGTCGAATATAAATAAGTCTTACATCGCAAATATCTCGATGGACAATAATAAGTTCATCACAAGTAAATAAACTAGCAGCGGAATATTATTCTTGAGGGCTCCGTCACAGGCGTTGCCCGGGGGTCTCCATGAACCTAGAAACCTTCTTCGGGTCCAAAGTCTTGGTCATTATACAACACTTCATTATCTTGACCTGAGCAGCAATATAAACCAACAAAATATGCAAGGTTGAGTACCAATGGTACTCAGCAAGTGTGGGAAAATTATATCATGCATGGCTAGAACAAGGAGAGGTTGATCTCATGGTTAAAGCACTACGCAATTAATACCTATCACGTACAGGTGAAATAGTCCCAATCTCCCATCCCATCATCATAATCAAATAACTATAACATCATTTCCAATGTTAAGCTCCCCGCTTAACATCCACAACTTCCAAAACCATCAATCCTCTAATCATGAATAAGTCCAAGCCGCTCTTGACCGTGAGCACGGCTGTCATGACAGTTTTGACTCTGCAGAGTTTGTACCACTGTACCCACATGTAGTGATTTCATCCCCCGTTGCCGGGTGGACTAAAAGAACCTCCATTATGCCAGTGGCCACAAACCACATTCACACTTCCCGTGTGTGTAGCCAGGAGATCACTACGAAGCCTTTACAAAGGGATTCCCGATGAGCGTGGGCCCACTGAGGTTTCACCCCTAACAGCATACAAGAGGCTCCAACCCCGCTGGAGTGGCCCCCTCTTGAGCCTTGCAGTTCATATGGTAGTCCAGCTGACACCTATTCCCCGCACCATCCAACACACCCATACTACGCCGGGGATACACCTAATTAATTGGCCAAGCTGCCCCATCTCAGCATGTGGTTGGCACGGTAAAGCCAGGTTACATGCTCCATGAACCGGTCCTTAGGATCCAGGCAAGTACTAAACACAAACCCGAGTCTCGTGCACCCAGCACACAACCAAAACATCCAACTTGCCTTGATCCCTACCTCTACATAACTCACAATATCTCATTCAAGAGTATGGTAAAATAAACTGATGATCTCATATCCCAATTATCCCCTTCTATGCATGGCTAAGCATATGCATAATAATAAATGACATGATAAAATGAATCCCAACCCAAGCTACAAGGAAACAAGGTAATGCAATTCTAGGGAAACATCCTAGCATGGGTTTCATATTTCAATTGACAATGCAAATAATTCTACCTACACATCCTAGTATAGGATCAAAGTGGTCAAGGACACTTGCCTCCTTCCTGCTGCTCTTGGAATGGGTAGTCCTGATCTTGGAAAGGAATAACTTGCTCTTGAGCAGGTTCTACATCATACCATCACACATAGCAAAAGAAAAATAACAACCCATAAGACATAGTTCACACTTCCACTTCATACAAACCACACATTCATATTTATGAAAGTCATTCACCATTATGTGTGTTGTGGTTATTCTATGTGTGTTGATTTGTGGCTTGCATGCACTTTTAATCATGTGTATATGATTCCTACTTTTGTGTTCACATTTATACTTACATACTATATATATGAGTTTCCGATTTAAATAAATTCCTTATATTTAACTACTACACCTTTTTACCACCAAATAAGCATGAAAGGTATTTTCCTTCTCCATATGTGTCTTCATAATTTCTACCAACCCTAAACTGAACTCTTTGGATTTTAGAAACTCCATTTATCCTTTACTAGTTGCTATATTTTCAGATCTATTTTCCTATGCATAAATGTGTACTTTATTATGAAAATAGTAAGACACATCATCTAAACAGAATAGGTTCTGGTCCTAAATAATTTAATAACATATTTTTACCTTTGCCTCTGATGTAAAATATTTCACAATTATTTTCCCTATTTTCTAGAACTATTCTTTACTTAAAAATGTGTCCCTAAATGTGAATAATAAATTAAACAGATTCAGTTCAGTCCAAAATATGTTTTCATCTCACTCCAAAGTTTCCTAAATACTGAGAAAGTCTTTAATTTAATTTTGACAATATGTTTGTCCCACTTTTTAATTTTTAAACACTAGCCACATATTCAATTTCCTAAATTAAATACTAAACAGGGCTAAAAAATTAAACTTACCCCACTACAGGGTCTATAATATTATTTTAAGAATTTTCAGGGGTCTAGCTACTCATAACAGAGGTGTTTTTCCTAATTTTTATTAAGTCCAGGGGCTAAAACTGATTTTTAAATGAATTTACATGATTTTCTGGAGTTCCAGGGGCTAGACCAGAAGTTTCCGGGGCTAGCTCTTATTTCCCGAGAACCCCAGGGGGTAGCACATAAGATTTCCAGTCTTTATAACGCGGGGCTGACGTGGACCGTCCGATTTTAATCCGACGGCTTAGATTATAACGTCGAACCGGTACGCGGGGATTTAAACCCTACCGTGCGATTTAAAACATACGGCGCACAAGCGGCCACGTCGCTCTGATCGAGCGCGGGCGGCGCTGCCGGCGGCGCACGGCGGCGGGAAGCGGCGATCTCGCTGGAGACTTTCGGATCTTCGAGAATTCTTCCTAGAACTGTGATCTTATGGCATAGATCGGTGGAGGGGAGGTCGGGGATCTCACCTCAGGGGTTTTCTTGAGCTCGGAGGTCCTGGAAAGTGATCGGCGACGAGGTCCGAAGTGAAACCACGGTGAGGCTCGTCGGCGCTGTGTTTACACCGCAAGTCACCGAGTTTTCTGCACCTGCAAGGTTCCCCGGAGGCGGTGGATCAAGACCAGCGAGTTAGATCGGAATTTCCGAGCTTAGATCGGCTAGAATTCGCCGGAGAAGGCTCGGGTTCTCACCGGAGTAAAAACAGCCGATCGCGTGGGAAAAACAAAACGAGGCCGGGGTTTTTATAGACGGGGGAGGGCGGTGGGTTTGTTTAGATCGAGTGGGAGTCCTCCGGAACCACAATTCGGCTGGGATACGCGAGAATTCTCGATCGGTTTCGATTCGGGTGAGAGAGTCCGGCGCTGGCGCGAGGTATACGATGAACTGCCGGGCCCTGCCTGTCAGTGGGAGGAAGCGGCGCGCGCGGCTGCGGGCTGGCGCAGGCGCTGGTTGGGCCGGCTGGTGGGTTTCGGCCCACTGGCTGGTTTTTTTCTGTTTTTCCTTTTTCTTTTTCTATTTATTTTCTGTTTTGAGTTTAATTTGAATTCCAGTTTGAATTTGAATTTTTGCAAAACATGCAACACGTCCAAAAATTTTTAGATTTCCCTCTTAACATGATTTAGGGTCTTAACACGATTTTTGGGGTGTTACAGCTCTACCCCCCTTAAAAGAAATCTCATCCTCGAGATTGATGGTTCTAAGAAAACAATTCCGGAAATTGTGCCTTGAGCTCATCTTCCCGCTCCCAGGTGGCTTCCTCTTCTGAGTGATGCTTCCACTGCACCTTGCACATCCGGATTCTTTTATTTCTGGTGAGACGTTCCATTGTCTCCAAAATCTTGTATGGTTTCTCGGCATAAGACAAATCCTCAGCTACGTCCACTTCATTTATGGGTAACACCTCCTCAGGCGTCCTCAGGCATTTCTTGAGTTGTGACACGTGGAATACATCATGCACATCTGATAGACGAGCCGGTAATTCTAGTTGGTACGCCACTTCGCCTTTCCTCTCCAAAACTTGAAAGGGTCCTATGTATCGAGGTGACAACTTCCCTTTCACCTTGAACCGACGAAGTCCTCTGATAGGGGACACCATGATATAGACATAGTCTCCCACGTTGAAAACGAGCTCTCTTCTTCGTACATCGGCATAGCTCTTTTGGCGTGTCTGTACTACCCTCAAGTTATTACGAATTTCCCTCACCTTTGCCTCGGCTTCTTGTAGTACTTCTGGACCAAACACTTTACTTTCTCCTGTTTGGTTCCAAAATAGGGGAGTTCTGCACTTCCTCCTGTACAAAGCTTCAAACGGTGACATCTTCATACTAGCTTGATAGTTGTTGTTATAGGAAAACTCCGCATACGGTAAGTTCTTGTCCCAACTCCTATTGTTTTTGAGTGCACATGCCCTCAGCATATCTTCAAGGATCTGATTGGTTCTCTCCGTCTGCCCGTCGGTTTGGGGATGATAGGCAGAACTAAAGTTCAGATGGGTTCCCATGGTTTCGTGCAACTTCTGCCAGAACCTTGAGGTGAACTGTGTCCCTCGATCTGACACTATCTTCTTTGGCACACCATGGTAACACACGATCCTTGCCATGTACAACTCTGCCAATTTGGATCCGCTGTAGCTTTCCTTCACGGGGATGAAGTGAGCTACCTTAGTTAGCCTATCAATGATGACCCATATCGAATCATATCCTGATTGGGTCCTAGGCAATCCCACGATGAAATCCATGCTGATTTCTTCCCATTTCCATTCAGGCACTTTGAGTGGTTGCAATAATCCCGCGGGTCGTTGATGTTCTGCTTTCACCAACTGACATGTGTCACACAGGGCAACATGTTCCGCGACATCTCGTTTCATGCCATACCACCAATACCTGCTCTTGAGGTCCTGGTACATCTTCGTACTCCCAGGATGAATGGAATAGTCATAATCATGAGCTTCCTTCAAAATCAATTCACGGATCTCCTTTACTTCTGGCACACAGATTCTTTTCCCGTGCCACACCGTTCCTTGTTCATCCTCTCTAAAACCAGGAGCTTTATTTTCCTTGATGAGTTGTCTGATCTCTCGTATCTTCTCGTCATTCTTTTGACCCTCGCGTATGTCTCGCTCTAGTGTGGAGTCCACTTCCATGGCGATGGCTTCACCACTATTTACCAGGCATAGATTGAGCCTTATAACCTCGTCCTTCAATTCTGCAGGCATGTCCTTCAAGCTCAACTTATTGACCTGCACTTTCCGACTTAAAGCATCGGCCACGACGTTTGCTTTCCCAGGATGATAGTTGATGCCCACATCAAAGTCATTGATTAGCTCTAACCATCTCCTTTGTCTGAGGTTGAGTTCTGGCTGTGTGAAAATGTACTTCAAACTCTTATGATCCGTATATATCTCTGTCCTTTTCCCCATCAAATAGTGCCGCCAAATTTTCAACGCATGTACCACTGCGGCTAGTTCCAGGTCATGTGTAGGATAGTTCTTCTCGTGCTTCCGAAGCTGCCGGGATGCATAAGCCACGACATGCCCTTCTTGCATGAGAACACATCCCAACCCGTTTCCAAAGGCATCGCAGTACACCGTAAAGTTCTTCTGCATATCTGGCATAACGAGCACTGGGGCTGTTGTCAATCTTTCTTTTAACTCCTGAAAACTCGTCTTGCACTGTGGCGTCCATGTGAATGTGATTCCCTTCTCCAACAGTTTGGTGAGAGGTCTCGAGAGAGAATCCCTCAATAAACCGTCGATAGTATCCAGCCAATCCCAAAAAGCTTCGAACTTCCCCGACATTTTCAGGGGTCTTCCACTTCTGTATATCCTCGATTTTGGCGGGATCTACGGAGATTCCTCCTTCCGAGATTATATGTCCTAAGAAGGGAACTCTCTTCAGCCAAAACTCACACTTGCTCAACTTGGCATATAGTTGGTGTTCTCTCAGCCTCCGCAACACCAACCTTAGATGTTTCTCATGTTCTTCTTCATCTTTGGAGAAGACGAGAATGTCATCTATGAAAACCACCACAAATTTGTCCAGATATTCCATGAATACCTTGTTCATGAGATACATGAAGTATGCCGGGGCATTAGTTAGCCCGAAAGGCATGACAGTGTATTCATACAGTCCGTACCGAGATACGAAAGCTGTCTTGGGAATATCAGATTGCCTTATCTTGAGTTGGTGGTATCCCGACCTGAGATCAATTTTTGAGAACACACAAGCTCCCCTCAACTGATCAAACAAGTCTTTAATGCGGGGTAATGGGTACTTGTTCTTGATGGTTACCTCATTCAAGGCACGGTAATCCATGCATAACCTTTGGGTTCCGTCCTTCTTGGGCACAAATATCACCGGAGCTCCCCATGGTGAGGAACTAGGGCGAATATACCCCTTCTCTGTCAATTCTCTCAAATGATCCTTGAGTTCTTCTAGCTGCTTGGAGTCCATCCGATAAGGTCTCTTGTATATCGGGGCTGTTCCAGGCACTAGCTCAATTGCAAATTCCACTTCACGATCGGGAGGCATACCTGGCAACTCCTCCGGAAAAACATCTGGATATTCCCTGATGGTCCTGATCTCCTCCACTTTCACCTCAACTTGATTTAATTTAATGTCCCTCCTAGGCTCGTGTATTGTTATGAACTTTACTCTTGTGCCACTAGGGTGAGTTAGTTACACCGTTCTGGTCGAACAATGGATGATTCCTTTATGTTTTGTCAACCAATCCATGCCCAAAATAATATCGATCCCTTGGGAATCTATCACTATGAGGTTGGCAGTAAATACCACCCCATTAATGTCTAGGTTCACTTTGGGATACACTTGTCTTGTCCTTATTTCTCCACCCGGAGAGTTTACAGCTAGCATATGGTTCATTTGTGTTGTTGCTAGGTCATGCTTCTTAACAAACCCTTGAGCAATGAACGAGTGGGTAGCACCAGAATCAAACAGCAGGGTTGCAAGATGTAAATTGGCAGGAAACTTACCAACTACCACGTCGGGTGCCTCTTGCGCTTCCTCCATAGTGACGTGGTTCACCCGTCCTCGCATCACATTCTGCTGTTGTGGTTGTGTGGGCTTCTTCTTTGGGCATTTATGGGCGTAGTGCCCCACTTCTCCGCAGCTAAAACATTGCACCCCAACCTTAGGTGGTTGGCCTTTGTTGTCTTGGGGTTGGTTTGGGGGTCCTTGTACTGCTGGTCGAGGTGGATATGCAGGGCGAGGCTGCTGTACAAACTGACGTTGTGGCTGTACTGGTGTTGCCGGAGGCCTGTAGTTCGGGTTGTACCCTCTTGGTGCTGAGTTGGGTACCGCAGCACGGTTCGTCTGCCCTGCTGGTTGCTGCATCAGACGGGGGCGGGTGTTGCTCCCTGAGGCCTGATGTGACCACCCGACCTTCCTCTTGTTCTCATTTTCCAAGGCCTTCAGCTTCCGTTCTACCACAAACGCTCTTTCCACCAACTTTTGGAAGCTTTCATATTCGTTGGAGGACATTGCGCACTGCATTTCTGCGGTAAGCCCTTCCACGAAACAATCCTGTTTCTGCTCATCAGTCTCTATGTCCCGTGGGGCATAACGGGATAGTTGGGTGAATTTAGTGAGGTATTCCCTCACAGTCATGTTACCTTGCTGCAACCCCAAAAACTCCTTCCTCTTGTTTTTGAGTTCACCCGTTGGGATGTAATGGTTGCGGAAGCTACGTTTGAACTCTTCCCAAGTGATATTCTCATGGTCATGATGGGCGGCCACGTAGGCGGTCCACCAATCAGCAGCAGGTCCATGCAATTGATGAGAGGCAAACAGCACCCTCTCATACCCTTGGCACTGGATGTTCCTCATCTTGCTTTCAATGGTCTTTAGCCAATCATCTGCCTCCAGAGGTTCAGCAGCACTTGCAAACTTTGGAGGTTGAGTTCCTAGAAACTCACTCAACCTTGGTTGGCGTGGTGCAGCTTGTGGAGGTGGAACTTGATGCAAGTTGGCCACCACTTGAGTCAAGTTCTGGATGAGCTGATTTTGATTCTCCAGCATTTGGTGGAGGGGATCAACTCCTTCATGGCGACCACCCCGGTCCTGGCCTCCATAAAGATGAGGGTTGCATGCCTCATCGTTGTTGTTGGCGGGGTTGGCAGCACGTCCTTTTCCTCTTCCGGCCATCTGGCAGAATCAACCAATGTAAATTTGAAAGCATTTAGTATCATCTTACTACTTTCATTTGTTTGTACTTTTGAAGTGTTGAGGCTTTGTTATACTTTTCTGAGGGTTTATTTCTCACACAAAAATAGATGCAATATTATTTCATGTGGGTTCACACACCAAAGCAAAACAATCTAAAGACAAGGCTGTGGACAATTGCTCATGGCTTCCACAACTCACGTCACACACCAAGCATTAACACACCATTAACTTAACTTAACGACTCGACTATTCGACATCTTGCTAACTAAGGGAAGGACTCTACACTACTCATTTTATTGAGCAGGCTCCTCGGGATCTTCCTCATCATTTTGGCTGCCTTCTGACTCTGCTTTGGGTGGGGAGGCTGCTGGTGGAGAAGTGCGACGACGCCTGATCGCTCGACGATCCGGGGAGTCAGGAGTCCAGTTATCATTCACGGTGACACACAGTTCATTCCCATCTCCTCTTTCCCTCGCCCTCAAGCAGGCTCGCAGCAACGCCTCCGTTTCCTTCAGGTTGTCCCGAACATCCTGAAGCTCTTGCTGACATTCCTGCAGTCAAGTGTTGAGCATAGCAGCATCCTCCAAGCACAAGTCCATGTGCTCATGAGAAGTCCCTTGCTGCACTGGCGGGTACTTGTATTCCGTGGTACCACTCTCACGCTGGAGGACATACATGTACTCAGTCTTGTCCAGGTGGCGACGATAGATGTGACTCTGGCAGGTGATGGCCTCCCAGGTGACATCTTTCTCCGCATCGACCTGTGTCGCTCTACAAGCTGGAGAGTGGTGGATCTTAAGCAGCTGATTTTCGTGTATAATCCTCATCTCTGAACTCCATTCTTCCCTCTTCTCACGGATGGTCCTGGTGGAGTTATAGTGGATGATTAGTTTGCCCGTATTGCCGGCGGCTTCGAGCATACGTCGAAGACGGCACAACAAGCCTCCTACTGCCAAACCGTAGAAAAGGTACGTCACCGGACGGCTCTCCTCTCTTTCGGCAAGGGCAACTACGGGAACTCTCCCTCCTGTGGACTTGCGAGCGGTTCGAATCATGCGAACCATCTAAAACAAAAAGCATTTAAACTTAGGTTAGATAAACTTTTTAAACAAAAATCCTATTTTGAATGAAAATTGGGGGTAAGGTGAAAAAAGTGACTCATTAAATAACACTTTTCAACACACACCTTGTAAAAATAGTTTTTAAGAAAATAGGGCCCTTAAATACGTCCATTTCTACCTAGGTCCACGTTCCTACGGGCAACCTTGGCTCTGATACCACTTCTGTCACACCCGGTTTTTCGGAAGAACAACCAAGTGAATATCACATGTATGCCAGGATCATTTTCTCATACATGTGATGACAAATAGTGAAGCATCATTTATTACAAGCCAGGTGTCGAATATAAATAAGTCTTACATCGCAAATGTCTCGATGGACAATAATAAGTTCATCACAAGTAAATAAACTAGCAGCGGAATATTATTCTTGAGGGCTCCGTCACAGGCGTTGCCCGGGGGTCTCCATGAACCTAAAAACCTTCTTCGGGTCCAAAGTCTTGGTCATTATACAACACTTCATTATCTTGACCTGAGCAGCAATATAAACCAACAAAATATGCAAGGTTGAGTACCAATGGTACTCAGCAAGTGTGGGAAAATTATATCACGCATGGCTAGAACAAGGAGAGGTTGATCTCATGGTTAAAGCACTACGCAATTAATACCTATCACCTTAGCTTATTAAGCACCTACATTACTACACAGGTGAAATAGTCCCAATCTCCCATCCCATCATCATAATCCAATAATCATAACATCATTTCCAATGTTAAGCTCCTCGCTTAACATCCACAGCTTCCAAAACCATCAATCCTCTAATCATGAATAAGTCCAAGCCGCTCTTGACCGTGAGCACGGCTGTCATGACAGTTTTGACTCTGCAGAGTTTGTACCACTGTACCCACATGTAGTGATTTCATCCTCCATTGTCGTGTGGACTAAACGAACCTCCATTATGCCAGTGGCCACAAACCACATTCACACTTCCCGGGTGTGTAGCCAGGAGATCACTACGATGCCTTTACAAAGGGATTCCCGACGAGCGTGGACCCACTGAGGTTTCACCCCTAACAGCATACAAGAGGCTCCAACCCCGCTGCAGTGGCCCCCTCTTGAGCCTTGCGGTTCATATGGTAGTCCAGCTGACACCTATTCCCCGCACCATCCAACACACCCATACTACGCCGGGGATACACCTAATTAATTGGCCAAGCTGCCCCATCTCAGCATGTGGTTGGCACGGTAAAGCCAGGTTACATGCTCCATGAACCGGTCCTTAGGATCCAGACAAGTACTAAACACAAACCCGAGTCTCGTGCACCCAGCACACAACCAAAACATCCAACTTGTCTTGATCCCTACCTCTACATAACTCACAATATCTCATTCAAGAGTATGGTAAAATAAACTGATGATCTCATATCCCAATTATCCCCTTCTAAGCATGGCTAAGCATATGCATAATAATAAATGACATGATAAAATGAATCCCAACCCAAGCTACAAGGAAACAAGGTAATGCAATTCTAGGGAAACATCCTAGCATGGGTTTCATATTTCAATTGACAATGCAAATAATTCTACCTACACATCCTAGTATAGGATCAAAGTGGTCAAGGACACTTGCCTCCTTCCTGCTGCTCTTGGAATGGGTAGTCCTGATCTTGGAAAGGAATAACTTGCTCTTGAGCAGGTTCTACATCATACCATCACACATAGCAAAAGAAAAATAACAACCCATAAGACATAGTTCACACTTCCACTTCATACAAACCACACATTCATATTTATGAAAGTCATTCACCATTATGTGTGTTGATTTGTGGCTTGCATGCACTTTTAATCATGTGTATATGATTCCTACTTTTGTGTTCACATTTATACTTACATACTATATATATGAGTTTCCAATTTAAATAAATTCCTTATATTTAACTACTACACCTTTTTACCACCAAATAAGCATGAAAGGTATTTTCCTTCTCCATATGTGTCTTCATAATTTCTACCAACCCTAAACTGAACTCTTTGGATTTTAGAAACTCCATTTATCCTTTACTAGTTGCTATATTTTCAGATCTATTTTCCTATGCATAAATGTGTACTTTATTATGAAAATAGTAAGACACATCATCTAAACAGAATAGGTTCTGGTCCTAAATAATTTAATAACATATTTTTACCTTTGCCTCTGATGTAAAATATTTCACAATTATTTTCCCTATTTTCTAGAACTATTCTTTACTTAAAAATGTGTCCCTAAATGTGAATAATAAATTAAACAGATTCAGTTCAGTCCAAAATATGTTTTCATCTCACTCCAAAGTTTCCTAAATACTGAGAAAGTCTTTAATTTAATTTTGACAATATGTTTGTCCCACTTTTTAATTTTTAAACACTAGCCACATATTCAATTTCCTAAATTAAATACTAAACAGGGCTAAAAAATTAAACTTACCCCACTACAGGGTCTATAATATTATTTTAAGAATTTTCAGGGGTCTAGCTACTCATAACAGAGGTGTTTTTCCTAATTTTTATTAAGTCCAGGGGCTAAAACTGATTTTTAAATGAATTTACATGATTTTCTGCAGTTCCAGGGGCTAGATCAGAAGTTTCCGGGGCTAGCTCTTATTTCCCGAGAACCCCAGGGGGTAGCACGTAAGATTTCCAGTCTTTATAACGCGGGGCTGACGTGGACCGTCCGATTTTAAACCGACAGCTGAGATTATAACGTCGAACCGGTACGCGGGGATTTAAACCCTACCGTGCGATTTAAAACAAACGGCGCACAAGCGGCCACGTCGCTCTGATCGAGCGCGGGCGGCGCTGCCGGCGGCGCACGGCGGCGGGAAGCGGCGATCTCGCCGGAGACTTTCGGATCTTCGAGAATTCTTCCTAGAACTGTGATCTTATGGCATAGATCGGTGGAGGGGAGGTCGGGGATCTCACCTCGGGGGTTTTCTTGAGCTCGGAGGTCCTGGAAAGTGATCGGCGACGAGGTCCGAAGTGAAACCACAGCGAGGCTCGTCGGCGCTGTGTTTACACCGCAAGTCACCGAGTTTTCTGCACCTGCAAGGTTCCCCGGAGGCGGTGGATCAAGGCCAGCGAGTTAGATCGGAATTTCCGAGCTTAGATCGGCTAGAATTCGCCGGAGAAGGCTCGGTTTCTCACCGGAGTAAAAACAGCCAATCGCGTGGGAAAAACAGAACGAGGCCGGGGTTTTTATAGACGGGGGAGGGCGGTGGGTTTGTTTAGATCGAGTGGGAGTCCTCCGGAACCAGAATTTGGCTGGGATACGCGAGAATTCCCGATCGGTTTCGATTCAGGTGAGAGAGTCCGGCGCTGGCGCGAGGTAGACGATGAACTGGCGGGCCCCGCCTGTCAGTGGGAGGAAGCGGCGCGCGCGGCTGCGGGCTGGCGCGGGCGCTGGTTGGGCCGGCTGGTGGGTTTCGGCCCACTGGCCGGTTTTTTCTGTTTTTCCTTTTTCTTTTTCTATTTCTTTTCTGTTTTGAGTTTAATTTGAATTCCAGTTTGAATTTGAATTTTTGCAAAACATGCAACACGTCCAAAAATTTTTAAATTCCCCTCTTAACATGATTTAGGGTCTTAACATGATTTTTGGGGTGTTACAAATTACCAGAAGCACTCTCCGGTGTGCACGACGTCTTTCACATTTCTCAGCTGAGGAAGTGTCTTAAGCTATCCACTACCATTCAGCTGGGGGATATTGAAGAACTGAAACCGGATCTCACGTATCGGGAGGAACTGGTTCAGATCATTGATGAAAAAGCCTGAACCACACGCAACCATACGTTGTGGTTCTACAAAGTTCTCTGGAGTAATCACTCTGTAGACGAAGCGACATGGGAGAGCGAAGGTTCTCTTCGCGCTAATTACCCCAACTTTTTCACGTCGCATATACGGTATTTTCCATCGTTGTCTCTCTCATTTTCACCTTATAATCTCGGGACGAGATTCTTTTAAGGGGATAGGAATGTAAGGGCCTAGGTTTTTGCACACAACCAAAAGTGTTCATCACACCACACACACACCTCATTTGAGGAAACTTTGTGAACACATTTGAAGAGCAAGTAAACACCATCAACATGGTCATTAGAGAATAAACTCACAAAATGCAAAAGTGGCATTTTCTGCATGCATCATATAGGGGCTGAGCATATGAAAAACTCCTACATCTTGCTAGGGATGCTCATGCCAAATTTCACCCAAATCCAAAACCTTTTTGAGGTATTTTTGGATATACTAGAAAGAGGCTAGTTTGAACTCAAATTAAAATTCAAACTCCTTGTAGCCCATGAATTCAAAAGTGGGATCCATATTCACACTCAGCACATTTTTGTGAGCTCACACACAAATTTTCAATCAATTTGGAGTTGATCTTGACATGAGCTAATTTTAGCAAATTCAAACTCAATTTGAATTTCAAACTGCATATGTGCTGAAAATATATTCAAACACTTCACAATTTGAATTCTATCCAATTCAAATGGCCAGTTGGTAGATTATTCAAATGTCAAAGGATATTTGGGTCTCTACTGTTTAGAACAGTGGAAAACTTGAATTTCTGAGGTTAAAAGGGGAATGGGTCCCACATGTCAGCCGCACTAGCAATTTCAACCGACTGAAGACAGGGCACTCGGTTTCTCGGGCTTCACCCGAGCGCGCCACCGAGCTGATCGCCGGTGCCAGCTCCTGCTCGGTCTGAGCTGTGTCAACCGACGTCGCCCCCTCCCTCTTATCCCCACAGCCGAGCCGGCCGGAGGCAGAACCAATCAGTTCGTTGCTCCCTCGCGCAAGAAATTGATCAGAGCCGCCGCTACTCCTTCGATCCTCGGCCACCAGTCAAGCTCACTTGTGAGCCTCGGCTGAGCAGAAAAACGGCACTACAGGACTCTCCACAACCCCCTCAAACCATCATCGAGTGAGCTCGTGCTCCCTACATCGAGAAACATTCTTTTCCGCGGCGGCCGATACAAAACCGAGAGGAGGTGCTCTCGTGGGCAGCCTCACCCCAGGCTTGTCACGGCCAAGCAAAGCTACTTCTGGACGTGCAAGGACCTCCTACAGCTCACCTCCGAAGCTTGAGCTGAGAGGTTGAGCGTCGACGGCGAATTTTGCAGTTTTCTTCCAGCCGGTGCAAAGTCACCTTTGGGTAAGAAACTTTAAAATTCCCGTTTGGTTCTTGTTTAGATTCCATGAAACTTAACACACAGGGACTAGACTCAGCGGCGCATAAGTTAGCTTCACGAAACCCAGCATGAAAACCCCTATGCATGGCGTATTTCCAAGTTTTCCGACGGCGGCTTTATCGGGAAGCATCCGGCGCACGGTGAGACCAACCTTGGAGCTGTTTCTGGGCCTGTCCACCGCCTTGCCGAGCTTCCTGAGCCACCACTGGTGCTGTAGAGTCACTCCACCAAGCTCTTGGCAGGCTAGCACGTCGGAGCAACGTCACCAAACTCTTCCTGAGCCGCCGCACCGTCGCGGGCTCGGTTAGAGCCATCGTCAAGGGGGGGGGGGGAACCCTCCCAACGTGTTCAGCACACAAAATTAAGGGCTGGCGGCGAGTCAGAGCACGGGAGCCGACCGGACGGTCGAGTTCGGTGGTGCTCCGGCGACCTCAGTGGCGCTACCGCGTGAGGGGCGCGAGGTAGAAGATGATCGGGGCCGGTCCCGCTGTCAGTGGGAGGAAACCGGGGGATTGGATCGTCTGTGGGTGCAGATCCGCTGTGGCAGAGCAGGAATTAAACCTGTAGCCCCGTGTGTCATTGGTTCAGCACACGACATGTGTCCCTTGGACCCACAGGCAGATTTAAACATTTCCCCGATTTTCAGATTTAGTTCAAACTTCAAACCCACATAACGTTGGCTAGGAAACTCCAAATTGAGTGAACCAAATTTTGTTGGATTCAGATCTCTGAGTACATTCCAAAAAATTAAGTTTCACTTTATGAAAATCCTTATTTCTCCAAAATTAATTCTTCAAAATTTAAACTGTTTAGAATTTTAACTGGAGAATCCTTTGGAGGAAAATTCTGAAATTTTGCTAGGATGTTCAACAAAATATCTCTGAGCTACAATAAAAATTTCAGATCCATTTGAGCGTATTTGTTCCACCAAATGGTGTGATTAATAAAACTGTTTCAGAGAAAATGGAAAATGTCCAGAAACATTTTTAGATTTTTCCCTGAATTTGTTTAGCTCATATCTTTAGCTAGGCACCTTCAAATTAATTGAAACCAATTCCATTAGAACCCTCTGAAAATCTAGTTTTCTTAAAGTCATGGCTTGCTCCATGAAAATCCCTAGAACACCCTAGGAGCTCCAATTAAGGCCAAGTACATAATTATTTGTGGAGAGCTCAAATGAGCTTTGCTGCAAATGAAATTGGCCAAGTCTCTGTTTAGGTTGTATCCAAACCACAGTAAAAATTTCAGAGTCATTGGACCTGTCTAGCAAGACTTATAGGCTTCACAAATTCAACTTTAATTCAAATACATTTAAATTGATACATATATATATATTATCTCATGTAGTCGCTAAGGATGAGGTGGAGCCCGAAGTCTTAGAGTTCATCACTCCTGAGGAGCAGCTAGCCTACGACCAACAGAAGCAAGGCAAGGTCTTGTTTGCATTAACCATTTTTACAAATTTTACTGTTTTGAGAACTTACTTTGAGAAACTACTTTAATTCTTTGCATTAGAGTGTTGTTTGAAAACCCATATGCATAGCCAAGAAAACCCTGGTTGGGCTTAGGTTTGTAAACCTCGATTATCTACTGCAATTCTAAGTTAGTGTAGGATTCGGTACAAGTCGAGTAGTTGGAACTGCTCGCGAGAATAGGCTAGAGGCACACTACTCGGGTAAAGGTAGCAAATGAAACACATGGCAAGAAAAATGAGACGGAGCGGAGAGTAAGGGCAGCAGGACATTGGGGCCTGGGTGCCATAGCTCTGCTTGTGTCGATTGAGGACCGAGCCGTGTGCGGGCCTGTTGAACAAGCTAGAACAGTACCGAAGACCTACCGGATATATGGGAACCGGGCAACCGATGTAATTCGGGTAGCTGGGTGTTGAGGCATAGCTGGTCGTTCAGAGGGTAGGTTGAGAGCCTGAGGTGTAAATCGGCTGGTGGCACTGCAGATGCGCGCGCAGAGACCTCTTGCTCGTGACGATTGGACCGGTTCAACATTTGGCTGACGGGTGAAAGGTGGTCGCGTACGACATCCGTGATGGTTGCTGTAGGCAACATCGAGTACGGGCATACGTGACTTGTTATTCGGGTAACCCTGCAGGTGTAAATCGATTATAATCACCGTCCCTCGCGATCAGTGAGTACCACTTGTTCACTGTACCATGACGTAGAAAGAACAGGCTAGATACATGTTAAAAGTTTGCTGATTTGAAAGCTGTACATTGATTGTTAATGACTTGCTGTAGTTTAGAGCTAATTAAAGTTCTTTTCGACCTTGGGCAAAGTACATGAGAGAAATGCGTTTCTTGTTTGATTGCGGCTCTCTCATGTGCCTTAGCGTGAGGTTCTCCACAACCTGCTGCTAAAACTTGAAAGTAAGGTTCAAATAATTAGGTGAGTCCTTTGCAACTTATTTGCCTTATGTACCCAGAAACCCTTCATGTAGAAGTTTCATGTACAGGAGAGACGGGTCAGACTTGCGGAGCCATCGTGCTCACTGCTTGTGTTTGAAGCTTTTGCAGGGGTTTATGAGGAAGGGACCCCCGAGGAGGAGACGGAACCCCAAGAGGGAAACCCCGTCGAGTGGGGGTCGTGCACGCCGCCGTGTTAGTGTGTCTACGTGCTAGCGGGGACACGTTCATGGGCTGAACGTGAACTCGATGCGTAGTCTACGCTCGTGAGTGTAGACTGATCTTATTTTGTTGTAAAAATGTTCATTAACTGATTTATGTAATAAAACTTTGCTTCCGCTTTGTATCTTTGACGTGTGTTATCCGGTGCTGTGAAACGCAGCACCCCTCAGCGTGATCCTAGCTCGACAAGGCCATGTGGCCCTCGCACGATTCATCCTTTTTCTTCACAAAGAGGGCTGAACAGCCCCATGGTGATGAGCTTGGCCTGATGAACCCTTTGTCCATTAAGTCCTTTAGCTGCTCTTTCAGTTCAGCTAATTCTTTCAGAGACATTTTGTACAGCCTCGGAGATATCGGTGTGGTTTCCGATGCTAACTCGATCTTGAATACCACATCTCTTTCTGACGGCATCCCTAGAAGATCGTCGGGAAACACATCTGGGTACTCATGGACCACTGGAATATCCTCCAGTTTCATGGTCACACTGTGGTACACAACTGTATTTTTAGAATCCACGTCTTCAAGTATGAGTGTTTGAAGACCGTAGAACGGAGAGTCCAATTGAACAATCCATGGACCGATGTCAAGAACAGCCCCGTGGTAGTTCATCCACGCCACTCCTAGTATTACATCGATCTTCTGCCCTTCTAACACAATGAGGGTTGTGGGGTACAGTTCCCACCTAAGCACAGGGGTGCTTTGACCACTACTTCATTAGCAGCTATGTTTCCACCGGGTGAGCTGATAAGGTAGTGATCCTTTGGTGTAGTGGTAGAGAGCTCAGCTTTGCACACAATTAATCTGCTGATGAAATATTGTGTGGCTCCAGAGTCGAATAAAATCACTATGGGTAGTTCATTGAGTGTGAATGTTCCCGCTAGCACAGGTGCACCTTCCGGCACATCCTCTAGAGCTGTATGATAGATGAACCCGGACTTTGCTGCTGTTCCTTAGAGCTGAACACGGGATTGATTTATACCCTGCTCTGGTGTATTTCCCCTGTGCCGTATCCTTTCTGGACACCTCATTCTGATGTGACCCAAATAACCGCACATGAAGCACGGTTTCTCAGCCGGTTCTATGTTACTCTGAGTACGGACACTGGGTGCATTCTGTTGTGGCACGAACGCTTGAGGAACAGAATATTGCGGCTGCATATGCCGGTGTTACAGCTGTCCGGATTCAGAACATTGAGATGAATGACTCGAATATTGTTGTAGTCGTCTAGCCGGCTGCATCATCTGACAGTTCAAGGTACTGTCTACCACCCGGTATTTCTGAGGAGCAATATTGCTACTATCCGGTGGTGTTCCGTTCTTTCTTTTCTCAGCTTGCACTTCTCGCTGAGCATCTTCAAACATGATGGCAGCACTCATCAACTTGTTGAATTTATTTCTATCTGCTAAGACCAGCCTTTCCTTCAACATGGGATTGAGGCTGCGAAAGAACCATTCGCATTTTCGTACCTCAGTGTTCAATATTCAGGCGCATACTGTGCCAGTTTGTTGAACACCTGCGAATGTGCGTATGCATCCCCCTCCTTGTTTTAAGACTAGAAACTTCTCGAGTTTCCGTTGAATTATTCCAGAAGGAACATGATAAGCAAGAAGTGCCTTCCAGAATTCCGTCCATGTGAACTGATGTCCAGCTGGTAGGGAGGCGAGTTGATTTGCCCACCATGCGAGTTCATTATTAGATTAACACTATCACTTGATTTATTCCATGAACAAAGTAGTGAAACACAGATAATGAAGTATTAACATGTAAGCAAAATGATTTATGCGCAAACTGATTCAACTAACAGCAACAATTTAAAGAATAACTGGAATAGTCACAGTTATGGTCACTCAGTCTCAGATTGACCGGTCCTCAAACAAACCAGATTTCTGTTGTCCAAACAACAGTTTCATGGCTTGGGTTACATACCAAAGTTGTAGACAACCTCAGTACCTTTCTAGAAAATAGTTATTTGCTTCTAACTAAGCTCTATATCAGAAGTTATGAGCTTCCAAGTTTGACATAAAATTCTGGAGGAATTTCAGCAGCACCTCCCTTGTACGTGCTCACTTTGAGTCAACCTTTCCATACAGTTACAAACGTATATGGACCAAACTTATAATTACAAAGTTGGAGCACGATTCGTAAGCTTTCCAGAATTGTAGGATTTCACATTTTACAATCCTTATACAGGAAGTTATAAGCAAAACTCCAATCAGTACAGAAACTACACACAGCCTTTGGATACTCTGGACAGTTTCACTTGTACTGCGAATTTCACCTTGTTACAGGAGGATTCTGCCCTGAGGTTGAACAGGAACCTTGTAAAGAACTTCCCATGCTTTTCAAAAATGTATTTATATGACCTCTTTGCATTCCTGGATCAAAAGATATGATGGTTCAAAGTTAACGGAATTTCTGGCAGGATTTTGACAGCACCTCCCCAGAGGTACCTAGTTTCAATCCACAATTCCTGTTAATTCTTCTCCAGTTTTGGCAAAACATTGAATTACAAAGTTGTATCATATCTCATGCGATTTCCAGGAATGTATCACAATACCCTTAGAGGTTTTTGCACCGAGAGTTATGGTTGAATTACAGAGACTCTGTTTTGGTTCTACCCATTTGTAGCAGTTTTTGGTTTCTAAGGTTTTTGACCAATTTTAATTTTGTTTCTGTCCTGGAGGTTTATAGAAAAGTTTTAGAGGACTTCTACACCTTTCCAAAAATGTATCACACACTACCATTGGTCTTTTATACAATGAGTAACACCCTGTATAAGTTTCAGCAGAGACATTGCCAAAACAGGGGGACTCTGTTTTTGGGTCTCTCTTCCCTCACATATTCTTGAGTGGGTTCCTAAATGATTTTAAGCAATTACCTTGAACTATCTTCATGCAAATTCTACTGAATCTTCAAATTTAGGATGTGAGCGAGGTCTTGATGCAATCTTCATGACAATGGCACTACTACGTTCCTCACAAACTAGAAAAAATCTTAACCGGATTACATCCGGCATATACGTTCTATTAGTGGCACTAGAATCGTTCACTTGCAAACGTGTTCTACTCATAACACGGATACGTGGTTAGTGTACCTGCAGAAAACCTCTCAATGATGATGCACACATAGGGTTGTCATTTCAGGCAGATCCATATCATAATAAATACATACGCCCCGTATCATTTCCATACGGGCCATCCTTGAGTCAAGCCACGTCTCAAGGTACATGGTCACGTTTTCACACCACACGACGGGGAACACGAGTAGAGCGCTAATGGGTCCCCATGGTTAGGAATTTTATTAACCCAACGGATACCACCTACTGCCCTGCAGGGCACGCTAATGGCAAGCGCTGCGTATGTCCTCCTAGGCTGTTTCCAGAAGAATACACTATCGTGTTACCGACTACACGATGGGGTTTCCACTTTATTCTCTAACGCACGCCAGGGATAAGCATTTCATATGAGCTCAAGAACATGAAGAGTTCAAGAGTCTCATGTTGACGTCTCACACCAAGCCGTGAGACCTATACACTGAATCACGTTCCTCGTCAGGGGAGTTAACCGAAATTGATCCGCTTTCGGTGGCCTACCTTACCTCTCACCTGGTCGGCGGTGCGTCGTTACAGAATAGCATAACAAGTATGTTAGTATGCCACCATACATCACTTATGCTACTAATAGACCTTATGTGGGCCTAGTACCGATTCCTCACTCGTAGACTCGAAGTTTTTGAAAATACGTGTCTTTTCAGGTGAGCTATTCCCAATGTGGCTTTGATACCACACCTATGGGGACCCCGCCCCGACAGTCCAGGAATCGCATTGGGTGGTGCCGTGCGATGCGGCACCCAACAGCACATCACAGAAAACACACATACACAACAATATATGTCTTTAATACATATCATTGTCATATTTTACAAATAATGTACAAGTGTACACTGCAGCACAAGATAAGAATACACTCACGAACTATAGCCTACGCTAAGCAAAATGAAGCCATCCTGCCCGCGGATGCTTCACACTAGCACCACATCAAAACCCGGCGGCGTGCAGGGTTCCAAGAGAGACTCACACCCCTCATTGATGCTGCCCCGCTTGGATCTCCCATCCTCCCTAACGTTGCCTTATGCAATGTTACCTGCAAAACAATAGATCAACAAACCGTGAGCTTATGCTCAGCAAGATTTAACCAAAGTCCTACACATGAAACTCTAAATGCTGGAAATAGAGGGCAAAATAGAGGATTTGCATAAACGATGAACTTGAGCAAATGGAGAGTCCTTACTTCAAGTTTTTTTTTCAACTTTTATAACCCTCGCACAATTTACATCGAGACTCCACAATCAAACAAGAAACTCTTCTTCTCGATGCCACTTGCCCGAGGAGAATGTAAATTTAGTGAGCTACCCTAGACCCATACATACCTTGCCCCATCAATGTCGAGACTCCACAATCAAACAAGAAACGCTTTGTCTCGACGCCACTAGGCCAAGATAGAAAGTAAGTTTAGTGAAGGTGTTGATCATCCCTCATCTCCAATATGAGAATTACTGACGAAGCATATTAACTTTCACTACGTCACCACTCAGTGTACAAGTATGCTCACTACTGCGAGCGATGGTGATTCGAATAAAAAACACCCGGCTGACACAACACATGTGGCGGACCGGAATCCGCTCTCCCAGGATCTCAGAGGGTGGTGCTGCACGATGCGACACCCGACCACACCTCATAAGAACAACATTGTATTACATAGAAAACATCTGAATTTGTACAAAGTGGTACAAGACTTCAGTTACAAACTAATTATGGAAGTTACAACAGTGGAAGCTAAGTTTATTCAACTCATGCCCATCTATCTAGCAAAAGTCGGTTGCCCAGCCCTATGGACAACCCACACTAGCTGCACTCCTCAGCTCAGCGCGGTGTATACGGCTCCCACTCAGCCGTGGTACCCGATGGAGGGTAGCCCTCGCCGGTGGACTCGTAACCCGAGGTTGTGGGGTAGCCCTCACCTGAAAAACACTCATAGCAGCAACCATGAGCACGATGGCTCAACAAGACTTAACCGACTCACCTACACATGAAATTCTACATGCAGGTTATACAAACATAGGAGGGCAAATTGCAGCAAAGGACACGCCTACCGGTTCATCCTTAATTAATTTTTTAGCCACAAGATAACAGTTCCTGAAATCTGAAATTTAGTGAGCAATATTTGGTGGCACACATGTATCAATACAATTTCATCATAACAGCAATATTTAATCATATCATTTCATATATTAACCTACGTCACGACTATGTGACCAAGTGGTACTCATCACCGTGAGGGATGGTGAATCGACTCGATAGACACCTGCAGGGATACCCGAAGAGAACATCACGTACGCCCACCCGTGGAGCTGCACAGCATGCTCACTCGATGTCATACGGGACAACCTTTCACCAAACAGCTGAAACATCGAACCGGTCGCACCCAAACAGACTGGAGGTTCCCTACACGGAGCATCTCTCTATGCCCATTAGCGGATTTTCACCTTGCCGCCCTCAACCTACACCTATAAATCGGTGTGTTATGCCTCGACGCCGGGAGGTATAGGTTACATCGGTTTATCGAGGCCCATATATCCGATATGCCTTCGGTACGTTCACACTTAATCAGCGTGGGCCGCACACGGATCGGTCCTCAATTCACACGGACAGGGCTGCGCCCAAAAGACTTCCTCTTGCTGCACCCTAGCCCAGCCTAGTCTCATTTTCTTTCTAAAATGATCTCACATCACTCAAACCAATCCCGTGTGTCCCGAATCCTAAACTCACGAGTAGATTCCAACTACTCGACTTGTACCGAATTTCTATGAACATTAAGCACAGTGTATACTACTCGAGGACTTATACACTACCCTCACTCTTGTGGAAATAATCTGGCTATGCACTTGGGTTTCATCCATCCTACACCTAATGCACATACATACCTCATACTAAGTATACATAAAGCAAGACTTTGTAAAATTGGTTAATACAAACCGAGAATTGCCTTGTTGCTGCTGGTCAGTGGTTAGTGCTTCGTCCAGAAGAAGAAAGTCCAGCACTTCCGGAGTTTCTTCGCCTTCAGCGACTACATGTAAGCAATATACTATATGTCAATTTAAAAGCAATGTGTCCAATTGACTATGTAAAGACCATAACTTTAGTTAGCCCTCCCCCTTGGCTCTGAAATTATTATGGTGGCTTGGTAGGATCCTAAAAAGATACTTGACCAAGTTTCATTTGAAACAAAGTTCTTTTGAGCTCTGTAAAAATAAAAACCCAATTGGTCATTACTAGAGCCCCTAAAGATTTCCAGAGACTTTCATGGCTCCAACCATTACTTTCTGGAAACTAGCATTTGATATGGTTCTAATGGAATTGGTTTCGTGTTATTTGAAGCATCCTAGATGAAGTTATGCCCTAAACAAGATTTGAGAAAATCTGAAAAATGTTTCTGTACATTTTTCTATTTTCTCAGGGCAGTTCATTTAATCACACCATTAGGGGGACTAAATAAACTTGGATGGGTCTGAAAATTTTCCTGTGACTCAGGATTTCCAAATGAACATCCCAGACAAATTTCAGAATTTTTCACAAAGGAATTCTCCAGATAAAATTCCCAACAGTTTAAAATTTAGGGAATTAATTCTGGAAAACTAATAAGTTGCATGAGCTGAAATTTGTTTTTCTGAAAGTACTCAAAAAGCTGAATTCAGAAAATTTTAATTCACTAAATTTCGATCTTTCTAGCAAAAGTTATAGCTAGTTGAAGTTTAAACCAAAACTGGAAAATCCCAGAAATGTTTAAACTCTGCGTGCGGGCCCCACCCCACACCTTCTTCTTCCTCGCGCGCGCCAGAGCTCAGCGGCGGCGATCTCCGGCGAGGTCGGCTGGAAGGTCTTTCCCCATCTCCTCTAGGGCCACAACTCGCTGCCTCTACCTTTTTGGACCCGAGGAACTCATCCCCGGGGTCAGCCAGGTCTCAAGGCGGCCGGAAACCCATCGGCGACGAGCCGCCGCTACGGATCAACTCCGGCGACGTCGCCTGGTCCCTACCGAGGCTCATATCGAGTAATTCTTGGCCCTACAGCTCCGTGGTGAACTGCTGAGCACGGACATGGTGCTAGCTCACCGTGAAAACGGCCGGAACTAGGTGTTCACCGGCGACCTAGGCCCTATATCGGTGGTGACTTGAAAAACTCGACAACCAGAGCCTATACTCGATGGTTTTTGGTACTTTTTGATCCTGGATGGCCATGGGAAGGTGTAGAACACGTGTATAGCCCGGCATACGTGGTGGTGAGATAATCCCCGTGAATTTTAGATTTTGGAGCGGCTCGGTCCTAATAACACCGAAACCTCCCCGGGAAATTCTCCCACGACAACGCATGAAACAACGAGCGGTTTGTACTAGCATGACAAGCATCTTAAGGCGGTGGATTCTTGTGTTGATCATCGGGCACGACGAGCCCTGTGTCGCCCGGACGTCGGTGAGCAGGGAGAGGCGAGCTCGGAGCGATTTTGCTTCGGTTGTGTGGGGCGAAGGTGAACCGCATGAGTGAAGAAACAGGGCACGGCAGGGCTACATGTTTTATTCCTTCGGTCACTGATCTTTCCCCCCCAAGCAGGAGCTGGCCTGGTGCTGAGGCGGTCGGGCGCCGGCGTCAGAAGCTGGCGCGCTGTTGTCCGAGCGCAGCCGAGTAGACTTCAGCCTCAAGCCTACTGACCAGTGGGTCACCCTCCCCTCTAATCCTCTCCTCCTTTCTTCAATTTTTGTTTTCACTGAAAATATCTCAGCTACTCACAATTGAATGAGAGACTTAGCCTCAAAGTCATGGTTTGAATTTGATTTCCTCACTTTGAAATTGGTTTGGTTAAATTTTCTGCCATTTGAATTTGAAATTCAAATTCAGTTTTGAATTAGTGCAAATTTAGCTCCCGACAAGATGAACTCCAATGAGGATGACAATTGGTGGACTAACTCAGAAAAATGTGCTGAGTTTGAATATGGAGTTAACTTTTGAATTCAAGTGATGAAAGTGGCTGCAATTTGAATTTGCATTCAAATTGGCTCCTTTTTCAGATGTCTCCAAAAGTGCCTCAAAAAGTCTTGGATTTGCATGCAACTTGGCCTGAGCCTTCCCAAGAATATTTAAGGTCTAGGGGTGAGATCAACCTCTCATCTTTATGTGTATGACTCCTATTTTTTTGAAGTTAGGACTTCCCCTCTAATCACCCTCTTGATCGTGTTTACTTGCTCTTCACAAGTGTTCATGAGCTATCCACCAAATGAGCTGTGTGTGGCGGACCGGTGTCCGCTCATCCAGGATCCCAGAGGGTGGTGCCGCACGATGCGACACCCGACAGCACACGTCATAAGAACACGTTATATTACATGGGAAAACAAACTGAATGTACAAAGTAGTACACTTCTCAGTTACAAACTAAGGTCTTTTATTAAACAGCGGAAGTTTCTTTTGTACAACTCACGCCCGCCTATCTAGCAAAAGTCGGTTGCCCAGCCCTAAGGCAACCCAAACGAGCTGCATGTCTCAGCTCAGCGCGGCGTGTACGGCTCCCACTCAGACGTGGTCCCCGACGGAGGGTAACCCTCGCCGGAGGACTCGTACTCCGAGTCCGTGGGTGGCTCCTCACCTGAAAAACACTTAAGCAGCAACCGTGAGCACGAAGGCTCAGCAAGGCTTAACGGACTCACCTAAGAATGAGACTCTACATGAGGTGTACAATGACATAGGATAGCAATGTTGCAGCAAATGGACATGCCTACAAGTTCATCCTTAATTCATCTTTTAGCAACAAGTTAACAGTTCATGAAGCTGAAATTTGGTAAGCAGTATTTGGTGGCACACATGTAGCAATACAATTATATCATAACAGCAATATTGAATCATAACATTTCATCCATTAGTCTACGTTACGACGCAGTGAACAAGCGGTACTCGTCACCGTGAGGGACGACGAATCGACTCGATCTACACCTGCAGGGAAACCAAAAGAGCACGTCACGTACACCCACCCGTGGAGCTGCACAGCACGCTCACTCGATGTCGTACGGAACAACCTTTCACCCAACAGCCCAAACGTCAAACCGGTCACACCGAAACGAGCAGGAGGTTCCTCACACGGAGCATATCTCTATGCCCGTTGGCAGATTTCCACTATGCTGCCCTCAGCCCACACCTATAAATCGGTGCGTTATGCCTCGACGCCCGGAGGTTTAGGCTACATCGGTTTATCGAGGCCCATATATCTGATATGCCTTCGGTACGTTCAATACTTGTTCAGCAGGGCCGCACACGGATCGGTCCTCAATCGACACGGGCAGGGCTGTGCACACAAGACTTCCTCTTGCTGTGCCCTAGCCCCTGCCTAGTCTCATTTTCATTACTAAAGTGATCTCACATCACTCGAACCAATCCCGTGTGTCCCAAGCCTAACTCGCGAGTAGATTCCAACTACTCGACTTGTACCGAAGTCCTATGAATCTTTAAGCATAGCCTTTCTACTCGAGGCCTTAGACCCTACCCTCACTCTTATGGAAAAATTCTGGTCATGCAAGTGGGGTTCCATCCATCCTACACCTAATGCATATTTATACTTCATACTAGACATGTGAACAAAGCAAAACTTTATAATAGAGATTAATGCAAACCGGGGCTTGCCTTGTTGCTGCTGGTCAGCAGTTAGCTCTTCTTCCAGAAGGAGGAAGTCCAGCACTTCCGGAGTCTCTTCTTCAGTGACTACACGTTTAATACAATACTACATGTTAATGAATATGCATATGAGTTTATTGTAATGCTTTTGCTATTAGTTCTAATAACCAGCCTCTAACAACTGGAACTCTGTTTAAGAATTTAAAATGGAACTGGGGTTTAGTGGTTTGGGCTTAGACCTAAGCACATGGTTAAGTGCTAAGTGGTTTCCCCCCTTTTCCATATTAATCCCCTCAAGTGGTTTAAATAGGATAGGGGTGATCCAGAGCTCCAATGGAGCTGAGAATTTTTGTGTGAGTTCCTTGTCACAAGAAAACCCTCTGGACCAATTATTAGCACATTTCCTGGAATGGTTTGCTCAGAATAATTCTCTTAGGAATTAAGCAAAGAAGAATTAATTCTGAGGTAACAACCCTGTTCATGCCCAACTTAGTGAATGACAATTTCAATTATAGCTCATAGAGTTTGCATGAATTTTCCTAGCATTTTTGGAGCTAAGATTTGCCCAGAACTGAATTTCCAAGTTTTGGAAATTCTCTGAAAATGTTTCTGTATTCAAATGAACACAGCACCTTCAAATTTTAATTGCTATGACCAAATAAACTCCAAATGGTCTGAAACCTTTACAGGGGTTCACTAATGTCCTAAAGAACATTCTGGCAAAATTTGGGGATTTTTGGATGAACCAAACTCCCTCTAAAATTCTTTTGCTGAAAAGCTTTAAAGAATTTTCCAGAATTAAATAACAGGTTTCATACAAATTGAGTTGCATATTTGGATAGATCAATGCAAGATGAATCTTACCCAATTTGAATCACTAAATTTGGAGCCTCCTAGCAAAAGTTATGGGGTTCTAAAGTTTGGGGAAATTCTGGAATTTGAATTAACCGGGGAAAAGTTCAAATTCCTGACATCGGGCCCGGCCCCCACGTGTCACCACCTCGGCTGCGCCACACGGGGCCACAGGACTGTTCTCCGCGTGGTCACAGCTGATCCGGTGCAACAGAAAATCCCCACGCTGTGCAACGAGGGACTGACGAGCGGGCCCCGCCGGCTCGTCTTCTTCCTCGCGCCCGCGCTTTTTCCCGCGCCGCCCCCTCGCCGGCACACCTCTGAAGCTCGCCGGACATGGCTTTCCGACCGCCTCTCGGCTGGAAACTTGCCGCCTGGGCCTACTTTCGTGCGCTGAACACGATGGCACCGACTGCTCCGGTCGGCGGTGGCCCTAACCTAGCCGGCGACGGTGCAGCGGCTCGGACTCCCTTCGGTTATGCCACCCGGCCAACTCAGCCCGCCAAAACCTCGGTGGAAGGGCTCTATAGCACCGGGGGATCTCAGAGAAGGTCGACAAGGCCATGCCAGGGTTCGGGAAGAGCTCTAATCTAGCCGTCACCGTGAGCCCGACCCTTCCCGCCATAACCGTGGTTGGAAAACCGGGAAATACGCCGGCTACAGCCGAAATTAAACTAGGGTTGTAAAGCAAACTCTAGCTCCTGTGAGTGCAGTTTGATAAACTCTAAGCAAGCATATGTCGGGAATTTGTGGGTTTCTTACCCGAGGGTAGTTCTGCACCGGCTGGAGATGTTTTGCGAAATTCGCCGGCAATGATCGGTCACTGGTTCTAGGCTTTGGGGTAGAGCAGCGTGGAGCCTAGGCGCGTCCAAAACCCCTCCTTCTTGGCCGTGACAAGTCCTCTGCCGAGCTGCCCACGGGAGCACCTTTGCTCGGTTCTTCCCGGCTGCCGTGAAAAACGTCGTTTGCTCAGTTTGTGGTGGCTCAACTCGACCGGAAGTGATGCGGGGAGGGCGTGGGAGGTCTGGGGGTGCTGGTTTGCTAAGTTGCCGACGTTGGTACGTGAGAGACGATCGCTCCCGAGTGAATGGATCACAGCGGCGGCTCCTCGGCGCTCTGTCGTGCGAGAGGGCGGTGGCTGGGGGTCGGCTCGTGGATGTGGCGAGCTGGGGCACGGCTGGGAGTTACTGCGCCCCCACGAGGAGCTTGCCAGCGCGCGAGGGGAGAGCAGGAGGTGGCGCCCGGTGTTTCTCGGTGTGTCATGGTGGAGCCTCGGTTCTGTTCCGAGTGCAACACTTAGCCACTAAGGCTGTTGACTTTTGTGCAATTTTAACCTCCTCAATGACATGTGGGACCCACTTGTCAGTGCTCCCCCACCCCTCAAAAGATCTCCAAAACTTGGCCAGGGATGAATTCAAATGTTTGGAGTTTTAAACTGACCTACATTTGTATGGTTGAGCACATTTCCCCCAAATTCAAATGTATATTTGAATTCTTGGCATATTTGGATCCTTTTTGGAAAAATGGGTAGCAAACCTTTTCAAAAATTATTGAAACTCTGCCTCCCCACTAATTTGGACCTGAGGAATCCAATTATGCACTTTGATCCTTGTTTTAGATGCTGCAACCATGAGTTTGAATGCAACAGTTTTGAATCACCCTCCCATGTGTCATGTGTAAAATTCCCACTTTGTGAAAGTGTAGGCTTTCCCCTCTAACCACTCTTTTGATGGAGGTTACTTGCTCTTCACACTTTTTCAAAATCTATCCACAACAAAACTGTGGTGTTGTGGGGTGATAAAAAGTTTTTGCAAGTCCCTTTTCTTGGGCTTTTACATCCCTCCCCCCTTAAAAGAATCTCGTCCCGAGGTTACAAAAGAAGAGATAGCGATGTAATAGGGATGCCATGAACTCCGGGTAATTTGAGCGAAGGAATTCCTCGCTCTCCCACGTCGCTTCTTCGGCGGTGTGGTTGCTCCAGAGTATCTTGTAGAACCACAACGTTTTGCTACGCGTGGTTCTGGCTTTCTCATCAAGGATTTCCACCTGATACTCATCATATGTCAGATCCGGTTTCAACTCGCCGATGTCTTCGGTAGTAACAACAGCGGTGTGTTTCAGACATTTTCTCAGCTGAGAGACATGGAAAATGTCATGGACACCAGCAAGAGGTGCCGGTAGCTCCAATCGATACGCTGCTGGTCCACAATTCTCGGTGATAGCATAGGGCGGTGCACGCCCTTCATCGGGGACACGCGGAGGTACACGTGTTCACCGATGTCAAAGTGCAACGGTCTACGCCTCTTATCAGCATAGCTCTTCTGCCGGGATTGAGCGGCCTTCAAATTGGCTTGAATTGTCCGAACGCGCTCTTCGGCGTCGTTCACCACATCAACCCCGAATGTGACCCTTTCCCCGGACTCACACCAATTTAATGGAGTGCGGCATTTGTGACCGTAGAGAGCTTCGTAGGGTGCCATCTTGATACTCGCCTGATAGCCGTTGTTGTACGAGAATTCCGCCAATGGTAGGTGATCATCCCAGTTCCTACCATGGTGGATGGCACATGCTCTCAACATGTCCTCCAGAACTTGATTCACCCTCTCTGTTTGGCCATCTGTCTGAGGGTGATAGGCGGAGCTCCTGATCAACTTAGTACCCAATGCAGCGTGTAGCTGCTCCCAAAAGCGAGATACAAATAATGCACCTCGATCTGAGACGATGCTCTTGGGTACCCCGTACAAACACATAATCTTTTCTATGTATAGCTCCGCATATTTGCCGGCATTGTAACGTGTATTCACCGAATGAAGTGAGCCGTCTTGGTCAACCGATCAACGATTACCCAAATGGAATCATGCTTGTTGGATGTTAGGGGTAATCCCACAATGAAATCCATGCTCACATCTTCCCATTTCCATGCCGGGATCTTCAGGGGTTGCAACAGCCCTGATTTCTTCATGTGATCAGCTTTCACTCGTTGGCACGTATCGCACTCGGATACGTACTTCGCTACCTCCCACTTCATCCGTGTCCACCAAAATTTCTGTTTCAAATCTTGGTATATCTTGTTGCTGCCCGGATGAATGGAGTATTTAGACAAATGAGCTTCCTCGAGGATTTTCTTCCTCAGTTCCATATCTCGGGGTACGACAATGCGGTCATTAAACCATAGCGTCCCCTCATCATCCTTCCGAAAACATTTGATTTCTCCATTGTCTATCCGTCTCCGGAGGTGTGCCATGCCTTTATCCGTCTTCTGAGCTGCAATGATGTCCTCCCTAATAGTAGGGATGAGGGCAAGGTTGTACAGCGACCCATAAGGAACCAAGTGTAAACTTGGCTCCTCCTCCTCCACCGGTGTGATGGTGAGGTGATGGACATGTGACTTCCGACTCAGCGTGTCGGCAACCACATTCGCCTTGCCGGGGTGGTAGTGGATCTCAATCCCATAATCTTTGATCAGTTCTAACCACCTCCTTTATCTCATGTTCAGCTCCTTCTGGGTGAAAATATATTTCAAGCTCTTGTGGTCGGTGTAGAGATGCACCAGATTCCCCAGGAGATAGTGCCTCCACATTTTTAGCGCCAACACCACGGCAGCAAGCTCAAGATCATGAGTCGGATAGTGCTGCTCATGGTTCCGAAGTTGGCGTGAGCCATATGCAACCACACGTCCTTCCTGCATCAACACGCAGCCGAGCCCGATACCAGACGCGTCACAATACACGTCGAAGGGCTTTGTTGTATCCGGCTGAGCTAAGACCGGGGCTGTGGTGAGATGCTTCACCAATGCTTGGAACGCTCCTTCACACGCCGTGTTCCAAACATATTTCGTTCCCTTCTTCAGCAATTCTGTCATCGGTTTAGCGAGCTTGGAGAAGCTTGGAATGAATCTCCGATAGTATCCTGCTAACCCGAGGAAGCTTCTGACTTCATGAACTGAAGTGGGAGCTTTCCATTTCAGCACTTGCTCTATTTTGCTTGGGTCAACTGCAATGCCTTCTGCTGACATGATATGCCCCAAGAATGGCACTTGGCTGATCCAAAACTCACATTTGCTGAACTTGGCGTAGAGCTTGTGGTCTCGCAATCGTTGAAGAACGATTCTCAAGTGTTCGGCATGTTCGGCTTCTGTCTTGGAGTAAACCAAGATATCGTCGATGAACACTACCACGAACTTGTCCAGCTCCGGCATGAACACTGAGTTCATGAGATACATGAAATGGGCTGGAGCGTTTGTGAGACCAAAAGACATGATGAGATATTCGTATAAGCTGTATCTCGTCGAGAACACCGTCTTCGGGATATCTTCCGCCCGGATCTTGATCTGATGATATCCAGAGCGAAGGTCCGTCTTTGAGAACACACTTGCACCCACAAGTTGATCAAACAATATGTCGATGCGGGGCAGTGGGTACTTATTCTTGATGGTGACGGCGTTGAGCGGCCGGTAATCCACACACAGCCTAAAGGTTTCATCCTTCTTCTTCACAAACAGCGCCGAGCATCCCCAAGGCGAGGAACTCGGCCTAATGAAACCCTTGCTCAACAGATCATTGAGTTGTTCTTTCAGTTCAGCCAGCTCATTTGGAGCCATTTTGTATGGCCTCCGTGATATGGGCGTAGTCCCGGGTGCAAGTTCAATCTTGAACTCGACATCCCGCTCAGGTGGCATGCCTGGAAGATCATCCGGGAACACGTCGGGGTACTCCCGGACTACGGGGATGTCCTCTAACTTGAGGGCTTCAGTACTGTTGATCGCTGAAACCTCTCTGACTGGATTATCTAATAGGAGGGACTGCGGACGGTGTAGTGGGGAGTTGAGGTGAACCGTCCGTGATAGGGTTTCCAGGACAGCGCCATGGTAACTTAGCCATGACATTCCCAAGATTGCATCAATCTTCTGCCCCTCAAGGATAATCATAGTGGTGGGATATATCTTCCCACCTAAGCACAGTGGTGCTTTCGGAACCATCATTGTTGCTGAAACCTTTCCTCCCGGTGAGCAGATCATATAAGAACACTCGGTTGGAAAGGCTTCCAGCTGATGCTTAACCACATATGATGCACTTATAAAATTGTGGGTTGCACCAGAATCAAACAATATCACAATGGCTTGATGGTTGAGAGTAAACGTACCCGCCAGTACATTGTCTCCCTCTGGGGCATCCTCATTGTCGAGGTTGCGGACACCTCCAGTCCGCTGACCAACCTTCTTCACCGGAGGTCGGCCTCGAGCACGGCCCTGGAACCGGGCTTGCCCGCTGCTCTGCTGCCCCTGGGGACAGTCCTTCGCGAAGTGGCCCGCCTGGCCACACGTGAAACAGGTGAAACGGGGCGGTCCCCCGCTGATCGGTGGACGGAATCCCGGGGCGCGTTGTGGCGGTGGAAACACCCGGGGTGCCGTCTGCTGCTGCTGTCTTGGTGGTGTCATCGGCGGTCGGAACGGGGGTGACTGAAAAGGACATCCCCCGAACCGTTGAGGTCGCGCCGGTGGATGCCACTGCTGCCCAGATGGTGTCCGATACACCATACGGTACTTCTGAGGCGCGCCACCACCGCTGCTAGGTGGAGCGCTGCGCTTCCTCTGCTCAGCTGCCAACTCCCGCTGAGCGTCCTCTTGCATGTTCGCGGCATTGACTAGGTCATTGAAAGTGCCGCGATTTCACTGAACGAGATGTGTCTTCATTTCGGGGTGTAACCCCCGATAGAAGTGCTCCCGCTTTTTCTCCTCAGTGGAGATATAGTCTGACGCGTACTGCACCAGATGGTTGAAGGCATGGGAGTAGTCATGGGCACTCCTCCCGCCCTGCTTCAGCTCCAAGAATTCTTGGAACTTCCTCTTCATTATTCCGGGAGGGATGTGGTAGGCGCGGAACGCCTCCCGGAATTCTTGCCATTCCACGGCATGGCCAGCCGGACGTGAGGCGACATAGTTCGCCCACCACGCACCAGCGGCACCGTGAAGCTGCTGTGCTGCGAACAGGGTCTTCTGCCGCTCCGTGCATTGGAGCAGCCCGAACTTGGACTCGATGGTCCGCAGCCAGTTGTCAGCCTCCAGTGGTTCTTCGGCTTCTGTGAACACTGGAGGGTGCATACTCATGAAATCTGAGTACGACACTTCCCGGGGCTCACGAGGCCCTCTATCTTGACGCCCCCCCCCCACCTGGGACGTATTCTGCACGATCGTGCGGAGCAGGTCGTTCTGCTCCTCACGAGCTCCCACCAGTGCCGCTATCACATCCACTAGAGTAAGCGGAGGCGGCGGTGGTGGTTGCTGCTGCGGGGTGCTGTTGTAGGCCGGTGGCTGGGAGTCATCGCCTCCCCCTTGGCTAGAGCCACCAACCTCGTGCGTGGTTCTAGTGCGAACCATCTGCAACCATACGACAATAACATCAGTCCCGCAACAGATTGCATGCAGTCCAATAAAAATAGGCGTAACGACATAATGACAATAAAAACATGCGATACATCTCGTAAGTAGATAATGTAATAACTTTGCACAAGCTACACCATTACCGGACCAAACACAAGCTAGTTTAATCCAACTTGATGAACCTCCACTTTGGAAGCTCACCATAACTAGGTTTGGTCACTACGAGATATTACTGTTGCTTTGTCATCACGTAAACCACCCATAGGGTACAACACCCTCTCTTATGAGTTCAACTGTCATTTTTCTGTCAGAATGACCAGTTTCTACCTAATCCAAGTTTTGATCTGGTTCCGGGCATTTTCATGACTCAAGTTGAATACCAGAGTTAAAGTTAACTTCAGTATCTTTCCAACGAGTACTCATTTGCCCCCAGATTAGCTTTGGTTAAAAAGTTATGCTAATTCAAAGTCAGCAGAATTTCTGGAAGAATTTTAACAGCTCCTCCCTTGAGAAGTTGCTGTTTTCAACTCTGGTTTCCACTGAATTCTGTGCTGCAATTTCAGAAACTTTGAATTGCAAAGATGTAACATGTCTTCTACCCTTTCTAAAGATGTATCCTATGAAAATCTTTGATTTTTCTACTAGGAGTTATGTTTGAAAAACAGAACAGTCCAGAGATTGTTCCACTCTGTCCTGGTTCTGGACAGTTTACATCCCTCTGGGTTTTAGGCCATCTCAAGGTGTGTTTCAGCTCTGGGAGTCTACAACAAAGTTGTAGAGTACTTAATTACCTTTCCAGAACTATATAGCACACCTCCCTGGGCTAAAAGACCTGTGAGTTATGCCCTGTTGAAGATCAGCAAACTTGCTGCCCAAAACAGAGCACTCTGTTTTTCAGTCTTTTGGAACTACACTCATCAATTATCAACTTTTCTACCCAACCAAAGTCCTAGATGTTGATACTAGTGATTTTTAATTCCTTGTTATCATTATTTTCATGCATATGCCTACAATATCTCGGTACTACGTTCCTCACAAAAGACAATCCTAACCGGATTATACCGGCATATACGTCTCAAGTGTGGCACTAAACGGTTTCTCGCACACGTTTGCTACACGGATACATACGTGGTTAGTACCTGCAGAAGACCACACAATAGTGATGCACTCAAAGTTTTTTGTTTCCATTTCAGGCAGTACCATATTTGAATTTAAATACAAACGCCCGTCTCATTTCCATACGGCCGTCCTTGAGTTAGGTCACGTCTCAAGGTACGTGATCGTGTTTCAACACCACACGACAGGGAACCCGAGTATATCATGAACGGGTCGTCACGGTTGGGAATGTTATCAGCCCAACAGATACCACCTACTGCCCGGCGGGGCACGCCGATGGCAAGCGCTGCGTATGTCCTCCTGGGCTATTTCCAGATGAACACACTCTCCCGTTACTGACCACGCGATGGGGTCTCCACTTACTCGCCTAATGCACGCTAGGGATCATTGTTTCATATGAACTCAGGAACATGAAGAGTTCAAGAGTTTCATATTGACGTCTTACACCAAGCTGTGAGACCAATCACTGAACCACATTCCTCGTCAGGGAGAGCTAATCGAAATTGAACCGCTTTCGGTGGCGTTCCTTACCATTCTTACCAGAGCGTAGGTGCGTCGTTACATAATTAAAATTCAGAAGTATAACACATAGGTTAGTCTTTGCCACTTTAAGTAACTATGCTAGTATAGTCCTTACTTGGGCAAACTACCGATTCCTCACCGCAATCCTAAGTTTTCCCATAATACAGTCCTTAAGTACTGTGCTATCCCCAATGCAGCTCTGATACCAGGCTGTGGCCGACCGGTGTCCGCTCATCCAGGATTGCAGAGGGTGGTGCCGCACGATGCGACACCCGACAGCACACGTCATAAGAACACGTTATATTACATGGGAAAACAAACTGAATGTACAAAGTAGTACACTTCTCAGTTACAAACTAAGGTCTTTTATTACACAGCGGAAGTTTCTTTTGTACAACTCATGCCCGCCTATCTAGCAAAAGTCGGTTGCCCAGCCCTAGGGCAACCCACACTATCTGCACGTCTCAGCTCAGCGCGGCGTGTACGGCTCCCACTCAGCCGTGGTCCCCGACGGAGGGTAACCCTTGCCGGTGGACTCGTACTCCGAGTCCGTGGGTGGCTCCTCACCTGAAAAACACTTAAGGAGCAACCGTGAGCACGAAGGCTCAGCAAGGCTTAACCGACTCACCTAAGCATGAGACTCTACATGAGGTGTACAATGACATAGGATAGCAATGTTGCAGCAAATGGACACGCCTACAAGTTCATCCTTAATTCATCTTTTAGCAGCAAGTTAACAGTTCATGAAGCTGAAATTTGTTAAGCAGTATTTTGTGGCACACATGTAGCAATACAATTATATCATAACAGCAATATTGAATCATAACATTTCATCCATTAGTCTACGTTACGATGCAGTGAACAAGCGGTACTCGACACCGCGAGGGACGGTGAATCGACTCGATATACACCTGCAGGGAAACCCAAAGAGTATGTCATGTACGCCCATCCGTGGAGCTGCACAGCACGCTCACTCGATGTCGTATGGGACAACCTTTCACCCAACAGCCCAAACGTCGAACCGGTCGCACCGAAACGAGAAGGAGGTTCCCCACACGGAGCATCTCTCTATGCCCGTCGGCAGATTTCCACCCTGCTGCCCTCAGCCTACACCTATAAATCGGTGCGTTATGCCTCGACGCCCGGAGGTTTAGGCTACATCGGTTTATCGGGGCCCATATATCCGATATGCCTTCGGTACGTTCAATACTTGTTCAGCAGGGCCGCACACGGATCGGTCCTCAATCAACATGGGCAGGGCTGCGCACACAAGACTTCCTCTTGCTGCGCCCTAGCCCCTGCCTAGTCTCATTTTCACTACTAAAGTGATCTCACATCACTCGAACCAATCCCGTGTGTCCCAAGCCTAACTCGCGAGTAGATTCCAACTACTCGACTTGTACCGAAGTCCTATGAATCTTTAAGCATAGCCTTTCTACTCGAGGCCTTAGACCCTACCCTCACTCTTATGGAAAAATTCTGGTCATGCATGTGGGGTTCCATCCATCCTACACCTAATGCATATTTATACTTCATACTAGACATGTGAACAAAGCAAAACTTTATAAAAAGAGATTAATGCAAACCGGGGCTTGCCTTGTTGCTGCTGGTCAGCAGTTAGCTCTTCTTCCGGAAGGAAGAAGTCCAGCACTTCCGGAGTCTCTTCTTCAGTGACTACACGTTTAATACAATACTACATGTTAATGAATATGCATATGAGTTTATTGTGATGCTTTTGCTATTAGTTCTAATAACCAGCCTCTAACAACTGGAACTCTGTTTAAGAATTTAAAATGGAACTGGGCTTTAGTGGTTTGGGCTTAGACCTAAGCACATGGTTAAGTGCTAAGTGGTTTTCCCCCTTTTCCATATTAACCCCCTCAAGTTGTTTAAACAGGATAGGGGTGATCCGGAGCTCCAATGGAGCTGAGAATTTTTGTGTGAGTTCCTTGTCACAAGAAAAACCTCTGGACCAATTATTAGCACATTTCCTTGAATGGTTTGCTCAGAATAATTCTCTTAGGAATTAAGCAAAGAAGAATTAATTCTGAGGTAACAACCCTGTCCATGCCCAACTTAGTGAACTACAATTTCAATTATAGCTCATAGAATTTGCATGAACTTTCCTAGCATTTTTGGAGCTAAGATTTGCCCAGAACTGAATTTCCAAGTTTTGGAAATTCTCTGAAAATGTTTCTGTATTCAAATGAACACAGCACCTTCAAATTTGAATTGCTCTGACCAAATCAACTCCAAATGGTCTAAAACTTTTACAGGGTTCACTAATGTCCTAAAGAACATTCTGGCAAAATTTGGGGATTTTTGGATGAACCAAACTCCCTCTAAAATTCTTTTGCTGAAAAGCTTTAAAGAATTTTCCAGAATTAAATAATAGGTTTCATACAAATTGAGTTGCATATTTGGATAGAGCTATGCAAGATGAATCCAACCCAATTTGAATCACTAAATTTGGTGCCTCCTAGCAAAAGTTATGGGGTTCTAAAGTTTGGGGAAATTCTGGAATTTGAATTAACCGGGGAAAAGTTCAAATTCCTGACATCGGGCCCGGCCCCCACGTGTCACCACCTCGGCTGCGCCACACGGGGTCACAGGACTGTTCTCCGCGTGGTCACAGCTGATCCGGTGCAACAGAAAATCCCCACGCTGTGCAACGAGGGACTGACGAGCGGGCCCGGCCGGCTCATCTTCTTCCTCGCGCCCGCTCTTTTTCCCGCGCCGCCCCCTCGCCGGCACACCTCTGATGCTCGCCGGACTTGGCTTCCTGACCGCCTCTCGGCCGGAAACTTGCCGCCTGGGCCTACTTTCGTGCGCTGAACACGATGGCACCGACTGCTCCGGTTGGCGGTGGCCTTAACCTAGCCGGCGATGGTGCAGTGGCTCGGACTCCCTTCGGTTATGCCACCCGGCCATCTCAGCCCGCCAAAACCTCGGTGGAAGGGCTCTATAGCACCGGGGGATCTCAGAGAAGGTCGACAAGGCCATGCCAGGGTTCGGGAAGAGCTCTAACCTAGCCGTCACCGTGAGCCCGACCCTTCCCGCCATAACCGCGGTTGGAAAACCGGGAAATACGCCGCCTACAGCCAAAATTAAACTAGGGTTGCGAAGCAAACTTGGGCGCCGTCAAGTCTAGCTCCTGTGAGTGCAGTTCGATAAACTCTAAGCAAGCATATGTCGGGAATTTGTGGGTTTCTTACCCGAGGGTAGTTCTGCACCGGCTGGAGATGTTTTGCGAAATTTGCGGGCGATGATGGGTCACTGGTTCTAGGCTTTGGGGTCGAGCAGCGTGG
Source organism: Neostapfia colusana (assembly GCA_030760725.1). Lineage (NCBI taxonomy): Eukaryota > Viridiplantae > Streptophyta > Magnoliopsida > Poales > Poaceae > Neostapfia > Neostapfia colusana. The sequence continues at coordinate 35,040,846 of JASWHV010000013.1, read as the reverse complement.
AGCCTAGGCGCGTCCAAAACCCCTCCTTCTTGGCCATGACAAGTCCTCTGCCGAGCTGCCCACGGGAGCATCTTTGCTCGGTTCTTCCCGGCTGCCGCGAAAAACGTCGTTTGCTCGGTTTGTGGTGGCTCAACTCGACCGGAAGTGATGTGGGGAGGGCGTGGGAGGTCTGGGGGTGCTGGTTTGCTAAGTTGCCGACGTTGGTACGTGAGAGACGATCGCTCCCTAGTGAATGGATCACAGCGGCGGCTCCTCGGCGCTCTGTCGTGCGAGAGGGCGGTGGCTGGGGGTCGGCTCGTGGATGTGGCGAGCTGGGGCACGGCTGGGAGTTACTGCGCCCCCACGAGGAGCTCGTCAGCGCGCGAGGGGAGAGCAGGAGGTGGCGCCCGGCGTTTCTCGGTGTGTCATGGTGGAGCCTCGGCTCTGTTCCGAGTGCAACACTTAGCCCCTAAGGCTGTTGACTTTTTTGCAATTTTAACCTCCTCAAGGACATGTGGGACCCACTTGTCAGTGCTCCCCCACCCCTCAAAAGATCTCCAAAACTTGGCCAGGGATGAATTCAAATGTTTGGAGTTTTAAACTGACCTACATTTGTATGGTTGAGCACATTTCCCCCAAATTCAAATGTATATTTGAATTCTTGGCATATTTGGATCCTTTTTGGAAAAATGGGTAGCAAACCTTTTCAAAAATTATTGAAACTCTGCCTCCCCACTAATTTGGACCTGAGGAATCCAATTATGCACTTTGATCCTTGTTTTAGATGCTGTAACCATGAGTTTGAATGCAACAGTTTTGAATCACCGTCCCATGTGTCATGTGTAAAATTCCCACTTTGTGAAAGTGTAAGCTTTCCCCTCTAACCACTCTTTTGATGGAGGTTACTTGCTCTTCACACTTTTTCATAATCTATCCACAACAAAACTGTGGTGTTGTGGGGTGATAAAAAGTTTTTGCAAGTCCATTTTCTTGGGCTTTTACATCCTGATTATGTGATATTCTGACTCCCGGCTTAATAGGATTGATAGAGTACTCATACCACCAAGGTATACCTTCTTTTCCGGAAGCCCACCTGCAAAGAACTCCAGGGTTAAGCGTGCTTGGCCCAGAGGAATTCGGGGATAGGTGACCGACCGGGAAGTTTTCCCGGGTGCGCACGAGTAAAGACAAAGTGCGCAGAAAAGACGAGTGGTGGTATGTGGGGCCAGTCTATGATCCTAGAGAGCTGTTACAGATGGTATCAGAGCCGACGCTCGCAGTTTCACGGGTGCGTACGGGTCAGTGAGAAGGATACGGTAGCGTACGGGTCAGGGATGTGGGTACGTATGCATGACGCGTGGGTCCTCTGTGTGGGACACGGTATGGTACGTATGCTGCTAACCGGACGTACGGTATGCGTATGCCAGCACTGAATGTACGGACGTGGCTAAGAGGGGCGTTCCTGTATTGGCGTTTACCGACGAGGACGTCGGTCTTCTAAGGGGGGTGGATTGTGTGATATCCTGACTCCCGTCTTAATAGGATTGATAGAGTACTCATACCACCAAGGTATACCTTCTTTTCCGGAAGCCCACGTGCAAAGAACTCCGGGGTTAAGCGTGCTTGGCCCAGAGGAATTTGGGGATGGGTGACCGACCGGGAAGTTTTCCCTGGTGCGCACGAGTGAGGACAAAGTGCGCATAAAAGACGAGTGGTGGTATGTGGGGCCAGTCTATGATCCTAGAGAGCTGTTACACTGTGGTGTTGTGAGGTGATGAAATGAACACTTTTGCAAGTCCATCCTTGAGCTTTTACATCCCCCCCTAAAAGAATCTCATCCCGAGATTATAAAAGAAGCGACGACGATGTAAGAGGAGATTACCCATGGTGAGACGCCATGAAATCCGGGTAATTTGAGCGAAGAAATTCCTCGCTCTCCCACGTCGCTTCTTCAACGGTGTGGTTGCTTCACAGTATCTTGTAGAACCACAACGTTCGGCTACGTGTGGTCCGATCCTTCTCATCAATAATTGCCACCGGATATTCAGCATACGTCAAATCCGGTTGCAGCTCGCCAATGTCTTTGGTGGGAACAGCAGCCGTTTACTTCAGATATTTCCGTAGTTGTGAAACATGGAAAACGTCATGAACACCAGCGAGAGATGCCATAGCTCCAATCTATACGCCACTGGTCCACACTTCTCGGTGATAGCATAGGGTCCAATAAATCGGGGAGCGAACTTCCCCTTCACGCCGAATCGGTGTACGCCCTTCATCGGAGATACACGGAGGTACACGTGTTCCCCGAAATCAAAGTGTAGCGGCCTACGCCTCTTATCAGCTTAACTTTTCTACCGGGATTGAGCGGACTTCAAGTTGGCTTGGATAATCCAAACACGCTCTTCGGTGTCGTTCACCACATCAACCCCAAATGTGACCCTTTCACCGGACTCGCACCAGTTCAATGGGGTGCGGCATTAGCGACCGTAGAGAGCCTCATATGGTGCCATCTTGATACTCGCTTGATAGCCATTGTTGTACGAGAATTCCGCCAACGGTAGATGATCATCCCAGTTTCTACCATGGTGGATGGTGTGGGGACCACCCCGTGGTTCACCCACTCCAGGATCGCAGAGGGTGGTGTCGTGTGATGCGGCACCCAACAGCACACATGAAAAAATTAAAGAACAACATACAAACTTTTATTTGATATAAAACAGCGAAAGTCTTTTTACGAAACTTAATTCTATAGCGGAAGACTTATTAAAAGCTAAACTCTTAGTCTAGCTATGCAAAAGTGCAGCCGTCCACCCGGGGACGCTACACACTAGCAGCACTCCAACAAAGATCACGGTGGCGTGCAGGGCTCCATCTCAGCCGTGTACCCTGACGGGGGCATCGCCTCATCCTCAGAACCCTCCTCATAGCTCTCACCTGCATACAGCTCAAATATTGCAACCGTTAGCACGAGGGCTCAGCAAGGCTTAACCAACAACCCTAGGCATGGAACTCTACATGCAAGGATATGTAATATAGGAAACAAGACTTTGCAATAAAGACACACCTACGTGTTGATCCTTACTTTCAGTTTTATAGCAACAGTTTAATGAGCCTTAGGCAGCCCTCACATCGGAAGTCCACAATCAAACAAGAAACGCTTTCCTACGATGTGGTGGTGACCAAAGTGGAAGATAAACTTAATTAGCTCTACATCTACAGCAAACATGGTTTCAAAACATTAATAATTCATCACAGCATATTATCATTCATCTGGCTTATTGTTCTTCTTACTACGTCACAGAACAGTGATCAAGCGGAACTCAAATAACCGCGAGGGACGGTGATTGCAATCAGGAGACACCCGGACAACACGTTGCATACACCCACTTTCAGAAGCGTGGTTCCAAACCCCTTCCTACTCTGTTGTATGCAACAACCTTTCAAAGGCAACTCAAATACCGAACCGGTCCATTCGTAACGGGCAGGAGATCCCCGTGTGGAGCGTGACTGTGCCCACCGGCAGATTTACACCTTGCTACCCTCAACCCACTCCTATTTATGGTTGGGTTAGCCTCGGTACCCAGGTTAACCAATTACATCGGTTTCCTGCTTATGTCAGTATGCCATCCGGTACTGTTCGATACTTGTTCATCAGGCCCGCACACGACTCGGTCCTCAATTGACACCAACAGGGCTACGCATGTGAGACCTCCGCTCACTGCTTCCTATCCCCCCTGCTGGGTCTCATTTTCTCCACTCTTAAGCCATTTACTATTTTGACCAAACCGTGTGAAAAAACCTTACCTTGCGAGTAGATTCCAACTACTCGACTTCTACCGAGATCCTAAGCATATTAGCAGGGCCTTGTCTACTCTTCGGGTCTGTAAGCTACCCAACCCTTCATAGGATTTAAAAGGTTATGCAAGTGGGGTTTCAATCACCCTAACTCTAATGCAAGCATTCACCCTAGACCTAAATGATACAAATAAAGAATTTGCAAAAGTACTTAAATGGAAACCGGGGCTTGCCTGGTTGCGAGTTAGATGGGAAGTCAACTTCAGGTGGCAGGACGTCCAAGGGCTCCGGTGCGTCCTCAACTTCGGTCACTATTATGAAATGTAACAAAATATATGTATAAGTATTAAAGACTTATAAGAACTAAACTTCTATTCATAGCTACTGCTATTTAGGATCCTTAATTGGCTTTGGGACTTTTACAGTGAAGACTAGACCCTCTAAGGATGATCTGAGCAAAATTTGGAGAAATGTCATTGCACAATGTAGTCTCTAAAATTCCTACAAGTACAAGGCTTCTCTGAATTTTGAGCCAAAATCAGGAGTTTTTACATAGCTAAAAGTGGAAGGTCTGATTAGGGTAAGTCTCCATGGTTCTAACAAAATTTATTTCACCATTTTTGGATCTACCAACAGAAAGATACGAATTTTTGAAGTTGGATAGGAGTTCTGAAAAGTTTCTGTTTGAATTTGAATTTCTAAATAAAGGCTGAACTTTGGAAGGCAATTTGGCCTAGCAAATGAACTCCAATGAAGTCCAAATTTTTACTGGAAATCAGTAACTATGAAAAGGATTAGCTGCCCAAATTTGGGAATGTTTCAAAAAGAATTGCTCCTGTAATAAATCTCTAAAGGATTTATGAAACACAATTCTACAGAAATAGCTGTGCAATTTCATAGCAAGCAATTTGTTCCTCTGTGAAGTACTCCTCATGAGGATTCCAACAAAATTGGTCTCACCATTTTTTGGAGTTCTACACAAAGTTATGGGCTTGTAAAGATCAGCTAATTTCTGGAACTATTTGTCTAACAGAAACTTCAAATAATTGTGAGTGGGCCCACTGTTTTAAACCGGCCCAGTGAAATTGCGGCAACACCGGGGGCTATGGAGTTAACCCTCACAGCCACAGCCGATCCCGAGCCGCACCCCGATCCCATCCCTAAACCGTGCCACTGACAGGTGGGACAGGCCCCCACCGCCGTCTTCCTCGCGCCCGGGCGGCCCCCTCGCCGGAGCAACGGCGGTACCTCGCCGGAACGGTTGCCCAGTACCCAAGACGGGCCAAATATCGTCGCTTGTGCCCAAAACCCGACGAGGAACACGCTGGTGAGCTCGTGGCGGCGCTAAATGGCCGGGAATACCTCCCCGACGGCGGCAGCGGCAAACCCCACCCCGGCGCCATCGTTCTCGCATTGGAGACGAGTATCCCTGTTGAGGAGATCACCACAAGCACCAGGGTGATGTGAGGAACACGTTTTTGCATCCAAAGATGGGTAAAAACTCGTGCAAAGTGTAGCTCGACGGTGCAGCTAGGGTTGTGCGTCGGCGGCCGGAAAAACTCAGCCTACAGCTTCATTTCTCTACGGTTTCCGATGGTTTTTCATCGAGGAGCTGCGCTAGGTCATGTAGAAGCATCGGGCCAAAGCAATTATACTGTGATTTCACCTTGGAGACGAATTCCAGGGTAGACGGTCGGCCATTCTTTCGGTAGCTCGGAGCAAACGGTCTGCAATCGCAGCTGGATAGGAACTGCAGATGCCCCTAGCTTGGACAGTGGCACCCCGCACCGCCGGCGACCTTGATCAAACGAAGAAACCCCGGGCTAACGCTGCGAGAGCAGAGGAAACGGCGAGTTCGCGTTTGGCAGCGAAAACAGAGAAGGCGTGCGCGTTCTCTTTACTGAGGGAGGGGATACGCATGAGCAGCCGTGTCTCTTGCCTTAGCTGCGACTGCACCAGCGAATCGGTGACTTTGGCGCCAAGCCAAGGCGTCGCCGTGGCACTCGGCATCGCCGTGGCGGCTACGGAGGAAACCAGGAAAACCGACTTCGGCTCGGTGGACACTGACCAGCTGACCCCACATGTCATTCTCTTTTTCCCCTCTTAATAATTCTGATCTTCTATTTCTGCCACCAACTTTTGTCCAAAAATTCTAGATATTTGCAGGGAAGACAAATTAAATATGTAGAGTTTGAATTTTGACTTCAATGCTGCATTTGATCAAGTTTGGTTCAAGTTCCAAATTCAAATTTGAATTCTAAGGGTTTTTGGTGTCACCCTAAATTTAGATAGCAAACCCACTCCAAAGTTTCTGATTTTTGGCATGGCTGCTAATTCAAATGTGAAGAACACATTTGTGGAACCCAATTTGCAAATTGAGGAAATTGGAATTTGAAACTGAATTTGAAATTCAGATTACAGGGCTTCTCCTTTTAATCCCAAACAAATATTGAAACTCCTCCAAATGAGCTGAAATTTAAAAGGTTGAATATTTGAAATATGAAGACCCAAGTTGACACGACCCCACGGTCTTGTCGAGCCAGGATCACGCTGAGGGGTGCTGCATTGTACAGCACCGGATAACACACATCAAAGGTACAAAGCGGAAGCAAAGTTTATATTACATAGAGTGGTTTATGAACATGTTTACATCAAAATAGGTCCAGTCTACACTCACGGGCGTAGACTACGCATCAAGTTCATGTTCAGCTCGTGAACGTGTCCTTGCTAGCACACACGCACACTAACACGGCGGCATGCACGACTCTCACTCGACGGGGTTCCCCTCCTGGGGTTCCGTCTCCTCTTCAGGAGTCCCTTCCTCATAAAACCCTGCAAAAGCTTCAAACACAAGCAGTGAGCACGAAGGCTCTGCAAGACTGACCCGTCTCTCCTAACCATGGAACTTCTACATGAGGGATTGATAGGTACATGAGGTAAAAATCATTTGCAAAGGACTCGCCTAATTAGTGGAACCTTACTTTCAAGTTTTAGCAGCAGGTTGTGGAGAACCTTACGCTAAGGCACATGAGAGAGCCACAATCAAACAAGAAACGCATTTCCCTCATGTACTTTGCCCAAAGTTGAAAGGAACTTTAATTAGCTCTAAACTACAGCAAATCATTAACAATCCAGTGCATCTTTCAATCAGCAACATTTTAACATGTAACTAGCATGCTCTTTCTACGTCACGGTACAGTGAACAAGTGATACTCACTGACCGTGAGTGACGGCGATTATAATCGATTTACACCTGCAGGGTTACCCGAACAACCCGTCACGTACGCCCGTTCTCGATGTTGCCTACAACAACCATCACGGACGCCGTATGCAACCACCTTTCGCCCGTTAGCCAAATATTGAACCGGTCCCATCGTCCCGAGCAAGAGGTCTCTGCACGCGCATCTCAGTGCCGCCAGCCGATTTACACCTCAAGCACTCAACCTACCCTCTGAACGACGGGCAATGCCTCAATACCCAGCTACCCGAGTTACATCAGTTTCCCGGTTCCCATATAGCCGGTAGGTCTTCGGTACTGTTCTAGCTTGTTCAACAGGCCCGCACACGGCTCGGTCCTCAATCGACACAAGCGGATCTATAGCACAGAGGCCCCAAAGTCCTGCTGCCATTACTCTCCGCTCGGTCTCATCTTTCTTGCCATGTGTATCATGTGCTATCTCTACCCGAGTCGAGTGCCTCTAGACTATGCTCGCGAGTAGTTCCAACTACTCGACTTGTACCAGATCCTACACTGTCTTAGCATTGCAGTAAATAACGGGGTTTGCAATCCTAAACCCAACCCATGGTTTTTCTTGGCTATGCAGTTGGGTTTCCAAACAAGACTCTAATGCAAGGAATTATAATACTCAAGAAAGTGCTCAAAACAATAAAAATTTGAGAAAAATAATGCAAACCGGAGCTTGCCTTGCTGCTCTTGGTCGTAGGCTAGCTGCTCCTCCGGAGTAACAAAGTCTAGGACTCCGGGTTCCTCCTCGACCTTAGCAACTACATGATATAAGAAGCACATGTATTAAATTAATGCATTTGAATTGACTTTTAAACTTGTGAAGTCTATAACTCTTACTAAACATACCCAATGACTGTGAAACTTTTACAGTGGCTTGGTTACAACCTAAACAGAGATTTGGTCAAGTTTTAGTTGCAGCAAAGCTCATTTGAGCCCTCCACAATTAATTATGTACTTGACCTTAATTGAAGGCTTTTAGGGTGTTCTAAGGATTTTCATGAAACAGACTATGACTTTCTGAAAATTAGATTTTTAGAAGGTTCTAATGGAGTTGGTCTCACTTAATTTCAAGGTTTCAGCTAAAGATATGAGCTAAACAATTTCAGGGAAAATTCTGAAAATGTTTCTGAACATTTTCTATTTTCCCTGGAACAGTTTCACTAATCACACCATTAGGTGGATTAAATGAGCTCAAATGGACCTGAAAGTTTTATGGTAGTTCCGGGATATTTTGATGAATATCCCAGCAGAATTTCAGAATTTTCCTCCAAATGATTCTCCAGTAAAAATTCCAAACAGTTTAAATTTGAGGAATTAATTCTGGAGAATTAAGGATTCTCATGAAGTGAAACTTGATTTGCTGGAAAGTGCTCAGAGAGCTGCATCCAACAAAATTTGGTTCACTCGATTTGGAGCTTCCTAGCCAAAGTTATGGGGATTTGAAGTTTGAATGAAATCTGAAAATCGGGGAAAAGTTTAAACTCGCGGGTGGGCCACGGGGACACGCGTCGCACCCTGAGGCGTCGGCACACCGTGGTCTGCGGGGTTCCTGCGCTCCAGCACAATGGATCCCAGCCACACCCGATCCCGATTTAAATTTTTAAGCCGCTGACGCGTGGGCCAGCCGGATTCGTCTTCCTCCCGACGCGCCCTCGCGCCCGCGCCGCCTCCCCTCGCCGGAGCCGACTCTGAGCTCGCCGGCTTGCCGCTGCCGGCCATCACCTGGTCTGAAACTCGCCGCCAGGGGGTTGTCGACGTCGAGGAGCACGTCTGTGGGGTCAGTTCGAGCTGGCGGTGACCGGAAATAGCCCGGCGACGTGCGGCTGCCTCGGTTGAGGTTCGGCGCCGTCGGCCGTGGGTTCTAACCCGCCAAAACCTCGAACAATCGGTTCTACAGCATCAGTACACCTAAACCGTCGCCGTTCTTCAGCTCAGTCACGGCGGTCGTTGTTGATCACGGAAGCTCGACAAGGTGTCAAAAGGGTTCAAAGATGGCGGCAAGTCGGTCAGCACCGTGTAACCGATCGTGCCCGCCATGAACGCCCTCAATCGAGCTCAAAATTCGTCACTCCTAATCGGTTTCATACCACGGATGCAGAAAGGAAACTGATCGCCGGCTAGTCCAGCGCCTATGTGCAAGATTTGATAACTAAAGAAGGATCATAGAGCGAGAATTTGAAGAATCCGTACCGGAAGCTCAGTTTAAGGCCGCCGGAGCAAAGTCTCGGAATTCGCCGGCGAGAGTGCACGGCGTGGCTTGAGCTTCAGGTGGAAGCAGCGTGGAGTCCGTGCGCTCCTTTTGCCGCCCTTGATCGGCTGTTAAAGTGGCTGTGGTGTGCTGCCCACGTGAGACCGATCGCCGTTCTTCAGCTCAGTCACGGCGGTCATTGTTGATCACGGAAACAGAAGCCAAAACCCGGTGGTTTAGGCGTCGGGGAAGTAGGGTGTGACCTCAGGGTACTTCCTAGCAGCTCGGCGAAGGAGGAGGCGTGATGTTTTCGCGGTTTCCCGATCGAGCAGAGAGGCGGAAGGCCGGGGCTCGGTGTTCACTGGAGAGGAGGAAGCGAGCGATGCTTGCCTTGGTGGAGCGCCTTAAGGGGACCCTGGAACCACCCTTGGGCTCGTGTGTGGGCACGGGAAGCAGCTGGTGGCGCTGCTCCTCCTCGGTGGCGATCGCAGCTGCTGGTGGCTGTGACTTTGGGTGCAAGTCTCTCCTCTTCTCTCTATGACATGTGGGTCCCACACTCAAGTTTAACCTCTGAAATTAACTCCTCATCACTGTTGTAAACAGTAAGCCCCAAAATGCCCATGGTGATTCAAATTATTCACCCATGAGCCATTTTAATTGATTAGAATTCAAATTGGGTTTGGTTTGAATGAATTTCAGCACAAGTTCAGTTTGGAATTCAAATAAAGTTTGAATTTGTCCCACTTAGCTCATGTCAAGATCAACTCCAAATGGAGTGAAAATTGGTGAGTGAGCTCACAAAAATGTGCTGAGTAATAATATGCCTCCCACTTTTGAATTCATGGGATTAAAACAGTTTCAATTTGAATTTGAGTTCAAACTGCCCTCTTTCTAGCTATACCCAAAATGACCTCAAAAAGGTTTTGAATTTGGGTGAAACTTGGCATGGACATCCCTAGCACTGAGTAGGGGTTTTCATATGTCCAGCCCCTGTATATCACATGTGGGAAATACCACTTTTGCAATATGTGAGTTTGTTCCCTAATGAGCATGTTGATGGTGGTTACGTGCTCTTCAAATGTGTTCACCAACTTTCCTCAAATGAGGTGTGTGTGTGTGTATGGTGATGAACACTTTAAACATGTGTCAAAAACTGAGGCCCTTACATTCCCCCCCCTTAAAAGAATCTCGTCCCGAGATTATAAGGTGAAAATGAGAGAGAGGACGGTGGAAAATTACCGGATATGCGACGTGAAAAAGTCGGGGTAGTTAGCACGAAGAAATCCTTCGCTCTCCCATGTCGCTTCGTCTACGGAGTGATTACTCCATAGAACTTTGTAGAATCACAACGTGCGGTTGCGTGTGGTTCGGGCCTTCTCATCAATAATCTGAACCGGTTCCTCCCGATAGGTGAGATCCGGTTGCAGTTCTTCAATGTCCTCCAGCTGAATGGTAGTTGATAGCTTAAGACACTTCCTCAGCTGGGAAATGTGAAAGACGTCGTGCACACCGGAAAGTGCTTCGGGTAATTTTAGCCGGTATGCCACTGATCCACATCTTTCGGTAATCTGGAATGGACCGATGAATCGGGGTGCCAACTTTCCTCTCACCCCAAATCTGTTTACGCCCTTCATTGGAGATACACGTAGATATACGTGATCCCCGACTTCGAATTGTAATGGGCGTCTTCTCCGGTCCACATACTGTTTCTGACGGAATTGGGCGGCATTTAGGTTCGCTTGAATCAGTCGAACCTTTTCTTCCGCGTTGTTGACAAGGTCAATCCCGAAGGTAACCCTTTCGCCAGACTCACACCAGTTCATTGGTGTGCGGCATTTCCGCCCGTATAGCGCCTCATAAGGCGCCATCTTTATGCTGGCTTGGTACCCATTGTTGTACGAGAACTCGGCTAACGGCAAGTGATCATCCCAATTCTTGCCGTGGTTGATAGCGCAAGCTCGTAGCATGTCTTCTAAGATTTGGTTTACCCGCTCGGTTTGTCCGTCCGTTTGCGTGTGGTACGTTGAACTACGGATCAGCTTCGTCCCCAAGGCAGCGTGCAGCTGCTCCCAAAAACGGGACACAAATAAAGTGCCCTGATCCGATATGATAGTACGGGTACGCCATACAAGCATAGGATCCGTGAGATGTACAGTTCAGCGTACTTCTTGGCGTTGTAGTTGGTGTTGACCGGGATGAAATGGGCAACTTTGATGAGCCTATTGATGATCGCCCACACAGAATCATGCTTCTGAAAAGTGGTGGGTAAACCGGTGATGAAGTCCATGCTCACGTCTTCGCATTTCCAGGCAGGAATGCCCAGTGGTTGTAGCAGTCCCGGTTTCCGCATATGGTCTGCTTTCACCCTTCGACATGTATCGCACTCGGACACATACTTTGTGATTTCCCACTTCATCCGTGTCCACCAAAACTTGCTCCTGAGTTATTGATACATTTTGTTGCTGCTGGGGTGAATAGAAAACTTTGACAAGTGAGCCTCATCAAAGATTTTCTTCCGTAATTCCGGGTTACGGGGTACGACGATACGGTCCTTGAACCATAGGACGCCGTCTCCGTACTTCCGAAAACATTTCAGCTCCCCACTGTCTACACGTCTCCGCAAATGCGACATGCCCTTGTCATGTTTCTGAGCTGCCGCTATCTCTTCATGGATGGTGGGGATCAAAGCTAGGTTGTAGAGAGCTCCGTGTGGAATCACATGCAATGGTGGTTCGCTCTCTTCCAACGGTGTGATGGTCAGATTGTTGACGTGTGACTTGCGGCTCAGCGCATCCGCCACTACGTTTGCTTTGCCCGGATGATAATGGATCTCTATTTCGTAATTCTTTATCAATTCTAACCATCTTCGCTGCCTCATGTTAAGCTCCTTCTGAGTGAATATGTACTTGAGGCTTTTGTGGTCGGTATATAGATGTACGAGGTTACCGAGTAGGTAGTGCCTCCACATCTTGAGTGCAAGTACCACGGCAGCGAGCTCCAAGTCGTGGGTTGTATAATTCTGCTCATGGTTTCTAAGCTGTCGTGATCCATACGCGACCACTCTTCGGTCTTGCATCTGCACACATCCGAGCCCAATGCCGGATGCATCGCAGTACACATCGAACGGTTTTGTTGTGTATGGCTGCGCCAAAACCGGTGCTGATGTTAGGTGCTTGACTAAAGCCTTGAATGCTGCTTCACATGCTGGACTCCAAACATATTTGGTAGCCTTCTTTAGCAGCCCCGTCATAGGCTTGGCAATTCTCGAGAAGTTCGGAATGAACCTCCGATAATATCCCGCGAGTCCGAGGAAACTCCGTACCTTGTGAACAGTTCTCGGGGATTTCCAATTCAGCACTTGAGTGATCTTGCTCGGGTCTACTGCGATACCCTCCGCTGAGATGATATGACCGAGAAAAGGCACTTGCGATATCCGAAACTCGCATTTGCTGAATTTCGTGTATAACTTGTGATCCCGCAGCCGTTGCAAGACTATACGCAGATGCTTCTTGTGATCTTCCTCCGACTTGGAATATACCAGTATGTCGTCGATGAAGACCACGACAAACTTGTCCAGCTCTGGCATGAATACCGAGGTCATTAGATACATGAAGTGAGCTGGAGCGTTGGTGAGGCCGAAGGACATGACCAGGTACTCATAAAGTCCGTTCCTCGTCAGGAAAGCCGTCTTCGGAATGTCCTCAGCCCTTATCTTAATCTGATGGTACCCGGATCTTAAGTCCATCTTGGAAAAGATCATTGCTTCGACCAACTGATCAAACAACATGTCGATCCGTGGCAATGGGTACTTGTTCTTGATGATTACGGCATTTAATGGACGATAGTCCACGCAAAGCCGCAACGTCTCATCCTTCTTCTTTACAAATAATGCCGAACAGCCCCATGGCGAGGAGCTCGGCCTAATAAAACCCTTCTCCAGGAGGTCCGTGAGCTGAGTCTTCAGTTCAGCCAACTCCTTGGGCGCCATCTTGTACGGCCTTCGGGATATTGGCATGGTTCCCGGTGCAAGTTCAATCTTGAACTCCACCTCTCTATCGGGCGGCATCCCCAGTAAATCATCCGGGAATACGTCAGGGAACTCTCGGACCACTGGAATGCCTTCCAATCTTATGGTTGTCGACTGATAGATACTTGGAAGTTTTATTTCTGGACTGTCCAGAAATAAGGAGTGAGCTCCATGCACTTCTGAGTTCAAGTGCACGACTCGAAGGACGGTGTCTAGAACAGCGCCGTGGCGGGTTAACCACGACATCCCTAGGATGACATCGACCTTCTGTCCCTCTAAGATTATGATAGACGTAGGGTACACTCTACCCGCTAAGCATAATGGTGCTTTGGTAACCATTACGCTTGCTGAAATCCTCCCACCAGGTGAACAAATCAAATATGGACTATCGGTGGGTAGTATTTGCAAGCTGTGTTTAGCAACGAAAGCTTGGCTAATAAAATTATGCGTGGCGCCTGAATCAAACAATACTATGGCGGGATGCTGGTGGAGTTGGAACATACCCGCAAGGATTGGCTCACCCTCCGGCACGTCCTCTATGGCAAGCTGGTGGACAGTGCCGGGCCTAGGGTTTGCCCGCCGCGCATTAGTAGGGTTCTGGGGTTGATTCCTCCCCAGAAATGGTGGTGCAACTCCGCCGCCTTGCCTCTCTGGACAACTGCTGGCGAAGTGTCCTGGACGACCACACTTGTAACATGTGGCCGCTGCTGGTGTAGTGCTCGGGGGACGAAAGCCCGGCATGCGTTGCTGAGGTGCATACGCACGCGGCATCGTCCGCTGCTGCTGTTGTTGTTGTGGAGGTGGTACTGGCAGTACCGGCCTGAATGCCGGTGAAGAGTACGGCCGACTGCGGAACGGCATCGGCCTTTGTGGTGACTGCCAGCGTGGACCTGATGGTGGGCAATTCACCATCCAAGACTTCTGAGAAGGACCGCCTCCTTCTCCGCTGCTTTGCGGTGCGCTTCGCTTTCTCTCCGCCGCAGCCAACTCCTTGCCGGAGTCCTCCTGAAAAATCGCAGCATCAATGATGTCGTTGAGACTGCCGCGATTGAACATCGCCAATTTGTCCTTCAGGAGCGGGTTAAGACCCTGGTAAAAGTGGTCCTGCCGCTTCTCGTCGGTATCTGCGTGATACGACGCATAGAGCGCGAGATCGTTGAATGCCCTGGAGTATTCCAGCACGTTCCGACCCTTGTTGCAGGTGTAAGAATTCCTGTGTCTTCCTCTTCATCAAACCTGGCGGTATGTGATAGGCCCTGAAGGCTGTCCGGAACTCTGTCCAGGTCATAACTCGGTCGGTGGGCTGTGAAGCACAAAAGTTTGCCCACCACGCGCTCGTGGATCCTTGGAGCTGCTGGACCGCGAACTGAGTCTTGCGCTGCTCACTTATCTGGAGCAGCCCGAACTTCATCTCTATTGCGTGGAGCCAGTTGTCCGTGTAAAGAGGTTCATCCTCCCTTGAGAATATACCGGGGGATGAGTCGCCAGGAAGTCGGAGTAGGAGCTCTGTTGACGCTCCTCACGGTCTTGACGTCTCTCTGGGCGATACGTATTAGCGATGAGAGTTTGCAGCAACTCCGTGTGCTGCTGATGTGAACCCGCCATTGCCGCGACGATGTCGGCCAATGTAACCGTTGGCAGTGGCGGTGGCGGTGTTTGCTGTTGCTGTTGCTGCTGCTGTCCCGAGGAGTCCTCGGGAGGCTGTTGGGAGGTCTCTCCCCCTTGTCTAGTACCCCCCAACGTCCGGGTTGGCACGAGTTCGGGTCATTCTGAAATTCAAACAGCAGCGATTAGCACAAGTCGTACTTAAAATTCCATATGCAACAGTAGGTATTGAAGTGACACATGAATAATTTGCACAACATCCACATATATTGATAAAGCATAAACTTTATACAAGATACATTATTCTCGGGTCTCCGAGAAGTCGTGCTCATGTCGTCACTACCTATACATATACTACTGCCTACACGACATGTCACCAATTACAAAAGTTGGGTTACACTACCCTAGCTGCCATACTTAGCAACTGTAACCCCCTACTCGGAGTAGAACTCGACCTCCTGCGGGTCGTCCTCCTCCGGTACCTCTGCTGGTGGCTCCGGATCTACCACCTCTTCTGCCATCTCGGGTTCTCCCATTGCTGGAAGGCCCAAGACCACCGATATGCCCAATACCGGAGGTACGAGGTCCTGCAAAGCATTCACCTCGTCCAAGGCCTGGTTGTAGTCCTCTTCCCATCCTTGCCCTTCCTCAATAGCGTCGTCCCGCTCTTGAGTAAGGTCCTTGTTTTGCTGGGTTAGATTCTGTACCAGTTCTTGTAACGCCGCGATGTCGACACAGCTTTTCCTCTTCGCCTTCTTCAGACGATGCAACTGATTATGTTGTTCATTCAGTCGCTTGATCGTCGGAAGGAGCATATTGCGGAGTGCGCTGTGAGCACTCTCGAAATGGTCTCCACGGCTTGTGCTCTCTTTGAGCTTTGCGGCGAGATGCTCCGTATGAACAGCTTGGCTGTCCATCACGGCCCTTCCCGCCCTCAGTTGGAGGCTAAGGTTTGCCTCCGCGGGGTTGTACCTTGGGCAACCCGGATCGGCTGCCTCCCGGTATCTCCCTTCCCACGCATTCTGAGCCCGTCCCTCCACTGGAACGAGTGCGTATGGAGTGCCCTCCATAGCCTGCACGTGTAGTTGGCAGAAACGTGACATGGTGTCACGGGCTGCCACTTGCCACATTCCCTCGGGTTGCCTACCTCTCACCGTGAGGGTGAACGGCGCCCACCCGGGTGGCATAGGTCCTGCAGGGACTTAGACATGGATTGTCCACATCTTGTTCCCTTCCCCACCTTCTTCCTTGGCGAAGTACTGTGGCATCTGGTTGTACCCGAAATATTGAAGCATCTGCCTCAATGCTTCCGGATAGCCGCTGCGGTGAGAACAGTGAGATTCTACCCAGCCGTTCTCGAACTGCTTATCTGCTGTCATCTGTAAAAATATATTTGAGAAATTTCAAATATTTATTTGAACAGTAAACTATTGAGTTATAACACCAAACATGTCATTGAACTCATAAAACTTGGAAACATAGTTCGAATTTAAACAAATTTGACTACTGATCTGCTGTCCAACCTGACAGCCGTGACCAGTTTCCATTTCAACCTGATTTAGGCCATGCTAAAAGCAAAACTAATTCTGGAGCTCGACATCAAAGTTAAAGCTAACTTCAATAGATTTCCATAAAGTATTTGATTGGCCTAAGATCTGTCCTGGTTCAAAAGTTATGAGATGTCAAAGTTACCAGAATTTCTGGAGAAAATTGGACAGCACCTCCCTGCTTTAGGTACTGATTTGATCCAAGAATTCCAGTTATTTCTACTTCCAGTCTGACAAAACTTTCTGTTACAAAGTTGTAACCCATCTCACAAGCTTTCCAGAACTACCCCATTTTCTATTTTTAAATTTTTATGCAGGAAGTTATGCTCAATTTACAGAGAGTTTGCAGAGAGTCTTTGCCCTGCCCTGTTTTCTGGACAGTTTCAACTCTACTGCATTTTTCGATTGGTTAAGTGTTGAAACACCTTTGGACATCAACAGAAAAGTTTTAAAGCTTTTGGCGAAGCTTCCCAGAAATGTATCATATGACCACAAACTCGAAAGAACTCAACCTCTAACCTCTGATTAACTTCAGCCTTAATTCAGCTGAAAACAGAGTGCTCTGTCCTTAGCATCCTATAAGTTGAAAACTTGTTAACTTTGAATATCCTGATTAAGGGAAAGAGTTACATCAGGTTTTAGTGCCTTGGATCAAAACCTTCAAGTTTTTACAATGAAGTTGTTCATTTAGTGGGGTGTGACGTCGATGCGTCACCAGATCATGTCGGTACTACGTCCTCACAAAGAAAAACCTATACCAGACTTAGCCAGCTTCGTTAATTCAGTGGCACTAAGCGTCACTCGCACACGGATACTACACGTCTACCATTTCGTGATTAGACTACCTGCAGAAACTCAAACAATCGTCAGACTCGGCTGCACACCGAGTCCGGTATCCATACAGTTCGTACACCCGGCCGTCATCACTCGCCCGGATGTTCTCAAGCCAAACACGCCTTGAGTTGCGTGTTCACCTTTGAGACCACGTGACGGGGTCTCCCAAATTGCACCACACACGCCAGGGACAGACGTTGCTCGAATAACCCAAACGACATGAAGAGTCGTAGAGGATATCAAAGCGGGTCGGGTTACCTGCCACCCGTGGGGCTCCACCCTTCAGCTTCTACGCACTGGTGGACAACGCTTACATGTACCCCCCAAGACATAAACGTCCTGAGATACACGATTTTCCGACATAATCAAATAGTTTAGTATGCCACTTTCTATATGCTAATAACATCCTTATATGGGCTACTAACTCGTTCCTCACTGAATTTTTGAAAAAGATGACCTTTTTAGTGCATTAAACCTCAAGCGAGCTCTGGTACCAACGCTGACACGACCCCACGGTCTTGTCGAGCCAGGATCACGCTGAGGGGTGCTGCGTTGCACAGCACCGGATAACACACATCAAAGGTACAAAGCGGAAGCAAAGTTTATATTACATAGAGTGGTTTATGAACATGTTTACATCAAAATATGTCCAGTCTACACTCACGGGCGTAGACTACGCATCAAGTTCACGTTCAGCCCGTGAACGTGTCCTCGCTAGCACACACGCACACTAACACGGAGGCGTGCACGACTCCCACTCGACGGGGTTCCCCTCTTGGGATTCCGTCTCCTCTTCGGGAGTCCCTTCCTCATAGAACCCTGCAAAAGCTTCAAACACAAGCAGTGAGCACGAAGGCTCCGCAAGACTGACCCGTCTCTCCTAACCATGGAACTTGTACATGAGGGATTGATAGGTACATGAGGTAAAAATCATTTGCAAAGGACTCGCCTAATTAGTGGAACCTTACTTTCAAGTTTTAGCAGCAGGTTGTGGAGAACCTTACGCTAAGACACATGAGAGAGCCGCAATGAAACAAGAAACACATTTCCCTCATGTACTTTGCCCAAAGTTGAAAGGAACTTTAATTAGCTCTAAACTACAGAAAATAATTAACAATCCAGTCCATCTTTCAATCAGCAACATTTTAACATGTAACTAGCATGTTCTTTCTACGTCACGGTACAGTGAACAAGTGGTACTCACTGACCGCGAGGGACGGTGATTATAATCGATTTACACCTGCAGGGTTACCCGAACAACCCTTCACGTACGCCCGTACTCGATGTTGCCTACAACAACCATCACGGACGCCGTACGCAACCACCTTTCGCCCGTCAGCCAAATATTGAACCAGTCCCATCGTCCCGAGCAAGAGGTCTCTGCACACGCATCTCAGTGCCGCCAGCCGATTTACACCTCAAGCTCTCAACCTACCCTCTGAACGACGGGCAATGCCTCAATACCCAGCTACCCGAGTTACATCAGTTTCCCGGTTCCCATATAGCAGGTAGGTCTTCGGTACTGTTCTTGCTTGTTCAACAGGCCCGCACACGGCTCGGTCCTCAATCGACACAAGCGGAGCTATAGCACACAGGCCCCAAAGTCCTGCTGCCCTTACTCTCCGTTCGGTCTCATCTTTCTTGCCATGTGTATCATGTGCTATCTCTACCCGAGTCGAGTGCCACTAGCCTATGCTCGCGAGTAGTTCCAACTACTCGACTTGTACCGAATCCTACACTGTCTTAGCATTGCAGTAGCTAATGGGGTTTGCAATCCTAAACCCAACCCATGGTTTTTCTTGGCTATGCAGTTGGGTTTCTAAACAAGACTCTAATGCAAGGAATCATAATACTCAAGTAAGTGCTCAAAACAATAAAAATTTGAGAAAGGTTAATGCAAACCGGAGCTTGCCTTGCTGCTCTTGGTCGTAGGCTAGCTGCTCCTCCGGAGTAACCAAGTCTAGGACTTCGTATTCCTCCTCGACCTTAGCGACTACATGATATAAGAAGCACATGTATTAAATTAATGCATTTGAATTGACTTTTAAACTTGTGAAATCTATAACTCTTACTAAACAGACCCAATGACTGTGACACTTTTACTGTGGCTTGGTTACAACCTAAACAGAGATTTGGTCAAGTTTTAGTTGCAGCAAAGCTCATTTGAGCCCTCCACAATTAATTATGTACTTGACCTTAATTGAAGGCTTTTAGGGTGTTCTAAGGATTTTCATGAAACAAACTATGAATTTCTGAAAACTAGATTTTTAGAAGATTCTAATGGAGTTGGTCTCACTTAATTTGAAGGTTTCTAGCTAAAGATATGATCTAAACAATTTCAGGGAAAATTCTTAAAATGTTTCTGAACATTTTCTATTTTCTCTGGAACAGTTTCACTAATCACACCATTAGGTGGATTAAATGAGCTCAAATGGACCTGAAATTTTTTATGGTAGTTCAGGGATATTTTGATGAACATCCCAGCAAAATTTCAGAATTTTCCTCCAAAGGATTCTCCAGTAAAAATTCCAAACAGTTTAAACTTTGAGGAATTAATTCTGGAGAATTAAGGATTCTCATGAAGTGAAACTTGATTTGCTGGAAAGTGCTCAGAGAGCTGAATCCAAAAAATTTGGTTCACTCGATTTGGAGCTTCCTAGCCAAAGTTATGAGGATTTGAAGTTTGAATGAAATCTGAAAATCGGGGAAAAGTTTAAACTCGCGGGTGGGCCACGGGGACACGCGTCGCACCGTGAGGCGTCGGCACACCGTGGTCTGCAGGGTTCCTGCGCGTCAGCACAACGGATCCCAGCCACACCCGATCCCGATTTAAATTTTTAAGCTGCTGACGCGTGGATCAGCCGGCTTCGTCTTCCTCCCGACGCGCCCTCGCGCCCGCGCCGCCTCCCCTCGCCGTAGCCGACTCTGAGCTCGCCGGCTTGCTGCTGCCGGCCATCACCTGGTCTGAAACTCGCCGCCAGGGGGTTGTCGACATCGAGGAGCACGTCTGTGGGGTCAGTTCGAGCTGGCGGTTACCGGAAATAGCCCGGCGACGTGCGGCGGCCTCGGTTGAGGTTCGGCGCCGTCGGCCGTGGGTTCTAACCCGCCAAAACCTCGAACAATCGGTTCTACAGCATCTGTACACCTCTAGGAAGCTCGACAAGGTGTTAAAAGGGTTCAAAGATGGCGGCAAGTCGGTCGGCACCATGTGACCGATCGTGCCCGCCATGAACGGCCTCAATCGAGCTCAAACTTCGTCACTCCTAGTCGGTTTCATACCACGGATGCAGAAAGGAAACTGATCGCCAGCTAGTCCAGCGCCTATGTGCAAGATTTGATAACTAAAGAAGGATCATAGAGCGAGAATTTGAAGAATTCGTACCGGAAGCTTGGTTTAAGGCCGCCGGAGCAAATTCTCGGAATTCGCTGACGAGAGTGCACGGTGTGGCTTGAGCTTCAGGTGGAAGCAGCATGGAGTCCGTGCGCTCCTTTTGCCGCCCTTGCTCGGCTGTGAAAGTGGCTGTGGTGTGCTGCCCACGTGAGACCGATCGCCGTTCTTCAGCTCAGTCATGGCGGTCGTTGTTGATCACGGAAACAGAAGCCAAAACCCGGTGGTTTAGGCGTCGGGGAAGTAGGGTGTGACCTCAGGGTACTGCCTAGCAGCTCGGGGAAGGAGGAGGCGCGATGTTTTCGTGGTTTACGGATCGAGCATAGAGGCGGAAGGCCGGGGCTCGGTGTTCACTGGAGAGGAGGAAGCGACCGATGCTTGCCTCGGTGGAGCGCCTTAAGGGGACCCTGGAACCGCCCTTGGGCTCGTGTGTGGGCGCGGGAAGCATCTGGTGGCGCTGCTCCTCCTCGGTGGCGATCGCAGCTGCCCCCGGGCCGTTGAACCGGCAGCTGCTCGGTGGAATTTCCCACCGAGGCTGTGACTTTGGGTGCAAGTCTCCCCTCTTCTCTCTATGACATGTGGGTCCCACACTCAAGTTTAACCTCTGAAATTAACTCCTCATCACTGTTGTAAACAGTAAGCCCCAAAATGCCCATGGTGATTCAAATTATTCACCCATGAGCCATTTGAATTGATTAGAATTCAAATTGGGTTTGGTTTGAATGAATTTCAGCACAAGTTCAGTTTGGAATTCAAATAAAGTTTGAATTTGTCCCACTTAGCTCATGTCAAGATCAACTCCAAATGGAGTGAAAATTGGTGAGTGAGCTCACAAAAATGTGCTGAGTAAGAATAAGCCTCCCACTTTTGAATTCATGGGACTAAAACAGTTTGAATTTGAGTTCAAACTGCCCTCTTTCTAGCTATACCCAAAATGACCTCAAAAAGGTTTTGAATTTGGGTAAAACTTGGCATGGACATCCCTAGCACTGAGTAGGAGTTTTCATATGCCCAGCCCCTGTATATCACTTGTGGGAAATACCACTTTTGCAATATGTGAGTTTGTTCCCTAATGAGCATGTTGATGGTGGTTACTTGCTCTTCAAATGTGTTCATCAACTTTCCTCAAATGAGGTGTGTGTGTATGGTGATGAACACTTTAAACATGTGTCAAAAACTGAGGCCCTTACACAAGTTATGAATTTAGATCTCCATGTTTGGAAGTTTTGGAAGTTTGGATCCTTACTTTGTACTTACACCGTTTTAGTTCAAAGTTTTAATTCCCCTCATTTTTCCTAGGAGTACATGAGCTGAAAATTCTTGCTACCACTTTTTGGGGATTTTACATCCCCCCATAAAAAGAATCTCGTCCCGAGATTCCAAAAGAAATGCAAAGTGGGGAAAACTTTACCGGGTATACGATGATAGCAAGTCCGGATAATATGTTCGTAGATAGTCCTCACTTTCCCATGTCGCCTAATCAGCGGTATGGTTACTCCACAAGACCTTGTAGAACCATAAGGTCCGGTTTCTTGTGGCGCGAGTCTTTTCATCGATAATCTGGATTGGATACTCCGTGTACGTGAGGTCCGGTTGAAGAACTTCTATGTCTTCAGTGCGGATTTCAGTGGAGGGTTTGAGGCACTTCCTCAGCTGAGAGATATGGAAGACATTGTGAATTCCTGCGAGCGACGCCGGTAAATCCAAGTGATAGACCACGGGTCCGCATTTTTCAATGGCGGCGAATGGACCAATGAATCGCGGCGCAAGTTTTCCCTTCACTCCGAAACGATGAACTCCCTTCATCGGAGATACACGGACATAAATCTGGTCCCCGATGTCGAAGTGGAGAGGGCGGCGTCTTTTATCCGCATAGCTATTCTGACGAGATTGAGCAGCCTTGAGATTGGCTTGTATTACTCGCACTCGTTCTTCAGCCTCATTCACAAGTTCAATGCTGTAAATAACTCGCTCGCTGGACTCGCACCAGTTGAAAGGTGTGCGGCATTTCCGGCCGTAGAGAGCTTCATACGGCGCCATCTTGATGCTAGCTTGGTAGCCATTGTTGTAAGAAAAATCTGCCAACGGCAAATGATCGTCCCAATTCTTGCCGTGGTGGATGGCACAAGCACGTAGCATGTCTTCCAGCACTTGGTTCACCCGTTCAGTTTGACCATCCGTCTGTGGGTGATACGCGGAGCTTCGGATCAGTTTGGTCCCTAATGACGCGTGCAGCTGTTTCCAAAACCGAGCGACGAACAGCGCACCGCGATCTGAAATAATGGAGCGGGGAACACCGTGCAAGCACAAGATTCTTGCAATATAAAGCTCCGCATATTTCTTGGCCACGTAGCCCGTATGTACGGGAATAAAATGTGCCGACTTGGTTAGTCGATCGACTATCACCCAAATCGAATCATGGATGTGGGAGGTGAGAGGTAACCCGACTATGAAGTCCATGCTGATATCCTCCCATTTCCACGCCAGAATGTTCAATAGCTGCAGCTGTCCGGCTTTACGCAGGTGGTCGACTTTCACTCGCCGACACGTATCACATTCGGATACGTACTTTGCGATTTCTCTTTTCGTCCGTGTCCACCAAAATCTGGTTTTCAGATCTTGGTACATCTTGTTGCTGCCCGGATGAATAGAATACTTGGACAAATGAGCTTCATCCAAGATTTTCTTCTGAAGCTTCATGTCACGGGGTACCACTATACGGTCTTTAAACCATAGTGTACCGTTATCATCTCTTCGGAAGCATTTCATTTCGCCATTCTTCATCCTTCTCCGAATGTGTGACATTCCCACGTCTTTCTTCTGCGCTTCCATAATATCCTCTCGTATTGTAGGGACGAGAGCAAGATTATACAATGCCCCATGTGGAACCAAGTACAGACTCGGCTCCTCCTCTTCGAGTGGGGTGATGGACAGACTGTTGACATGGGATTTGCGGCTTAAGGCATCGGCAACCATGTTTGCCATTCCGGGATGGTAGTGAATCTCCATCTCATAGTCTTTGATCAGTTCTAGCCATCTCCGTTGCCGCATATTCAACTCCTTTTGAGTGAATATATACTTCAGACTCTTGTGGTCGGTGTAGAGGTGCACTAGGTTCCCAAGCAAATAGTGCCTCCACATTTTCAAGGCCAACACCACAGCAGCGAGCTCAAGATAATGAGTCAGATAGTGCTGCTCGTGGTTACGGAGTTGATGTGAGCCATAGGCGACCACTCTTCCTCCTTGCATCAATACACAGCCATGCCCGATACCGGACGCATCACAATATACGTCGAAGGACTTGGTTGTATCTGGTTGAGCTAACACCGGGGCTGTTGTAAGATGCTTCACTAATGCTTGGAAAGCTTCTTCACAAGCTGAGCTCCAAACATATTTGATCCCCTTCTTCAACAGTTCAGTCATCGGCTCAGCATGCTTGGAGAAGTTCATTATGAATCTCCGATAATATCCTGCTAACCCGAGGAAACTCCTGACTTCGTGGACTGATGTGGGGGACTTCCATTTCAGCACTTGTTCGATTTTGCTTGGATCATTTGCAATGCCTTCTGCAGAAATAATATGACCCAGAAATGGCACTTGGCTGATCCAAAACTCGCACTTGTTGAACTTGGTATAAAACTTATGGTCTCTCAATCGTTGAAGCACGATATGCAAGTGTTTGGCATGTTCTTCTTCAGACTTGGAGTAGACCAAGATGTCGTCTATGAACACCACCACAAACTTGTCCAACTCCAGCATGAACATTGAGTTCATAAGATACATGAAGTGTGCCGGGGCGTTGGTGAGACCAAAGGACATGACGAGGTGTTCATACAACCCATATCTCGTTGAGAAGGCCGTCTTCGGAATATCCTCCGCTTGGATCTTGATTTGGTGATATCCGGGGTGAAGATCCATCTTTTAAAATACACTCGCACCCACAAGTTAATCGAATAATATATCGATGCGGGGCAGTGGATATTTATTCTTGATGGTGATGGCGTTGAGAGGTTGGTAGTCCACGCACAACCTCAAGGTTTCATCCTTCTTCTTCACAAACAGCGCCGAGCATCCCCATGGCGAGAAACTCGGTCAACTGAAACCCTTCTTCATTAAATCGTTGAGCTGCTCTTTCAGTTCAGCCAACTCATTCAGAGCCATCTTGTACGGTCTCCGTGATATTGGCGTCGTCCCGGGTACAAGTTCGATCTTGAACTCGACATCTCTTTCTGGTGGCATGCCCGCGAGGTCATACGGAAAGACATCCGGGTATTCACGGACCACACGAATATCTTCAAGTTTTGTGGCTTCCGTGTTATATGTGGCTGGAGTTTCTTGAACCGAACGGTCAAGACTAAGAACATGTGGTTCATGAAGTGGAGAGTTTAAACGAACCACACGTGGAATGATGTCAAGAACAGCACCATGGCAATGTAGCCATGACATTCCTAAAATGACATCAAGTTTTTGACTCTCTAACATGATTAGAGAAGTCGGATATAGATTCCCACCCAACTGTAATGGTGCTCTATAGACCATCCTATCAGCTGTTATTTTCCCACCTGGAGAGCATATCAAGTATGAATTATTTGTGGGAATGATAGGCAGTTGGTATTTGACAACATAAGACTGACTTATGAAATTATGGGTGGCACCGGAGTCAAAAAGTATGACTACGGGATGATCTAAATAAGAGAACGTACCGCGAGGACGGGTTCGCCTTCCGGCACGTCTTCGATGACTAAGTGGTGGACGTTGCCGGGTTTTGGTGCTGGTTTCTTGGGCTGATTGTGGGGCTGATTAGCACCCTGATATGGTGCTACACCACTGCCCTGTCATGGCTCGGGGCAGTCCCTTGAAATATGCCCGACACGGCAACACGTGAAGCACATGTAAGGTGTCAGGGTCCCTCCGACTTTTGGACGGAATCCCGGTGTACGCTGTTGAAACTGAGGCGCACGCGGGACCATCCTTTGCTGCTGCTGTTGCTGTGGTGGATACGTCGGTCGGAAGCCCGGCGCATTATATTGTCAACCGCGGAACTGAAGCGGTCGTGCCAGTGGCTGCCATCTCTGACCGGATGGCGAGCGATACACCACGCGGTATTTTTGTGGCATCCCACCACTGCTGCTCGTCAGCGCGCTGCGTTTCCTCTTATCAGAACAGCGCTCACGCTGAGCATTCTCTTGTAGAATCGCGGCATTAACAAGGTCGTTGAATGTGCCACGATTGCTTTGGGCGAGATGGACCTTCATATTGGAATTCAGGCCCCGGAAGAATGCGTCCCGCTTATCTTCCTTTGTTCTCACAAATCCTGGCGCATACTGCGCCAGTCGGTTGAATAACCTGGAGTACTCATGAGCACTCCTCTCGCCTTGTCGTAGCGCCAGGAACTCCTGGAGCTTCCTTTCAATAACCCCGGGAGGTATGTGATAGGCGCGGAACGCCTCCCGGAACTCCGTCCATGTGACGGCATGGCCAGCCGGTAATGAGGCGGTGTAGTTCGCCCACCATGTACCACCTTCTCCTTGAAGCTGTTGCGCTGCATACAGCGCCTTCTGGTGTTCAGTGCACTGTAGCAGCCCGAATTTCGCCTCCAGAGTGTGGATAAAGCTGTCCGCCTCCAGAGACTCTTCGGCTTCCGTGAAGACCGGTGGATGGGTCGCCAGGAATTCCGAATAAGAACTTTGTTGGGGCCAGCGTTGCCCATTGTCTTGGCGCCCTCCTGGACGGGACACATTCTGCTGAACTAGCATCCGCAGCAACTCGGTTTGCTCGTCGCGCGAGCCGAGCACTGCAGCGACAACCTCCGCAAGATTTCTTGGAAGTTCTGGCGGTGGAGGAGCTGGTTGCTGCTGCGTCATGGTTTGCTCCGGAGACAGAGACTCATCACCACGAACCTGACTCGGACCTCCCTCCTCTTGCGTGGATCGTGTACACACCATTCTGCATTCATACCATTTAAACGATCAGCACATGTTGGTTTATTTCATCCAGTCTATACAATAGTAGTGCGAGAATGGAATAAATAATGCGCATCACAATCACACATATGGACAAAGTATAAACTTTATACAACATATACATCCCTTGACCGTGTCACACGATCGAGTTCCAAAGTGTTGAACTTTATGGTTAAAAGTTCATTTCGACCATCGTGGGTCGCCACGGGATGTTAAGTGTGTTAGCCTGCGTAATTCCTCGCTATTGTACTGGACCCTACCATGTCCTCGCTCGAAATGATATTGTTAATGCGTCAACTTTTCGACTCCAACTTTATGATTTACAACAGCTGCTGGACGTCGAATTGTGAAACTAAGTGTTTTGGTTGAAACACTTCAACATGGTGTTCACTGTCCAGCTTCTGGTCCAGTTGACCGGTCTGGATAATTCAACTGTTTTGGCCACCTTGAAGGCAAAGTCTGGACTAGAGTTAAACAACAAAGTTGTCGTAGACTCAATAAGGAATCCAGATTGTATTTATTTGCCTCCATATCCTCCCTAGTTTGTGAGTTATGATCCCTACAAGTTGATAGAATTTTTCTCAGGAATTTTGACAGCACCTCCTTTGCAAGGGGCTGTATTGTTCACAAAATTCCATCATATTCTGCCCTCAATCTAGGAAAACACTGAACTACAAAGTTGTAGAAGATTTCCTATACTTTCCAACAATGTCTTACTTGACCCTTAGAAATTTTTGGTACAGAAAGTTGTGTTCGAAATACAGAAGATTCCAGAGAGCATTCTCAGTCTGCCATGTTTCTGGACAGTGCCTATTCCTATGAGATTTTCATCCATTTGGAGGGAGATTATGTTTGGAGCTCTACAGAAAAGTTGTATAGGACTTCAAAACCTTTCCATAATGGTATTCCACACCTCCATTGGTTCAACCAATCCTAAGTTATACCCTGTTTAAGTTCAGAAAAATTTCTGCCGAAACAGGGGAGGTTGTTCCTAAGTCTTAGAGATTAAATCTATACTCCCAATTGACTCTTAGTTCAATATGGGAGTTCAATAACCTCTAAATGGAATCCTAAACTTCATTTTGACTCTTTTATTTAAAAATATCCTTTTATGCAGTCTCGGTACTACGTTTCCTCACCAAAGAAAAATCCTAAGCCGGTATTCCAGCATATACGTGTCAAATGGTGGAACTAAGAACCTCACTCACAAACGGTTTCTAAACGTCATGCACTAACGTGGTTAATGTACCTGCAGAAGATGGTGCACACAAAGGTTTTTGACATTTCAGGCAGTTCCATATCATAGTAAAAACATATGGTCCGTATCATTGCCATACAGATCGTCCTTGAGTCAAGCCACGTCTCAAGGTACATGGTCGTGTTTTCACACCACACGACGGGGAACCCGAGTAGAGTGCGAACGGGTCATCACGGTTGGGAATTTTATCAACCCAACGGATACCACCTACTGCCTCATGACCGTTGAGGCACGCCGATGGCGAGTGCTGCGTATGACCCTTTGAACATTGAACGTTCAAGAGTTGCATACTATCGTGTTGCTTACCACACGATGGAGTATTCTCCC
The DNA here is from genome assembly GCA_030760725.1 of Neostapfia colusana. Classification (NCBI taxonomy): domain Eukaryota; kingdom Viridiplantae; phylum Streptophyta; class Magnoliopsida; order Poales; family Poaceae; genus Neostapfia; species Neostapfia colusana. The sequence goes on along the minus strand of JASWHV010000013.1, from coordinate 35,012,688 downwards.
TTTTGCCTAAAGCATGCTGGAGATCAGCGTTTTCATATGCTCTCAGAACCATGAAGAGGTTCAGAGACTCATATTAACTACCGTGCCAAGCCACGGTATACCATTCCATACTATTACTCATATGGCGAGTTACCGCAATTGATCCGCCTACGGTGGCGTACCTTACCTATTACCTGACGTCGGAGTGTCGTTACAGAATGTATAACACATAAGTTAGCTTTTCCACCTTAGTAACTACTACTATCATATACCTTATGTGGTCTTAGTGACTAATCCTCACTTGACTACTTTTAAGTTTTCAAAATAGGCTCTTTGTAAGGGCCTCAGTTTTTGACACCTAGTTGAAGTGTTCATCACCCCACACACACACACCACATTTGAGGAAAGATGATGAACACAAATGAAGAGCAAGTTGACGCGACCCGCTCAACCGAGACAGGCCACTCGCCCGGGAATCGCATTGGGTGGTGCCGTGTTATGCGGCACCCAACAACACACATATGAGGAACAATGTATTACATAAAACAATAGCGGAAGCTTACAAGTTTTTCTTTGTAAATACTTTACATCAAGTAACTACAGTGGAAGTCTTTATCAACTCACGTCGAATAACTAAGAGCATCCGAGATGAAGTCCAGCCCGCGGACTCCTCTCGCTAGCAACACGAAGACAAGCAGCAGCGGCTGGGTTCTCCATGTGTTACCTGACTCGGGAGTTCCCGAGTCTCACCGGACAACCTTCTTTTCAGCATCGTTGTTAACCTGCAAAACCACTTATATAGCAAGCGTGAGCACATAGGCTCAGCAAGTCTGACCCGTCTCGCCTAAACAGGAAACTCTACATGCATGACAGTTACAATTGGGTCGGCTAGATTTGCATAAAGGACTCGCCTAAAGTTGATCCTTAACTTTCAAATTTTAAGCCTCATTGTGCAGACCTTGAGCCGAAAAGCATCGCAACTCCACAATCAAACAAGAAACGCTTTGTTGTGATGCTCCTTGCACAAAGTGAAAGTAAACTTTAATGAGCCTATCTCTAATTCAATCATGGTTGCAATACAAGTTATAGCACTGCGTTATCAAGTTCAAAGATAAACAATTCCAGTTGTTACTACGTCAAGACGCAGTGGGCAAGTATGCTCATATGACCGCGAGCGACGGTGATTCGAATCAGTACACGCCCTGACTACACGACACGTACACCCGTACTCCGAGTTGCCGGCAGCAACCTCGACTGACGTTGTACGCGGCCACCTTTCCCAAGATCTTCCACATTGGACGCAGTCCAACTGCCCCGAGTATGCAAGTTCCCTCAAGGTACATACCCGCTGTGGTATGTTCTTGAGCGAGTTACCTCCTGCTACCCTGACGCCGAAAGCCTAAGGCAGTTGGAAAAGTTCCACTATGGATCTCCCAAGGTACATCGGTTTCCTGGGTCCCATATAGCCAGTATGTGCCTGGTACACAACTCAAACTTGTCCAACAGGGCCAAGCACGGACGGGCCTTAACCGACACAGGCAGGGCTATGCACGCACGGCCTGCAACCTGCTGCATCTAAACCTCCCTGCCCGGTCTCCATTTCTTATGTGTGAACTTTCCTCATCTTCTCTAAATTGGACCCGTTCCAAGTACACCAGCCCTAAACTCGCGAGTAGATTCCAACTACTCGTCTTCTACCGGACCTTTCCTACTAACATTAGCGTAGCCAAATTCCCTCGAGGAGTTGCTATTCTACCCTTTCTCTCTTAGGTGTTTCTGGTCATGCAAGTGGGGTTTTCAATATCATCTAGACGTAATGCAAGCAACGATGCAAAGCTATGATTTCTACAAATGAAAATGCTTTATAAAACGGTTCAAATGCAAACCGGGGCTTGCCTGTTTTGCAGGTGACTACTGTTACAATCAGTTAGTGACGATCACTTGGAGCTTGATCACTTGTTCTCCTCCCTCCTTGATCTTCACTTCAAGTCCTCTTCACCTTCTTCACGTATATGCTACACGTTATGATCATGCATATGTATTTAATTGAAAAGCTTTTGCTCATAAGATCTAATGACCATTTTAAAACTGGAACTTTGTTTAAGAATTTAAAATGACACTGGTGCTAGTGGTTTGGATTGGGCTTAAACACTAAGATCAATTATTAAGTGCTTTTCCCACTTAAGTGTTGATCACCTTAAGAGATCACACATGACAGTGGTGATCCAGAGCTCTAATGGAGCTGAAAATTTTCATGTGAGTTCCTTGTCACAAGAAAGTCCTATGGACCAAAATTTAGCACTTTTCATGGAGTGGTTTATTCAGAATAATTCTCTAAGTCTTTAGTCAAAGATGAATTAATTCTGAGGTAACATCCATGTTCATGTCAAACTCAGTGAATCACAATTTCAATTATAGTTCATAGAGTCTATATGAATTTTCCTAGGATTTTTGGAGCTAAGAATTTCCCAGAACTGAATTTACAAGTTTTGGAAATTCTCTGAAAATGTTTTCTGTATTCATTTGAATACAGGAACTTACAATCTGAATTACCCTGATCAATTCAACTCCAAATGAGCTGAAACTTTTACAGGTGTCTAATAACACCCCAAAAGATTATTCTGGCAAAATTTGAGGATTTTTGGATAAACCAAACTCCCTCTAAAATTCTTTTGCTGAAAGGCTTTAAAGAATTTTCCAGAATTAAATAAAGACTTTCATACAAATTAGGTTGCATAATTGGATAGAGTTTGTCAATCTGAATCTAACCCAATTTGAATCACTAAATTTGGAGGTTCCTAGCAAAAGTTACGCTCTTCTAAAGTTTGGGGAAAAATCTGGGATTTGAATAAATCCGGGGAAAAGTTTAAACCTGACTGTGGGCCATGGGGCACGTGTCAGTCACCGGGAGCGCGCCACACGGGCTACCGAATTGTTTCCCGCGCTGTCACAGCTGATCCCGTGCCACAGAGTATCCGGCCCGTTTTCCCCGAGTCGCTGACACGTGGGCCCAGGGGGTCGTCTTCCACCTCTCGCTCCCACGCGATCCCGCCGCCGGGCTCGCCGGAGAAGCTCCGGGATTAGTCGTCCGGCCATCTCAACCGCTGAAACTTGCCGCCAACCCCTAATTCGATGTGAGGAACACGCTGGTGGGGTTTGCTCGAGCCGGTAGGGCCCCCAAACTAGCCCGCGACGGCGCAACGTTTCGGACGAAGTCCGGCGACGTCGCCCCGACGCCCTAAGCGTTCTAGGCTTCAGTTTCCAAGCTCTAGAGCACCGGCGGACACTAAGGAACATCGACATGTAAAGGAGATGGCTCGGAGATGGCTCTAACTTAGGGTTCACCGTGCACCCGACGGTCTCTACTACAACCGCTGTTAGACCGATCGAGATCACGTCGTGCAGAGCGGGTTTCTAGCTAGGTTCCAAAAGGAAAATTGTTGCTAAGCAAGTCTACGTCCCGTGTGTGCAATTTGCAAATATTAAACCGAATATAACTCGAGAATTTCACGGTTTCATACCCGCGGGTCAGTTTTCACTGGCCGGAGGAAATTTCCAAAATTCATTGGCGCGCGGCAACGGCTGGGGCTGAGCTTCGGATGGAAGCTGTAGGGAGCTCCCGCGTGTCCCAGGGTTGCCTTGCTTGATCATGAAACGCCCTGGAGGAGGCTATCCACGGGAACAGGGTGTCGCCGTTGTGTGGCGGCCGCCGCGGAAACTCGCCTTTCTCGGTGCAGAGAGCGTGGATCCGCTCGGTGATGGCTCGGGGAAGTCGTGGGGACGATGGTGGTGTGGTTTTGCTGCTCAGAGGCGCTGCTCGCTTGCTCTGCTCGAGTACCCGAGCGATCAAAGAAGAGCGGCCGTGTTTCTGTCTCTCGGTGCGAGGGAGAGAGGAAGCAGCACCGTGGCTTCGGTTAAGAGGTGGGAGAGGCGGTGAGGCGGTAGCCACCGACGTCCAGCAGCTCTCCAGCGCGAAGAAATCCCACCAGGAGGTGGCTGCCGGCTGAGCTCGGTGTCGAGCGGAGCTGCGCCCTCGGTGTCGGGTGTCGACTGAAGGAGGCAAACAGAGACCCAACACTGAGATCTTTTGCAACTTTTCAGTGCTCCCAATGACACGTGGGACCCACTGATCAGTCCTCCTTATCCCCTCTCCAAATATCTCCCAAGTTTCAATGTTGAGTGAATTCAATTGTGGGAATTCAAATCTGGTATGCATTTGGATAATTGGGCAAGTTTCATCCAAATTCAAACATGCATTTGAATTCTTTGTCTTTTAAAGTCCCTTTTGCAAAATGGGTTGCAAACTATTTCCATAAATCATGAAACTTTGCACACCCCCTAATTTGGACTCAAGGAATTCAAATATGAAATCTGATTTTTATTTTGGCTGCTGCAAATGAGATTTTTAGCACAACAGTTTTGAATTCCATTGTGTTTTTCTCATTTGAATTTTTGTTTGAACAAATTGTTCCAAATCTGATTTTTGTTTCCTCACACATATGGGGACTTCCCATCTTTGTTTTAGACCCCTCTAGGGTTCCAAGTTCTCCAATGAACATTTGACTTGTGTGAAGAAAGCCCTCATGTGTGTTATCACATGTGGGAAAAGTTTTAACAAGTCCCAAATTTCATACACATGAAACAAAACTTTGCAAACAAGTGTTTCTTTGTATTCATAATTTTGGGACCTTTACATTCCTCCCCCCTTAAAAAGGAATCTCGTCCCGAGATTCAAAGGAAGATGAGGTGGGAGGTAATTACAAGGTTTATGACAAAAGCTCCGGATAATTCTTGTGGATGTAATCTTCGGTTTCCCACATCGCCTCTTCCGGGGTATGATTACTCCACAGGACTTTGTAAAATTTCAAAGTCCGGTTCCTGGTGGTCCGGGTCTTTTCGTCGATAATCTGTACAGGTTGCTCGACATAGGTGAGATCCGGTTTCAACTCGTCGATGTCTTCGGTGCGGATGGCAGCTGTAAACTTGAGACATTTCCGCAGCTGGGACACGTGAAATATGTCGTGAATACCGGCAAGGCTTGCCGGTAGTCCCAGCCGGTAGGCTACAGTTCCGCACTTCTCCGTGATAGTAAATGGGCCGATGAATCGGGGAGCAAGTTTCCCCTTGACACCGAACCGATGAATCCCCTTCATCGGAGACACACGAAGATACACGTGCTCTCTGACTTCGAAATGCAGCGGTCGACGTCTCTGGTCCGCATAGCTCTTTTGACGAGATTGGGCAGCTTTGAGGTTCTCTTGTATTATCCGAACTCTCTCTTCAGCTTCATTGACAAGATCAACCCCGAATGTTACTCGTTCACCGGATTCGCACCAGTTCAATGGTGTACGGCACTTCCGACCGTATAGAGCTTCATATGGTGCCATCTTGATGCTCGTCTGACATCCGTTGTTGTACGAGAACTCCGCCAGCGGTAAGTGATCATCCCAGCTCTTACCGTGGTGGATGGCACATGCTCTCAGCATATCCTCTAGTATTTGATTCACCCTCTCAGTTTGCCCATCGGTTTGAGGGTGATACGCCGAGCTTCTAATCAACTTTGTCCCCAAGGATGCGTGTAGCTGCTCCCAGAAACGGGCTACGAACAGCAATCCTCTATCTGACACAATGGTGCGGGGAACTCCATGTAAGCACAAGATCCGTGCTATGTACAGCTCCGCATACTGATTTGCGTTGTACCTAGTATGCACAGGGATGAAATGTGCTGATTTGGTTAATCGGTCCATGATTAGCCAAATCGAAACATGGTTGTGGGAGGTCATCGGCAACCCGAAGATGAAGTCCATACTCAAGTCTTCCCACTTCCATGCCGGTACTTGCAATGGCTGCAACAGGCCTGACTTCTTCATATGGTCGGCCTTGACTCTTCGACACGTATCACACTCTGAAACGTACTTTGCGACTTCACGTTTCATACGTGTCCACCAAAACTTCTTCCGGAGATCTTGGTACATTTTATTACTGCCCGGATGAATAGAAAACTTGGACAAATGAGCTTCATCCAAAATTTTCTTCCGTAGTCCCATATCCCGGGGTACTACAATCCGGTCGTTAAACCACAAAGTACCCTCATCGTCCTTCCGGAAGCACTTCATTTCTCCATTGTCTATCCTCCGCTGTATATGAGACATACCCTTGTCTTTTCGCTGAGCTTCCATGATCTCCTCTCGGATGGTGGGAATGAGAGCAAGATTATAGAGAGCTCCATACGGGATGACACGGAGGCTTGGTTCTTTATCATCCATTTCAGCTATAGTTAGGTGATGGATATGCGCCTTACGACTAAGCGCATCGGCGACCACATTTGCAATTCCTGGATGATAATGAATCTCTAGTTCATAATCCTTAATGAGCTCTAGCCATCTTTGTTGCCTCATGTTCAATTCTTTCTGAGTGAAGATGTACTTCAAGCTCTTGTGGTCGGTGTAGAGGTGTACAAGATTTCCGAGCAAGTAATGCCTCCACATCTTCAAAGCAAGGACCACGGCAGCTAACTCAAGATCATGAGTTGGATAATGCTGCTCGTGAGTTCTGAGTTGAGGAGATCCATAAGCGACCACTCGTCTTTCTTGCATCAGCACGCAGCCAAGACCGATGCCAGATGCATCGCAATAAACGTCAAATGGCTTCGTTGTATCCGGCTGAGCAAGAACTGGGGCTGTCGTGAGATGCTTCACTAAGGTCTTGAAAGCTTGTTCACACGCAGCACCCCACACAAATCTGGTATTCTTCTTTAATAATTCCGTCATCGGTTTAGCAATCTTGGAGAAACTCGGAATAAACCTCCGGTAGTAACCCGCTAAACCGAGGAAGCTTCGGATTTCATGTACTGACTTTGGTGACTCCCATTTCTGTACTTGGATAATCTTACTCGGATCTACAGCGATGCCCTCCGCTGAAATAATGTGTCCGAGAAAAGGTACTTGATTAATCCAGAATTCACACTTGCTGAATTTTGCATAGAGCTGATGATCTCACAATCTTTGTAGCACAATATGCAGATGTTCAGCATGTTCTTCCTCTGACTTGGAGTACACCAAGATATCATCGATGAAGACCACGACGAATTTATCCAACTCCGGCATGAACACTGAATTCATCAGGTACATAAAGTGTGCCGGGGCGTTGGTCAAACCAAAAGACATAACGAGATACTCATACAGCCCGTATCTTGTTGAGAATGCCGTCTTCGGAATATCTTCTGCCCGGATTTTAATCTGGTGATATCCGGACCGAAGATCCATCTTTGAAAATACCTTCGCACCCACTAATTGATCGAAGAGCATATCAATGCGAGGTAGTGGATACTTGTTCTTGATGGTAACGGCATTCAAAGGATGATAATCAACACAAAGCCGTAGTGTTTCGTCCTTCTTCTTGACAAATAACGCTGAACAACCCCAAGGTGACGAACTCGGTCGTATAAATCCCTCACTCATTAGGTCATTCAGCTGTGTCTTCAATTCTGCCAGTTCACTGGGTGCCATCTTGTACGGCCTTCGTGATATCGGTGTGGTTCCTGGTATAAGTTCGATCTTGAACTCAACGTCTCGCTCGGGCGGCATGCCCGGTAAATCGTCGGGAAACACATCCGGATACTCACGTACCACCGGAAGGTCCTCTATCTTGACAGCTTCCGTGTGGTTCACTGTTGCAATCTGCTGCCGTCTGGCGCCCAGAATTAATATATGAAGACCGTGCTGTGGGGAGTTGAGCTCAACGGTCCTGGAGCTGATGTTAAGAACCGCTCTGTGGTAATTCAACCACGACATCCCCAAAATGATGTCGATCTTCAGACCCTCAAGGATAATGAGACTCGTAGGGTATATTTTACCCCCCAAACAAAGAGGTGCTCGGGAGACAACCTCGCTTGCGGTACTGCTGCCCCCGGGCGAAGATATGAGGTATTGCCTCTTTGTGGTTTGGAGCTGATGTTGAGCCACAAAAGATTGGCTAATGAAGTTGTGTGTGGCACCGGAATCAAAGAGAACTAAAACCGGTAGCTGATTCAGAGAAAACATCCCTGCTAAAGCGGCTTATCCTTTCGGAACATCATCAATCACAGTATAGTGAATGTTGCCCCTTATCTGCCCTCCTATCTGCAGATTGAGGTATGAGTCGTATTGTTGTAAATATGACGACCCACATCCTTGAATTCCCTCCGAACATTGCCTAGCATAATGGCCCTTACGCCCACAAGTAAGACACGGATGCCTCTCCGGTTCTTCGTTGACTTGCGGTGGACTGCTAGGTACATATGCTGCAGCGATGGAGCACAAACCACCGTCTGATGCTGCAGCAGTGGAGGTGGTGCAAGTTGTGAAACTTGACCAGTAATCAATCTCTGAGGAGTTGATCGTACAGGTGGCCTCCGTCTTTCACCGGGTGGCGTTTGATACACCAAACGGTACTTCTGAGGCACATAACTTGTGCTAGCCTGCTCGATCTTACTCATCTTTCTCTTCTCCGCTTGCCACTCAAGTGTCGGCTTCTCTTGAATGAAAGCCGCATTGACCATGTCGGTGTAACTGCCGTTATTATGTACGGCCAGCTTCTCCCGTAATATGGCACTCAGGCCATGGAAAAATAGGTCACACCATGCCTCTTCTTTCGCCACATATTCGGGAGCATATTGGGCCAAAAGATTAAATCTCCTGACATACTCGAGGACACTCATGTCCCCTTGCTTTAAGCCCAAAAATTCCTCCCGCTTTGCCTTGACAATACCTAATGGTATATAACGTGTACGAAAAGCTTCACAAAATTCACTCCACGTTATTTGATGGTCCTCCGGAATGGTGGCAAGATGATCCACCCACCAGTTTCCGGCGGCTCCATGGAGTTGTTGAGCGGCAAACTTTGTCTTCTGGTATTCATCACACTTGAATACCCCAAATTTCGACTCCATGACACGAAGCCATTGATCTGCTTCGACAGGTTCGGTGGCTTCAGTAAAGATAGGCAGTTGAGTCGCCAAGAAGTCCAGATAAGCGTTCCGAGGTGGAACGACTTGTTGCGTGTTCTGGAGTACGCCTTGCTGTACCAAAGCTTGGATTAAGCGTGTGTGTTCTTGTGTTGCTTCTTGGAGTAGCCTAGCATTCTTTTGATTAGACTCGACAACTCGAGTCATAAGATCCATCCATTCCGTGGATGGTGGTTCCGACGGTGGAATGGAAGCATCACCGCCTCGACGAGAACTTCCGGCCCTACTCCTAGAGCAATTACGAACCATACTGCAAAATGTAGTTGAGATGAGTTAAACAAGAACTCAGCAGTATTTGAGACTAATGAAAACAAGAATATGTCAAAACTTTATAAAAGCAGTAACAAAATTCATGTTTACACACCTCCTTAGTAGGCATAGCTATTCAGCTTATCTGTACAGGACAGACCTTTATGCACTATCTCCAGATTTTGATCTAATTAAGTGCATTTTCATAACTCAAGTTGAATACCAAAGTTAAAGTTAACTTCAGTATCTTTCCAACGAGTACTCATATGCCCCCAGATCATCTCCGGATTAAAAGTTATGATTTTTCCAAAGTTGACAGAATTCCTGGATAAAATTTGCCAGCACCTCCTTTGTACATGGCTGATTTTATCACAGTTGTATATGTAAATACAATAAGAACCTGAACAAACTTAGAACTACAACAATGTTGCACATTAATAATCTTTCCAATGGTGTATCATAGGCTTGTTAAGGGTTTATCTACAGAAAGTTATGGTTTAAAAACAGAAAGGTCCAGAGAGGTTTTGTTACCGTCCTGGTTCTGGACAGTTTACTCTACTCTGAACTTTCTACCCATTTAGCATGTGATTTAGCTCTGGAGGTCTACAAGGAAGTTGCAGATCACTTGAAAATCTTTCCAGAACTCTATCATACACCTTAATTAGGTCAAGCTACTCAGAGTTATGCTCTGTTGAAGTCCAGCACAAATTTCTGCTGAAAACAGAGCACTCTGTTTTTGAAATCTTTGAAGTCTAATCTTCCTCTCATTTGAATCTTAGCTCAAAATAAGAGTTCAGTAACTAATATTCGTTTAAAACTTCCCGTTTTTAGTTGAAAGTTAGTTCATGAGTCATTTCTTCAAAGGAAAGGGGTTATTATGTTTAGTACGGCGTCGATGCACCGTAAGAAGCATGTCGGTACTACGTAGCCTCACCAAAAGAAAATCCTAACTGGATTATACCGGTATAACGTATCTTAGGTGGCACTAAAACGGTCACTCGCAAACGTGTACTATTCATACTACGGTTTCGTGGTTAATCCTGCATAAGTCACACTCAATCATCAGGTCCGGCTGCACACCGAACCCAGTATCCATACTATTCTTACACCCGTCCGTCATCACTCGCACAGGTGTTCTCAAGCCAAACATGCCTTGAGCTACGTGTTCACGTTACTAACCACGTGACGGGGTTTCCCAAATTGCACCACGCACGCCTGGGACAGACGTTGCTCGAGTACCCCAAACGACATGAGGAGTCGTAGAGGATACTAAAGAGGATCGGGTTACCTGCCACCCGTGGGGCTCCACCCTTCAGCTTGTGCGCACTGGTGGACAGCGCTTACGTGCACCCCCCAAGACATGAAGCGTCCCGAGATGCACGATTTTCCGACATAACAAATAAGTTAGGTTGCCACCTTCATATTAAGCTAATAGTAATCCTTATGTGAGCCTAGTACCGTATCCTCACCGTAACCTAAATTTTTGTCGTAATACCTTCCTTATTCCGTGTGCTATTACCAATGCGGCTCTGATACCACGTTGACGCGACCCGCTCAACCGAGACAGGCCACTCGCCAGGGAATCGCATTGGGTGGTGCCGTGTTATGCGGCACCCAACAAGACACATATGAGGAACAATGTATTACATAAAACAATAGCGGAAGCTTACAAGTTTTTCTTTGTAAATACTTTACATCAAGTAACTACAGCGGAAGTCTTTATCAACTCACGTCGAATAACTAAGAGCACCCGAGATGAAGTCCAGCCCGCGGACTCCTCTCGCTAGCAACACGAAGACAAGCAGCAGCGGCTGGGTTCTCCATGTGTTACCTGACTCGGGAGTTCCCGAGTCTCACCGGACAACCTTCTTTTCAGCATCGTTGTTAACCTGCAAAACCACTTATATAGCAAGCGTGAGCACATAGGCTCAGCAAGTCTGACCCGTCTCTCCTAAACAGGAAACTCTACATGCATGACAGTTACAATTGGGTCGGCTAGATTTGCATAAAGGACTCGCCTAAAGTTGATCCTTAACTTTCAAATTTTAAGCCTCATTGTGCAGACCTTGAGCCGAAAAGCATCGGAACTCCACAATCAAACAAGAAACGCTTTGTTGCGATGCTCCTTGCACAAAGTGAAAGTAAACTTTAATGAGCCTATCTCTAATTCAATCATGGTTGCAATACAAGTTATAGCACTGCCTTATCAAGTTCAAAGATAAACAATTCCAGTTGTTACTACGTCAAGACGCAGTGGGCAAGTATGCTCATATGACCGCGAGCGACGGTGATTCGAATCAGTACACGCCCGGACTACACGACACGTACACCCGTACTCCGAGTTGCCGGCAGCAACCTCGACTGACGTTGTACGCGGCCACCTTTCCCAAGATCTTCCACATTGGACGCAGTCCAACTGCCCCGAGTACGCAAGTTCCCTCAAGGTACATACCCGCTGTGGTATGTTCTTGAGCGAGTTACCTCCTGCTACCCTGACGCCGAAAGCCTAAGGCAGTTGGAAAAGTTCCACTATGGATCTCCCAAGGTACATCGGTTTCCTGGGTCCCATATAGCCAGTATGTGCCCGGTACACAACTCAAACTTGTCCAACAGGGCCAAGCATGGACGGGCCTTAACCGACACAGGCAGGGCTATGCACGCACGGCCTGCAACCTGCTGCATCTAAACCTCCCTGCCCGATCTCCATTTCTTATGTGTGAACTTTCCTCATCTTCTCTAAATTGGACCCGTTCCAAGTACACCAGCCCTAAACTCGCGAGTAGATTCCAACTACTCGTCTTCTACCGGACCTTTCCTACTAACATTAGCGTAGCCAAATTCCCTCGAGGAGTTGCTATTCTACCCTTTCTCTCTTAGGTGTTTCTGGTCATGCAAGTGGGGTTTTCAAAATCATCTAGACGTAATGCAAGCAACGATGCAAAGCTATGATTTCTACAAATGAAAATGCTTTATAAAACGGTTCAAATGCAAACCGGGGCTTGCCTGTTTTGCAGGTGACTACTGTTACAATCAGTTAGTGACGATCACTTGGAGCTTGATCACTTGTTCTCCTCCCTCCTTGATCTTCACTTCAAGTCCTCCTCACCTTCTTCACGTATATGCTACACGTTATGATCATGCATATGTATTTAATTGAAAAACTTTTGCTCATAAGATCTAATGACCATTTTAAAACTGGAACTTTGTTTAAGATTTAAAATGACACTGGTGCTAGTGGTTTCGGTTGGGATTAAACACTAAGATCAATTATTAAGTGCTTTTCCCACTTAAGTGTTGATCACCTTAAGAGATCACACATGACAGTGGTGATCCAGAGCTCTAATGGAGCTGAAAATTTTCATGTGAGTTCCTTGTCACAAGAAAGTCCTCTGGACCAAAATTTAGCACTTTTCATGGAGTGGTTTCTTCAGAATAATTCTCTAAGTCTTTAGTCAAAGATGAATTAATTCTGAGGTAACATCCATGTTCATGTCAAACTCAGTGAACCACAATTTCAATTATAGTTCATAGAGTCTACATGAATTTTCCTAGGATTTTTGGAGCTAAGAATTTCCCAGAACTGAATTTACAAGTTTTGGAAATTCTCTGAAAATGTTTTCTGTATTCATTTGAATACAGGAACTTACAATCTGAATTACCCTGATCAATTCAACTCCAAATGAGCTGAAACTTTTACAGGAGTCTAATAACACCCTAAAGATTATTCTGGCAAAATTTGAGGATTTTTGGATAAACCAAACTCCCTCTAAAATTCTTTTGCTGAAAGGCTTTAAAGAATTTTCCAGAATTAAATAAAGACTTTCATACAAATTAGGTTGCATAATTGGATAGAGTTTGTCAATCTGAATCTAACCCAATTTGAATCACTAAATTTGGAGGTTCCTAGCAAAAGTTACGCTCTTCTAAAGTTTGGGGAAAAATCTGGGATTTGAATAAATCCGGGGAAAAGTTTAAACCTGACTGTGGGCCATGGGGCACGTGTCAGTCACCGGGAGCGCGCCACACGGGCTACCGAATTGTTTCCCGCGCTGTCACAGCTGATCCCGTGCCACAGAGTATCCGGCCCGTTTTCCCCGAGTCGCTGACACGTGGGCCCAGGGGGTCGTCTTCCACCTCTCGCTCCCACGCGATCCCGCCACCGGGCTCGCCGGAGAAGCTCCGGGATTAGTCGTCCGGCCATCTAAACCGCTGAAACTTGCCGCCAACCCCTAATTCGACGTGAGGAACACGCTGGTGGGGTTTGCCCGAGCCGGTAGGGCCCCCAAACTAGCCCGCGACGGCGCAACGTTTCGGACGAAGTCCGGCGACGTCGCCCCGACGCCCTAAGCCTTCTAGGCTTCAGTTTCCAAGCTCTAGAGCACCGGCGGACACTAAGGAACATCGACATGTAAAGGAGATGGCTCGGGGATGGCTCTAACTTAGGGTTCACCGTGCACCCGACGGTCTCTACCACAACCGCTGTTAGACCGATCGAGATCACGTCGTGCAGAGCGGGTTTCTAGCTAGGTTCCAAAAGGAAAATTGTTGCTAAGCAAGTCTACGTCCCGTGTGTGCAATTTGCAAAGATTAAACCGAATATAACTCGAGAATTTCACGGTTTCATACCCGCGGGTCAGTTTTCACCGGCCGGAGGAAATTTCCAAAATTCGTCGGCGCGCGGCAACGGCTGGGGCTGAGCTTCGGATGGAAGCTGTAGGGAGCTCTCGCGTGTCCCAGGGTTGCCTTGCTTGATCGTGAAACGCCCTGGAGGAGGCTATCCACGGGAACAGGGTGTCGCCGTTGTGTGGCGGCCGCCGCGGAAACTCGCCTTTCTCGGTGCAGAGAGCGTGGATCCGCTCGGTGATGGCTCGGGGAAGTCGTGGGGACGATGGTGGTGTGGTTTTGCTGCTCAGAGGCGCTGCTCGCTTGCTCTGCTCGAGTACACGAGCGATCAAAGAAGAGCGGCCGTGTTTCTGTCTCTCGGTGCGAGGGAGAGAGGAAGCAGCGCCGTGGCTTCGGTTAAGAGGTGGGAGAGGCGGTGAGGCGGTAGCCACCGACGTCCAGCAGCTCTCCAGCACGAAGAAATCCCACCAGGAGGTGGATGCCGGCTGAGCTCGGTGTCGAGCGGAGCTGCGCCCTCGGTGTCGGGTGTCGACTGAAGGAGGCAAACAGAGACCCAACACTGAGATCTTTTGCAACTTTTCAGTGCTCCCAATGACATGTGGGACCCACTGATCAGTCCTCCTTATCCCCTCTCCAAATATCTCCCAAGTTTGAATGTTGAGTGAATTCAATTGTGGGAATTCAAATCTGCTATGCATTTGGATAATTGGGCAAGTTTCATCCAAATTCAAACATGCATTTGAATTCTTTGTCTTTTAAAGTCCCTTTTGCAAAATGGGTTGCAAACTATTTCCATAAATCATGAAACTTTGCACACCCCCTAATTTGGACTCAAGGAATTCAAATATGAAATCTGATTTTTATTTTGGCTGCTGCAAATGAGATTTTTAGCACAACAGTTTTGAATTCCATTGTGTTTTTCTCATTTGAATTTTTGTTTGAACAAATTGTTCCAAATCTGATTTTTGTTTCCTCACACATATGGGGACTTCCCATCATTGTTTTAGACCCCTCTAGGGTTCCAAGTTCTCCAATGAACATTTTACTTGTGTGAAGAAAGCCCTCATGTGTGTTATCACATGTGGGAAAAGTTTTAACAAGTCCCACATGAAACAAAACTTTGCAAACAAGTGTTTCTTTGTATTCATAATTTTGGGACCTTTACACAAGTAACCACCATCAACATACTCATTAGAGAACAAACTCACACATTGCAAAAGTGGTATTTCCTACATGTGATATAGGTGGGCTGGACATATGAAAACTCCTACACATTGCTAAGGATGTCCATGCCAAGTTTCACCCAAATTCAAACCCTTTTCGAGGTCATTTTGGGTATAGCTAGAAAGAGGGCAGTTTGAAACCATATTCAAATTCAAACTGTTTTATCCCATGAATTTAAAATTGGGAGTCATATTCTTACTCAGCACATTTTTGTGAGCCCACACACCAATTTTCACTCCAATTGGAGTTGATCTTGACATGAGCTAAGTGGGACAAATTCAAACTTTATTTGAATTCAAAACTGAACTTGTGCTGAAATTCATTCAAACCAAACACAATTTGAATTCTACTCAATTCAAATGGCTCATGGGGTGAATAATTTGAATTACCAGGGGTATTATGGGGCTCACTGTTTACAACAGTGAGTAGGAGTAAATTTCAGAGGTTAAAACCCCGGGTGGGACCCACATGTCATAGAGAGAAGGAGGCAAAACTTGCACACAAAGTCACAGCCTCGGTGGGAAATTCCACCAAGCAGCTGTCGGCTGTGCCACCGAGCAGCTACCGGCGCCACCAGCTGCTTCTCCTCTCTGCGCGCTGGCGCCCAGGGCGGCTTGCTCGCGCCCCCACGTGACCGGCACCGCCTCCACCGAGCAGGAGTCGACTGGCTTTATCTTCTCGTGGGCAAACCCGAGCAGCCACATTGTTTCTCGCCGCAGCCCTCTGCTCAATCGGGAAAACCAGCAAAACCATCTCCTCCTTCGTTCCTGAGCTGCTAGACAGTCACCTGAGGTCGCACTCCACCTCCCCAACACCAGAAACCCCGAGTTCTGACCTCCTTTGCCCGAGAGCGATCGCCACAGCGGCGACTCAACCACAACCGAAGGTCAGGCGCCCGTGGACAGCGTTCCACAGGCGTTTTCATGGTCCAGCAAGAGAGGAAACAGGAGCGCGCGACCACCGTGCTGCTCTCCTCCAAGTTTGGAAGCAAACCGTGAAGAATCCACAGAGAATTCCCAGTTCTTGCTCCTGCGACCGTAAACTGAGCTTCTGGTACGGTTTCTTTAAATTCTCGCTCTATGATCTTTCGGAGGTTATCAAATCTTGCACATAGACGCTGGACTAGCCGGCGATCAAGTTCTTTTCTGCATCCGTGGCGTGAAACTGTCTAGGAGTGACGAATTTCGAGCTCGATCGAGGGCGGTCATGGCGGGCACGATCGGTCACACGGTGCCGACCGACTTACCACCATCCCTGAGCCCTTTTGACACCTTGTCGAGCTTCCTAGAGGTACACTGATGCTGTAGGACCGTTTGTTCGAGGTGTTGGCAGGTTAGAACCCACGGTCGACGGCGCCGAACCTCAACCGAGGCCGCGGCACGTCGCTGGGCTATTTCCGGTCACCCCCAGCCCAACCTGACACCACCGACGTGTTCCTCGACGTCGACAACCCCCTGGCGGCGAGTTTCAGACCATGGGAGGTCCGGCAGCGGTGAGCCGGCGAGCTCCGAGTCTGCTCCGGCGAGGTCGGCGGCGCGGGCGCGAGAGAACTGCAGGGGGAAGACGAAGCCGGCTGGCCCACGTGTCAGCGGCTGAAGAATTTAAATCGGGATCGGGTGTGGCCGGGATTGGCTGTGCTGGCGCGCAAATACCCTGTGAGCTCCGGTGTGCCGGACACCTCCGCGCTCGACACGTGTCCCTGCGGGCCACCGCGAGATTTAAACTTTTCCCCGATTTTCAGAATTCTTCCAAACTTCAAATCCTCATAACTTTGGCTAGAAAGCTCCAAATTGAGTGACCCAAATTTTGCTGGATTCAGCTCTCTGAGTACTTTCCAGCAAATCAAGTTTCACCTCATGAAATTCCTTATTTCTCCAGAATTAATTCCTCAAAATTTAAATTGTTTGGAATTTTAACAGGAGAATCCATTGGAGGAAAATCCTGAAATTTTGCTGGGATGTTCACCAAAATATCCCTGAACTACCACAAAATTTTCAGACTCATTGGAGCTCATTTAATCCACATAATGGTGTGATTAGCGAAACTGTTCCAGAGAAAATAGAAAATGTTCAGAAACATTTTCAGAATTTTCTCTGAAATTGTTTAGCTCATATCTTTAGTTAGGAACTTCCAAATTAAGTGAGACCAACTCCATTAGAACCCTCTGAAAATCTAGTTTTCAGAAAGTCATAGTTTGTTTCATGAAAATCCCTAGAACACCCTAAGAATTCCAATTAAGGTCAAGGACATAATTAATTGTGAAGGGCTCAAATGAGCTTTGCTGCAACTAAAACTTGACCAAGTCTCTATTTAGGTTGTAACCAAGCAACAGTAAAAGTTTCTCAGTCATTGAGTCTGTCTAGTGGGACTTATAAGCTCCACAAGTGCAAACTTAATACAAATGCATTCAAATTAATACATGTACGTCTCTTATCATGTAGTCACTAAGGTCGAGGAGGAACCCGAAGTCCTAGACTTCGTAACTCTGGAGGAGCAGCTAGCCTACGACCAAGAGCAGCAAGGCAAGCTCCGGTTTGCATTAACCTTTTTACAAATTTTTATTGTTTTGAGCACATACTTGTTTACTTTATTCTTTGCATTAGAGTCTTGTTTGGAAGCCCCACTGCATAGCCAAGAGAACCATGGGTTGGGTTTAGGATTGCAAACCCCGTTAGCTACTGCATTGCTATGATAGAGTAGAATTCGGTACAAGTCGAGTAGTTGGAACAACTCACGAGCATAGGCTAGAGGCACTCGACTCGGGTAGTGATAGCACATGAAACACATGGCAAGAAAATGAGACCGAGCGGAGGGTAAGGGCAGCAGGACTTTGGGGCCTGTGTGCTGTAGCTCCGCTTGTGTCGATTGAGGACCAAGCCGTGTGCGGGCCAGTTGAACAAGCTAGAACAGTACCGAAGACCTACTGGCTATATGGGAACCGGTAAACTGATGTAACTCGGGTAGCTGGGTATTGAGGCATTGCCCGTCGTTCAGAGTTAGGTTGAGAGCTTGAGGTGTAAATCGGCTGGCGGCACTGAGATGCACGTGCAGAGACCTCTTGCTCGGGACGATGGGACCGGTTCAATATTTGGCTGACGGGCGAAAGGTGGTTGCGTATGGCGTCCGTGATGGTTGTTGTAGGCAACATCGAGTACGGGCGTACGTGACGGGTTGTTCGGGTAACCCTGCAGGTGTAAATCGATTAAAATCGCCGTCCCTCGCGGTCAGTGAGTACCACTTGTTCATTGTACCGTGACGTATAAAGAACAGGCTAGTCACATGATAAAATGTTGCTGATTGAGTTATGGACATTGATTGTTAATGATATGCTGTAGTTTAGAGCTAATTAAAGTTCTTTTCAACTTTGGGCAAAGTACATGAGAGAAATGCGTTTCTTGTTTGATTGCGGCTCTCTCATGTGCCTTAGCGTAAGGTTCTCCACAACCTGCTGCTAAAACTTGAAAGTAAGGTTCTACTAATTAGGCGAGTCCTTGCAAATGATTTTTACCTCATGTAACCCAACACCCCTCATGTAGAAGTTCCATGTTTAGGTGAGACGGGTCAGACTTGCTGAGCCTTCGTGCTCACTGCTTGTGTTTGAAGCTTTTGCAGGGTTCTATGAGGAAGGGACTCCCAAAGAGGAGATGGAACCCCAGGAGGGGAACCCCGTCGAGTGGGAGTCGTGCACACCGCAGAGTTAGTGTGCGTGTGTGCTAGCAAGGACACGTTCAAGGGCTGAACGTGGACTTGATGCGTAGTCTATGCCCGTGAGTGTAGATTGGACTTATTTTGATGTAAACATGTTCATAGACATGTTTATGTAATAAAATTTCGCTTCCGCTTTGTACCTTTGACGTGTGTTATCCGGTGCTGTGCAATGCAGCACCCCTCAGCGTGATCCTGGCTCGACAAGACCGTTGGGGTCGTGTCACTCTTTTCGAGCGTGCTATTCCCAATGCGGCTCTGATACCACGTCTGTGCGGACCACCCCGTGGTTCACCCACTCAAGGATCGCAGAGGGTGGTGCCGTGCGATGCGGCACCCAACAGCACACACGAAAAAATTAAAGAACAACATACAAACTTTTATTTGTTATAAAACAGCGAAAGTCTTTTTACAAAACTTAATTCTATAGTGGAAGTCTTATTAAAAGCTAAACTCTCAGCCTAGCTATGCAAAAGTGGAGCCGTCCAGTCCGAGGATGATACACACTAGCAGCACTCCAACGAAGATCACGGCGGCGTGCAGGGCTCCATCTCGGCCATGTACCCTGACGGGGGCATCGCCTCATCCTCGGAACCCTCCTCATAGCTCTCACCTGCATACAGCTCAAATATTGTAACCGTGAGCATGAGGGCTCAGCAAGGATTAACCGACAACTCTAGGCATGGAACTTTACATGCAAGGGTATGTAAGATAGGAAACAGGACTTTGAAATAAAGACACACCTACATGTTGATCCTTACTTTCAGTTTTATAGCAACAGTTTAATGAGCCTTAGGCAGCCCTCACATCGGAAGTCCACAATCAAACAAGAAACACTTTCCTCCGATGTGGTGATGCCCAAAGTGGAATATAAACTTAATTAGCTTTACATCTACAGCAAACATGGTTTCAAAACATTAATAATTCATCACAGCATATTTTCATTCATCTGGCTTATTGTTCTTCTTAATACGTCACAGAACAGTGAACAAGCGGTACCCAAATAACCACGAGGGACGGTGATCGCAATCAGGAGACACCCGGTCAACACGTTGCATACACCCACTTTCAGAAGCGTTATTCCACACCCCTTCCTACTCTGTTGTATGCAACAACCTTTCAAAGGAAACCCAAATACCGAACCGGTCCATCCGTAACGGGCAGGAGGTCCCCGCATTGAGCGTGACTGTGCCCACCGGCAGATTTACACCTTGCTACCCTCAACCCACTCCTATTTACGGTTGTGTAAGCCTCGGCACCCAGGTTAACCAATTACATTGGTTTCCTGCTTATGTCAGTATGCCATCCGGTACTGTTCGATACTTGTTCATCAGGTCCGCACACGACTCGGTCCTCAATCGACACCAACAGGGCTACGCACGTGAGACCTTCGCTCACTTCTTCCTATCCCCCCTGCTGGGTCTCATTTTCTCCACTCTTAAGCCATTTACTATTTTGATCAAACCGTGTGAAAAAACCTTACCTCGTGAGTAGATTCCAACTACTCAACTGCTACCGAGATCCTAAGCATATTAGCAGGGCCTTGTCTACTCGTCGGATCTGTAAGCTACCCAACCCTTCATAGGATTTAAAAGGTTATGCAAGTGGGGTTTCAATCACTCTAACTCTAATGCAAGCATTCACCCTAGACCTAAATGATACAAATAAAGAATTTGCAAAAGTACTTAAATGCAAACCGGGGCTTGCCTGGTTGCGAGTTAGATGGGAAGTCAACTTCAGGTGGCAGGACGTCCAAGGGCTCCGGTGCGTCCTCAACTTCGGTCACTATTATGAAATGTAACAAAATATATGTATAAGTATTAAGGACTTATAAGAACTAAACTTCTATTCATAGCTACTGCTATTTAGGATCCTTAATTGTCTTTGGGATTTTTACAGTGAAGACTAGACCCTCTAAGGATGATCTGAGCAAAATTTGGAGAAATGTCATTGCACAATGTAGTCTCTAAAATTCCTACAAATACATGGCTTCTCTGAATTTTGAGCCAAAATCAGGAGTTTTGACATAGCTTAAAGTGGAATATATGATTAGGGTAAGTCTCCATGGTTCAAACAAAATTTGTTACACCATTTTTGGAGCTACCAACAGAGAGATATGAATTTTTGAAGTTGGATAGGAGTTCTGAAAAGTTTCTGTTTGAATTTGAATTTCCAAATAAAGGCTGAACTTTGGAAGGCAATTTAGCCTAGCAAATTAACTCCAATGAAGCCCAAATTTTTACTGGAGATCAGTAACTCTGAAAAAGATTAGCTGCCCAAATTTGGGAATGTTTCATAAAGAATTGCTCCTGTAATAAATCTCTAAAGGATTTAATGAAAACGATTCTACAGAAATTCCTGGGCATTTTAATAGCAAGCAATTTGTTCCTATGTGAATTACTCCTCATGAGGATTCCAACAAAATTGGTCTCACCATTTTTGGAGTTTTCTACACAAAGTTATGGGCTTGTAAAGATCAGCTAATTTCTGGAATTATTTGCCTAACAGAAACTTCAAATAATTGTGACTGGGCCCACTGTTTTGAACCGGCCCAGTGAAATTGCGTCAACACCGGGGGCTATGGAGTTAACCCGCGTAGCTACAGCCGATCCCGAGCCGCACCCCGATCCTGCGCCTAAACCGTGCCACTGACAGGTTGGACAGGCCCCCACCGTCGTCTTCCTCGCGCCCGGGCGGCCCCCTCGCCGGAGCAACGACGGTACCTCGCCGGAACGGTTGCCCAGTGCCCCAGACGGCCCAAATATCGCTGCTTGTGCCCAAAACCCGATGAGGAACACACTGGTGAGCTCGGTGGTGGCGCTAAATGGCCGGGAATACCTCCCCGACGGCGGCAGCGGCAAACCCCACCCCGGCGCCGTCGTTCTCGCATGGGAGATGATTATCCCGGTTGAGGAGATCACCACAAGCACCAGGGTGATGTGAGGAACACGTTTTTGCATCCAAAGATGGGTGAAAACTCGTGCAAAGTGTAGCGCGACGGTGCAGCTAGGGTTGTGCGTCGGCGGCCGAAAAAACTCAGCCTACAGCTTCCTTTCTCTACGGTTTCCGATGGTTTTTCATCGAGGAGCTGCACTAGGTCATGTAGAAGCATCGGGCCAAAGCAATTAGACTGTGATTTCACCTTGGAGACGAATTCCAGGGTAGACGGTCGGCCGTTCTTTCTGTAGCTCGGAGCAAACGGTCTGCGATCGCAGCTGGAGAGGAACCGCAGCTACCCCTAGCTTGGACAGTGGCACCCCGCACCGCCGGCGACCTTGCTCAACCGAAGAAACCCCGGGCTAACACCGCAAGAGCAGAGGAAACGGCGAGTTCGCGTTCGGCAGCGAAAACGGAGAAGGCGTGCGCGTTCTCTTCACTGAGGGAGGGGATACGCACGAGCAGCCGTGTCTCTCGCCTTAGCTGCGACCGCACCAGCGAATCGGTGACTTCGGCGCCAAGCCAAGGCGTCGCCGTGGCGCTCGGCATCACCGTGGCAGCTGCGGAGGAAACCGGGAAAACCGACTTCGGCTCGGTGGACACTGACCAGCTGACCCCACATGTCATTCTCTCTTTTTCCCCTCTTAATAATTCTGATCTTCTATTTCTGCCACCAACTTTTGTCCAAAAATTCTAGATATTTGCAGGGAAGCCAAATTAAATATGTAGAGTTCGAATTTTGACTTCAATGCTGCATTTGATCAAGTTTGGTTCAAGTTCCAAATTCAAATTTGAATTCTAAGGGTTTTTGGTGTCACCCTAAATTTAGATAGCAAACCCACTCCAAAGTTTCTGATTTTTGGCATGGCTGCTAATTCAAATGTGGAGAACACATTTGTGGAACCCAATTTGCAAATTGAGGAAATTGGAATTTGAAACTGAATTTGAAATTCAGATTAGAGGGCTTCTCCTTTTAATCCCAAACAAATATTGAAACTCCTCCAAATGAGCTGAAATTTGGAAGATTGAATATTTGAAATATGAAGACTCAAGTTATGAATTTAGATCTCCATGTTTGGAAGTTTTGGGAAGTTTGGATCCTCACTTTGAACTTACACCGTTATAGTTCAAAGTTTTAATTCCCCTCATTTTTCCTAGGTTTACATGAGCTGAAAATTCTTGCTACCACTTTTTGGAGATTTTACAGATGGCACACGCTCTCAACATGTCTTTTAATACTTGGTTCACCCTCTCAGTTTGTCCATCTGTCTGAGGGTGATAGGCGGAGCTTCTAATCAGCCTAGTACCCAAAGCAGCATGCAACTGCTCCCAGAAACGAGATACAAATAGTGCCCCTCTGTCTGAAATGATGGTCTTGGGTACTCCATGTAAGCATAGAATTCTTGCAATGTATAACTCCGCATATTTACTGGCATGGTAGCGTGTATGCACGGGAATGAAGTGAGCCGACTTGGTTAGCCGGTCAACGATTACCCAAATGGAATCGTGCTTGTTGGAAGTCAGGGGTAATCCCACAATTAAATCCATGCTCACATCTTCCCGCTTCCATGCTGGAATTTTCAGAGGTTGCAACAGCCCTGATTTCCTCATGTGATTCGCTTTCACTCATCTACACGTATCACACTCAGATACGTATTTAGCCACTTCCCGCTTCATCCGTGTCCACCAAAATTTTCTTTTTAAATCTTGGTACATTTTGTTGCTGCCCGGATGAATGGAGAATTTAGACAAGTGAGCTTCATCAAGTATCTTCTTCCTCAGCTCCATATTCCGAGGTACAACTATGCGGTCATTGAACCACAGCGTCCCCTCATCATCTTTCCGGAAACATTTGATATCCCCGCTATCTATCCGTCTCCGGAGATGTGCCATTCCCTTGTCAACTTTATGAGCTGCAATGGTATCCTCCCTAATGGTAGGGACGAGAGCAAGGTTGTAGAGTGATCCATACGGAACCAAGTATAATCTCGCCTCTTCCTCCTCCACCGGTGTAATGGTGAGGTTATGGACATGTGATTTCCGACTCAGCGCGTCAGCAACCACATTCGCCTTGCTGGGGTGGTAATGAATCTCAATCTCATAGTCTTTGATTAATTCTAACCACCTCCTTTGCCTCATATTCAGCTCCTTTTGGGTGAAGATATACTTCAAGCTCTTGTGGTCGGTGTAGAGATGCACTAAATTGCCCAGGAGATAGTGCCTCCACATTTTCAGCGCCAACACCACAGCAGCGAGCTCAAGATCATGAGTCGGATAGTGCTTCTCATGGTTTCGAAGTTGGCATGAGGCATACGCGACCACACGTCCTTCTTGCATCAACACGCAGCCGAGCCCGATGTCGGACGCATCACAATACACGTCGAAGGGCTGGTCGTATCCGGTTGAGCTAAGACCGGTGCTGTTGTGAGATGCTTCACTAATGCTTGGAACGTTCCTTCACATGCTGAATTCCAAACATGTTTTGTTCCCTTCTTCAAGAATTCTGTCATCGGCTTAGCAAGCTTGGAGAAGCTTGGAATGAATCTCCGGTAATATCCTGCTAAACCGGGGAAGCTTCTGACTTCATGGACAGAAGTGGGAGCTTTCCATTTCAGCACTTGTTCAATTTTGTTTGGATCAACCGCAATGCCTTCCGCTGAGATGATATGTCCCAGAAATGGCACTTGGCTGATCCAAAACTCACATTTGCTGAACTTGGCATATAGCTTATGGTCCCGCAATCGTTGAAGAACGATTCTCAAATGTTCGGTGTGTTCTGCTTCTGACTTGGAGTAAACCAAGATATCATCAATGAACACCACAATGAACTTATCCAGCTCCGGCATGAACACCGAGTTCATGAGATACATGAAATGGGCCGGAGCATTGCTGAGACCAAAAGACATGACGAGATATTCGTATAAGCCATATCTTGTCAAGAAGGTCGTCTTCGGGATATCCTCCGCCCGGATTTTTATTTGATGATACCCAGAGCGAAGGTCCATCTTGGAGATCACACTTGCACCCACAAGCTGATCAAATAGGATGTCAATACGGGGAAGTGGATATTTGTTCTTGATGGTGACGGCGTTGAGCGGCCGGTAATCCACACACAGCCTCAAGGTTTCATCCTTCTTCTTTACGAACAGCGCCGAGCATCCCCAAGGCGAGGAACTCGGTCTAAAGAAACCTTTGCTCAACAGATCATTGAGCTGTTCTTTCAATTCAGCCAGCTTGTTCGGAGCCATTTTGTATGGTCTCCGTGATATGGAAATAGTCCCGGGTGCATGTTCTATCTTGAACTCCACACCCTGTTCAGGTGGCATGCCTGGAAGGTCATCCAGAAACATGTCGTGGTATTCCCGGACTATAAGGATGTCCTCTAGCTTGGAAGCTTCAGTAGTATAGGCGGCTGAAACTTCTGGGACTGGATTGTTTAGTATGAGGGACTGCAGACGGTGTAGTGGGGAGGTTAGGTGAACCATCCGTGATAAGGTTTCTAGGACAGCGCCATGGTAACTGAGCCATGACATCCCTAAGATTGCATCAATCTTCTGCCCCCCAAGAATAATTATAGTAGTGGGATATATCTTCCCACCTAAGCACAGTGGTGCTTTCGAAATCATCATAGTTGCTGAAAACTTTCCTCCCGGTGAGCAGATCATATAAGAGCACTCGGTTGGAAAGACTTCCAGATGATGCTTGACCACATATGATGCACTTATGAAGTTGTGGGTTGCACCAGAATCAAATAATATGATGATTGCTTGATCGTTGAGAGTGAACGTACCCGCAAGCATGTTTTCTCCCTCTGGGGCATCCTCATTGTCGAGGTTGCGAACGCCCCCAGTTCGCTGACCAACCTTTTTGACCGGAGGTCGGCCTCGAGCACCGCCCTGATACTGGGCTTGCCCGCTGCCCCTGGGGACAGTCCTTCGAGAAATGGCCTGCCTGGTCACACGTGTAGAAGTTGTAGAGAGGCGGTCCTCCGCTGATCGGCGGACGGATACCCGGGGCGTGTTGTGGCGTTGGAAATGCCCGGGGTACCATCTGCTGCTGCTGTTGCGGTCGCGGTGGTGGCATCGGCGGTCGGAATGGGGTGTAAAATCCCCAAAAGTGGTAGCAAGAAAATTCAGCTCATATACACTTATGAAAAATGAGGGGAATTAAAACTTTCAATTATAATAAGTGTGAGTTCAAAGTGAGGGTTTAGACTTCCCAAAACTTCCAAACATGGAGATCTAAATGCACAACTTGGATCTTTATAGTCCAAATATTCAACCTTCCAAATTTCAGCTCATTTGGAGGAGTTTTCATATTTGTTTGGGATTAAAAGGAAGAGCTCTCTAATCTGAATTTCAAATTCAGTTTCAAATTCCAATTCCCTCAATTTGAAAATTTGGTTTCACAAATGTGTTCTCCACCTTTTAATATGCAGCCATGCCAAAAATTGGAAACTTTGGAGCTGGTTTGCTATATTTTTGAGACAATAAAAAGTGGAGAATTCAAACTCCTTTTCAAATTCAAATGATCAAACCTCATCCAAATTTCACACCAGAATTCAAACTATTTGAATTCAGAAAATTCAAACTATGACTTTGGAGTGAAGTCAAGTCTTTAATGTTGAGTTGCTGGTGGGAAAATATCAGGGAATTATTGGATTAAAAGAGAGGGAGGTGGAGCCCAGAAGTCAGCCTCCCAGCAGAGCTACAACCTCTGTTTTCATCGGCTGATCACCGAGAGGCCGCCAGCGCCCGGTGAAACCCGCTCCCGAGGAATTCCACCGCGCCACCTCCTGGTTCCTCGATCGCCAGCCTCTTCATCACCCCCCGGTCGCAGGAACGAAGTTGGTCTTCGTTTTCCCTCGGTGACTCGCCGCTCCTTTCTTTCTCTCCCGCGAGAAACCGCCTCAGTGCCGTCGCTGTTTACTCCCTCGCCCACACTCGCCCGAGCTCGGATGATCGAGCCCCAGACAGCAAAAAGAAGCGCAAGAGAGTGATCCGGCCTCCACCTTTCTTTTCCCTAAGCCTCCTAGCTCGTGCTACGCGCAAACCAGAGATTGGCGCCGGCGATCGGAGGTGCTCGGCGGAACCCCGTCTGATTCACCGTAGACCGCGCGCTACGGCCAGCTTCACCGCCCCTTCCCTGCACAAGAAAGGTGCGTTGTTGTCCGTAGATCGTGTTACCGAAAGCCTCAGGATGATTGATCAACCAGGTAGTGAGAATTTCGGGTTTTACCAAACCCTATTTCATAGCAACACTTCTCAGTCTACAATCAAATTCTTCATGCTGTGATAGCTAGAGCTCATCCGGGTCTAGGAGAAGCCTTGTTAGATCCCTGCGATTCTTCTCGCTCAAACGGCGCCGGAAACCGTCAAGAACTGAAGGAGTTCTTCGAGTTTTTGTCGCCGCCGGTGTTTTGCGGGCTCGGGTCGCCGGTGAGGTCCCATTTCCGGTGGTTTTCATGGAGAGCGAGCTATGGGTCGATGTTGTCCATGGGACACTGGTGCTTTTGGAGCAAACCCTAGCCCGAAAGACCCACTGTTGAGGGAGAGCGAGGTCGCCGAAGTATGGTTTGACATGGTCGCCGGTGCAAGCACCTTTCCAGCCGTTGGCATCGGCTCCCGACCCCACCATCGTGTTCAGCACGGTGTAGAATTCACAGGCGGCGAGTTTGACGAAGTTTGGACCACGGGAACCCCGTCCCGGCGAGCCTCGCCGGCGTGTGTAACACCCCAAATTTTGATTTAAAACCCTAAACCATGTTCATATGGGAATTTAAAAATTTTTGGACGTGTTGCATGTTTTGCAAAAATTCAAATTCAAACTGGAATTCAAATTATACTCAAAACCGGCCAGTGGGCCGAAACCCGCCAGCCGGCCCAGTTTCCCCGCGCCAGCCCGCCCCCGCGCGCGCCGCGCTGTCTCTCACAGACGGGTGGGACCCACATGTCATCCCTAACCCCGAGCGTCCACGGCCCGGACTTTTCCCCCCGAGCGCGCGCGATCTTAACTGATCGAAAAACCGCGTTCCTTAGCCGAATTCCGGTCCCAGAAGAATCCAACTCGATCACAACTGACCCACCGCCCTCCCCCGGCTATAAAAACCCCAGCCCCGATCGGTTTTTCCCACGCGATCGCCGATTTTCACTCCGGTGAGCACCGAGACTTCGCCGGTGAATTCTGGCCGATCTAAGCTCGCTGGTCTTGATCCACCGCCTCCGGGGAACTTTGCAGGTGCAGAAAACCTGAAGACTTACGGTGTAAATCCAGCGCCGACGAGCTTCGCCGTGGTTTTGCCTCGGACCTCGCCGCTGAGCACTTTCCAGGACCCCCGAGCTCGAGAAAACCCCCGAGGTGAGATCCCTGACCTCCCCTCTACCGATCTAGGCCATAAGATCACAGTTCTAGGCAGAATTCTCGAGGATCCGAAACTTTCCGGCGAGATCGCCGCTTCCCGCCGCCGTGCGCCGCCGGCAGCGCCGCCCGCGCTCGATCGAAGCGACGTGGCCGCTTGTGCGCCGTTTATTTTAAATCGCACGGTAGACTTTAAAACCCCGCGTACCGGTTCGATGTTATAATCTCAGCCGTCGGTTTAAATCGGACGGTCCACGTCAGCCCCGCATTATAAAGACTGGAATTCTTACGTGCTACCCCCTGGGGTTCTCTGGAAATAAGAGCTAGCCCCGGAAACTTCTGATCTAGCCCCTGGAACTCCAGAAAATCATGTAAATTCATTTAAAAATCAGTTTTAGCCCCTGGACTTAATAAAAATTAGGAAAAACACCTCTGATAAGTGTAGCTAGACCCCTGGAAATTATGAAAATAATATTATAGACCCTGTAATGGGGTGAGTTCATTATTTTAACCCTGTTTAGTAATTAATTTAGAAAATTGAATATGTAACTAGTGTTTAAAAATTAAAAAGTGGGACAAACATAATTGTCAAAATTAATTAAAAACTTTCTAAGTACTTAGAAAACTTTGGAGTGAGATAAAAATATATTTTTGGGCTGAAATGAATCTGTTTCATCTATTATTCACATTTATTAGTATAGGGACACATTTTTAAGTAAAGAATAGTTATAGGAAAATAGGGAAAATAATTATGAAATAGTTTACATCAGAGGCCAAGGTTAAAATATGTTATTAAAATTATTTAGGACCAGAACCTATACTGTTTAGATGATGTGTATTACTAATTTCATAATAAAATACACAATTATGCATAGGAGTATAAAAAATGATAAATGGAGTTTTTTTTAAATCCAAAGAGTTCAGTTTAGGGTTGATAGAAATTATGAAGGCACATATGGAGAAGAAAAATACTTTTCATACATACTTGGTAGTTTAATGTAAGGAATTTATTTAAAACTGAAACACACACACACATATATATATATATATATAGTATATAAGTATAAATATGAACACCAAAGTAGGAATCATACACATATAAATAAAAGTGTATGCAAGCCACAGATCAACACACAAAGTAACCACAACACATATAATGGTGAATGAATTTTATAAATGTGAATGTGTGATTTGTATGAAGTAGAAGTGTGAACTATGTCTTATGATTGCTGTTTTTCTTTTGCTATGTGTGATGGTATGAAGTAGAACCTGTTCAAGAGCAAGTTATCCCTTTCCAAGATCAGGACTACCCATTTCAAGAGCAGCAAGAAGGAGGCAAGTGTCCTTGACCACTTTGATCCTATGCTAGGATGTGTAGATAGAATTATTTGCATTGTCAAATGAAATATGAAACCCATGCTAGGAAAGTTTCCCTAGAATTGCATTACCTTGTTTCCTTGTAGCTTGGGTTGGGATTTATTTTGTCATGTCATTTATTTACATGCATATGCTTAGCCATGCTTAGAATGGGATATTTGGGATATGAGATCATCAGTTTATTATACCATACTCTTGAATGAGCTATTGTGAGTTATGTAGAGGTAGGGATCAAGGCAAGTTGGATGTTTTGGTTGTGTGCTGGGTGCACGAGACTTGGGTTTGTGTTTAGTACTTGCCTGGATCCTAAGGACCGGTTCATGGAGCATGTAACCCGGCTTTATAGTGCCAACCACATGCTGAGATGGAGCAGCTTGGCCAATTAATTAGGTGTATCCCCGGCGTAGTATGGGTGTGTTGGATGGTGCGGGGAGTAGGTGTCAGCTGGACTACCATATGAACCGCAAGGCTCAAGAGGGGGCCACTGCAGCGGGGTTGGAGCCTCTTGTATGCTGTTAGGGGTGAAACCTCAGTGGGCCCACGCTCGTCGGGAATCCCTTTGTAAAGGCTTCGTAGTGATCTCCTGGCTGCACACCTGGGAAGTGTGAATGTGGATCGTAGCCACTGGCATAATGGAGGTTCTTTTAGTCCACCCGGCAACGGGGGATGAAATCACTACATGTGGGTACAGTGGTACAAACTCTGCAGAGTTAAAACTGTCTTGACAGCCGTGCTCACGGTTAAGAGCGGCCTGGACTTATTCATGATTAGAGGATTGATGGTTTTGGAAGTTAAGCGGGGAGCTTAACATTGGTAATGATGTTATGATTATTGGATTACAATGATGGGATGGGAGATTGGGACCATTTTACCTCTGTAGTAATGTAGGTGCTTAATAAGCTAAGGTGATAGGTGTTAATTGCGTAGTGCTTTAACCATGAGTTCAACCTCTCCTTGTTCTAGCCATGCATGATATGATTTTCCCACACTTGCTGAGTACCATTGGTACTCAACCTTGCATATTTGTTGGTTTATATTGCTGCTCAGGTCAATATAATGAGGTGGTGTATAATGACCAAGATTTTGGACCCGAGGGAGGATTTTAGGTTCATGGAGACCCCCGGGAAACGCCTGTGATGGAGCCCTAAAGAATAATATTCCGCTGCTAGTTTATTTACTTGTGATGAAGCATTAGTGTCTATTGAGACATTTGCGATGTAAGACTTATTTATATTCGACACCTGGCTTGTAATAAATGATGCTTCACTATTTGTCATCACATGTATGAGAAAATGATCCTGGCATACATGTGATATTCACTTGGTTGTTCTTCGGAAAAACCGGGTGTGACAGAGGTGGTATCAGAGCCAAGGTTGCCCGTAGGAACGTGGACCTAGGTAGAAATGGACGTATTTAAGGGCCCTATTTTCTAAAAAACTATTTCCCAAGGTGTGGGTGGAAAAGTGTTATTAAAGGAGTCATTTTCTTCATCTTACCCCAACTTTCATTCAAAACAGGATTTTTGTTTGAGAATTTATCTAACCTAATTTTAAATTCTTTTTGTTTTAGATGGTTCGCATGATTCGCACCGCTCGTAAGTCCACAGGAGGGAGAGTTCCCGTAGTTGCCCTTGCCGAAAGAGAGGAGAGTCGTCCAGTGACGTACCTTTCCTACGGATTGGCAGTAGGAGATTTGTTGCGCCGTCTTCGCCGTATGCTCGAAGCCGCCGGCAATACGGGCAAGCTAATCATCCACTATAACTCCACCAGGACCATCCGTGAGAAGAGGGAAGAATGGAGTTCGGAGATGAGGATTATACACGAGAATCAACTGCTTAAGATTCACCACTCTCCAGCTTGTCGAGCCACACAAGTTGACGCGGAGAAAGATGTCACCTGGGAGGCCATCACCTGCCAGAGTCACATCTATCGTCGCCACATGGACAAAACTGAGTACATGTATGTCCTCCAACGTGAGAGTGGTACCACGGAGTACAAGTACCCACCGGTGCAGCAAGGGACTTCCCATGAGCACATGGACTTGTGCTTGGAGGATGCTGCTATGCTCAGCACTCGACTGCAGGAGTGTCAACAAGAGCTTCAGGATGTCCGAGACACCCTGAAGGAAACGGAGGCGTTGCTGCGAGCTTGCTTAAAGGCGAGAGAAAGAGGAGATGGGAATGAACTGTGTGTCACCGTGAATGATACATGGACTCCTGACTCCCCGGATCGCCGAGCAATCAGGCGACGTCGCACTTCTCCACCAGCAGCCTCCCCACCCAAAGCAGAGTCAGAAGGTAGCCGAAATGAGGAGGAAGATCCCGAGGAGCCAACTCAAGAGGACGAGTAGTGTAGAGTCTTTCCCCTAGCTAGCAAGAGGTCGAGTAGTCGAGTCGTTACGTAGTTAATGGTGTGATGATGCTTGGTGTGTGACGTGAGTTGTGGAAGCCATGAGCAATTGTCCACAGCCTCGTCTTCAGATTGTTTTGCTTTGGTGTGTGAACCCATAGGAAATAATAGAGCATTTATTTGGTGTGAGATATAAACCCTCGTAAAATTTTAACAAAGCCTCAACACCTCAAAGCACCAACAAATGAAAGTAGTAAGATGATACTAAATGATATCAAATTAACATATGTTGATTCTGCCAGATGGTCGGAAGAGGAAAAGGACGTGCTGCCAACCCCGCCAACAACAACGATGAGGCATGCAACCCTCATCTTTCTGGAGGCCAGGACCGGGTTGGTCGCCGTGAAGAAGTTGATCCTCTCCACCAAATGCTAGAGAATCAAAATCAGCTTATCCAGAACTTGACTCAAGTGGTGGCCAACTTGCATCAAGTTCCACCTCCACAAGCGGCACCACGCCAACCAAGGTTGAGTGAGTTTCTAGGAACTCAACCTCCAAAGTTTGCAAGTGCTGCTGAACCTCTGGAGGCAGATGATTGGCTGAAGACTATTGAAAGTAAGATGAGGATCATACAGTGCCAAGGGTATGAGAGGGTGCTGTTTGCCTCTCATCAATTGCATGGACCTGCTGCTGATTGGTGGACCGCCTACGTGGCCGCCCATCATGACCCTGAGAACATCACTTGGGAAGAGTTCAAGCGTAGCTTCCGCAACCATTACATCCCAAGAGGTGAACTCAAAAACAAGAGGAAAGAGTTTCTGGGACTGCAGCAGGGAAACATGACGGTGAGGGAATACCTCACTAAATTTACTCAACTATCCCGTTATGCTCCACGAGACATAGAGACTGATGAGCAGAAACAAGATTGTTTCGTGGAAGGACTTACCGTAGAGATGCAGTGTGCAGTGTCCTCCAATGAGTATGAAAGCTTCCAAAAGATGGTGGACCGAGCATTTGTGGTAGAAAGGAAGCTAAAGGCCCTAGAAAATGAGAATAAGAGGAAGGCCGGGTGGTCACATCAAGCCTCAGGGAGCAACACCCGCCCACGTATGATGCAGCAACCTACGGGGCAGACGAACCGTGCTGCGGTATCCTATTCAGCACCAAGAGGGTACAACCCAAACTACAGGCCTCCCGCAGCACCAGCACAGCCGCCACGTCAGTTTGTGCAGCAGCCTCGCCCCGCATATCCACCTCGAACAGCAGTGCAAGGACCCCCAAACCAACCCCAAGACAACAAGGGCCCAGCATCTAAGATTGGGGTGCAATGTTTCAGCTGTGGTGAAGTGGGGCACTACGCCCATAAATGCCCAAAGAAGAAGCCTGTGCCGCCACAACAGCAGAATGTAGTGAGAGGACGGGTGAACCACGTCACTATGGAGGAAGCACAAGAGGCGCCCG
The DNA here is from genome assembly GCA_030760725.1 of Neostapfia colusana. Classification (NCBI taxonomy): domain Eukaryota; kingdom Viridiplantae; phylum Streptophyta; class Magnoliopsida; order Poales; family Poaceae; genus Neostapfia; species Neostapfia colusana. The sequence goes on along the minus strand of JASWHV010000013.1, from coordinate 34,979,424 downwards.
ACGTGGTAGTTGGTAAGTTTCCTGCCAATTTACACCTTGCAACTCTGTTGTTTGATTCTGGTGCTACCCACTCGTTCATTGCTCAAGGGTTTGTTAAGAAGCATGACCTAGCAACCACACAAATGAACCATATGCTAGCCGTAAACTCTCCAGGTGGAGAAATAAGGACAAGACAAGTGTGTCCCAAAGTGAGCCTAGACATTAATGGGGTAGTATTTACGGCTAACCTCATAGTGATAGATTCACAAGGGATAGATATTATTTTGGGTATGGATTGGTTGACCAAACATAAAGGAATCATCCATTGTTCGACCAGAACGGTGGAACTAACTCACCCCAATGGCACCCGAGTAAAGTTCATAACCATACACGAGCCTAGGAGGGACATTAAATTAAATCAAGTGGAGGTGAAAGTTGAGGAAATCAGGACTATCAGGGAATATCCAGATGTTTTTCCGGAGGAATTGCCAGGTATGCCTCCCGACCGTGACGTGGAATTCGCAATCGAGCTAGTACCGGGAACAGCCCCGATATACAAGATACCTTATCGAATGGACTCCAAGCAGCTAGAAGAGCTCAAGGATCATTTGAGAGAATTGACGGAGAAGGGGTATATTCGCCCTAGTTCCTCACCATGGGGAGCTCCGGTGATATTTGTGCCCAAGAAAGACGGAACCCAAAGGTTATGCGTGGATTACCGTGCCTTGAATGAGGTAACCATCAAGAACAAGTACCCATTGCCTCGCATTGAAGACTTGTTTGATCAGTTGAGGGGAGCTTGTGTGTTCTCGAAAATTGATCTCAGGTCAGGATACCACCAACTCAAGATAAGGCAATCAGATATTCCCAAGACAGCTTTCGTATCTCGGTACGGACTGTATGAATACACTGTCATGCCTTTTGGGCTAACCAATGCCCCGGCATGTTTCATGTACCTCATGAACAAGGTATTCATAGAATATCTGGACAAATTTGTGGTGGTTTTCATAGATGATATTCTCGTCTTCTCCAAAGATGAAGAAGAACATGAGAAACATCTAAGGTTGGTGTTACAGAGGCTGAGAGAACACCAACTATATGCCAAGTTGAGCAAGTGTGAGTTTTGGCTGAAGAGAGTCCCCTTTTTAGGACATATAATCTCGGAGGGAGGAATCTCCGTAGATCCCGCCAAAATCGAGGATATCCAGAAGTGGAAAACCCCTGAAAATGTCGGGGAAGTTCGAAGCTTTTTGGGATTGGCTGGATACTATCGACGGTTTATTGAGGGATTCTCCAAGATCTCGAGACCTCTCACTAAACTGTTGGAAAAGGGAATCACATTCACCTGGACGCCACAGTGCGAGACGAGCTTTCAGGAGCTAAAGAAGAGATTGACAACAGCCCCAGTGCTGGTTATGCCAGATATGCAGAAGAATTTCACAGTGTACTGCGATGCCTCTGGAAATGGGTTGGGATGTGTTCTCATGCAAGAAGGACATGTCATGGCTTATGCATCCCGGCAGCTTCGGAAGCACGAGAAGAACTATCCTACACATGACCTAGAACTAGCTGCAGTGGTACACGCGTTGAAAATTTGGCGGCACTATTTGATGGGGAAGAGGACAGAAATATATACGGATCATAAGAGTTTGAAGTACATATTCACACAACCAGATCTCAACCTCAGACAAAGGAGATGGTTAGAGCTAATCAATGACTTTGATGTGGGCATCAACTATCATCCCGGGAAAGCAAACGTCGTGGCCGATGCTTTGAGTCGGAAAGTGCAGGTCAATAAGTTGAGCTTGAAGGACATGCCTGCAGAATTGAAGGACGAGGTTATAAGGCTCAATCTATGTCTAGTAAATAGTGGTGAAGCCATCGCCATGGAAGTGGACTCCACACTCGAGCAAGACATACGCGAGGGCCAAAAGAATGATGAGAAGATACAAGAGATCAGACAACTCATTAAGGAAAATAAAGCTCCTGGTTTTAGAGAGGATGAACAGGGAACGGTGTAGCACGGGAAAAGGATCTGTGTGCCAGAAGTAAAAGAGATCCGTGAATTAATTTTGAAGGAGGCTCACGATTCCGACTATTCCATTCATCCTGGGAGTACGAAGATGTACCAGGATCTCAAAAGTAGGTATTGGTGGTATGGCATGAAGCGAGATGTCGCGGAACATGTTGCCCTATGTGACACATGTCAGTTGGTGAAAGCTGAACATCAACGACCCGCGGGATTATTGCAACCACTCAAAGTGCCTGAATGGAAATGGGAAGAAATCAGCATGGATTTTGTCGTGGGATTGCCTAGGACCCAATCCGGGTATGATTCAATATGGGTCATTATTGATAGGCTAACCAAGGTAGCTCATTTCATCCCTGTGAAAGAAAGCTACAGCGGATCCAAATTGGCAGAATTGTACATGTCAAGGATCGTGTGTTACCATGGAGTGCCAAAGAAGATTGTGTCGGATCGAGGGACACAGTTCACCTCAAGGTTCTGGCAGAAGTTGCATGAAACCATGGGAACCCATCTGAACTTTAGTTCTGCCTATCATCCCCAAACTGACGGGCAGACGGAGAGAACCAATCAGATCCTTGAAGATATGTTAAGGGCATGTGCACTCAAAAACAATAGGAGTTGGGACAAGAACTTACCGTATGCGGAGTTTTCCTATAACAACAGTTATCAAGCTAGTATTAAGATGTCACTGTTTGAAGCTTTGTATGGAAGGAAGTGCAGAACTCCCCTATTTTGGAACCAAACAGGAGAAAGTAAAGTGTTTGGTCCAGAAGTGCTACAAGAAGCCGAGGCAAAGCTGAGGGAGATTCGCAACAATTTGATGATAGCACAAACACGCCAAAAGAGCTATGCTGATGTACGAAGAAGAGAGCTCGTTTTCAACGTGGGAGACTATGTTTATCTCAAGGTGTCCCCTATCAGAGGACTTCGTCGGTTCAAGGTGAAAGGGAAGTTGTCACCTCGATACATCGGACCCTTTCAAGTTTTGGAAAGAAAAGGCGAAGTGGCGTACCAACTAGAGTTACCGGTTACTCTATCGGACGTGCACGATGTATTCCATGTGTCACAACTCAAGAAATGCCTGAGGACGCCTGAAGAGGTGTTACCCATGAATGAAGTGGATGTAGCTGAAGATTTGTCTTATGCCGAGCAACCATACAAGATTTTGGAGACGATGGAACGCCTCACCAGAAACAAGAGAATCCGGATGTGCAAGGTGCAGCGGAAGCATCACTCAGAAGAGGAAGCTACCTGGGAACGGGAAGATGAGCTCAAGGCACAATTTCCGGAATTGTTTTCTTAGAAACACCAATCTCGAGGACGAGATTTATTTTAAGGGGGGTAGAGCTGTAACACCCCAAATTTGATTTAAAACCCTAAACCATGTTCAGAGGGGAATTTAAAAATTTTTGGACGTGTTGCATGTTTTGCAAAAATTCAAATTCAAACTGGAATTCAAATTATACTCAAAACAGAAAAGAAATGGAAAAAGAAAAAGAGAAACGGGAAAAAACCGGCCAGTGGGCCGAAACACGCCAGCCGGCCCAGTTTCCCCGCGCCAGCCCGCCCCCGCGCGCGCCGCGCTGTCTCTCACAGACGGGTGGGACCCACATGTCATCCCTAACCCCGAGCGTCCGCGGCCCGGACTTTTCCCCCCGAGCGCGCGCGATCTTAACTGATCGAAAAACCGCGTTCCTTAGCCGAATTCCGGTCCCAGAAGAATCCAACTCGATCACAACTGACCCACCGCCCTCCCCCGGCTATAAAAACCCCAGCCCCGATCGGTTTTTCCCACGCGATCGCCGATTTTCACTCCGGTGAGCACCGAGACTTCGCCGGTGAATTCTGGCCGATCTAAGCTCGGAAACTCTGATCTAACTCGCTGGTCTTGATCCACCGCCTCCGGGGAACTATGCAGGTGCAGAAAACCCGAAGACTTACGGTGTAAATCCAGCGCCGACGAGCTTCGCCGTGGTTTTGCCTCGGACCTCGCCGCTGAGCACTTTCCAGGACCCCCGAGCTCGAGAAAACCCCCGAGGTGAGATCCTTGACCTCCCCTCTACCGATCTAGGCCATAAGATCACAGTTCTAGGCAGAATTCTCGAGGATCCGAAACTTTCCGGCGAGATCGCCGCTTCCCGCCGCCGTGCGCCGCCGGCAGCGCCGCCCGCGCTCGATCGAAGCGACGTGTCCGCTTGTGCGCCGTTTATTTTAAATCGCACGGTAGACTTTAAAACCCCGCGTACCGGTTCGATGTTATAATCTCAGCCGTCGGTTTAAAATCGGACGGTCCACGTCAGCCCCGCATTATAAAGACTGGAATTCTTACGTGCTACCCCCTGGGGTTCTCTGGAAATAAGAGCTAGCCCCGGAAACTTCTGATCTAGCCCCTGGAACTCCAGAAAATCATGTAAATTCATTTAAAAATCAGTTTTAGCCCCTGGACTTAATAAAAATTAGGAAAAACACCTCTGATAAGTGTAGCTAGACCCCTGGAAATTATGAAAATAATATTATAGACCCTGTAATGGGGTGAGTTCATTATTTTAACCCTGTTTAGTAATTAATTTAGAAAATTGAATATGTAACTAGTGTTTAAAAATTAAAAAGTGGGACAAACATAATTGTCAAAATTAATTAAAAACTTTCTCAGTACTTAGAAAACTTTGGAGTGAGATAAAAATATATTTTTGGGCTGAAATGAATCTGTTTCATCTATTATTCACATTTATTAGTATAGGGACACATTTTTAAGTAAAGAATAGTTATAGGAAAATAGGGAAAATAATTATGAAATAGTTTACATCAGAGGCCAAGGTTAAAATATGTTATTAAAATTATTTAGGACCAGAACCTATACTGTTTAGATGATGTGTATTACTAATTTCATAATAAAATACACAATTATGCATAGGAGTATAAAAAATGATAAATGGAGTTTTTTTTAAAATCCAAAGAGTTCAGTTTAGGGTTGATAGAAATTATGAAGGCACATATGGAGAAGAAAAATACTTTTCATACATACTTGGTAGTTTAATGTAAGGAATTTATTTAAAACTGAAACACACACACATATATATATATATAGTATATAAGTATAAATATGAACACCAAAGTAGGAATCATACACATATAAATAAAAGTGTATGCAAGCCACAGATCAACACACAAAGTAACCACAACACATATAATGGTGAATGAATTTTATAAATGTGAATGTGTGGTTTGTATGAAGTAGAAGTGTGAACTATGTCTTATGATTGCTGTTTTTCTTTTGCTATGTGTGATGGTATGAAGAAGAACCTGTTCAAGAGCAAGTTATCCCTTTCCAAGATCAGGACTACCCATTTCAAGAGCAGCAAGAAGGAGGCAAGTGTCCTTGACCACTTTGATCCTATGCTAGGATGTGTAGATAGAATTATTTGCATTGTCAAATGAAATATGAAACCCATGCTAGGAAAGTTTCCCTAGAATTGCATTACCTTGTTTCCTTGTAGCTTGGGTTGGGATTTATTTTGTCATGTCATTTATTTACATGCATATGCTTAGCCATGCTTAGAATGGGATATTTGGGATATGAGATCATCAGTTTATTATACCATACTCTTGAATGAGCTATTGTGAGTTATGTAGAGGTAGGGATCAAGGCAAGTTGGATGTTTTGGTTGTGTGCTGGGTGCACGAGACTTGGGTTTGTGTTTAGTACTTGCCTGGATCCTAAGGACCGGTTCATGGAGCATGTAACCCGGCTTTACAGTGCCAACCACATGATGAGATGGGGCAGCTTGGCCAATTAATTAGGTGTATCCCCGGCGTAGTATGGGTGTGTTGGACGGTGCGGGGAGTAGGTGTCAGCTGGACTACCATATGAACCGCAAGGCTCAAGAGGGGGCCACTGCAGTGGGGTTGGAGCCTCTTGTATGCTGTTAGGGGTGAAACCTAAGTGGGCCCACGCTCGTCGGGAATCCCTTTGTAAAGGCTTCGTAGTGATCTCCTGGCTGCACACCTGGGAAGTGTGAATGTTGATCGTAGCCACTGGCATAATGGAGGTTCTTTTAGTCCACCCGGCAACGGGGGATGAAATCACTACATGTGGGTACAGTGGTACAAACTCTGCAGAGTTAAAACTGTCTTGACAGCCGTGCTCACGGTTAAGAGCGGCCTGGACTTATTCATGATTAGAGGATTGATGGTTTTGGAAGTTAAGCGGGGAGCTTAACATTGGTAATGATGTTATGATTGTTGGATTACAATGATGGGATGGGAGATTGGGACCATTTTACCTCTGTAGTAATGTAGGTGCTTAATAAGCTAAGGTGATAGGTGTTAATTGCGTAGTGCTTTAACCATGAGTTCAACCTCTCCTTGTTCTAGCCATGCATGATATGATTTTCCCACACTTGCTGAGTACCATTGGTACTCAACCTTGCATATTTGTTGGTTTATATTGCTGCTCAGGTCAAGATAATGAGGTGGTGTATAATGACCAAGATTTTGGACCCGAGGAAGGATTTTAGGTTCATGGAGACCCCCGGGCAACGCCTGTGATGGAGCCCTAAAGAATAATATTCCGCTGCTAGTTTATTTACTTGTGATGAAGCATTAGTGTCTATTGAGACATTTGCGATGTAAGACTTATTTATATTCGACACCTGGCTTGTAATAAATGATGCTTCACTATTTGTCATCACATGTATGAGAAAATGATCCTGGCATACATGTGATATTCACTTGGTTGTTCTTCGGAAAAACCGGGTGTGACAGCGTGCGCCGCCGCGGAGGGCGCGGGCAGCGCGAGGAAGACGAAGGAGGGCCGGGTCCCACCGGTCAGCCTCCGGGTTCGCGCGAGGATCGGTTTGTGGCGCCGGATCTGGTGCGGCTGCGTGGGAATAACCCCGTAGCCTCCAGTGTTGCCAAAATCTGACTGGTCCGAATTAAAACAGTGGGCCTAGTTCCAATTATTTGAAGTTTCTATTAGGGAAATAATTCCAGAAATTAGCTGATCTTTGCAAGCCCATAACTTTGTGTAGAAAACTCCAAAAAGAGTGAGACCAATTTTGTTGGAATCCTCATGAGGAGTAATTCACAGAGAAACCAATTTTGGTCTATGAAAATGCCCAGGAATTTCTGTAGAATTGTTTCTAGTAAATCTTTTAGGTATTTATTACAGGAGCAACTCTTTATGAAATATTCCAAAAATTGGGCAGCAAATCCTCTTCATAGATACTGATCTCCAGTAAAAATTTGGGCTTCAGTGGAGTTCATTTGCTAGGCTAAACTACCTTCCCAAGTTCAGCCATTATTTGGAAATTCAAATTTAAACAGAATTTTTTTCAGAACTCCTGTCTAAGTTCAAAAATTCATATCTCTCTGATGGTAGCTCCAAAAATGGTGAAACAAATTTTGTTAGAACCATGGAGACTTACCCTAATCAGATCTTCCACCATTAGCTATGTCAAAGCTCCTGAATTGGGCTCAAAATTCAGAGAAGCATTGTACTTGTAGGAATTTTAAAGACTACATTGTGCAATGACATGTCTCCAAATTTGACTCAAATCATCCTTAGAGAGTCTAGTATCCACTGTAAAAATCCCAAAGCCAATTAAGGATCCTAAATAGCAATAGCTATGAATAGAAGTCCAATTCTTATAAATCCTTAATACTTATACATGTATTTTATTACATTTCATAATAGTGACCGAAGTTGAGGACGCACCGGAGCCGTTGGACGTCCTCCCACCTGAAGCTAACTTCCCGTTTGACTTGCAACCAGGCAAGCCCCGGTTTGCACTTAAGTACCTTTTATAAAGCTTTTCATTTGTATCACTTATGTCTAGGTTGAAATGTTTGCATTAGAGTTAGGGTGATTGAAACCCCACGTGCATAGCCTTTTAGATCCTATAAAGGGTTGGGTAGTTTACAAACTCGACGAGTAGAGAATGCCATGCTAATGTTTAGGATATCGGTAGAAGTCGAGTGGTTGGAAGCTACTCACGAGTTAGTACTTATTACACGGGATGAAAAGAGGTAGCAAATGGCTTAAGATATGAAAATGAGACCCAACAGGGGGGGATAGGAATCAGTGAGCAGAGGTCTCACGTGTGTAGCCCTGTTGGTGTCGGTTGAGGACCGTCCGTGTGCGGCCCTGCTGGACAAGTATTGAACAGTACCGGATGCATACTGGCATATGGGAACCAGGAAACCGATGTAAATGGTTAACCTGGGTGCCGAGGCTTACCCAACCATAAACAGGAGTGGGTTGAGGGTAGCAAGGTGTAAATCTGCCGGTGGGCACAGTCACACTCCACGCGGGGACCTCCTACCCGTTACGGATGGACCGGTTCGGTGTTTGGGTTGCCTTTGAAAGGTGGTTGCATACAACAGAGTAGGAAGGGGTGTGGAATCACGCTTCTGAAAGTGGGTGTATGCAACGTGTTGTCCGGGTGTGTCTTGATTGCAATCACCGTCCCTCGCGGTTATTTGAGTACCCGTTTGTTCACTGCGCTGTGACGTAGTAAGAACTGAAATAAGCCAACTGAAAATGCTGTATTGATCTTAATGTCTTGAATACCTTGATTGCTGTAGATATAGAGCTAATTAAGTTTATATTCCACTTTGGGCATCACCACATCGGAGGAAAGCGTTTCTTGTTTGATTGTGGACTTCCGATGTGAGGGCTGCCTAAGGCACATGAATCTGCTGCTATAAAAACTGAAAGTAAGGACCCACTTATAGGCGTGTCTTTGTCGCAAATTCCTTTTCCCATCTTACATATCCTTGCACGTAGAGTTCCATGCCTAGGGTTGACGGTTAAGACTTGCTGAGCCTTCGTGCTCACGTTTGCAATATTTGAGCTGTGTGCAGGTGAGAGTTATGAGGAAGGTTCCGAGGACGAGGCGATGCCCCCGTCGGGATACACGGCCGAGCTGGAGCCCTGCACGCCGCCGTGATCTCCGTTTACTTGCTGCTAGTGTGTAGCGTCCCCGGGCTGGATGGCTGCACTTTTGCATAGCTAGGATGAGAGGCCTTATATGTATATTACTTCCGCTGTATGAATAGGTTTTGTAAAAAGACTTCCGCTGTTTTATATCAAATAAAAGTTTGTATGTTATCCTTTATTCTTTTCGTGTGTGCTGTTGGGTGCCGCATCGCACGGCACCACCCTATGCGATCCTGGACTGGGTGAACCACGGGGTGGTCCCCACAGTCGTGGTATCAGAGCCGCATTGGGAATAGCACGCTCGAAAAGAGCTTATTTTGAAAACTTATAAGTAGTCGAGTGAGGATTAGTCTTTAAGCCCACATAAGGTCTATGATAGTAGTAGTTACTAAGGTGGAAAAGCTAACTTATGTGTTATACATTCTGTAACGACGCTCCGACGTCAGATAAGAGGTAAGGAACGCCACCGCAGGCGGATCAATTGCGGTAACTTCTCATACGAGAAATAGTATGGAAGGATATACCGTGGCTTGGCACGGTAGTGAATATGAGTCTCTGAACCTCTTCATGGTTCTGAGAGCATATGAAAATGCTGATCTCCAGCGTGCTTTAGGCAAAAGTGAGAATACCCCATCGTGTGGTAAGCAACACGATAGTATGAAACTCTTGAACGTTCAATGTTCAAAGGGCCATACGCAGCGCTCGCCATCGGCGTGCCTCAACGGTCATGAGGCAGTAGGTGGTATCCGTTGGGTTGATAAAATTCCCAACCGTGACGACCCGTTCGCGCTCTGCTCGGGTTCCCCGTCGTGTGGTGTGAAAATACGACCATGTACCTTAAGACGTGGCTTGACTGAAGGACGATCCGTATGGCAATGATACGGACCGTATGTTTTTACTATGATATGGAACTGCCTGCAATGTTAAAACCTTTGTGTGCACAATTATTGTGTGTTTTTCTGCAGGTACATTAACCACGTTAGTGCATGACGTGTAGGAACCGTTTGTGAGTGATGACTTTAGTTCCACCATTTGACACGTATATGCCAGAATACCGGTTTAGGATTTTTCTTTGGTGAGGAAACATAGTACCGACTGCATAAAAGTTTATTTTCAAAGAAAAGAATCACAATAAAGTTTAGGATTCTATTTAGGGGTTAGTAAACTCCTTATTGAACTATGAGTCAATTGGGAGTATAGATTTAGTCTCAAAAACATAGGAACAATCTTCCCTGTTTTTGGCAGAATTTTTTCTGAACTTGAACAGGGCATAACATAAGATTGGTTGAACCAATGGAGGTGTGGGATACCATTCTGGGAAGGTTTAGAAGTCCTCTACAACTTTTCTATAGAGCTTCAGAACAAAATCTCCCTCCAATGGGATGAAAATCTCAGATGAGTGGGCACTGTCCAGAAACAGGGCAGACCATATGCTCTCTGGAATTTCAACCAAAACATTTAGTTTCACCGTTCGACGTCCAGTGGCTGTTGAAAAAACAGCGAGTGGAGTCGAAAAGTGTTTGCATTCCAAGTATCATTTCGAGCGAGTACATGTTTGGGTCCAGTACAATAGCGAGGAATTATGCATGCTAACACACTTAACATCCCGTGGTGATACCGATGGTCGAAATGAACTTTTAACCCATAAAGTTCAATACTTTGGAACTCGATCGTGTGACATGGTCCAGGGATGTATATGTTGCATAAAGTTTATACTTTATCCATATGGGTGATTGTTATGCGCATTGTCTATCCCATTCTCGCATTACTATTGTATAGACTGGATGAGCTAAACCCACATGTGCTGATCATTTGAACGATCTGAATGCAGAATGGTGCGGACACGCTCAACGCAAGAGGAGGGAGGTCCGAGTCAAGTTCGTGGTGATGAGTCTCCACCTCCGGAGCAAACCACGACGCAGCAGCAATCACCTCCTCCACCGCCAGAACTTCCAGGGAATCTTGCAGAGGTTCTCACCGCAGTGCTCGGCTCGCGCGACGAGCAAACCGAGTTGCTGCGGATGTTGGTGCAGCAGAATGCGTCCCATCAGGGAGGACGCCAAGACAATGGGCAACGCCAGCCCCAACAAAGTTCATATTCAGAATTCATGGCGACCCATCCACCGGTCTTCAAGGAGGCCGAAGAACCTTTGGAGGCGGACAGCTTTATCTGCACTCTAGAGGCGAAGTTCGGGCTGCTACGATGCACCGAACACCAGAAGGCGCTGTATGCAGCGCAACAGCTTCAAGGAGAAGCCGGTACCTGGTGGGCAAACTACACCGCCTCCTTACCAGCTGGCCATGCCGTCACATGGACTGAGTTCTGGGAGGCGTTCCGCGCCTATCACATACCTCCTGGTGTGATGGAAATGAAGCTCCAGGAATTCCTGGCGCTCCGACAAGGCGAGAGGAGTGCTCATGAGAACTCCGGGTTGTTCAACCGGCTGGCGCAGTATGCACCAGGATTTGTGGGTACGGAAGACAATAAGCGCAATGCGTTCTTCCGGGGCCTGAATTCAAAGATGAAGGTCCATCTCGCCCAGAGCAATCGCTGCACATTCAACGATCTAGTTAATACCGCGATTCTACAAGAAAATGCTCAGCGCGAGCGCGGTTCTGACAAGAGGAAACGCAGCGCGCTGACGAGCAGCAGTGGTGGGACGCCACAGAAATACCGTGTGGTGTATCGCTCACCATCCGGTCAGAGATGGCAGCCACCGGCGCGACCGCCTCAGTTTCGCGGTCGACAATATAATGCGCCGGGCTTCCGACCGATGTATCCACCACAGCAACAGCAGCAAAGGATGGTCCCGCGTGCGCCTCAGTTTCAGCAGCGTGCACCAGAATTCCGTCCTCAAGTCGGCGGGACCCCGACATCTTACACGTCTTACACGTGTGGCCGTGTCGGGCACATTTCGAGGGACTGCCCCGAGCCGTGACAGGGCAGGGGTGCAGCACTGTACCAGGGTGCTAATCATCCCCGCAATCAGCCCAAGAAACCAGCACCAAAACCCGGCAACGTCCACTACTTAGCTATCGAAGACGTGCCAGAAGGCGAACCCGTCCTCGCGGGTACGTTCTCTTACCTAGGTCATCCCGTAGTCATACTTTTTGACTCCGGTGCCACCCATAATTTCATAAGTCAATCTTATGTTATTAAATATCAACTGCCTATCATTCCCACAAATAATTCATATTTGATATGTTCTCCGGGTGGGAAAATAACAGCTGATAGAATGGTCTATAGAGCACCATTACAGTTGGGTGGGAATCTATATCCGACTTCTCTGATCATGTTAGAGAGTCAAAAACTTGATGTCATTTTAGGAATGTCATGGCTACATCGCCATGGTGCTGTTCTTGACATCATTCCACGTGTGGTTCGTCTAAACTCTCCACTTCATGAACCACATGTTCTTATTCTTGACCATTCGGTTCAAGAAACCCCAGCCACCAATAACACGGAAGCCACAAAACTTGAGGATATTCGTGTGGTCCGTGAATACCCGGATGTCTTTCCGGATGATCTTCCGGGCATGCCACCCGAAAGAGATGTCGAGTTCAAGATTGAACTTGTACCTGGGACGACACCGATCTCACGAAGACCATACAAGATGGCTCCGAACGAGCTGGCTGAACTGAAGGAGCAGCTCAACGATCTAATGAAGAAGGGTTTCATTCGACCGAGTTCCTCGCCATGGGGATGCTCGGCGCTGTTTGTGAAGAAAAAGGATGAAACCTTGAGGTTGTGTGTGGACTACCGACCTCTCAACGCCGTCACCATCAAGAATAAATATCCACTGCCCCGCATCAATATATTATTCGATCAACTTGTGGGTGCGAGTGTATTTTCAAAGATGGATCTTCGCTCCGGATATCATCAAATCAAGATCCGAGCAGAGGATATCCCAAAGACGGCATTCTCGATGAGATATGGGTTGTATGAATACCTCGTCATGTCCTTTGGTCTCACCAACGCCCCGGCACACTTCATGTATCTTATGAACTCAGTGTTCATGCCGGAGTTGGACAAGTTTGTGGCGGTGTTCATAGACGACATCTTGGTTTACTCCAAGACTGAAGAAGAACACGCCAAACACTTGCATATCGTGCTTCAACGATTAAGAGACCATACGCTTTATGCCAAGTTCAGCAAGTGCGAGTTTTGGATCAGCCAAGTGCCATTCCTTGGTCATATCATTTCTGCAGAAGGCATTGCAGTTGATCCAAGCAAAATTGAACAATTGCTGAAATGGAAATCCCCCACATCAGTCCACGAAGTCAGAAGTTTCCTCGGGTTAGCAGGATATTATCGGAGATTCATACCCAACTTCTCCAAGCTTGCTAAGCTGATGACTGAACTGTTGAAGAAGGGGATCAAATATGTTTGGAGCTCAGCTTGTGAAGAAGCTTTCCAGGCATTAGTGAAGCATCTTACAACAGCCCCGGTGTTAGCTCAACCGGATACAACCAAGCCCTTTGATGTATATTGTGATGCGTCTGGTATCGGGCTTGGCTGTGTATTGATGCAAGGAGGCAGAGTGGTCGCCTATGGCTCACGTCAACTCCGTAACCACGAGCAGCACTATCCGACTCATGATCTCGAGCTGGCTGCTGTGGTATTGGCCTTGAAGATGTGGAGGCACTATTTGCTTGGGAACTTAGTGCACCTCTACACCGACCACAAAAGTCTGAAATATATATTCACTCAAAAGGAGTTGAATATGGGGCAACGGAGATGGCTAGAACTGATCAAAGACTATGAGATCGAGATTCACTACCATTCCGGGAAGGCAAACATGGTTGCCGATGCCTTAAGCCGCAAATCCCATGTCAACAGTCTGTCCATCACCCCACTTGAAGAGGAGGAGCCGAGTCTGTACTTGGTTCCATATGGGGCATTGTATAATCTTTCTCTCGTCCCTACAATACGAGAGGAGATTATGGAAGCGCAGAAGAAATACGTGGGAATGTCGCACATTCGGAGAAGGATGAAGAATGGCGAAATGAAATGCTTCCGTAGAGATGATAACGGTACACTATGGTTTAAAGACCGTATAGTTGTACCCCGTGACATGAAACTTCAGAGGAAAATCTTGGACGAGGCTCATTTGTCCAAGTATTCTATTCATCCGGGCAGCAACAAGATGTACCAGAATCTGAAAACCAGGTTTTGGTGGACACGGATGAAGAGAGAGATCGCAAAATACGTATCCGAATGTGATACCTGTCGGCGTGTGAAGGCCGACCATATGCGTAAAGCCGGACAGATGCAACCATTGAACATTCCGGCGTGGAAGTGGGAGGATATCAGCATGGACTTCATTGTTGGTTTACCTCTCACATCTCACAAACATGACTCGATTTGGGTGATAGTCGATTGACTAACCAAGTCGGCTCATTTTATCCCTGTACATACAAAGTACGTGGCCAAGCAATATGCGGAGCTGTATATTGCAAAGATCTTGTGTTTGCACGGTGTTCCCCGCTCCATCATTTCAGATCGTGGTGCGCTGTTCGTCTCTCGGTTCTGGGAACAGCTGCACGCATCACTGGGAACCAAACTGATCCGAAGCTCCGCGTATGACCCGCAGACAGATGGTCAAACCGAACGGGTGAACCAAGTGTTGGAAGACATGCTACGCGCTTGTGCCATCCACCACGGCAAGAATTGGGACGATCATTTGCCGTTGGCGGAATTTTCTTACAACAATGGCTATCAAGCTAGCATCAAGATGGCGCCGTATGAAGCTCTCTACGGCCAGAAATGTCGCACACCTCTCAACTGGTGCGAGTCCGGCGAGCGAGTTATCTACGGCATTGAACTTGTGAATGAAGCTGAAGAACGAGTGCGAGTAATACAAGCCAATCTCAAGGCTGCTCAATCTCGTCAGAAAAGCTATGCGGATAAAAGACGCCGACCTCTCCACTTCGACATCGGGGACCATGTTTATGTCCGTGTGTCTCCGACGAAAGGAGTTCACCGTTTCGGAGTGAAGGGTAAACTTGCGCCGCGATTCATTGGCCCGTTCGCCGTCATTGAAAGATGCGGACCCGTGGCCTATCGCCTAGAGTTACCAGCGTCGCTCGCAGGCATTCACAACGTCTTCCACATCTCTCAGCTGCGGAAGTGCCTCAAGCCCTCTGCTGAAATCCGCACTGAAGACATAGAAGTCCTTCAACCGGACCTCACGTACACGGAGTATCCAATCCGGATCATCGATGAAAAGACTCGTGCCACAAGAAACCGGACCTTATGGTTCTACAAGGTCTTGTGGAGTAACCATACCGCTGATGAGGCGACATGGGAAAGCGAGGATTATCTACGCATGTATTATCCGGACTTGCTATCATCATATACCCGACTTTGCTTTTCCTTTGGAATCTCGGGACAAGATTCTTTTTAAGGGGGGAGGGATGTAAAATCCCCAAAAGTGGTAGCAAGAAAATTCAGCTCATATACACTTATGAAAAATGAGGGGAATTAAAACTTTCAATTATAATAAGTGTGAGTTCAAAGTGAGGGTTTAGACTTCCCAAAACTTCCAAACATGGAGATCTAAATGCACAACTTGGATCTTTATAGTCCAAATATTCAGCCTTCCAAATTTCAGCTCATTTGGAGGAGTTTTCATATTTGTTTGGGATTAAAAGGAAGAGCTCTCTAATCTGAATTTCAAATTCAGTTTCAAATTCCAATTCCCTCAATTTGAAAATTTGTTTTCACAAATGTGTTCTCCACCTTTTAATAAGCAGCCATGCAAAAAATTGGAAACTTTGGAGCTGGTTTTCTATATTTTTGAGGCAATACAAAGTGGAGAATTCAAACTCCTTTTCAAATTCAAATGATCAAACCTCATCCAAATTTCACACTAGAATTCAAACTATTTGAATTTAGCAAATTCAAACTATGACTTTGGAGTGAAGTCAAGTCTTTAATGTTGAGTTGCTGGTGGGAAAATATCAGGGAATTATTGGATTAAAAGAGAGGGAGGTGGGGCCCAGCAGTCAGCCTCCCAGCAGAGCTACCACCTCTGTTTTCATCGGCTGATCGCCGAGAGGCCGCCAGCGCCCGGTGAAACCCGCTCCCGAGGAATTCCACCGCGCCACCTCCTGGTTCCTCGATCGCCAGCCACTTCATCACCCCCCCCCCCCGGTCGCAGCAACGAAGTCGTTCTTCGTTTTTCCTCGGTGACTCGCCGCTCCTTTCTTTCTCTCCCGCGAGAAACCGCCTCAGCGCCGTCGCTGTTTACTCCCTCGCCCACGCTCGCCCGAGCTCGGATGATCGAGCCCCAAACAGCAAAAAGAAGCGCAAGAGAGTGCTCCGGCCTCCACCTTTCTTTTCCCTAAGCCTCCTAGCTCGTGCTACGCGCAAACCAGAGATTGGCGCCGGCGATCGGAGGTGCTCGGCGGAACCCCGTCCGGTTCACCGTAGACCGTGCGCTACGGCCAGCTTCAGTGCCCCTTCCCTGCACAAGAAAGGTGCGTTGTTGTCCGTAGATCGTGTTACCGAAAGCCTCAGGATGATTGATCAAATGGGTAGTGAGAATTTTGGGTTTTACCAAACCCTAGTTCATAGCAACACTTCTCGGTCTACAATCAAATTCTTCGTGCTGCGATAGCTAGAGCTCATCCGGGTCTAGGAGAAGCCTTGTTAGATCCCTGCGATCCTTCTCGCTCAAACGGCGCCGGAAACCGTCAAGAACTGAAGGAGTTCTTCGAGTTTTTGTCGCCGCCGGCGTTTTGCGGGCTCGGGTCGCCGGTGAGGTCCCATCTCCGGTGGTTTTCATGGAGAGCGAGCTATGGGTCGATGTTTCCATGGGACACTGGTGCTTTTGGAGCAAACCCTATCCCGAAAGACCCACTTTTGAGGGAGAGCGAGGTCGCCGAAGTATGGTTCGACATGGTCGCCGGTGCAAGCACCTTTCCGGCCGTTGTCATCGGCTCGCAACCCCACCATCGTGTTCAGCATGGTGTAAAACTCACAGGCGGCGAGTTTGACGAAGTTTGGACCACGGGAACCCCGTCCTGGCGAGCCTCACCGGCGTGCGCCGCCACGGAGGGCGCGGGCAGCGCGAGGAAGACGAAGGAGGCCGGGTCCCACCGGTCAGCCTCTGGGTTCGCGCGAGGATCGGTTTGTGGCGCCGGATCTGGTGCGGCTGCGCGGGATTAACCCCATAGCCTCCAGTGTTGCCAAAATCTGACTGGTCCGAATTAAAACAGTGGGCCCAGTTCCAATTATTTGAAGTTTCTATTAGGGAAATAATTCCAGAAATTAGCTGATCTTTGCAAGCCCATAACTTTGTATGGAAAACTCCAAAAAGAGTGAGACCAATTTTGTTGGAATCCTCATGAGGAGTACTTCACAGAGAAATCAATTTTGGGCTATGAAAATGCCCAGGAATTTCTGTAGATTTGTTTCTAGTAAATCCTTTAGGGATTTATTACAGGAGCAACTCTTTATGAAATATTTCAAAAATTGGGCAGCAAATCCTCTTCATAGATACTGATCTCCAGTAAAAATTTGGGCTTCAGTGGAGTCCATTTGCTAGGCTAAACTACCTTCCCAAGTTCAGCCTTTATTTGGAAATTCAAATTTAAACAGAAGTTTTTTCAGAACTCCTGTCTAAGTTCAAAAATTCATATCTCTCTGATGGTAGCTCCAAAAATGGTGAAACAAATTTTGTTAGAACCATGGAGACTTACCCTAATCAGATATTCCACCATTAGCTATGTCAAAGCTCCTGAATTGGGCTCAAAATTCAGAGAAGCATTGTACTTGTAGGAATTTTAAAGACTACATTGTGCAATGGCATGTCTCCAAATTTGACTCAAATCATCCTTAGAGAGTCTAGTATCCACTGTAAAAATACCAAAGCCAATTAAGGATCCTAAATAGCAATAGCTATGAATAGAAGTACAATTCTTATAAATCCTTAATACTTATACATGTATTTTATTACATTTCATAATAGTGACCGAAGTTGAGGACGCACCGGAGCCGTTGGACGTCCTCCCACCTGAAGCTAACTTCCCATTTGACTCGCAACCAGGCAAGCCCCGGTTTGCACTTAAGTACCTTTTATAAAGCTTTTCATTTGTATCACTTATGTCTAGGTTGAAATGTTTGCATTAGAGTTAGGGTGATTGAAACCCCACGTGCATAGCCTTTTAAATCCTATAAAGGGTTGGGTAGTTTACAAACTCGACGAGTAGAGAATGCCATGCTAATGTTTAGGATCTCGGTTACACGGGATGAAAAGAGGTAGCAAATGGCTTAAGATATGAAAATGAGACCCAGCAGGGGGGGATAGGAAGCAGTGAGCAGAGGTCTCATGTGCATAGCCCTGTTGGTGTCGGTTGAGGACCGTCCGTGTGCGGCCCTGCTGGACAAGTATTGAACAGTACCGGATGCATACTGGCATATGGGAACCAGGAAACCGATGTAAATGGTTAACCTGGGTGCCGAGGCTTACCCAACCGTAAACAGGAGTGGGTTGAGGGTAGCAAGGTGTAAATCTGCCAGTGGGCACAGTCACGCTCCACGCGGGGACCTCCTACCCGTTACGGATGGACCGGTTTGGTGTTTGGGTTGCCTTTGAAAGGTGGTTGCATACAACAGAGTAGGGAGGGGTGTGGAATCACACTTCTGAAAGTGGGTGTATGCAACGTGTTGTCCGGGTGTGTCTTGATTGCAATCACCGTCCCTCGCGGTTATTTGAGTACCCACTTGTTCACTGTGCTGTGACGTAGTAAGAAGTGAAATAAGCCTACTGAAAATGCTGTATTGATCTTAATGTCTTGAATACCTTGATTGCTGTAGATATAGAGCTAATTAAGTTTATATTCCACTTTGGGCATCACCACATCGGAGGAAAGCGTTTCTTGTTTGATTGTGGACTTCCGATG
Source organism: Neostapfia colusana (assembly GCA_030760725.1). Taxonomy (NCBI): domain Eukaryota; kingdom Viridiplantae; phylum Streptophyta; class Magnoliopsida; order Poales; family Poaceae; genus Neostapfia; species Neostapfia colusana. The sequence goes on along the minus strand of JASWHV010000013.1, from coordinate 34,960,567 downwards.
CGAGGGCTGTCGAAGGCACATTAATCTGCTGCAATAAAAACTGAAAGTAAGGACCAACTTATAGGCGTGTCTTTGTCGCAAATTCCTTTTCCCATCTTACATATCCTTGCACGTAGAGTTCCATGCCTAGGGTTGACGGTTAAGACTTGCTGAGCCTTCGTGCTCACGGTTGCAATATTTGAGCTGTGTGCAGGTGAGAGTTATGAGGAAGGTTCCGAGGACGAGGCGATGCCCCCGTTGGGGTACACGGCCGAGCTGGAGCCCTGCACGCCGCCGTGATCTCTGTTTACTTGCTGCTAGTGTGTAGCGTCCCCGGGCTAGGATGAGAGGCCTTATATGTATATTACTTCCGCTGTATGAATAGGTTTTGTAAAAAGACTTCCGCTGTTTTATATCAAATAAAAGTTTGTATGTTATCCTTTATTCTTTTCGTGTGTGCTGTTGGGTGCCGCATCGCATGGCACCACCCTATGCGATCCTGGAGTGGGTGAAACCACGGGGTGGTCCCCACATGGGGGTGGCTGGAAAGAATGACCCCCAAACTGCTGAGGCCGCGCCGGTGGATGCCACTGCTGACCAGATGGTATCCGATACACCATGCGGTATTTCTGAGGAGCTCCACCCCCGCTGCTTGGTGGAGCACTTCGCTTTGGCTGCTCAGCCGCTAATTCTCACTGAGCATCCTCTTGCATGATCGCGGCATTGATGAGATCATTGAACGTGCCGTGATTGCATTGTACGAGATGCGTCTTCATCTCGGGGTTTAACCCCCGATAGAACTGCTCCCGTTTCTTCTCCTCGGTGGAGACATAATCCGACGCATACTGCACCAGATGGTTGAAGGCACGGGAGTAGTCATGGGCACTCCTCCCGCCTTTCTTCAGCTCCAAGAACTCTTGGAACTTCCGCTTCATTATCCCGGGAGGGATATGGTAGGCGCGGAACGCCTCCCGGAATTCTGGCCATTCCACGGTGTGGCCAGCAGGTAGCGAGGCGACATAGTTCGCCCACCACGCACCAGAGGCACCATGAAGCTGCTGCGCCGCGAAGAGAGTCTTCTGCCGCCCCGTGCATTGGAGCAGCCCAAACTTAGACTCGATCGTTCGCGGCCAGTTGTTGGCCTCCAGGGGTTCTGCCGCTTCAGTGAACACCGGAGGGTGCGTACTCATGAAGTCCGAGTACGTCACAGTGTGGGCTCATGAGGCCCCCTATCTTGATGCCCCCCTCCCCGCCTGGGACGTATTTTGCACGATCGTGCGGAGAAGATCGGTCTGCTCCTCACAATTGCCCACCAGTGCCGTGATCACATCCGCTAGTGTAAGCGGAGGCGGCGGTGGTGGTTGTTGCTGCGGGGTACTGTCGTAGGCAGGTGGCTGGGAGTCATCACTCCCCTGCTTGCTAGAGCCACCGACCTCATGCGTGGCCCGTGTACGAACCATCCGCAACTATACGACAGTAAAAATCAGTCCCGCAACATACTTCAAGCAATCCCATAAAATAGGCGTAAACACAATGACAGTAAAACATGTGATACATCTCGTATATAGATAATGTAATAACTTTGCAGAAGATACACCATTAACAGACCAAATACAAACTATTTAAATCCAAATTGATGGACTTCCTCTTTGGAAGTTCATCTCAACTAGGTTTGGTCACTACGAGACATTAATATCGCTTTGTCATCACGTAAACTACCCTTTTATCTTCAATACAACACAAACATGGCCCCTAGCAAAAGAAACTTGAGTAAGAAACCTACTCAAATCTTTCACTAGTTTAAGATACCCACTCATGAGTATGTTCTACCCCATTGGAAGTACTCAAACACCCTAGGGTACAACAATCTCTCAATTGAGTTCACTGTCATCCCTCTGCCAGAATGACCAGTTTCTACATATTCTAGATTCTGACCTGGTACATGGCATTTTCATAACTCAAGTTGAATACCAAAGTTAAAGTTAACTTCAGTAGCTTTCCAACGAGTAGTTATTTGCACTCAGATCAGCTCTAGTTAAAAAGTTATGATAATGCAAAGTCAACAGAATTTCTTGAAGAATTTCAACAGCACCTCCTTTGGAAGTTGCTGTTTTCAACTCTAATTTCCACTGAAGTTCGTGCTGAAATTGCAGAAACATTGAATTACAAAGATGTGACATATCTTCTGCCCTTCGCAAAAATGTAAATTATGAAAATTTTAGATTTTTCTACAGGAAGTTATGCTTGAAAAACAGAACAGTCCAGAGAGTTTTCGAATCTGTCCTGGTTCTGGACAGTTTACAATCATCTGGAGTTTCAACCAGTTTAAGGTGTGATTCTGCTCTGTGACACGACCCCACTGGTCCTGTCGAGCCAGGATCACGCTGAGGGGTGCTGCGTTGCACAACACCGTATAACACACGTCAAAGGTACAAAGCGGAAGCGGAAGCTTTATTACATAAACAAGTTTATTAACATGTTTACATCAAAATAAGTTTAGTCCACACTCGCGGGCGTAGACTAAGCATCAAGTGCACGTTCAGCCCTCGAACGTGTCCTTGCTAGCACACTCGCACACTAACTCTGCGGCGTGCACGACTCCCACTCGACGGGGTTCCCCTCCTGGGGTTCCGTCTCCTCTTCGGGAGTCCCTTCCTCATAGAACCCTGCAAAAGCTTCAAACACAAGCAGTGAGCACGAAGGCTCAGCAAGTCTGACCCGTCTCACCTAAACATGAAACTTCTACATGAGGGTGATGGGTTGCATGAGGTAAAAATCATTTGCAAGGACTCGCCTAATTAGTAGAACCTTACTTTCAAGTTTTAGCAGCAGGTTGTGGAGAACTTTACGCTAAGGCACATGAGAGAGCCGCAATCAAACAAGAAACGCATTTCTCTCATGTACTTTGCCCAAAGTTGAAAAGAACTTTAGTTAGCACTAAGCTACAACATATCATTAACAATCAATATCCAACTTTCAATCAGCAACATTTTAACATGTAACTAGCCTGTTCTTTCTACGTCACGGTACAGTGAACAAGTGGTACTCACTGACCGCGAGGGACGGCGATTATAATCGATTTACACCTGCAGGGTTACCCGAACAACCCGTCACGTACGCCCGTACTCGATGTTGCCTACAACAACCATCACGGACGCCGTACGCGACTACCTTTCACCCGTTAGCCAAATATTGAACCGGTCCCATCGTCCCGAGCAAGAGGTCCCTGCACGCGCATCTCTGTGCCGCCAGCTGATTTACACCTCGAGCTCTCAACCTACCCTCTGAACGACGGGCAATGCCTCAATACCCAGCTACCCGAGTTACATCAGTTTCCCGGTTCCCATATAGCCGGTAGGTCTTCGGTACTGTTCTAGCTTGTTCAACAGGCCCGCACACGGCTCGGTCCTCAATCGACACAAGCGGAGCTACAGCACACAGGCCCCAAAGTCCTGCTGCCCTTACTCTCCGCTCGGTCTCATTTTCTTGCCATGTGTATCATGTGCTATCTCTACCCGAGCAATGTGCCTCTAGCCTATTCTCGCGAGTAGTTCCAACTACTCGACTTGTACCGAATCCTACTCTATCCTAGCAATGCAGTGGCTAACGGGGTTTGCAATCCTAAACCCCAACCCATGGTTTTCTTGGCTATGCAGTGGGGTTTCCAAACAAGACTCTGATGCACAACATAAAGAAAACAAGTATGTGCTCAAAACAATAAAAATTGATAAAATGGTTAATGCAAACCGGGGCTTGCCTTGCTGCTCTTGGTCGTAGGCTAGCTGTTCCTCCGGAGTAACGAAGTCTAGGACTTCGGGTTCCTCCTCGACTTTAGCGACTACAGGATAAGAACAATGTATGTATTAATTAAATGCTTTTGTATTAACTTTGAAGTTGTGAAGTCTATAACCTTTACTAGATAGACCTAATGACTGTGAAACTTTTACTGTGGCTTGGTTACAACCTAAACAGAGACTTGGTCAAGTTTTAGTTGCAGCAAAGCTCATTTGAGCCCTCCACAAATAATTATGTCCTTGACCTTAATTAAAGGCTTTTAGGGTGTTCTAGGTATTTTCATGAAACAAACTATGACTTTCTGAAAACTAGATTTTCAGAGGGTTCTAATGGAATTGGTCTCACTTAATTTGGAAGTCTCTAACTAAAGATATGAGCTAAACAATTTCAGAGAAAATTCTGAAAATGTTTCTGAACATTTTCTATTTTCTCTGGAACAGTTTTACTAATCACACCATTAGGTGGACTAAATGAGCTCAAATGGATCTGAAATTTTTATGGTAGTTCAAGGATATTTTGGTGAACATCTCAGCAAAATTTCAGGATTTTCCTCCAAATGATTCTCCAGTTAAAATTCCTAACAGTTTAAACTTTAAGGAATTAATTCTGGAGAATTAAGGAATTTCATGAAGTGACACTTGATTTTCTGGAAAGTACTCAAAGAGCTGAATCCAGCAAAATTTGGTTCACTCAATTTGGAGCTTTCTAGCCAAAGTTATAAGGATTTGAAGTTTGAAGGAAATCTGAAAATCGGGGAAAAGTTTAAACTCGCGCGTGGGCCCAGGGGACACGCGTCGCACGCCGAAGCGACAGCACACCGCGGCCCACAAGGCTTTTGCGCGCCAGCACACCCGATCCCGGCCGCAGCCGGATCCCGATTCAAAATATCGGCCGCTGACAGCTGGGGTCCACCCCCTTCTTCAACCTCGCGACACCCGCGCTCCGCCGCCGAGGGACCTCGCCGGAGAGCTCGCCGCTGGCTGCTGTACCGCTTCAAACTTCTTGATTCTGGCCGCCCCTGCCTACTTTTACTTGGGGAACATGATCCGAGGGTCAGCTGCTCATGACAACGGCCGGAGCATGGTCGGCGACGAGCCGCCATATCGGAACGACTTCGGCCATGTCGGCTGACGCTCCTAGTGCCTCAGCTACTTGGGAAATCGGTCGGGGAGCATCAGTGGACCTCAGAGAAGGTCGACATGAACTCGGGGTAGCTCGGGGAAGGCCCGAAATAGGTCCTCACCGTGCGCCCGATACCCCCCGTGCGTTCCGCCATTAGTAGACCTTGAATTACGCCGGGCACAGAAGTTCTCCGGCCCAGAGTTGTGAAGGCAACTTGTGCGTCACCGTGTCTAGTTCGTGTGGGAGTGGCCTGAGGCCCTCTAATCCTTTCTAGAGCACGAATTAAACAGAATCGTACCCGAGGGTCGTTCTGCACACAGAAAGGGGAAAAGTGGAAATTCGCCGCCGGTGAGCAACCACTCGAGCTGTGGCTCGGGGATGAGCAGCACCGATCACTTGCGCGTCCAAGGGTGCCTTGGCTCGGGCGTGACAACGCCCAGGTTGGGCTGTCCACGAGAGCCCGAGGTGCGGCGGTTTCCAGTTCCGAGTTTGATCTTTCGGCACAGCCGATATCACTCGGTTTCAATCGATTTCTATCAATGGGAAGGATGGAGGATGGTCGCTAGTACCTGGCTGGGACCCTGGAGTGGAAAGAGGAAGCTGCGATCAGCTCGATCCAGCAGGAACTCGAGCGCCGGTGATGGCAGTGGAGAAATGGATCGTGCACGTCGGCAGCTCGGGGAATGGCGACTGAAGCACGCCGGGGAGGGAATAAATAGGCCGGTCGGCCGGTCTCCGGCTTGGGGCACGCAGCAGGAGCTGGCGCCGGCTGCCCCCTTCGGTGGCGCGCGCGCACAACAGCCGGGAACCGACTGAACTGTGGTTCAGTCGGTTTGCCTTGAGGCTGAGGCTGACATGTGGGTCCCACTCCTCTTTTAACCTCTGAAATTTATTCCTAACAGCTGTGGTAAACAGTGAACCCTATTCTACCCTTGGCAACTCAAATTATTCACCCAAGAGCCATTTGAATTGATCAAAGTTCAAATGAGGTTTGGTTTGAATGAATTTCAGCACAAGTGCAGTTTGAAATTCAAATAAAGTTTGAATTTCTCCCCCTTAGCTCATGTCAAGATCAACTCCAAATGGAGTGAAAATTGGTGTGTGAGCTCACAAAAATGTGCTGAGCAAGAATATGCCTTCCACTTTTAAATTCAGTGGGTGAAAACAGTTTGAATTTGAATATGTTTTCAAACTGCCCCTTTCCTATCTACACCCAAGATGACCTCAAAAATGTTTTGAATTTGGGTGAAACTTGGCATGGACATCCTTGGCAAAGTGTAGGAGTTTTCATATGTCCAGCCCATCTATATCACATGTGGGAAGTACCACTTTTGCAATGTGTGAGTTTGTTCCCTAATGAGCATGTTGATAATTGTTACTTGCTCTTTATTTGTGTTCATCATTTTTCCTCAAATGAGGTGTGTGGTGTGGGGATGAACACTGCAAATGGGTGTCAAAAACTGAGGCCCTTACATTCCTCCCCCCTTAAAAGAATCTCGTCCCGAGATTATAAGGTGAAAATGAGAGAGAGGACGGTGGAAAAATTACCGGATATGCGACGTGAGAAAGTCGGGGTAGTTAGTGCGAAGGAATTCTTCGCTCTCCCATGTCGCTTCATCCATGGAGTGATTACTCCACAGAACCTTGTAGAACCACAACGTACGGTTGCGTGTGGTTCGGGCCTTTTCATCAATAATCTGCACCGGTTCCTCCCGATAGGTGAGATCCGGTTGCAGTTCTTCAATGTCTTCCAGCTGAACGGTAGTTGATAGCTTGAGACACTTCCTCAGCTGGGAAATGTGAAAGACGTCGTGCACACCGGAAAGTGCTTCTGGTAATCTTAGCCGGTATGCCACCGATCCACATCTTTCGGTAATCTGGAATGGACCGATGAATCGGGGTGCTAACTTTCCTCTCACCCCAAATCTGTTTACGCCCTTCATTGGAGACACTCGTAGATATACGTGGTCTCCAGCTTCGAATTGTAACGGACGCCTTCTCCGGTCCGCATACTGTTTCTGTCGGGATTGAGCGGCTTTTAGGTTCGCTTGAATTACTCGAACCTTTTCTTCCGCGTTGTTGACAAGATCAATCCCGAAGGTAACCCTCTCGCCAGACTCACACCAATTCAATGGTGTGCGGCATTTTCTCCCGTATAGCGCCTCGTAGGGCGCCATCTTGATGCTGGCTTGGTACCCATTGTTGTACGAGAACTCGGCTAACGGCAAGTGATCATCCCAATTCTTGCCGTGGTCGATAGCGCAAGCTCGTAGCATGTCTTCTAAGATTTGATTTACCCGCTCCGTTTGCCCATCCGTCTGCGGGTGGTAGGCTGAACTACGGATCAGCTTCGTCCCCAAGGCAGCGTGGAGCTGCTCCCAAAAACGGGACACAAATAAAGTGCCCCGGTCCGATACGATAGTACGGGGTACGCCGTATAAGCATAGGATCCGTGAGATGTACAGTTCAGCGTACTTCTTGGCGTTGTAGCTGGTGTTGACCGGGATGAAATGGGCAACTTTGGTGAGCCGATCGACGATCACCCACACAGAATCATGTTTCTGTAAGGTGGTGGGTAAACCGACGACGAAATCCATGCTCACGTCCTCCCACTTCCAGGCAGGAATGCCCAGTGGTTGCAGCAGTCCCGGTTTCCGCATGTGGTCTGCCTTCACCCGTCGACATGTATCACACTCGGACACGTATTTTGCCGTCTCTCGCTTCATCCGTGTCCACCAAAACTTGCTTCTGAGTTCTTGATACATCTTGTTGCTGCCGGGGTGAATAGAAAACTTTGATAAGTGAGCTTCATCAAAGATTCTCTTCCTTAACTCCGGGTTTCGGGGTACGACGATCCGGTCCTTGAACCATAAGACGCCGTCTCCGTCCTTCCGGAAACATTTCAACTCCCCACTGTCTACACGTCTCCGCAAATGTGACATGCCCTTGTCATTCTTCTGGGCTGCCGCTATCTCTTCACGGATGGTGGGGATCAAAGCTAGGTTGTAGAGAGCTCCGTGTGGAATCACATGGAGTGGTGGTTCGCTCTCTCCCAACGGTGTGATGGTCAGATTATTGACGTGTGACTTGCGGCTTAGCGCGTCTGCCACAACGTTTGCCTTGCCCGGATGATAATGGATCTCTATCTCGTAATCCTTTATCAGTTCTAACCATCTTCGTTGCCTCATGTTCAGCTCCTTCTGAGTGAATATGTACTTGAGGCTTTTGTGGTCGGTATATAAATGTACGAGGTTACCGAGTAGGTAGTGCCTCCACATTTTCAGTGCAAGTACCACGGCAGCGAGCTCCAAGTCGTGAGTTGGATAATTTTGCTCATGATTCCTAAGCTGCCGTGACCCATACGCGACCACCCTTCGGTCTTGCATCAACACACATCCGAGCCCAATGCCGGATGCATCGCAGTACACATCGAACGGTTTTGTTGTGTCTGGCTGCGCCAAAACCGGTGCTGATGTCAGGTGCTTGACTAAAGCCTTGAATGCTGCTTCACATGCTGGACTCCAAACATATTTGGTAGCCTTCTTCAGCAGCTCTGTCATTGGCTTGGCAATCTTCGAGAAGTTCGGAATGAACCTCCGATAATATCCCGCGAGTCCGAGGAAACTCCGTACCTCATGAACAGTTCTCGGGGATTTCCAATTCAGCACTTGCGTGATTTTGCTCGGGTCCACAGCGATACCCTCCGCTGAGATGATATGCCCGAGGAAAGGCACTTGCGATATCCAAAACTCGCATTTGCTGAACTTTGCGTATAACTTGTGATCCCGCAGCCGTTGCAAGACTATACGCAGATGTTTCTTGTGATCTTCCTCCGACTTGGAATATACCAGGATGTCGTCGATGAAGACCACGACAAACTTGTCCAGCTCCGGCATGAACACCGAGTTCATTAAGTACATGAAGTGAGCTGGAGCATTGGTGAGGCCAAAGGACATGACCAGGTACTCATAAAGTCCGTACCTTGTCGAAAAAGCTGTCTTTGGAATGTCCTCAGCCCTGATCTTAATCTGATGGTACCCGGATCTTAAATCCATCTTGGAAAAGACCTTTGCTTCGACCAACTGATCAAACAACATGTCGATCCGTGGCAACGGGTACTTGTTCTTGATGGTTACGGCATTTAATGGACGGTAGTCCACGCAAAGCCGCAACGTTTCATCCTTCTTTTTGACAAATAATGCCGAACAGCCCCATGGCGAGGAGCTCGGCCTAATAAAACCCTTCTCCAGAAGGTCCGTGAGCTGAGTCTTCAGTTCAGCCAACTCCTTGGGCGCCATCTTGTACGGCCTTCGGGATATTGGCATGGTTCCCGGTGCAAGTTCAATCTTGAACTCCACCTCTCTATCGGGTGGCATCCCCGGCAAATCATCCGGGAATACATCAGGGAATTCTCGGACCACTGGAATGTCTTCCAATCTGATGGTTGTGGCTTGATAGACACTTGGAAGTTTTATTTCTGGACTGTCCAGAAATAATGAGTGAGAACCGTGCACTCCTGAGTTTAAGTGCACGACTCGGAGGACGGTGTCTAAAACAGCGCCGTGGCGGTTTAACCACGACATCCCTAGGATGACATCGACCTTCTGTCCCTCTAAGATAATGAGAGACGTGGGGTACACTCTACCCGCTAAGCATAATGGTGCTTTGGAGACCATTACGCTTGCTGAAATCTTCCCACCCGGTGAACAAATTAAATATGGACTATCGGTGGGTAGTATTGGCAAGCTGTGTTTAGCAATGAAAGCTTGGCTAATAAAATTATGCGTGGCGCCTGAATCAAATAGTACTATAGCGGGATGCTGGTGGAGTTGGAACATACCCGCAAGGATTGGCTCGCCCTCCGGCACGTCCTCAATGGCAAGCTGGTGGACAGTGCCGGGCCTAGGGTTTGCCCGCCGCGCATTAGTAGGGTTCCGGGGTTGATTCCTCCCCGGAAACTGTGGTACCACTCCGCCGCCTTGCCTCTCCGGGCAACTGCTCGCGAAGTGTCCTGGACGACCACACTTGTAACATGTGGCCGCTGCTGGTGGAGTACTTGGTGGACGAAAGCCCGGCATGCGTTGCGGAGGTGCAAACGCACGCGGCATCGCCCGCTGCTGCTGTTGTTGTTGCGGTGGTGCTGGCAGTGCCGGCCGGAATGCCGGTGAAGAATACGGCCGACCGCGGAACGGCATCGACCGCTGTGGTGGCTGCCAGCGCGGACCTGATGGTGGGCGATTCACCATCCGAAACTTCTGAGAAGGACCGCCTCCTTCTCCGCTGCTCTGCGGCGCGCTTCGCTTTCGCTCTGCCGCCGCCAACTCCTTGCCGGAGTCTTCCTGAACAATCGCAGCATCAATTATGTCGTTGAGGCTGCCGCGATTGAACATCGCCAGCTTGTCCTTCAGGAGCGGGTTAAGCCCCTGGTAAAAGTGGTCCCGCCGCTTCTCGTCCGTATCTGCATGATACGACGCGTAGAGTGCGAGATCGTTGAACGCTCTGGAGTACTCCAGCGCGTTCCGGCTCCCTTGTTGCAGGTGTAGGAATTCCTGCGTCTTCCTCTTCATCAAACCGGGCGGTATATGATAGGCCCGGAAGGCCGTCCGGAACTCCGCCCAGGTCATCACTCGGTCGGTGGGTTGTGAAGCACAAAAGTTGGCCCACCACGCGCTCGCGGATCCTTGGAGCTGCTGGACCGCGAACTGAGTCTTGCGCTGCTCGCTGATTTGGAGCAGCCCGAACTTCATCTCTATGGCGCGGAGCCAGTTGTCCGCGTCAAGTGGTTCATCCGCCCTTGAGAATACAGGGGGATGAGTCGCCAGGAAGTCAGAGTAGGAGCTCTGTTGGCGCTCCTCACGATCTTGACGTCTCTCTGGGCGAGACGTATTCGCAATTAACGTTTGCAGCAGCTCTGTATGCTGCTGATGTGAACCCGCCATTGCCGCGACAATGTCGGCCAATGTAACCGTTGGCAGTGGCGGTGGCGGTGTTTGCTGTTGCTGTTGCTGCTGCTGTCCCGAGGAGTCCTCGGGAGGCGGTTGGGAGGTCTCTCCCCCTTGGCTAGTACCTCCAACATCAGGGTTGGCACGAGTACGCGTCATTCTGAAATTCAACACAGCAGCAATTAGCACATGTCTTACTCAAAATTCCATAAACAGCAGTAAGTATTGAAGCGACGCATGACTAACTTGCACAACATTCACATATATTGATAAAGCATAAACTTTATACAAGATACATTATTCTCGGACCTCCGAGAAGTCGTGCTCATGCCGTCACTACCTATACATACGCTACTGTCTACACGACATGTCACCGATTACAAAAGTTGGGTTACGCTACCCTAGCTGCCCTACTTGGCAACCGTAACCCCCTACTCGGAGTAGAACTCGACCTCCTGTGGGTCGTCCTCCTCCGGTACCTCTGCTGGTGGCTCGGGGTCTACCACCTCTTCTCCCATTCCAGGTTCTCCCATGGCCGGAAGACCCAAGACTACCGGTACGCCCAATACCGGGGGCACGAGGTCCTGCAATGCATGCACCTCGTCCATAGCCTGGTTGTAGTCCTCTTCCCAGCCTTGTCCTTCCTCAATAGCGTCGTCCCGCTCTTGAGCAAGGTCCTCATTCTGCTGGGTTAGGGTCTGCACCAGCTCTTGCAACGCCGCAATGTCAACACGGCTCTTCTTCTTTGCCTTCTTCAGACGACGCAACTGATTGTGTTGTTCATTCAGTCGCTTGATCGTCGGAAGGAGCACATTGCGGAGTGCACTGTGAGCACTCTCAAAATGATCTCCACGGCTTGTGCTCTCCTTGAGCTTGGTGGCGAGATGCTCCGTATGAACAGCTTGGCTGTCCATCACAGCGTTTCCCGCCCTCATTTGGAGGCTGAGATTTGCCTCCGCGGGGTTGTACCTTGGGCAACTCGGGTTTGTTGCCTCTAGGTACCTCTCTTCCCACACATGCTGAGCTCGTCCCTCCACCGGAACGAGTGCGTATGGAGTTCCCTCCATAGCCTGTACGTGTAGTTGGCAGAAACGTGACATAGTGTCACGGGCTGCCACTTGCCACATCCCTTCCGGTTGTCTTCCTCTCACCGTGACGGTGAATGGCACCCAACCGGGTGGCGTAGGCCCTGCAGGAACCTCGACATGGATCGTCCACGTCTTGTTCCCCTCTTCGCCTTCTTCCTTGGCGAAGTATTGCGGCATCTGGTTGTACCCGAAATATTGGAGCATTAGCCACAATGCTCCCGGGTAGCCGCTACGGTCAGAACAGTGGGAAACTACCCACCCGTTCTCCAACCGTTTATCTGCTGCCATCTGTAAAAATATATTTGAGAAATGTCAAATATTTATTTAAACAGTAAACCATTGAGTTATAACATAAGATATGTCATTGAACCCTTAACACTTGGAAACATAGTTCAAATTTTTAAACAAATTTGACTGCTGATCTGTTGTTCCCATGACAGCCCTGACCAGTTTCCATATTAATCTGATTTAGGCCAGGTTAAAAGCAAAACCAGTCCTGGAGCTCAACATCAAAGTTAAAGTTAACTTCAATAGCTTTCCAGAAAGTATTTGGTTGGCCTAAGATCTGCTCCGGTTCAAAAGTTATGAGATGTCAAAGTTAACAGAATTTCTGGAAATAATTGGACAGCACCTCCCTGCCTTAGGTACTGATTTGATCCAAGAATCCCAGTTAATTCTGTTCCTAATCTGACAAAACTTTCTGTTACAAAGTTGTAACCCATCTCATAATCTTTCCCAGAACCACCTCATTTTCTATTTTTGGATTTTTATGCAGGAAGTTATGCTTAATTTACAGAGAGTCTACAGAGAGTCTTTGCTCCGTCCTGTTTTCTGGACAGTTTCAACTCTACTGCATTTTTCGAGTGGTTAAGGGATGAAACACCTCTGGAACTCAACAGAAAAATTGTAAAGCTCCTCCAAAGCTTTCCAGAAATGTATCATACGACCCCAACCTCGAAAGAACTCAACCTCTAACCTCTGATTAACTTCAGCCTTGATTTAGCTGAAAACAGAGTGCTCTGTCCTTAACATCCTATAAGTTGAAAATTTATTAACTTTGAATATCCTGTTCAAGGGAAGGAGTTACATCAAGTTTTACTACTTTGGATCAAAACCTTCAAGTTTTTAAATGAAGTTGTTCATTTAGTTGGGTGTGACGTCGAGGCGTCACCAGATTATGTCGGTACTACGTCCTCACAAAGGAAAAACCTATACCGGATTTAGCCGGCTTCGTTAGTTCAGTGGCACTACTCGTCACTCGCACACGGATGCTACACGTCTACCGTTTCGTGGTAAGGCTACCTGCAGAAACTCAAACAATCATCAGACTCGGCTGCACACCGAGCCCGGAATCCATACAGTTTGTACACCCGGCCGTCATCACTCGCCCGGATGTTCTCAAGCCAAACACGCCTTGAGTTACGTGTTCACGTTTCAGACCACGTGACGGGGTCTCCCATGTTGCACCACGCACGCCAGGGACAGACGTTGCTCGAATACCCCAAACGACATGAAGAGTCGTAGAGGATATCAAAGCGGGTCGGGTTACCTGCCACCCGTGGGGCTCCACCCTTCAGCTTGTGCGCACTGGTGGACAGCGCTTACGTGCACCCCCCAAGACATGAACGTCCCGAGATGCACGATTTTCCGACATAACAAATAAGTTAATAAGCCACTTTCTATATACTAATAACATCCTTATACGGGCTACTAACTCGTTCCTCACTGGATTTTTGAAAAAGAAGACCTTTGTACTGTGTTAAACCTCAAGCGAGCTCTGATACCACGCTGACACGACCCCACTGGTCCTGTCGAGCCAGGATCACGCTGAGGGGTGCTGCGTTGCACAACACCGTATAACACACGTCAAAGGTACAAAGCGGAAGCGGAAGCTTTATTACATAAACAAGTTTATTAACATGTTTACATCAAAATAAGTTTAGTCCACACTCGCGGGCGTAGACTAAGCATCAAGTGCACGTTCAGCCCTCGAACGTGTCCTTGCTAGCACACTCGCACACTAACTCTGCGGCGTGCACGACTCCCACTCGACGGGGTTCCCCTCCTGGGGTTCCGTCTCCTCTTCGGGAGTCCCTTCCTCATAGAACCCTGCAAAAGCTTCAAACACAAGCAGTGAGCACGAAGGCTCAGCAAGTCTGACCCGTCTCACCTAAACATGAAACTTCTACATGAGGGTGATGGGTTGCATGAGGTAAAAATCATTTGCAAGGACTCGCCTAATTAGTAGAACCTTACTTTCAAGTTTTAGCAGCAGGTTGTGGAGAACTTTACGCTAAGGCACATGAGAGAGCCGCAATCAAACAAGAAACGCATTTCTCTCATGTACTTTGCCCAAAGTTGAAAAGAACTTTAGTTAGCACTAAGCTACAACATATCATTAACAATCAATATCCAACTTTCAATCAGCAACATTTTAACATGTAACTAGCCTGTTCTTTCTACGTCACGGTACAGTGAACAAGTGGTACTCACTGACCGCGAGGGACGGCGATTATAATCGATTTACACCTGCAGGGTTACCCGAACAACCCGTCACGTACGCCCGTACTCGATGTTGCCTACAACAACCATCACGGACGCCGTACGCGACTACCTTTCACCCGTTAGCCAAATATTGAACCGGTCCCATCGTCCCGAGCAAGAGGTCCCTGCACGCGCATCTCTGTGCCGCCAGCTGATTTACACCTCGAGCTCTCAACCTACCCTCTGAACGACGGGCAATGCCTCAATACCCAGCTACCCGAGTTACATCAGTTTCCCGGTTCCCATATAGCCGGTAGGTCTTCGGTACTGTTCTAGCTTGTTCAACAGGCCCGCACACGGCTCGGTCCTCAATCGACACAAGCGGAGCTACAGCACACAGGCCCCAAAGTCCTGCTGCCCTTACTCTCCGCTCGGTCTCATTTTCTTGCCATGTGTATCATGTGCTATCTCTACCCGAGCAATGTGCCTCTAGCCTATTCTCGCGAGTAGTTCCAACTACTCGACTTGTACCGAATCCTACTCTATCCTAGCAATGCAGTGGCTAACGGGGTTTGCAATCCTAAACCCCAACCCATGGTTTTCTTGGCTATGCAGTGGGGTTTCCAAACAAGACTCTGATGCACAACATAAAGAAAACAAGTATGTGCTCAAAACAATAAAAATTGATAAAATGGTTAATGCAAACCGGGGCTTGCCTTGCTGCTCTTGGTCGTAGGCTAGCTGTTCCTCCGGAGTAACGAAGTCTAGGACTTCGGGTTCCTCCTCGACTTTAGCGACTACATGATAAGAACAATGTATGTATTAATTAAATGCTTTTGTATTAACTTTGAAGTTGTGAAGTCTATAACCTTTACTAGATAGACCTAATGACTGTGAAACTTTTACTGTGGCTTGGTTACAACCTAAACAGAGACTTGGTCAAGTTTTAGTTGCAGCAAAGCTCATTTGAGCCCTCCACAAATAATTATGTCCTTGACCTTAATTAAAGGCTTTTAGGGTGTTCTAGGTATTTTCATGAAACAAACTATGACTTTCTGAAAACTAGATTTTCAGAGGGTTCTAATGGAATTGGTCTCACTTAATTTGGAAGTCTCTAACTAAAGATATGAGCTAAACAATTTCAGAGAAAATTCTGAAAATGTTTCTGAACATTTTCTATTTTCTCTGGAACAGTTTTACTAATCACACCATTAGGTGGACTAAATGAGCTCAAATGGATCTGAAATTTTTATGGTAGTTCAAGGATATTTTGGTGAACATCTCAGCAAAATTTCAGGATTTTCCTCCAAATGATTCTCCAGTTAAAATTCCTAACAGTTTAAACTTTAAGGAATTAATTCTGGAGAATTAAGGAATTTCATGAAGTGACACTTGATTTTCTGGAAAGTACTCAAAGAGCTGAATCCAGCAAAATTTGGTTCACTCAATTTGGAGCTTTCTAGCCAAAGTTATAAGGATTTGAAGTTTGAAGGAAATCTGAAAATCGGGGAAAAGTTTAAACTCGCGCGTGGGCCCAGGGGACACGCGTCGCACGCCGAAGCGACAGCACACCGCGGCCCACAAGGCTTTTGCGCGCCAGCACACCCGATCCCGGCCGCAGCCGGATCCCGATTCAAAATATCGGCCGCTGACAGCTGGGGTCCACCCCCTTCTTCAACCTCGCGACACCCGCGCTCCGCCGCCGAGGGACCTCGCCGGAGAGCTCGCCGCTGGCTGCTGTACCGCTTCAAACTTCTTGATTCTGGCCGCCCCTGCCTACTTTTACTTGGGGAACATGATCCGAGGGTCAGCTGCTCATGACAACGGCCGGAGCATGGTCGGCGACGAGCCGCCATATCGGAACGACTTCGGCCATGTCGGCTGACGCTCCTAGTGCCTCAGCTACTTGGGAAATCGGTCGGGGAGCATCAGTGGACCTCAGAGAAGGTCGACATGAACTCGGGGTAGCTCGGGGAAGGCCCGAAATAGGTCCTCACCGTGCGCCCGATACCCCCCGTGCGTTCCGCCATTAGTAGACCTTGAATTACGCCGGGCACAGAAGTTCTCCGGCCCAGAGTTGTGAAGGCAACTTGTGCGTCACCGTGTCTAGTTCGTGTGGGAGTGGCCTGAGGCCCTCTAATCCTTTCTAGAGCACGAATTAAACAGAATCGTACCCGAGGGTCGTTCTGCACACAGAAAGGGGAAAAGTGGAAATTCGCCGCCGGTGAGCAACCACTCGAGCTGTGGCTCGGGGATGAGCAGCACCGATCACTTGCGCGTCCAAGGGTGCCTTGGCTCGGGCGTGACAACGCCCAGGTTGGGCTGTCCACGAGAGCCCGAGGTGCGGCGGTTTCCAGTTCCGAGTTTGATCTTTCGGCACAGCCGATATCACTCGGTTTCAATCGATTTCTATCAATGGGAAGGATGGAGGATGGTCGCTAGTACCTGGCTGGGACCCTGGAGTGGAAAGAGGAAGCTGCGATCAGCTCGATCCAGCAGGAACTCGAGCGCCGGTGATGGCAGTGGAGAAATGGATCGTGCACGTCGGCAGCTCGGGGAATGGCGACTGAAGCACGCCGGGGAGGGAATAAATAGGCCGGTCGGCCGGTCTCCGGCTTGGGGCACGCAGCAGGAGCTGGCGCCGGCTGCCCCCTTCGGTGGCGCGCGCGCACAACAGCCGGGAACCGACTGAACTGTGGTTCAGTCGGTTTGCCTTGAGGCTGAGGCTGACATGTGGGTCCCACTCCTCTTTTAACCTCTGAAATTTATTCCTAACAGCTGTGGTAAACAGTGAACCCTATTCTACCCTTGGCAACTCAAATTATTCACCCAAGAGCCATTTGAATTGATCAAAGTTCAAATGAGGTTTGGTTTGAATGAATTTCAGCACAAGTGCAGTTTGAAATTCAAATAAAGTTTGAATTTCTCCCCCTTAGCTCATGTCAAGATCAACTCCAAATGGAGTGAAAATTGGTGTGTGAGCTCACAAAAATGTGCTGAGCAAGAATATGCCTTCCACTTTTAAATTCAGTGGGTGAAAACAGTTTGAATTTGAATATGTTTTCAAACTGCCCCTTTCCTATCTACACCCAAGATGACCTCAAAAATGTTTTGAATTTGGGTGAAACTTGGCATGGACATCCTTGGCAAAGTGTAGGAGTTTTCATATGTCCAGCCCATCTATATCACATGTGGGAAGTACCACTTTTGCAATGTGTGAGTTTGTTCCCTAATGAGCATGTTGATAATTGTTACTTGCTCTTTATTTGTGTTCATCATTTTTCCTCAAATGAGGTGTGTGGTGTGGGGATGAACACTGCAAATGGGTGTCAAAAACTGAGGCCCTTACACTCTGGAAGTCTACAACAAAGTTGTAGAGCACTTAAACCTCTTTCCACAAATATATCCCACACCCACATTGGCTAAATAATTTGTGAGCTATGCTCTGTTCAAGTTCAGCAAACTTGCTGCCAAAACAGAGCACTCTGTTTTTGAACCCCTTTGAGTTAAACTACTCACTTATTGAATTTTTCTACCCAACCAGGGTCCTAAATATTGAAAATTTTTATTTTAGTTCATTGTTACCATTATCTTTAGTGTAAATGCCTATTACATGTCGGTACTACGTTCCTCACAAAAAGGAAAATCCTAACCGGATTATACCAGCATATACGTCTCAATTGTGGCACTAAACGGTCTCTCGCACACGTATACTACACGGGATACATACGTGGTTAGTCCCTGCAGAAGAACACTGAATAATGATGCACTCAAGGGTTGTTTTCATTTTAGGCAGGTCCATTTTTGAAAGTAAATAATAAGCCCGTATCATTGCCATACGGCCGTCCTTGAGTTACGCCATGTCTCAAGGTACGTGATCGTATTTTCATACCACACGACGGGGAACCCGAGTAGAGCGCGAACAGGTCGTCACAGTTGGGAATTTTATCAACCCAACAGATACCACCTACTGCCCTGCAGGGCACGCAGATGGCAAGCGCTGCGTATGTCCTCCTAGGCTATTTCCAGAAGAACACACTCTCACGTTACTGACCACACGATGGGGTCTCCACTTTCTTGCCTAATGCACGCTAGGGATCAGCATTTCATATGAACTCTGGAACATGAAGGGTCCAAGAGTTTCATATTGATGTCTCACACCAAGCTGTGAGACCTATCCCTGAACCACATTCCTCATCAGGGGAGCTAACCGAAATTGAACCGCTTTCGGTGGCGTTCCTTACCATTTTTACCTGAGCGTAGGTGCGTCATTACATAATCAAAATTCAGAATTATAACATATATGTCAGTCATGCCACTTTAAGTAACTATACTAATATAGTCCTTACTTGGGCATACTAGCGAATCCTCACTGTAAACCTAAGTTTTCCCATAATACAGTCCTTAATTAGTGTGCTATCCCCTAAGCAGCTCTTATACCAGCCTGTGGCGGACCGGAATCCGCTCTCCCAGGATCTCAGAGGGTGGTGCCGCACGATGCGACACCCGACAGCACACCTCATAAGAACAACATTGTACTACATAGAAAACAACTGAATTTGTACAAAGTGGTATAAGACTTCAGTTACAAACTAATTATGGAAGTTACAACAGCGGAAGCTAAGTTTATACAATGCACGCCCGTCTATATAGCAAAAGTCGGTTGCCCAGCCCTATGGACAACCCACACTAGCTGCACTCCTCAGCTCAGCGCGGCGTGTACGGCTCCCACTCAGCCGTGGTACCCGACGGAGGGTAGCCCTCGCCGGTGGACTCATGACCCGAGTCCGTGGGGTAGTCCTCACCTGAAAAACACTCATAGCAGCAACCATGAGCACGATGGCTCAACAAGACTTAACCGACTCACCTACACATCAAACTCTACATGCAGGTTACACAAACAAAGGAGGGCACATTGCAGCAAAGGACAAACCTACCGGTTCATCCTTAATTCATGTTTTAGCCACAAGTTAACAGTTCCTGAAATCTGAAATTTAGTGAGCAATATTTGGTGGCACACATGTAGCAATACAATTTCATCATAACAGCAATATTTAATCATATCATTTCATATATTAACCTACATCACGACTCAGTGACCAAGTGGTACTCATCACCGTGAGAGATGGCATATCGACTCGATATACACCTGCAGGGATACCCGAAGAGTACGTCACATACGTCCACCCGTGGATCTGCACAGCACGCTCGCTCGATGTCGTACGGGACAACCTTTCACCAAACAGCCCAAACGTTGAACCGGTCGCACCCAAACGGACAGGGGGTTCCCTACACGGAGCATCTCTCTATACCCGTTAGCAGATTTCCACCTTGCTGCCCTCAACCTACACCTATAAATCGGTGCGTTATGCCTCGACGCGTGGAGGTATAGGTTACCACTGTTTATCGGGGCCCATATATCCGATATGCCTTCGGTACATTCAAACTTGATCAGCGTGGGCCACAAACGGATCGGTCCTCATTCGACACGGACAGGGCTGCACCCACAAGACTTCCTCTTGCTGCGCCCTAGCCCCTGCCTAGTCTCATTTTCTTTCTAAAATGATCTCACATCACTCGAACCAATCCCGTGTGTCCCGAATCCTAAAATCGCGAGTAGATTCCAACTACTCGACTTGTACCAAAGTTCTATGAACATTAAGCACAGCGTATACTACTTGAGGACTTATACACTACCCTCACTCTTGTGGAAATAATCTGGCTATGCACTTGGGTTTCATCCATCCTACACCTAATGCACATACATACCTCATACTAAGTATACATAAAGCAAGACATTGTAAAATTAGTTAATACAAACCGGGGCTTGCCTTGTTTCTGCTGGTCAGTGGTTAGTGCTTCGTCCAGAAGAAGAAAGTCCAGCACTTCCGGAGTTTCTTCGCCTTCAGCGACTACATGTAAGCAATACACTATATGTCAATTTAAATGCAATGTGTCCAATTCACTATGTAAAGACCATAACATTAGTTAGCCCTCCCCCTTGGCTCTGAATTTTTTATGGTGGCTTGGTAGGATCCTAACCAGATACTTGACCAAGTTTCATTTGAAACAAAGTTCATTTGAGCTCTGTAAAGATAAAAACCCAATTGGTCATTACTAGAGCCCCTAAAGATTTCCAGGGACTTTCATGGCTCCAACCATTAATTTATGGAAACTAGCATTTGAGGTGGTTCTAATGGAATTGGTTTCATGTTATTTGAAGCATCCTAGATGAAGTTATGCCCTAAACAAGATTTGGGAAAAATCTGAAAAATGTTTCTGTACATTTTTCTATTTCTCAGGGCAGTTCACTTAATCACACCATTAGGGGAACTAAATGGACTTGGATGAGTCTGAAATTTTTTCTGTGACTCAAGAATTTCCAAATGAACATCCCCGCCAAATTTCAGAATTTTTCACAAAGTAATTCTCCAGATAAAATTCCCAACAGTTTAAATTTTAGGGAATTAATTCTGGAAAACTAATAAGTTTCATGAGCTGAAATTTGTTTTTCTGGAAAGTACTCAAAAAGCTGAATTAAGCAAAATTTAATTCACTAAATTTGGAGCTTCCTGGCAAAAGTTATAGCTAGTTGAAATTTAAACCAAATCTGGAAAATCCCAGAAAAGTTAAAACTCTGCAGGCGGGCCCCACCCCACACCTTCTTCTTCCCCGCGCGCGCCTGAGCTCAGCGGCGGCGATCTCCGGTGACGTCGGCCACAAGGGATTTCCCCACCTCCTCTAGGGCCACACCTCGCCGTCTTTAACTTTTTGGACCCGAGGAACTCATCCCCGGGGTCAGCCACGTCTCTAGGCGGCCGGAAACCCATCGGCGACGAGCTGCCGCTACGGATCAACTCTGGCGACGTCGCCCGTCCCCTACCGAGGCCCATATCGAGTAATTCTTGGCCCTACAGCTCCGTGGTGAACTGCTGAGCACGGACATGGTGCTAGCTCACCGTGAAAACGGCCAGAACTAGGTGTTCACCGTCGACCTAGGCCCTATATCGGCGGCGACTTGAAAAACTCAACAACCAGAGCCTATACTCAACGGTTTTTGGTACTTTTTGATCCTGGATGGCCGTGGGAAGGTTTAGAACACATGTATAGCTCAGCATACACGGTGGTGAGCTAATCCCCATGAATTTTAGATTTTGGAGCGGCTCGGTCCTAAGAACACCGAAACTTCCCCGGGGAAATTCTCCCACGACAACGCATGAAACAACGAGCGGTTTGGAATAGCATGTCAAGCTCCTTAAGGCGGTGGTTTCTTGTGTTGATTGTCGGGAACGATGAGCCCTGTGTCACCCGGACGTCGGAGATCAGGGAGAGGCGAGCTCGGAGCGATTTTGCTTCGGTTGTGTGGGGGCGAAGGTGAACCGCGTGAGTGAAGGAACGGGGCACGGCAGGACTACATGTTTTATTCCTTCGGTCACTGATCTCCCCCCCCCAAGCATGAGCTGGTCTGGTGCTGAGGTGGTCAGGCGCCGGCGTCGGAAGCTGGCGCGATGTTGCCCGAGCGCAGCCGAGTAGACTTCAGCCGCAAGCCTACTGACCAGTGGGTCCTCGTCCCCTCTAATCCTCTCCTCTTTTCTTCAATTTTTGTTTTCATTGAAAAGATCTCAGCTACTCACAATTGAATGAGAGACTTAGCCTCAAAGTCATGGTTTGAAATTGATTTCCTCACTTTGAAATTGGTTTGGTTAAATTTGCTGCACATTTGAATTTGAAATTCAAATTCAGTTTTGAATTAGTGCAAATTTAGCTCCCGACAAGATGAACTCCAATGAGTATGAAAATTGGTGGACTAACTCAGAAAAATGTGCTGAGTTTGAATATGGAGTCAACTTTTGAATTCAAGTGATGAAAGTGGCTGCAATTTGAATTTGCATTCAAATTGGCCTCTTTTTCAAATGTCTCCAAACGTGCCTCAAAAAGTATTAGATTTGCATGCAACTTGGCCTGAGCCTTCCCAAGAATATTTAAGGTCTAGGGGTGAGCTCAACCTCTCATATTATGTGTATGACTCCTATTTTTTGAAGTTATGGCTTTCCCCTCTAATCACCCTCTTGATGGTGTTTACTTGCTCTTCACAAGTGTTCATGAGCTATCCATCAAATGAGCTGTGGTGTTGTGAGGTGATGAAATGAACACTTTTGCAAGTCCATCCTTGGGCTTTTACAACACATACGCCCATCCGAGACTGGTGATCAACTGATCCTCTCAACGTCGTATGTGGCAACCTTTCACACGACACCCAAATATCGAACCGGTCCCACCGACTTGGAGTAAGTCTCACTATGTCAAACCATCGTAGAGCTGACTTCTCTCTCCTTTCAATATCTGCATAAGATGGTGGGGATTTCCTCGACACCCAGGTTAACATGTTTCATCGGTTTCCTGGGTCCCATATAGCCATTATGCATCCGGTACACAACTGAAACTTGTCCAGCGGGGCCGCACACGAGAATGGGCCTTAATCGACTCAGACAGAGACTAGGTTCACAGGACCATGTCCTTGAGCCTTCCATCCATACTGGCCGGTCTCCATTCCCAACTAAGAGGATCAATTCCCAACTCTTCCGATTGATCCCCCTTAATCCGGATTCACGAGTAGGAAACGGCCTAATAGAGTTATGCCTCTTTTGATCCACTTTTCTCAACTTGATTACAGCAGTTATAATTAAGTAAAAACCTACTCTAAATCAAACTCCTGGGATTTATTGGGTCATGCATATGGAGTGTCATATAAACTAGACTTAGTGCAATAATCAAAATGCTAGACATTATAAAGTGAATATAAATAGAAGCTTGTAAATTTTGATGCAAACCGGGGCTTGCCTTAGTGTTGATCCCGACTAAAGTTTATGTCAATCGAAGCAAGTCAGTAGCCTCCTAAGTCTTCGCGATATGTTTCGCTATCGAAATGATCAAATAAACGATGTGTCATATTATGAATTTAAGTGAGATATATGACTACAGAACTAAACTATATGAAGACAGCAGCTTCTGTAGTTGAAATTCTTACAGGGGCTTTCTAATCTCATGATAAGCTTATGGTAAAATTTTCAGAGGTTTTTGAGGAAGTATATGGCCACAAAAATTCTTGGAACCTTTAAACTTCAATGGTTTATAGGAATTTAATTAGACTTGGTCATATGGAGAAATTTGATATCATTATAGGTCTGGACCTAAGGTTCCTAGAAAAATTTGTTCAAAGTTTTCTAAGCCTTTTAGCTGGTCAGAATGGCTTGGTGAAGTTTAATTCTATTTTCTGGAATTTGTTCCTGTGATTTTTCAGCCCATTTACATAACCCTGAGAAAACCTACTGATTAAGCCACTTAATCATCTCCAAAAATCCTAAGATTTTTACTGGAGCTCAGGAACTAGGAGAAAGATTTGCTGAACAAAATTGGGAATGTTCCATAAGGAATTGCTCCTGGAATAAATCCCTAAAAGACTTAACAAAAACATTCCTACAGAAATTCCCGGGCATTTTCATAGCAAGCACTTTGTTTTTCTGCAAAGTACTTCTTATGAGGAATCCAACAAAATTTGTCTCACTAATTTTGGAGTTTTCTACCCAGAGTTATCGGTTTTTCAAGTTTGAACAACTTTCTGTTTGCATTTTACACAGAACAATTCAAAAGTGGTACCCACAGGTCAGGTGTTTCTTCAACCTATCACCAGAGCGCGCGCGCACGCTGGACAGAGGGGTGGCGCCGCTCGTTCTCCCTCTATTCTCCACCAAATCGGCTCCGGTTTCGCCCTACACCACCCTCGGACCATGGCCTAGCAGCCGGGCAAGGTCTTTGTGAGACCTATGTGTTCTGAATACATTGGCTATGACAATAAAAGTTTTAAATTCTGCTAAAACACTCTTTTTGTCAAGGTCCGACTCTAGGTCCGAGCTCCGACAAGATCCGACGTAAGGTCTGACTTGCTATGGCTAGGTCTGACATGTGTTTCGTTAGCTCCGGCGGTAGGTCTGACTAGCTTTGGTAAATTCCGGTGCTAGGTTCTGCTAGCTTTGGTAAGTTCCAGCTCAAGGTCCGGTTAGCTTTGGCAAGGTGCGGAGCTAAATCACAATGGTTCTGTTTTTACCATGCAAATGTTTCAAACTTGTTTTACATCTATGCAAAGTTTTCTTAGTATTCTTTTACTAAGTTTTTGAAGTGTTATGGCTGTTTACGGTGGTTAACATTTTGCTATCGTTTGCAACATGCTTATGTGAGGTGTTCACGTAAGGTGTTGTGGTTTTCCGAACTAACGTCAGTCAAGTCACAGACTTGTGCTCAAAAGTATTGGTTGTTTATTCATGTGCAGGTGTTGCTTGATTTCAAGATATGGCTGGTGACGGAATCCATTGAACTAGTCTTAGGGAGAAGATGAGGTTCAACAACCAAGTTCAGGAGGAATTGTGGTTGAGTTGATCAGGAGGTCGCGTAGCATGTTTGGATCAAGAACAATGCATATGAAGATATTGCGGACGTCGTTGGAAGGTGTTTGCACATGTGCAAGGACTTCATGGACGTGGCAACATGGTTCCAAGACGTGATGAAGAGATGTGGACGTAACAAATTGGTAGGAAAGGTCCAACCGGCTGGATTATGGACTCAGGCTGAGGCTGAGTCGGTTATGGCTAAAATATGGAAAGATTTGAGTTGGTTATGATAGGATTTCGTGTGGGACACGAAGTTAAGTTGTTTTAGGAATGTGGGATACATTCCTAAGGTGTTTGGAAGTCTTAAGATTGCTTCTATCTGCGTATAGAAGAGACTTGAGCAATTATGGAAAGTTTCGATTCAGAAACTGAGTAGAATTAGAGTCCTAGTTTGAATTGGGTTGGCATATAAGCAAGGGAGGCCAGAGATCATGGGTAGATAACTTTGGGCTGTTCCTCTTATGTTTTGATCAATAAATTTGGTAATTTAGAGGAGATTTTATGCCTTGTTCGCCGGACTTGTTTTTGTCAAGTCTTTCTCGTCGAGTTTCTGGACAGCATGACAGAGCTTCGGTGTTTTGATCATAACTCGAGTTTTACAGATCCAATTGACGTGATTCTTTTTGGGTTGTCTTAAGAACTTGATTATCTATCATCTGTGAAAATTTCACGGTCATTGGATTTGTAGTTTCTGATCTACACGAGTTTCTCACAGTTTTGCAGATCTGGTTTTTACTCAAGTAGAACAGATTAACTCTTGTTTGATCTTTCAATCATAACTTGAGTTTTTTTCGGATTTCCGTGATTCTTGTTGTCATGTCTTTGTGACTTGACTCTCTATAATACATACTTCTTTTTTCACGGTTGAACACGTTTAGATCAGTCGCATACACGGTTTCTTTAACAGATCGATTTTCTGCCGAGGGGTTTTTTGTTACTTCCGCTAAAAAGTTTAAATCTACCATTCACCCCCCTCTGGTAGCTTTTCACGTGCTCTTCGACCCAAAAGTCTTACTGTATGAAAACACCGAGAAGACCATCGGAACCGGTGGGGCGGCTCGGCGGCACGGCGCCGGCGAGGAACAGCACGTCCCATGCCTCTCCCAGCGAGCTAAGGTGCCGTACACCATCCCTAGAGCACATAGAACAAGATGCTACCTCTAACCCAAGCCGAAAACGTCCGCAAATGGGAGCTCGACAATGAACCGAGCCGTTTTGTCCGGCGGCGGCGAATTATCGTCGCCCTGGGTGGAGGAGGGACGGATGGCTTCGGGCTTCGGCGTGGGGGGGGCGCTAGGGCTACTAGTTTATGTGGCTTGAACCGGAGAAACGATGATCAAGTAGTTTGGGTGAGTTTCCCGAATCGGCTTTGATCGGTTCTTCATGTACACCGGCGGTAAAACCTGAATTCCGGCTAGCCGGCGACTGCGAATGTAAGGGCCTAAGTTTTTGGCACACATCCAAAGTGTTCATCACATCACACACACCTCATTTGAGGAAACTTTATGAACACATTTGAAGAGCAAGTAAACATCATCAACATGGTCATTAGAGAATAAACTCACAAAATGCAAAAGTGGTATTTCCCACATGCATCATATAGGGACTGAGCATTTGAGAAACTCCTACACCTTGCTAGGAATGCTCATGCCAAATTTCACCCAAATCCAAAACCTTTTTGAGGTCTTTTTGGGTATAACTATAAAGAGGGAAGTTTGAACTCAAATTCAAATTCAAACTACTTTTATCCCATGACTTCCAAAGTGGGAGGCATATTCATACTCAGCACATTTTTGTGAGCTCACACACCAATTTTCACTCCATTTGGAGTTGATCTTGACATGAGCTAAGTTTAGCAAATTCAAACTCAATTTGAATTTCAAACTGCATATGTGCTGAAAATACATTCAAACACCTCACAATTTGAATTCTATCAACTTCAAATGGCCATTTGGTAGATAATTCAAATTCTAGAGGGTATTAGTGGGATTACTGTTTGGAGCAGTAGAGGGAAGTTAATTTCAGAGGTTAAAACTGGAGTGGGACCCACATGTCACCCTCACTGGAATGTTTAACCAACTGAAGAGCTCAGCCCAGTTTCTTGCGCCTGATCGAGGTGCCGCCACGGTGAGGAACGGCAGGGACAGCAGCTGGTTGCCGCCCCTGGCCACTGAATTCCCTCGCTGCCCCTCTTATACCCGCAGCCGAGCCGACCAGAGGCAGCACCGATCAGTATTCGCCTCTCGCACAAGAAAAACGTCGCCTCGCCGCCGCTCTCTCGGATTTGATCGGAGAGTAAGCTAGCACAGCCTCCCCACTCTCTCCAAGCTGCAAAACGGTACGAGAGACTCTTCTCTTCCTTCCCCGTCATAGGAACTAGCCGAGTTTGATTGATCTTGCCCCACACCGAAAGCTTTTCCGGTGACCTAAAGTTTTCCGCACCTCGGGCTCCCGTGGACAGCTCAAACGGTAAGGTTTCACGCCCAAGCTAAGGCATCCCCGGACGTGTTAGGGTCTGGTATTGCTCACCCCCGAACCACAGCCCGAGTGTTTGATCACCGGCGACGAATTTCAGTTTTCCCTTTCGTTCGGCGCAGACCAACCTTCGGGTGCGGATCCACCAAATTCTTTTTCCATTGTTTTTTAGAGATCTTCAAACTGCACCTACACGAGCTAGGCTTGGTAGCGATCAACTTTCCTTCGCAGTACTAGCAAGAAAACCTTGGTAGACCGGCCATTCCTAGTTATCCTACCGGCGCTTATGGCGGGAGCCGCCGGGCGCACGGTGAGAGCATACCTAGGACCTCTCCCGAGCTGCCTTGAGCCCATGCCAAGCTTCCCTAGGATGCACTGATGCTCTACGACCGGTATTTCGATCTTTTGGGGGGTGCTAGGAAGTCCGGCCGACACGGCCGAAGTTCTTCCGAAGCCGCCGCTCGTCGCCGTCCATGTTCTGGTGATTGTCACGTCAAGCTGAGCCCAGCACCTTCCCCATGTGGGATTAGGCAGAGGCGGCAAAGATCGTGGAGTTTGGCACACGGCAAAAGCCGTCCGGCGAGCACTCCGGCGAGGGGGGCGGCGGTCGAGCGCGGGAGGCCAGAGGTAGACGAAGCTCCCGGTCCCACGTGTAAGCAGCCGATAATTTAAACCAGGGATCAGCTGTGGCACCGGATCGGATGTGGCTGCGCGCGAAATACTCCGTAGCCCCGTGTGTCAGCCGCTGAGCAGTTGACATGTAGCCCCGGTCCCACGCGCAGCGATTTAAACATTTCCCCGATTTTCAGATTTAGTTCAAACTTCAAACCCACATAACATTGGCTAGGAAATTCCAAGTCGAGTGAACCAAATTTTGTTGGATTCAGCTCTCTGAGTATTTTCCAAAAAATGAAGTTTCACTCTATGAAAATCCTTATTTCTCCAGAATTAATTCTTCAAATTTTTAAATGTTTAGAATTTTAACTGGAGAACTCTTTGGAGAAAAATTCTGAAATTTGGCTAGGACGTTCACCAAAATATACCTGAGCTACCACAAAAATTTCAGATCCATTTGAGCTCATTTGTCCACCTAATGGTGTGATTAATAAAACTGTTCCAGAAAAAAATGGAAAATGTCCCGAAACATTTTCAGAATTTCTCTGAAATTTTTTAGCTCATATCTTTAGCTAGGAACCTTTAAATTAAGTGAAACTTATTCCATTAGAACCATCTGAAAATCTAGTTTCCAAAAAGTCATTGCTTGCTCCATGAAAATCTCTAGAACACCCTAAGAGCTCCAAGTAAGGCCAAGTGCATAATTATTTGTGGAGAGCTCAAATGAGCTTTGCTGCAAATGAAACTTGGCCAAGTCAATGTTTAGGTTGCGTTCAAACCACAGTAAAAATTGTAGAGTCATTGGGCCTGTCTAGCAAGACTTATAGTCTTCACAAATTCGACTTCAATTCAAATGCATTTAAATTGATACATATATGTATTTATCACATGTAGTCGCTAAGATTGAGGAGGAGCCCGAAGTCTTAGACTTCATAACTCCAGAGGATCAGCTAGCCTACGACCAAGACCAGAAAGGCAAGCTCCCGTTTGCATTAACCCTTTTTACAAATTTTTACTGTTTTGAGAACTTACTTCGAGCACTCACTTAATTCTTGCATTAGAGTCTTGTTTGAAACCCAAATGCATAGCCAAGAAAACCCTGGGTTGGGATTAGGTTTTTAAACCCTGTTTAGTTACTGCAATGCTAAGATAGTATATGATTTAGTACAAGTCGAGTAGTTGGAACTACTCGCGAGAATAGGCTAGAGGCACACTACTCGGGTAAAGATAGCAAATGAAACACATGGCAAGAAAAATGAGACCGACCGGAGAGTAAGGGCAGAAGTACTTTGGGGCCAGGGTGCCATAGCTCCTCTTGTGTCGATTGAGGCCCGAGCCGTGTGCGGGCCTGTTGAACAAGCTAGAACAGTACCAAAGACCTACCGGATATATGGGAACCGGGAAACCGATGTAACTTTGGTAGTGGGGTATTGAGGCATTGCTTGTCGTCCAGAGGGTAGGTTGAGAGCTTGAGATGTAAACCAGTTGGCGGCACTGCAGATGCGCGCGCAGAGACCTCTTGCTCAGGACAATAGGACCGGTTCAATATTTGGCTGACGGGTGAAAGGTGGTTGCGCACGACATCCGGGATGGTTGCTGTAGGCAACATCGAGTACGGGCGTACGTGACGGGTTATTTGGGAAAACCTGCAGGTGTAAATCGATTATAATCACCGTCCCACGCGGTCAGTGAGTACCACTTGTTCACTGTACCGTGACGTAGGAATAACATGCTAGATACATGTTGAAAGTTTGCTGATTTGAAAGATATACTTTGCTTGTTAATGTCTTGTTGTAGTTTAGAGCTAATTAAAGTTCTTTTCAACTTTGGGCAAAGTACATGAGAGAAATGCATTTCTTTTTTGATTGTGGCTCTCTCATGTGCCTTAGCGTAAGGTTCTCCACAACCTGCTGCTAAAACTTGAAAGTAAGGTTCAAATAATTAGGCGAGTCCTTTGCAACTTATTTTACCTCATGTACCCTAAAACAATTCACGTAGAAGTTTCATGTATAGGAGAGACGGGTCAGACTTGCTGAGCCATCGTGCTCACTGCTTGTGTATGAAGCTTTTGCAGGGGTTTATGATGAAGGGACCCCCGAGGAGGAGACAGAACTCCCAGAGGGAAACTCCGTTGATTGGACGTCGTGCACGCCACCGTGTTAGTGTGTGTGCGTGCTAGCGGGGACACGTTCACGAGCTGAACGTGAACCTGATGCATAGTCTACGCCCGTGAGTGTAGACTGAACATATTTTGGTTGTACAAATGTTCAATACTTGTTTATGTAATACAACTTTGCTTCCGCTTTGTATCTTTGATGTGTGTTATCGGGTGCTGTGCAACGCAGCACCCCTCAGCGTGATCCTGGCTCGACAAGGCCGTGGGGCCGTGTCAGTGTGGTATCAGAGCTCGCTTGAGGTTTAACGCACTAAAAAGGTCATCTTTTTCAAAAATTCGGTGAGGAACGAGTTAGTAGCCCATATAAGGATGTTATTAGTGTATAGAAAGTGGAAATACTAACCTATTTGCTTATGTCGGAAAATCATGAATCTCGGGACATCATATGTCTTTGGGGTGCATGTAAGCGCTGTCCACCAGTGCACACAAGCTGAAGGGTGGAGCCTCACGGGTGGCAGGT
Organism: Neostapfia colusana; assembly: GCA_030760725.1. Lineage (NCBI taxonomy): Eukaryota > Viridiplantae > Streptophyta > Magnoliopsida > Poales > Poaceae > Neostapfia > Neostapfia colusana. The sequence goes on along the minus strand of JASWHV010000013.1, from coordinate 34,929,986 downwards.
AACCCGACCCGCTTTAATAACCTCTACGACTCTTCATGCTGTTTGGGGTATTCGAGCAACGTCTTTCCCTAGCGTGCTTCAGGCAAGTTTGGGAGACCCCGTCACATGGTCAGTTACGTGAACACGTAGCTCAAGGCGTGTTTGCCTTGAGAACACCTGTGCGAGTGATGACGGACGGGTGTATGAACTGTATGGATACCGGGCTCGGTATGCAGCCAAGTCTGATGATTGTGTGAGTTAGCTGCAGGTAATTTAACCACAAATCGGTAGATGAGTAGCATCCGTGTGCGAGAGAGGTTTAGTGGCACTGAGCTAATGAAGCCGGCTAAGTCCGGTATAGGTTTTTCTTTGTGAGGAACATAGTACCGACATGAACTGGTGACACTTCGACGTCACACCCCACTAAATGAGAAACTTCATTGTAAAACTTGAAAGATTTAATCCAGAGCACTAAAACTTTTATGTAACTCCTTCCCTTAAATCAGGATATTCAAAGTTAACAAGTTCTCAACTTATAGGATCCTAATGACAGAGTTCCCTGTTTTCAGCTGAAATAAGGCTGAAGTTAATCAGAGGCTAGAGGTTGCGTCATTTCGGGGTTAAGGGCATATGATACATTTATGGAAAGCTTTGGAAGAGCTTTACAACTTTTCTGTTGATGTCCAGAGGTGTTTAATCCTTTAACCAGTCGAAGAATGCTGTAGAGTTGAAACTGTCCAGAAAAAAGGGCAGAGCAAACACTCTCTGTAACTCTCTGTAAATTGAGCATAACTTCCTGCAAAAAAAATCTAAAAATAGAAAATAAGGTATTTCCGAAAAGTTCATGAGATGGGTTACAACTTTGTAACAGAAAGTTTTGTCAAATTTGGTGTATAATTAACTGGAATTCTTGGATCAAATCAGTACCTCAAGCAGGGAGGTGCTTTCCAATTTTCTCCAGAAATTCTGTACACTTTGACATCTCATAACTTTTGAAAAAGGACAGATCTTAGTCCAAGTGAATACTTTCTCGAAATCTATTGAAGTTAACTTTAACTTTGATGTTGAGCTCTAGAATTGGTTTTGCCTTTAGCATGGTCTAAATAAGGTTGGAATGAAACTGGTCAGGACTGTCAGTTTGGGAAGCAAACCAGCAATCAAATTTGTTATAAGTTTGAGTTGTGTTCCAAGTTTTATGAGTTCAATGACATGTTTTATGTTATAACTCAATGAATTACTGTTGAAATAAATATTTGACCTTTTTTCAAATATGTTTCTACAGATGACAGCGGATAGACAATTGGAGAACGGGTGGGTGGTATCCCACTGTTCTCACCGCAGCGGTTATCGAAATTGTTGAGGCAAATGCTTCAATATTTCGGGTACGTCGAGATGCCGCTGTACTTCGCCAAGGAAGAAGGCGAGGAGGGGAACAAGACGTGGATAATCCATGTCGAAGTTCCTGCAGGACCCACGCCACCCGGTTGGGCGCCGTTCACCGTTACTGTGAGGGGCAGAGAGCCGGAGGAAATGTGGCAAGTGGCAGCCCGCAACACCATGTCGCATTTCTGCCAACTACACGTGAGAGCTATGGAGGGCACTCCATACACGCTCATTCTGGTGGAGGACGAGCTAATCATGTGTGGAGGGAAAGGTACATGGCGGCAACAGATCCGGGTTGCCCAACGTACAACCCTGTGGAGGCGAACCTCAGCCTCCAGTTGAGGGCAGGAAAAGCCGTGATGGACAGACAAGCTGTTCATATGGATTGTCTTGCTGCAAAGCTGAAGGAGAGCACCAGCCATGGAGACCATTTCAAGAGTGCTCACAGCGCACTCCGCAATGTTCTCCTTCCGACGATAAAGCGACTGAACGAACAACATAATTAGTTGCATCGTCTGAAGAAGGCAAAGAAGAAAAGCCGTGTCGACATCACGGATTTGCAACAACAGGTACAGGACCTGACCCAGCAGAATGAGGTCCTCACTATAGAGCGGGATGACGCTATTGAGGAGGGTCAAGGCTGGTAAGATGACTACAACCAAGCCATGGACGAGGTGCACGCGTTGCGGGACCTCGTACCTCCGGTAACGGGCATACCAATGGTAGGTGCCGTACCCGTGGTTTTGGGTCTTCCGGCAATGGGAGAACCTGAACCGTAAGAGGAGGTTATGGACCCAGAGCCACCAGCAGAGGTAGCGGTGGAGTTTTATGAGTTCAACGAGTAGTGGGTTACCATCGCCAAGTAGGGCAGCGAGGGTGGTGTAAGAGAAAAAATTTGTAATCAGTGACATATCGGGTAGACAGTAGTATATGTATAGGTAGTGACGACATGAGCACGACTTCTCGGAGACCCGAGAATAATGTATCTTGTATAAAGTTTATGATTTATCAATATATGTGAATGTTGTGCAAGTTATTCATGTGTCACATCAATACCTACTGTTTCATATGGAATTTTAAGTATGACATCTGCTGATCGCTGCTGTTTTAAATTTCAGAATGACTCGCACTCGTGCCAACCCAGACGTTGGGGGTTCCAGTCAGGGGGGAGAGACCTCCCAGCAGCCTCCCGAGGATTCCTCGGGACAGTACAGCAGCAACAGAAACAGCAACAACCGCCAACCCCACCGCCAACGGTTACATTGGCCGACATCATTGCGGCAATGGCGGATTCTCATCAGCAGCACATGGAGTTTCTGCAGACCCTTATTGCGAATACGTATCGACCAGAGAGGCGTCAATATCGCGAGGAGCACCAACAAGACTCCTACTCCGACTTTCTGGCTACTCATCCCCTGGTATTCTAAAGGGCGGATGAACTCCTCGATGCGGACAACTGGCTCCGCATGATGGAGATGAAGTTCGGTCTGTTCCAAGTGAGTGAGCAGCACAAGACTCAGTTCACGGTACAGCAACTTCAAGGATCTGCGAGTGCTTGGTTGGTGAACTACTGTGCTTCGCAACCCACCGAGCGAGTTATGACCTGGGCGGAGTTCCGGACGGCCTTCAGGGCCTATCACATACCGCCGGGTCTTATGAATAGGATGACGCAGGAGTTTCTTTGCCTGCAGCAAGGAAGCCGGAACGCGCTGGAATACTCCAGGACGTTAATTGATCTTGCACTCTACACTTCTTATCACGTCGATACCGACGAGAAGCGGCGGGATCATTTTTATCAGGGGCTTAACCCGCTCCTGAAGGACAAGCTGGTGATGTTCAATCGCGGCAGCCTCAATGATATTATTGATGCTGCGATTGTTCAGGAGGACTCTAGCAAGGAGTTAGCGGCGGCGGAGAGGAAGCGAAGCGTGCCGTAAAGCAGCAGAGAAGGTGGTGGTCCTTCTCAAAAATACCGGATGGTGAATCGTTCACCATCGGGTCCACGCTGGCAGCCACCACAGAGACCGATGTCATTCCGGCATTCAGGCCGGCACTGCCAGTACCACCTCCACAGCAACAACAGCAGCAGCGGGCGATGCCGCGTGCGTATGCACCTCAGCAGCATATGCCAGGCTTTCGTCCCCCAAGCACCGGCCAGGCAGCAGCCAAATGTTACAAATGTGGTCGCCCAGGACACTTCGCCAACAATTGTCCCGAGAGGCAAGGTGGCGGAGTTGCACCGCAGTTTCCAGGGAGGAATCAGCCTCGGAACCCCACTAATGCGCGGCGGGCAAACCCTAGGCCCGGCACCGTCCACCAACTTGCCATAGAGGACGTGCCGGAGGGAGAGCCAATCCTTGCGGGTATGTTCCAACTCCACCAGCATCCCGCCATAGTATTATTTGACTCCGGCGCCACGCATAATTTTATTAGCCAAGCTTTTATTGCTAAACACAGCTTGCAAATACTACCCACCGAAAGCCCATATTTGATTTGTTCACTTTGTGGGAAGATTTCAGCAAGCATGATGGTTTCTAAAGTACCATTATGCTTAGCGGGTAGAGTGTACCCTACGTCTCTCATAGTTTTAGAGGGACAGAAGGTCGATGTCATCTTAGGGATGCCGTGGTTAACCCGCCATGGCGCTGTGTTAAACACCATCCTTCGAGTTGTGCATCTACACCGAGAAATGCACGAGTCACACTCTTTATTTATGGACAGTCCAGAAATAAAACTTCCAAGTATATATCAGTCCACAACCATATGATTGGAAGGAATTCCAGTAGTCCGTGAGTCCCTGACGTGTTCCCCGATGATTTACTGGGGATGCCGCCCGATAGAGAGGTGGAGTTCAAGATGGAACTTGCACCAGGAACCATGCCAATATCCCGAAGGCCGTACAAGATGGCGCCCAAGGAATTGGCTGAACTGAAGGCGCAGTTAATGGACTTGCTGGAGAAGGGTTTTATTAGGCTGAGCTCTTCGCCATGGGGCTATTCGGCATTATTTGTGAAGAAAAAAGACGAGACATTGCGGCTTTGTGTGGACTATCATCCACTAAACGCCGTAACAATCAAGAACAAGTACCCGTTGCCACGAATCGACATGTTGTTTGATCAATTGGTCGAAGCAAAGATCTTTTCCAAGATGGACTTAAGATCCGGGTACCATCAGATTAAGATACGGGCTGAGGATATTCCGAAGATGGCTTTCTTGACGAGGTACGGACTTTATGAGTACGTGGTCATGTCCTTCTGCCTCACCAATGCTCCAGCTCACTTTATGTACTTTATGAACTCGGTATTCATGCCGGAGCTGGACAAGTTTGTCGTGGTCTTCATCAACGACATATTGGTATATTCCAGGTCGGAGGAAGAACACACGAAGCATCTGTGTATAGTCTTGCAACGGCTACGGGATCACAAGCTATACGCGAAATTCAGCAAGTGCGAATTCTGGATATCGCAAGTGCCTTTTCTCGGGCATATTATCTCAGTGGAGGGCATCGCTGTAGACCCGAGTAAGATCACACAAGTGCTGAATTGGAAGTCCCCGAGGACTGTTCAGGAGATACGGAGTTTCCTCGGACTCGCGAGATATTATCGGAGGTTCATTCCGAACTTCTCAAAGATATCCAAGCCTATGACAGAGCTGCTGAAGAAGGCTACCAAATATGTTTGGAGTCCAGCATGCGAAGCAGTGTTCAAGGCATTAGTGAAGCACCTAACATCAGCACCGGTTTTGGTGCAGCCAGACACAACAAAACAGTTCGATGTGTACTGCGATGCATCCGGCATTGGGCTCGAATGTGTGCTGATGCAAGACCGAAGAGTGGTTGCGTATGGATCACGGCAGCTCAGAAACCATGAGCAGAATTATCCAACTCATGACTTGGAGCTCTCTGCCGTGGTGCTTGCACTTAAAATGTGGAGGCACTACCTCATCGTGCTCACTTGCTGAACGTGAACTCGATGCGAGGTCTACGCCTGTGAGTGTGGACTGAACTTATTTTGTTGTAAAAATGTTCATAAACTGGTTTATGTAATAAAACTTTGCTTCCGCTTTGTATCTTTGATGTGCGTTATCCGGTGTTGTGCAATGCAGCACACCTCAGCGTGATCCTGGCTCGATGAGGCCATGGGGCCGCGTCAGCATGGTATCACAGCTCGCTTGAGGTTTAACGCACTAAAAGGTCATCTTTTTCAAAAATTCAGTGAGGAACTAGTTAGTAGCCCATATAAGGATGTTATTAGTGTATAGAAAGTGGCATACTAACCTAATTGTTTATGTTGGAAAATCGTGCATCTCGGGACATTTATGTCTTGGGGGTGCAAGTAAGCGCTGTCCACCAATGCGCACAAGCTGAAGGGTGGAGCCCCACGGGTGGCAGGTAACCCGACCCGCTTTAATATCCTCTACGACTATTCATGTTGTTTGGGGTATTCAAGCAACGCCCTTCCCTGGCATGCTTCGGGCAAGTTTGGGAGACCCCGTCACGTGGTCTGTAACGTGAACACGTAGCTCAAGGCGTGTTTGGCTTGAGAACATCCGGGCAAGTGATGAAGGCCGGGTGTATGAACTGTATGGATACCGGGCTCGGTGTGCAGCCGAGTCTGACAATTGTATGAGTTATTTGCAGGTACTCTAACCATGAAACAGTAGACGTGTAGCATCCGTGTACGAGAGACTTTTAGTGCCACTGAACTAACGAAGCCGGCTAAGTCCGGTATAGGTTTTTCTTTGTGAGGAACGTAGTACCGACATGAAATGGTGACGCATCAACGTCACACCCCACTAAATGAGCAACTTCATTGTAAAACTGAAAAGTTTCAATCTAGAGCACTAAAATTTTGATGTAACTCCTTCCCTTAATCAGGATGTTCAAAGTTAACAAGTTTTCTACTTATAGGATACTAAGGACAGAGTCCCCTGTTTTTCAGCTGAAATAAGGCTGAAGTTAATCAGAGGTTAGAGGTTGAGTTCTTTCGAGAATGGGGTCATATGATACATTTCTGGAAAGCTTTGGAAGAGCTTTACAACTTTTCTGTTGATTTCCAGAGGTGTTTCATCGCTTAACCAGTCGTAAAATGCAGTAGAGTTGAAACTGTCCAGAAAACAGGGCAGAGCAAATACTCTCTGTAACTCTTTGTAAATTAAGCATAACGTCCTGCATAAAAATCCAAAAATAGAAAATGAGGTAGTTCTTAAAAGTTAATTAGATGGGTTACAACTTTGTAACATAAAGTTTTGTAAGATTTGGTGTATAATTAACTGGAATTCTTGAATTAAATCAGTACCTCAAGCAGGGAGGTGCTGTCCAATTTTCTCCAGAAATTCTGTCCACTTTGACATCTTATAACTTTTGAAACAGGACAGATATTAGACCAAGAAAATACTTTCTGGAAAGCTATTGAAGTTAAATTTAACTTTTATGTTGAGCTCCGGGATTGGTTTTGCAATTAGCATGGTCTAAATCAGGTTGAAATGGAAACTGGTCAGGGCTGTCAGTTTGGGCAGCAGACCAACAATCAAATTGATCTAGGTTTGAGATGTGTTTCCAAGTTTGTATGAGTTCAAGGACATGCTTTATGTTATAACTCAATGGTTTACTGTTCAAATTAATATTTGACATTTCTCAAATATGTTTCTACAGATGACAGCGGATAAACAATAGCAGAACGGGTGGGTTGTATCCCACTGTTCTCACCGCAGCGGTTATCCGGAAACGTTGAGGCAAATGCTTCAATATTTCGGGTACAGCGAGATGCCGCAGTTGTTCGACAAGGAAGAATGCGGGGAGGGGAACAAGATGTGGACGATCCATGTTGAAGTTCCTGTCGGACCCATGCCACCCGGTTGGGCACCGTTCACCGTCACGGTAAGAGGTAGACAGCCGGAGGGAATGTGGCAAGTGGCAGCTCACGACACCATGTCGCGTTTCTGCCAACTACACGTGAGAGCTATGGAGGGTACTCCATATGCGCTCGTTCCAGTGGAGGGGCGAGTTAATCATGTGTGGGGGGAAAGGTACATGGATGCAACAGATCCGTGTTGCCCAAGGTACAACCCCGCGGAGGCGAACCTCAGCCTCCAGTTAAGGACAGGAAATGCAGTGATGGAAAGCCAAGCTGTTCATACGGATTGTCTTGCTGCAAAGCTCAAGGAGAGTACCAGCCGTGGAGACCATTTCGAGAGTGCTCACAGCGCACTCCGCAATGTGCTCCTTCCGACGATAAAGCGACTGAACGAACAACACAATCAGTTGCATCGTTTGAAGAAGGCAAAGAAGAAAAGCCGTGTCGACATCACGGTTTTGCAACAACAGGTGCAGCCCTGACCCAGAAGAATGAGGTCCTCACTCAAGAGCGTGATGACGCTATTGAGGAGGGGCAAGGCTGGGAAGAGGACTACAACCAGGCCATGGACGAGTTGCACGCGTTGCTGGACCTCGTACCTCGGGTAATGGGCATACCAATGGTGGGTGCCGTACCTGTGGTTTTGGGTCTTCCGGCAATGGGATAACCTGAACCGGAAGAGGAGGTCATGGACCCGGAGCCACCAGCAGAGGTAGTGGAGGGGGACGACCCAGAGGAGGTCGAGTTCTACTCCATGTAGGGGTTTACCGTTGCCATGTAGGGCAGCGAGAGTGGTGTAAGAGAAAAATTTTGTAATCAGTGACATGTCGGGTAGACAGTAGTGTATGTATAGGTAGTGACGACATGAGCACGACATCTCGGAGACCTGAAAATAATGTATCTTGTATAAAGTTTATGCTTTATCAATATATGTGATTGTTGTGCAAATTATTCATGTGTCACTTCAATACCTACTGTTTGATATGGAATTTTTAAGTATGGCATGTGCTGATCGCTGCTGTTTTAAATTTCAGAATGACTTGCAGTCGTGCCAACAAGGACGTTGGGGGTTCCAGTCAGGGGGGAGAGACCTCCCAACAACCTCCCGAGGATTCCTCGGGACAGCAACAGCAACAACCGCCACCGCAAACGGTTACATTGGCCGACATCGTTGCGGCGATGGCGGATTCTCATCAGCAGCACACGGAGCTGCTGCAGACCCTTATTGTGAATATGTCTCGACCAGAGAGGTGTCAAGATCGCGAGGAGCGCCAACAAAGCACCTACTCCGATTTCCTGGCTACTCATCCCCCGGTATTCTCAAGGGCGGATGAACCCCTCGATGCGGACAACTGGCTCCGCACGATGGAGATGAAGTTCGGGCTGCTCCAAGTGAGTGAGCAGCGCAAGACTCAGTTCACGGTCCAACAACTTAAAGGATCCGCGAGCGCTTGGTGGGCGAAGTACTGTGCTTCACAACCCACCAAGCGAGTTATGACCTGGGCGAAATTCCGGACGGCCTTCAGGGCCTTTCACATACCGCCAGGTCTTATGAAGAGGAAGACGCAGGAGTTCCTTCGCCTGCAGCATGGAAGCTGGAACGCGCTGGAATACTCCAGGGCGTTCAATGATCTTGCACTCTACGTTTCATATCACGCTGATACCGACGAGAAGCGGCGGGATCATTTTTACTAGGGGCTTAAGCTGCTCCTGAAGGACAAGCTGGCGATGCTCAATCGCGGTAGCCTCAATGATATTATTGATGCTGTGATTGTTCAAGAGGACTCCGGCAAGGAGTTAGCGGCGGCAGAGAGGAAGCAAAGCACGCCGCAAAGCAGTGGAGAAGGAGGTGGTCCTTCTTAGAAATACCGGATGGTGAATCGCTCACCATCTGGTCCACGCTGGCAGCCACCACAGAGGCTGATGCCATTCCGCAGACGGCCATATTCTCCACCGGCATTCAGGCCGGCACTGCCAGTACCACCTCCGCAGCAACAACAGCAGCAGCAGGCGATGCCGCGTGCGTATGCACCTCAGCAGCGCATGCCGGGCTTTCGTCCCCAAGCACAGGTCAGGCAGCAGCCACATGCTACAAATGTGGTCGCCCTGAGTACTTCACCAACAATTGTCCTGAGAGGCAGGGCGGCGGAGTTGCACTGCAGGTTCCGGGGAGGAATCAGCCCCGGAACCCCACTAATGCGCGGCGGGAAAATCCTAGGCCCGGCACTGTCCACCAACTCACCATAGAGGATGTGCCGGAGGGAGAGTCAATCCTTGCGGGTATGTTCCAACTCCACCGGCATCCCGCTATAGTGTTATTTGATTCTGGCGCCACACATAATTTTATTAGCCAAGCTTTTATTGCTAAACACAGCTTGTAAATACTACCCACCGAAAGTCCATATTTGATTTGTTCACCGTGTGGGATGATTTCAGCAAGCATGATGGTTTCTAAAGTACCATTATGCTTAGCGGGTAGAGTATACCCTACGTCTCTGATAGTTTTAGATGGACAGAAGGTCGATGTCATCCTAGGGATGTCGTGGTTAACCCGCCACGGCGCTGTTTTAGACACCGTCCTCCGAGTCGTGCATTTGAACTCAGAAGTGCACGAGTCACACTCCTTATTTCTGGAAAGTCCATAAATAAAACTTCCAAGTGTTTATCAGTCAACAACCATCAGATTGGAATATATTCTAGTAGTACGTGAGTTTCCTGACGTGTTCCCGGATGATTTACCGGGGATGCCGCCCGACAGAGAAGTGGAGTTCAAGATCGAACTTTCACCGGGAACCATGCCAATATCCCGAAGGCCGTACAAGATGGCGCCCAAGGAATTGGCTGAACTGAAGACACAGTTAACAGACTTGCTGCAGAAGGGTTTTATTAGGCCGAGCTCTCGCCATGGGGCTGTTCGGCATTATTCGTGAAGAAGAAAGACGAGACGTTGCGACTTTGTGTGGACTATCATCCACTAAACACCATAACCATCAAAAACAAGTACTCGTTACCACGGACCGACATGTTGTTTGATCAGTTGGTCGAAGCAAAGATCTTCTCCAAGATGGATTTAAGATCCGGGCACCATCAGATTAAAATACAGGCTAAGGATATTCCGAAGACGGCTTTCTCGACGAGGTACGGACTTTATGAGTACCTGGTCATGTCCTTCGGCTTCACCAACGCTCTGGCTCACTTCATGTATTTGATGAACTCGGTATTCATGCCGGAGCTGGACAAGTTTGTCGTAGTCTTCGTCGATAACATATTGGTATATTCCAAGTCAGAGGAAGAACACAAGAAGCATCTGTGTATAGTCTTGCAACGGCTGCGGGATCACAAGCTATACGCGAAATTCAGCAAGTGCGAATTCTGGATATCGTAAGTGCCTTTTCTCGGGCATATCATCTCAATGGAGGGCATTGCTGTAGACCCGATTAAGATCACACAAGTGCTGAATTGGAAGTCCCGGAAAACTGTTCATGAGGTACGGAGTTTCCTCGGACTCGCGGGATATTATCGGAGGTTCATTCCGAACTTCTCGAAGATTGCCAAGCCTATGACAGAGCTGCTGAAGAAGGCTACCAAATATGTTTGGAGTCCAGCATGTGAAGCATCGTTCAAGGCATTAGTGAAGCACCTGACAGCAGCACCGGTTTTGGCGCAGCAAGACACAACAAAACCGTTCGATGTGTACTGTGATGCATCCGCTATTGGACTCGGATGTGTGCTGATGCAAGACCGATGGATGGTCGCGTATGGATCACGGCAGCTCAGAAACCATGAGCAGAATTATCCAACTCATGATTTGGAGCTTGCTGCCGTGGTTCTCGCACTTAAAATATGGGGGCACTACCTACTCGGTAACCTCGTGCATCTATATACCGACCACCAAAGCCTCAAGTACATATTCACTCAGAAAGATGGTTAGAATTGATAAAGGATTATGAAATAGAGATCCATTATCACCCAGGCAAGGCAAACATAGTGGCGTATGCGCTTATTTGCAAGTCACACGTCAACAATCTGACCATCACCCCGTTGGAAGAGAGCGAGCCACCATTGCATGTGATTCGACATGGAGCTCTCTACAACTTAGCTTTAATCCCAACCATCCGTGAAGAGATAGCGGCAGCGCAGAAACATGACAAGGGCATGTCACATTTGTGGTGACGTGTAGATAGTGGGGAGCTGAAATGTTTCAGGAAAGACGGAGACGACGTCCTATGGTTTATGGACCGGATCGTCGTACCCCGTAACCCGGAGTTACGGAAGAAAATCTTTGATGAGGCTCACTTGTCAAAATTTTCTATTCACCCCGGAAGCAACAAAATGTATCAAGAACTCAAAAGCAATTTTTGGTGGACACGGATGAAGCGGGAGATCGCAAAGTACATGTCCGAGTTTGATACATGTCGAAGGGTGAAGGCAGACCACATGAGGAAACCGGGACTGCTACAACCATTGGGCGTTCCTGCCTCGAATTGGGAAGACGTGAGCATGGACTTCACCGTCGGTTTACCCACCACTTTTCAGAAACATGATTCTGTGTGGGTGATCCTTGACCGGCTCACCAAAGTTGCCCATTTTATCCCGGTCAACACCAACTACAACGCCAAGAACTATGCTGAATTGTACATCTCACGGATCGTATGCTTGTACGGTGTACCCCGTACCATCATATCGGATCGGGGCCTTTATTTGTGTCCTATTTTTGGGAGCAGCTACATGCTGCGTTGGGGACGAAGCTGATCCGTAGTTCAGCGTACCCAGCAGACGGATGGGCAAACCGAGTGGGTAAATCATATTTTAGAAGATATCCTACGAGCTTGCGCTATCAACCACGGTAAGAATTGGGATGATCACTTACCGTTGGCCGAGTTCTCGTACAACAATGGGTACCAAGCCAGTATCAAGATGGCGACTTACGAGGCGCTATACGGGAGAAAATGCCACACACCACTGAATTGGTGTGAGTCTGGCAAAAGGGTCACCTTCGGGGTTGATCTTGTCAACAACGACGGAGGAAAAGGTTTGGCTGATTCAAGCAAACCTAATAGCCGCCCGATTCCGACAAAAACAGTATGCCGACCGGAGAAGACGCCCATTACAATCCGAAGTCAGGGATCACGTATATCTACGTGTGCCTCCAATGAAGGGCGTGGACAGATTCGGGGTGAGAGGAAAGTTTGCACCCCAATTCATCGGTCCATTACAGATTACAGAAAGATGTGGATCGGTAGCATACCGGCTGGAATTACCAGAAGCACTTTCCGGTGTGCACGACGTCTTTCACATTTCCCATCTGAGTAAGTGTCTTAAGCTATGAACTACCATTAAGCTGGAGGATATTGAAGAACTGAAACCGGATCTCAATTATTGGGAAGAACCGGTTCAGGTGATTGATGAAAAGGCCCGAACCACACGCAACCGTACGTTGTGGTTCTACAAAGTTCTATGGAGTAATCACTCCGTAGAGGAAGCGACATATTTCTTCGAGCTAACTACCCCGACTTTTTCACGTCGCATATACGGTAATTTTCCACCGTCCTCTCTCTCATTTTTACCTTATAATCTCGGGACGAGATTCTTTTAAGGGGGGAGGAATGTAAGAGCCCGAGTTTTTGCACACATTCAAAGTGTTCATCACACCACACGCACCTTATTTGAAGAAACATTGTGAACACATTTGAAGAGCAAGTAAACACCACCAACATGGTCATTGGAGAATAAACTCACAAAATGCAAAAGTGGCATTTCCCACATGCATCATATAGGAATGCTAGGAATGCTCATACCAAATTTCACCCAAATCCAAAACCTTTTTGAGGTATTTTTGGGTATAACTAGAAAGAGACTAGTTTGAACTCAAATTCAAATTCAAACTACATTCACCCCATGAATTCAAAAGTGGGAGGCATATTCTTACTCAGCACATTTTTGTGAGCTCACACACCAATTTTCACTCCTTTTGGAGTTAATCTTGACATGAGCTAAGTTTAGCAAATTCAAACTCAAATTGAATTTCAAACTGCATATGTGATGAAAACTTATTCAAACACCTCACAATTTTAATTCTATCAACTTCAAATGGGCATTTGGTAGATAATTCAAATTCTAGAGGGTATTTGGGTCTCTACTGTTTAGAGCAGTGGGGAAAATTCAATTTCAGAGGTTAAAACCAGAGTGGGACCCACATGTCAGCCTCAATAGCAAAGTCAACCGACTGAATACCGGGCACTCGGTTTCTCAGGCTTCATCCGAGAGCGCCACCGAGCTGATTGCCGGGACAGCTCCTGCTCGGGCTGGGCTGCGTCAACCGACGTCGCCCCTCCTCCTTATCCCCGCAGCGGAGCCGGTCAAGGGCAGAACCGCTCAGTCTTTGCTCCCTCGCGCAAGAAATTGATCAGAGCAGCTGCTGCTCCTCCGATCTTCAGCCACCCGCCAAGCTCGCTTGTAAGCCTCGGCTGAGCAGCAACACGGCACCACAGGACTCTCCACTACCCCCTCAAACCATCATCGAGTGAGCTCGTGCTCCATACACCGAGGATCACAAAGTTCCGCAGCGGTCGCTACAAAGCCGAGCAGAGGTGCTCTCGTGGGCAGCCTCACTCCAGGCTTGTCACGGCCAAGCCAAGCTGTATCCGTACAAGCAAGGAACTCCTGCAGCTCACCTCCGAAGCTTGAGCTGAGAGGTTGAGCGTCGACAGGAAATTTTGCAGTTTACTTCCAGCCGGTGCAAAGTCAACTTCGGGTAAGAAACTAGAAAATTCCCGTTTGGTTCTCATGTAGATTCCACAAAACTTCACACACAGGAACTAGACTCAGTGGCGCACAAGTTGGCTTCACAACACCTAGCATGAAAACCTCTGTGCACGGCGTATTTCCAAGTTTGTCAACGGCGGCTTATTTGGGAAGCATCGGGCGCACGGAGAGACCCACCTTGGAGCTATTCCCGGGCCTGTCCACTACCATGCCGAGCTTCCTGAGCCACCACTGGTGCTGTAGAGCCACTCCACCAAGCTTTTGGCGGGCTAGCACGTCGGAGCGACGGCGCTGAACTTTTCCCGAGCTGCCGCACCGTCGCGGGCTTGGTTAGAGCCAACATCGAGATGGGGAAACCCTCCCAACGTGTTCAGCGTGTCAAATTAGGGGCTGGCGGTGAGTTAGAGCTCGGGAGCTGACCAGACGATCGAGTTCTGTGGTGACTGGTGACCTCGGCGGCGCTACCGCGTGGGAGGCGCGAGGTAGAAGACGACCGCGCTGGGCCTGCTGCCAGTGGGGGGAAACCAGGCGATTGGATCGTCTGTGGGCACGGATCGACTGTGGTAGCACGGGAATTAAACCTGTAGCCCCGTGTGTCGTCAGTTCAGCACCCGACATGTGTCCCTTGGACCCACCGGCAGATTTAAACATTTCCCCGATTTTCAGATTTAGTTCAAACGTCAAACCCACATAACTTTGGCTAGGAAACTCCAAATCGAGTGAACCAAATTTTGTTGGATTCAGCTATCTGAGTACTTTCCAACAAATCAAGTTTCACTTCATAAAAATCCTTAGTTCTCCAGAATTAATTCCGCAAAGTTTAAACTGTTTAGAATTTTAACTGGAGAACTCTTTGGAGGAAAATTCTGAAATTTTGCTGTATATTCACCAAAATATCCCTGAGCTACCATAAAAGTTTCAGATCCATTTGAGCTCATTTGATCCACCTAATGGTGTTATTCATAAATCTGTTCCAGAAAGAATAGAAAATGTCCAGAAACATTTTCAGAATTTGTCTGAAATTGTTTAGCTCATATCTTTAGCTAGGAACCTTCAAATTAAGTGAGACCAACTCTAGTAGAACCCTATGAAAATCTTTTTTTTCATAAAGTCGTGGCTTGCTCCATGAAAATCCTTAGAAAATCCTAGGAGCTCCAATTAAGGCCAAGTACATAATTATTTGTGGAGAGCTCAAATGAGCATTGCTGCAAATGAAACTTGGCCAAGTCCCTGTTTAGGTTGTATCCAAACCACAGTGAAAATTTCAGAGTCATTGGGTCTGTCTAGCAAGACTTATAAATCTCACAAATTTAACTCCAATACAAATGCATTTAAATTGATACATATGTGTATTTATCATATGTAGTCGCTAAGGTTGAGGAGGAATCCGAAGTCTTAGACTTCGTCACCCCAGAGGAACAGTTAGCCTACGACCAAGAGCAGCAAGGCAAGCTCCGGTTTGCATTAACCCTTTTTACAAATTTTTACTGTTTTGAGAATTACTTTGAGCACCCACTTAATTCGTGCATTAAAGTCTTGTTTGAAACCCAAATGCATAGCCAAGAAAACCCTGGGTTGGGATTAGGTTTGAAAACCTCGTTAGCTACTGCAATGCTCAGATAGTGTAGGATTCGGTACAAGTCGAGTAGTTGAAACTACTCGCGAGAATAGGCTAGAGGCACATTGCTCGTGTAAAGATAGCAAATGAAACACATGGCAAGAAGAATGAGACCGAGCGGAGAGTAAAGGCAGCAGGACTTTGGGCCTGGGTGCCATAGCTCCACTTGTGTCGATTGAGGACCGAGCCATGTGCGGGCCTGTTGAACAAGCTAGAACAGTACCGAAGACCTACCGGCTATATGGGAACTAGGAAACCGATGTAACTCGGGTAGCTGGGTATTGAGGCATTGCCTGTCGTTCAGAGGGTAGGTTGAGAGCTTGAGGTGTAAATCGGCTGGCGGCACTGCGGATGCGCGCGCAGAGACCTCTTGCTCAGGATGATAGGACCGGTTTAATATTTGGCTGACGGGTGAAAGGTGGTTGCGTACGACGTCCGTGATGGTTGCTGTAGGCAACATCGAGTATGGGCATACATGACGGGTTATTCGGGTAACCGTGCAGGTGTAAATTTATTATAATCGCCGTCCCTCGTGGTCAGTGAGTATCACTTGTTCACTGTACTGTAACATAGAAAGAACAGGCTAGATACATGTCAAAAGTTTGCTGATTTGAAAGATATACTTTGCTTGTTAACGTCTTGTTGTAGTTTCGAGCTAATTAAAGTTCTTTTCAACTTTGGACAAAGTACATGAGAGAAATGCGTTTCTTGTTTGATTGCGGCTCTCTCAAGTGCCTTAGCGTAAGGTTCTTCACAACCTGCTGCTAAAACTTGAAAGTAAGGTTCAAATAATTAGGCGAGTCCTTTGCAACTTATTTTACCTCATGTACCCTAAAACCATTTATGTAGAAGTTTCATATATAGGAGAGACGGGTCAGACTTGCTGAGCCATCGTGCTCACTGCTTGTGTTTGAAGCTTTTGCAGGGGTTTATGAGGAAGGGACTCCCGACGAGGAGACGGAACCCCAAGAGGGAAACCCCGTCGAATGGGAGTCGTGCACGCCGCCGTGTTAGTGTGCGTGCGTGCTAGCAGGGACACGTTCACGGGCTGAACGTGAACTCTATGCGTGGTCTACGCCTGTGAGTGTGGACTGAACTTATTTTGTTGTAAAAATGTTCATAAACTGGTTTATGTAATAAAACTCTGCTTCCGCATTGTATCTTTGATGTGCGTTATCCGGTGCTGTGCCCAGCATCACCCCTCAGCGTGATCCTGGCTCGATGAGGCCGTGGAGCCGCGTCAAAACCGGATCTCACGTATCGGGAGGAGCCGGTTCAAATAATTGATGAAAAGGCCCAAACCACACGCAACCGTACGTTGTGGTTCCACAAAGTTCTATGGAGTAATCACTCTGTAGACGAAGCGACATGGGAGAGCGAAGGTTTTCTTTGCACCAACTACCCCGACTTTTTCACGTCGCATATACGGTAATTCTCCACCGTCCTCTCTCTCATTTTCATCTTATAATCTTGGGACGGGATTTTTTTAAGGTGGGAGGAATGTAAGGGCCAAAGTTTTTTGCACACATCCAAAGTGTTCATCACATCACACACACCTCATTTGAGGAAACTTTATGAACACATTTGAAGAGCAAGTAACCACCATCAACATGGTCATTAGAGAATAAACTCACAAAATGCAAAAGTGGTATTTCCCACATGCATCATATAGAGACTGAGCATATGAAAAACTCCTGCACCTTGCTAGGAATGCTCATGCAAAATTTTACCCAAATCCAAAACCTTTTTGAGTTCATTTTGGGTATAACTAGAAAGAGGGAAGTTTGAACTCAAATTTAAATTCAAACTACTTTTATCCCATGACTTTCAAAGTGGGAGGTATATTCATACTCAGCACATTTTTGTGAGCTCACACACCAATTTTCACTCCATTTGGAGTTGATCTTGACATGAGCTAAGTTTAGCAAATTCAAACTCAATTTGAATTTCAAACTGCATATGTGCTGAAAATATATTCAAACACCACACAATTTGAATTCTATCAACATCAAATGGGCATTTGGTAGATAATTCAAATTCTAGAGGGTATTAGTGGGATTACTGTTTGGAGCAGTAGAGGGAAGTTAATTTCAGAGGTTAAAACTGGAGTGGGACCCACATGTCAGCCTCACTGGAACATTTAATCGACTGAAGAGCTCAGCCCGGTTTTTCGCGCCTGATCGAGCTGCCGCCACGGCAAGGAGCGCCAGGGACAGCAGCTGGTTGCCGCCACTGGCCACTGAACCGCCTCGCTGCCCCACTTATCCCCACAGCCGAGCCGACCAAAGGCAGCACCGATCAGTCTTCGCCTCTCGCGCAAGAAAAATGTCGCCTCGCTGCCGCTCTCTCGGATTTGATCGGAGAGTCAGCGAGCACAGCCTCCCCACTCTCTCCAAGATGCAAAATGGTACGAGAGACTCTTCTCTTCCTTCCCCGCCATAGGAACTAGCCGGGTTCGATTGATCTTACCCCACACCGAAAGCTTTTCTGGTGACCTAAAGTTTTACGCACCTCGGGCTCCCGTGGACAGCCCAAACGGGAAGGTGTATGTAAAGGTCCCAAATTATGAATACAAAGAAACTCATGGTTGCACAAAGTTGGTTTCATATGTATGAAAAATGGGACTCGTTTAAACTTTTCAACATGTGATAATACACATGAGAGATTTCTTCACACATGTTCAAATAAGTTTTTGAAAACTTGGAACCCAAGAGTCACTACAGGAATCCGGACAATAGACGACTGCCAAAAACCGTCGTCAATAATCGAAGTACCGTCGTCAATAACTTATTGACGACGGTAAACTGTTATAGATGACAGTTTATGGCTGTGGACAATTATTAGTCATCATTAAGCTTATTGATGACGGTTACCGTCGTCAATAAGCTTATTGACGACAGCTAGATCCGGCTGTCGTCAATAAGCTTATTGACGACGGCCAGGATTCTTACCATCGTCAATAACGATGGCTTATTGACGATGGCAAAGTTTTTGCCTGTCGTCAATAACAATGGCTTATTGACGACGGTTTCTGGTACCTGGCCATCGTCAATACTAATGGCTTATTGACGACGGCCAAGTACCAGAAACCGTCGTCAATAAGCTTTGCAATTTTTTAAAAAACAGAAAATCCTGCCCTGGCTTCGAGGCCAGCCCTGGCTCGACGGCCAGATCACAGGCAATCAATAATACATCACAGGCAGGCACAAAAACACTATATGCACACCACACTACCCTACGCTACCCCGACCGCTGCCACCGGAGTCCAGGAAGTCGTTGCGCGCTCGTCCAAACGCCGGTTGCTGAGGGGATGGAGTTTCCTGAGCCCGCGTCGCCGATCCCTGTGATGTACATGTATAGTTAGACAAATTAGAAGTTCACAAATGTGTATATGATTAAATAAACTCATTACAAGTTAGAATTGAGCAAGTTAGCTATATTTGGCTATGTTTGAGTAAGTTTGCTCATATTTTACTAAGTTTGAGAAGTATGGACTAGTAGTGTTTGTGTTTGAGCTAGTTCAAATAGTTGTGAATATGTTTCAGTAAGTTTGGTCATATTTGACTATGGTTGAGTAAGTTGTAACATATTTTACTCAGTTTGAGGATGTTTAACTAGTTTTCCCTAAGTTTGAGTAAGTTTGATCAAATTCAACTAAATTTGAGCAAGTTTAACTAGTTGCAGCTATTATGAGAAATTTTGTACCTGTGCTCCTGACGTCGGCCCCTGTGGTAGCTGTATCGGTGGTGGCGCCCACTGAGGAAAGACAACAGGCTGTCCTCTGGCCATAGCCTGCAAATATGAAGTAAATTATTATACATGTCATTCATATATTAGAAACGTTGAGTACAACGATCTGAACTTACCTGCATGGAAGCTTGCAGCTGTAGCATGTTTGAGTGTTGGTACTCATCCCTAGCCCGGAGCTCGGCTGCCTGCCTCTCGTTCGCGAGCCTCAGCGCTTCCTGCGTCCTCTGGAGCTCCTCCTGGACACTCTGAAGCTCCAGATCGTGGTTGCCACGCCTGCTGGATCCACCCTGCGATGAAGAGGCCCTCGAGTAAGACCGCGCCTCCCTCGAGTCGACTACTCCATCGAAGATGGCCAACCTACACAACGAAGTAAGAGTATTAAAGTTTCGTGTCTCGAAGTTTATGAAAGTAATTGAAAAACAACATAACTCACAGGCCGTGAGGTTTACCGCCACCGCTTGCATAGGCGGCTTCAGGTACGATCGTCGAGTTCTGCCAATCGTAATCATCGCCTCTAAGCCTCCGCACCTCCTCCCCATACTTTTCCTGAAAATACAGAAGATTAAAGTCATCAAAAGTTTTAAAGAGAAGACAATTAAGTTAACTAAAGTACTCACCAACGTCTCTGTTGCTGTTTGAGAAGACAGCTGATCAGGCTGCGAGGGGTCACCTCCCATGTGACCCCTCCTCCACACCTGGATAGCGTTCGGCTCCTGACCGATCTTGTGCTCCTATCGATACATGTTAGCACAATGATAGCGATAGAAATTAAGTAGAATATAATTCGAGTATCACTTACCATCCGTTTAGCAAGGCGTACGTAGCCGTCCCCGCCAATACGGTGTTTCGCATCCGTCCCTCGACTCTGTCGGCGGATCATCGACACGCCTTGGAAGCCCTGGCTCGCCCAACGAGCACACAGGGAACTGTATGCGTCCGGACAGGACTCAAGCCACGGTACGCTGACCTGCACACATTTGTTATTGGATGAAAATATTGATGAAAATTGGATAATGAAGCAAAGTAAAATAAAGATTTTACCTCTGCGTACTGTGCCTCCGTCAAGTACTTGTCCGCCACACCCCTAAACTGCCCCGGCTCACCATCGTCTGGATGCAACTTATAGTACGCCTTTGTAGCCTGAATGCGAGCCGTTGATATAGAATGCGTTAGGAGCTTTCTAGCGTTGTTGTTGAAGACCAGGCGAGCATGATCCAGCAGGGCCTCGTCCTCCAAATGGTAATATTTCTACAAGAAGAAATATACAAGTTAATGTATTTAACATATAATAGGTTCGCATTTAACGAATAGACGATTTACTTGCCATGAATTCATGCCACACATGCTACTGGTGGTTGCCATAGGTAATGTCCTGGGCCGTAGCGTAATCGTCCCAAGACGTGGCAGCCCGTCCGTTCACTAGACCGGGGTAGTGACAACGGATGAGCTGGCCCAGGAAAGCGTTGACCTGGCGGTGGCGTCCTTGACCCGTGAACGAGTCATCGGCCCAAGACCTAATACACCATTCTCAATTAGTACATATAAGTGTTAAAATATCTAAATTGATTTGTTATAGATTTACTTACCTATCGACAACCGGACGAATAACGACCCGATCTTCTGGCCGTGCAGGAACCGGAGGAGGAGCCACGTAGTGGCTCCTCCTGTAACGCCGCTGTGGAGCCGGCTCCACATCAGGCTCTGTGGAAGGCTGTGAAGCAGGGTCCACACCTCATATTCTTGCATCAAACCGTATCGACACAAGTGAAACACCAAATTCACTTTGTCCCAACACTTTGCACCTTGACATTTCGTACATGGGCACCGCACCTTATCGATCTTTGACAATGAAAAAGCTCGATCTACAAAAGCATCTTTCTTTGCGAACCACTCATCCGAGTGACCACCAGAACTGTTCTTCCAACCGGTATACATCCAACTACGATCCTCACCCATGTTTGAATCTACAGTTTAATGTCATGTAAATTATAGTTACTTTATAATTTATTTATGTCACGGCCCTACATCTATTGGAAAGGATGGGTCCTAAACCCACCCAAGAGTGACCGAGCGGAGCGTGCTCATGACGAGATGCGTGCTATGGATCCGAACAAAATTTCGGCAGCATAACCCCGCTGTTCTCCACTGCACGCCCGAAAATGGTGCAGCAGAGAACAACAGGGTTATGCCGTGAAATCTCGTCTAGATCTAAACCCGTGTCTCATCACATGCCATGCCCCCTTGGTCACTCCCAGGCTGTCCAAAAAGGGACAATTCCGAACGTACACGCCTCACATGCGTAACACATGTGAGACGGGCCCGTTCGAAACGGGTGACGCATTTTGTATAGGTTTACGTCAATCTTTCGTTTTTTAGTCATTTAAAAGAGAGAGAGGAAAGAACGAGAGTGAAGGAAAGAACGAGAGACAAAGAAGTGGGTCAGTCGTCCTAAGTTATGCCCCGTTGGGGCCTGCCATTATCTTACGACGCCTAGGATTAGCCGTCGTACGTTATGCCATGTCGTAAGTGGGTCAAAGATGAAACCGCACCGTCGGGGCCCGCCACCCAAGCGCGGGAGCTTGCCGTTCTCCGTGCCTGTCTCGACTAATACATTACCAATAAATGGGCCGTGACAGACCCTAAATGGGTCGTGTCAGGCCGGACCGGGCTGAAACCCATTTATTTACATATAGTAACTAATCAGGCAATCAATCAAAGTATTATTTAAACAATAATAAATAACAATACTAATTAAACAATTAATCAACTAAGCTTGGGGCTCGGGGCGGCCGAGGCGCGGCCGGGGCTCGACGCGAGCAGGGGCGGCCGGGCGGGGCTTGTGGCGGGACCAGGGTTGTGAAACCACGCCTGGACGCCTAGGTACCCGCCGGCCGCCGGGACGCCTAGGAGCCTAGGCAGTCGCCTAGGCGAGCGCCAGGCGAGGAGGGGAGGCGGGTGTGGCAGTGGCGGCGGCAGCAGAGGAGGCGAGCGGCCAGCTAGGCGGCAGAGGAGGCGGGAGGCGGCGGAGGAGGCAGGGCGGGCGGGCGGCGGCAGGGCGGGCGGGCGGCGGCAGGGCGGGCGGGTGGGCCTCACGGCCCAACTATTGTGTACCGTTGTCGGATGAGATCCGACGGTCCTCATTTTTAATGTAGAACGGAAGAAGCACAATTTCCTTTACTTTAATGACGAGGAATCCAACCGAAGAGAAGCCTATACATCCTATGGAGCTGATAGATATCGAGTGCACCCAGGTGAGGTAGGTTTAGTGTGTGAGGTAGCCCCGAGAGCTGAACTAAAGCCGGCCGTTTCGAGACCAGGGAGCTTTAACAGTTTCTACTTAAACTATGTGTTCAGATTATGCTATTTTTTTAGTAGCTTTCGGTCTCGATTCACCCTGAACCAAGGTCCAGAGCTGCACATATTTATGCAGTAGGGTCGAACTTAGATTATGTGAAATGTTCCGAATCCATGCTTGCTGTTGCATAGCTTGGGCCACCGTTCGATTCTTCCTCCTGCTGGGGGCATAGAGCTCGGGAAATTGTTGCGCTGGTGACTTTCCATTCAGCCAACTTGCTTTCCAGAATGATGCTGTTCTGCCATTGTGCACCGTGACAGCTGTTGCGGCGGCAAAGAGGTCCTGATCAGCGTTGTCCAGTGGGAGACTTGTCCCCACCCATGGCTTATTTGGCGTTTTCCATTGAAACCACTTCCAGCGCATTCTTAGTGCCCGACCATACCTCATGAGGTCCACGATACCCAGTCCTCCGAGCTCCAAGGGTCTGCAAACCTGAGACCAATTTACCTTTGCTTTTCCTCCATGCAGCTCCTGTGTTCCTGCCTAGAGAAATTTCCTTCTCATTTTATCCATGTCCTGACAGAAACGGCTTGGCATTTTCATTTTCATTTTATCCATGCCCTTACCTCGGAGGGATCAACTACCGGAGCTAGGGGGGAGGGGACAAAGGCGGCCGCCGGCCGTGGCTCTAGAAAATATGCTGTACTGTCAGTTAATTTCATTTGTTGTTTCTATAAAACTATATCGATTTGTCACTTTAATCTGTGATGTTTGTATGTAAACTTGTCTGCTATATATGTGAGCCATCTCTTTGTATTTTCAGAAAGATCCTCGGCAGACTGTATCCATATGAAGTTTGGATATGTTTTGTATACGTTTATAAACCTTTTAACACAATTCGAGTCAAGAGGTGAAACTTTATTACAAGTCAATTCAATAAAAAGGTTAACAATCATACCGAACTAACATTCATACACAAAGGATACTTCAGCTAGTGATTTTTTTCATCAGGATATGTACAGCAAGACACTAATTCTTTCTCCAATCATTAACATCTGAGCTACAAAACTAAGTGTGCAATAAAATAACATTGCATACAGCTCCTCATCCAAGAGAAATACAAAAAAATGAAATAATGAATATGAAGCTGTTCAAGAGTCGGCCGCAGGGGGGGGCGTGGGGAGTGCCGGAGGGGGAGGGACGGGGTGGCGGCGGCCGGCAGGGCCGTACGGCCGGCGATGGCCGGCGGGCCATCGGTGGCCAGCGCGCGGTGGAGGAGGGGAGGGAGGTGGCGTACTCGTTGGTCGGCGGCGACGGCGAGGTCGGTGACCGGCAGCGGCGGCGGCGGCGGGGACCGGCGGGGAGGGCGGCGGCAACAAGACTGATCGGCATGAGTCGGGAGGCAGCACTGTGGCCGCCTCCCGGCTCGCGTATGGGTTATATGTCCGGTTATTGACGACGGTGCCAGATCACCGTCGTTAATAACTCCTCGGGTGGGCCTGAATTAAGTTAAAGACGACGGGCACCATCGTCAATAATTTATTGACGACGGTTCTCGTTCAGCCATCGTCAATAACTGTGTTATTGACGACGGTGCTAGGTCACCGTCATCAATAACTCCTCGGGTGGGCCCGAATTAAGTTAAAGATGACGGGCACCATCGTCAATAATTTATTGACGACGGTACTTGTTCACCCGTCGTCAATAACTGGGTTATTGATGATGGCTAGATAAAGCCGTCGTCAATAACATTAAAGACGACGGCCCCGTCGACAATAAATTTGGCCGTCGTCAATGATCGTTTTTCCTGTAGTGAGTGGTCTAAAATCAAGATGGGAAGTTCCTATATGTGTGAGAAGGCAAAAGTCAGATTTGGAACAAATTTGTTCAACTCAAAAATTCAAATGAGAGCAACACAATGAATTTCAAAACTGCTGTGTTAAAAATCTCATTTGCAGCAGCCAAATAAAAAAAATCAGATTTCATATTTGAATTCCTTAGGTCCAAATTAGGGGGTATGAAAAATTTCATGATTTGTTGAAATGTTTTGCAACTTATTTTCCCAAAATGGACTTTAAATTGCAAAGAATTCAAACACCCATTTGAATTTGGATGAAACTTGCCCAATTGTCCAAATGCACCTCAGATTTGAATTCCCACAATTGAATTCCATTATATTCAAATTTTGGGAGATATTTTAGAGGATAAGAGGGAGCTGTGGTGGGACCCACATGCCATTGAAGGAGTGAAATTGCAAAAGATCTTCAGAGTGCAGTGTTTAGTCTCTGTTTGCTCTCTCTTCAGTCGGGCAGACCGAAGTCTCATCGCCGTGCGACACCGAGCAGCGCCAAAGCCGCCTCCTCCTTGATCTCTTTGAGCTGTCGAGCTACTTCTCAGTTCCCTTCACTTGGTCCGGGGCTCCTTTTGCCACAAAATCGAGAACCCCCTCGGCTTCTTGCTCCTCGCTCACGCTCAAGCACCGAACACCTCCGCCAAGGTTTCAATCGCTCGGGAACTCACAAACCCACGCAAACAAAGCCCCTGAGTGGCAAAACAGCACTTAGCCATCCTCTCCTTCCTCCCCGACGCTTCACTAGTGTGCAGGGTTTCTCCTCACGCAGGAACCATTTTCTTCCGCCACGGCCGAAACACCACTGCTCACGTGGACAGCTCAACTGGTTGCTTCTCACGGCCAACCGAGGACGCCCAGAGGAGTGCTAGGATCACGTGTTGCTCACATTCGAAGCTCAGCTCGGACCTTTGCTCATCGCCGATGAATTTCAGGATTCCTTCCGGCCGGTTCAAACCGAGGATCGGGTAAGAATCCTTCAAATTTTTGCGCCATATTTGTTTAGAGCTGAGAGGGCCCGACACCGCCTGTTCAGTCACGGGGACGTGGCACTCGCCAGGGAATCGCATTGGGTGGTGCCGTGTTGTGCGGCACCCAACAGCACACATATAAGGAACAATGTATTACATAAGACAATAGCGGAAGCTTACAATTTTTCCTTTATAAATAATTTACATCAAGTAGCTACAGCGGAAGTCTACAAACAACTCACGTCGAATAACAAAAGAGCACTCGAGATGAATTCCAGTCCGCGGACTCATCTCGCTAGCAACACGAAGACAACAGCAGCGGCTGGGTTCTCCATGTGTTATACAACTCGGAAGTCTCCGAGTCTCACCGGACAACCTTCTTCTTAGCATCGATTTTAACCTGCAAAATCACTCATATATCAAGCGTGAGCACATAGGCTCAGCAAGACTGATCCGTCTCTCCTAAACAAGAAACTCTACATGCACGACGGTTGCAATTGGGTTAGCTAATTTGCATAAAGGACTTGCCTAATGTAGATCCTTAACTTTCAGATTTTAAGCCTCATTGTGCAGACTTTGAGCCGAACAGCATCGCAACTCCACAATCAAATAAGAAACGCTTTGTTGCGATGCTTCTTGCACAAAGTGAAAGTTTAATGAGCCTATCTCTAATTCAAACATGGTTGCAATACAAGTTACATTACAGCCTTATCCAGTTCAAAAGAAAACCAGTTCAGTTGTTACTACGTCAAGACGCAGTGGGCAAGTATGCTTATATGACCGCGAGCGACGGTGATTCGAATCAGTACACACCCGGACTACACGACATTACACCCGTACTCCGAGTTGCCGGAAGCAACCTCAACTGACGTTGTACGTGGCCACCGTTCCCAAGATCTTCCACACAGGACGCAGTCTAACTGCCCAGAGTCCGCAAGCTCTCTCAAGGTACTGACCCGCTGTGGTATGTTCTTGAGCGAGTTACCTCCTGCTACCCTGACGCCGAAAGCCTAAGGCAGTTAGCAAAGTTCCAATGTGGATCTCCCAAAGTACATCGGTTTCCTGGGTCCCATATAGCCAGTATGTGCCCGGTACACAACTCAAATTTGTCCAACAGGGCCAAGCACGGACGGGCCTTAACCGACACAGGCAGGGCTATGCACGCACGGTCGGCAGCCTTCTGCATCTAAACCTCCCTGCCCGGTCTCCATTTCTTATGTGTGAACTTTCCTCATCATTTCTATTTTTGACCCGTTCCGAGCAAACCAGCCCTAAACTCGTGAGTAGCTTCCAACTACTCGACTTCTACCGGACCTTTCCTACTAAAATTTAGCATAGCCAAATAAACTCGAGGAGGTGCTATTCTACCTTTTCTCTCTTAGGTATTTCTGGTCATGCAACTGGGGTTTTCAATATCAACTCGACTTAATGCAATCAAATAATTCAAAGCTATGATCTCTAAAAATGGAAATGCTTTATAAAACTGTTCAAATGCAAACTGGGGCTTGCCTGTTTTGCAGGTTACTAAGAATACAATAAGTTAGTGACGATCACTTGGAGCTTCATCACTCGCTTTCCTCCCTCCTTGATCTTCACTTCAAGTCCTTTTCACGTTCTCACGTATATGCTACACGATATGAATACGTATATGCATTTAATTGTAAAGATTTACTAATAAGATCTAATGACAGTTTAAAAACTGGAACTCTGTTTAAGAATTTAAATTGACACTGATGCTAGTGGTTTTGGGTTGGGTTTAAACACTATGATCAAGTTTTGAGTGCTATCTCAATTTATGTGTTGATCACCTTAAGAGGTTACACAGGACAGTGGTGATCCAGAGCTCCAATGGAGCTGAAAATTTTTATGTGAGTTCCTTGGCACAAAAAAGTCATCTGGACCAAAAATTAGCACTTTTCATTGAGTGGTTTGTTCAGAACAATTCTCTAAGCAATTAAGCAAAGAGGAATTAATTGTGAGGTAACACCCATGTTCATATCAAACTTAGTGAACTATAATTTCAATTATAGTTTGTAGAGCCTGCATGAATTTTCCTAGGATTTGTGGAGCTAAGAATTGCCCAGAACTGAATTTCCAAGTTTTGGAAATTCTCTGAAAATGTTTCTGTATTCATTTGAACACAACAACTTAAAATCTGAATTCTCCTGAACAAATCAACTCCAATTGAGCTGAAAGTTTGACAGGAGTCTAATAACACCCTAAAGAATATTCTGGCAAAATTTGAGGATTTTTGGTGTAAAAGCCCAAGAAAGTGAAGTGCAAAAAAATGTTCATCACCTCACAACACCACAGCTCTTGTGATGGATATCTCATGAATACTTGTGAAGAGCAAGTAAACACCATCAAAAGGGTGATTAGAGGGGAAAGCCCTAACTTCCAAAAAGTAGGATTTCTACACATAAGCATGAAAAGTTCATGACACGACCCCACGGTATTGTCGAGCCAGAATCACGCTGAGGGGTGCTGCGTTGCACAACACCGGATAACACACGTCAAAGGTACAAAGCGGAAGCGAAATTTTATTACATAAACTGGTTTATGAACATGTTTACACCAAAATAAGTCCAGTCTACACTCGGGCGTAGACTACGGATCAAGTCCACGTTCAGCCCTTGAACGTGTCCTTGCTAGCACACACGCACACTAACTCTGCGGCGTGCAGGACTCCCACTCGACTGGGTTCCCCTCCTGGGGTTCCGTCTCCTCTTCGGGAGTCCCTTCCTCATAGAACCCTGCAAAAGCTTCAAACACAAGCAGTGAGCACGAAGGCTCAGCATGTCTGACCCGTCTCACCTAAACATGGAACTTCTACTTGAGGGTTGCTGGGTTACATGAGGTAAAAATCATTTGCAAGGACTCACTTGTTCCTCTGGTACTCTCAAGCACTTCTTGAGCTGGGATACATGAAACACGTCATGTACGTCGGAGAGCTGGTTTGGGAGCTCTAGTTGGTAGGCTACTTCTCCTCGCTTGTCCAAAATCTTAAATGGTCTGATGTAGCGAGGTGCTAACTTGCCTTTGACGTTGAAACGTTGTTGGCCTCGGATAGGCGATACCTTAAGGTATACGAAGTCTCCTACTTCAAAGGTCAACTTCCTACGCCTATTGTCCGCATAGCCTTTCTGTCGTGACTGAGCAGCCTTTAAGTTTTCCCATATCTTTTGGACTTGCTTTTCAGCCTCTTGTAGTACTTCGGGTCCAAACACCTGGTTCTCTCCAGTCTCGTTCCAGAACAGCGGTGTTCTACACCGTCTGCCATATAAGGCTTCGAAAGGCGACATCTTCAAGCTAGCTTGATAGCTGTTGTTATAGGAGAACTCGGCATACGGTAAACTCCTATCCCAACTACGCCCACATTTTAAGGCGCAAGCTCTCAACATGTCCTCCAAAATTTGGTTTGTCCTTTCGGTTTGCCCATCTGTTTGTGGGTGATAGGCGGAGCTAAAATCCAGTCGTGTACCCATGGCTTTCTGCAGCTTCCTCCAGAATCTAGAGGTAAACTGAGAACCTCGATCTGAGACTATCCTCTTCAGAACTCCGTGACGGCACACGATCTGCTCCATGTACAACTCTGCCAATTGTGCAACGTTGTAACTGGTCTTTACCGGAAGAAAATGGGCGGTTTTTGTCAACCGGTCCACAATGACCCAGATGGAGTCGTATCCTGACTGAGTTCGTGGCAATCCGACAATGAAGTCCATACTGATGTCCTCCCATTTCCATTCAGGTACTTTCAAAGGTTGCAACAATCCAGCGGGTTTTTGATGTTCAGCTTTCACCCGTTGGCATGTGTCGCATAGGGCAACGTATTCGGCTATATCCCTCTTCATACCATCCCACCAATAGCAAATTTTCAAGTCCTTGTACATTTTGGTGCTCCCTGGATGTATAGAATAGGGTGAATCATGTGCCTCCCTTAATATCATGTCGTGAAGGTGTCTCAGGTTTGGCACACAAATCTTTTTTCCTAGCCAAAGCGTACCCTTTTATCTTCCTTGAAATCCTTCTCTATCCCTTGTCGGATTCTTTC
Organism: Neostapfia colusana; assembly: GCA_030760725.1. Classification (NCBI taxonomy): domain Eukaryota; kingdom Viridiplantae; phylum Streptophyta; class Magnoliopsida; order Poales; family Poaceae; genus Neostapfia; species Neostapfia colusana. The sequence continues at coordinate 34,900,470 of JASWHV010000013.1, read as the reverse complement.
CTTGATCCCTTGATCCCCTCGTCCGTTGCTTGGCCCTCTCTTATTTCTTGCTCCAATGGGGAGTGGATCTCTATTATCTCCACGTTATTCAAGAATCCGAGGTGTAACCGTTCGAACTCCTTACGTAGTTCGGGTGGTAGCCCCCGAACCGTGAGTTGGTGACATGCTCCCTTTCTGCTCAATGCGTCAGCGACTACATTGGCCTTCCCGGGGTGGTAGTTGATTCCCACATCATAATCCTTGATGAGTTCTAACCATCGACCTTGCCTCAAATTCAAGTCCGTTTGCGTAAATATGTACTTGAGGCTTTTATGATCCGTATAGATTTCACATCGATGACCAAGGATATAATGTCTCCAAATCTTCAATGCATGCACCACTGCTGCTAACTCCAAATCATGCGTAGGATAGTTAAGCTCATGCTTCTTTAATTGTCGTGAGGCATAGGCTACCACTTGTCCTTCCTGCATGAGTACACATCCGAGCCCTTGTCTGGATGCGTCACAATATATGTCAAAGCTCTTGCTTACGTCTGGCAATACCAAAACTGGTGTTGTGGTTAGCCTTTTCTTGAGCTCCTCAAAACTTCCTTGGCAGGCTGGTGTCCATTGAAAGACTTTTCCCTTCATTAGCAACTCCGTCATAGATTTTGCTATCTTGGAGAAGTCTTTAATGAAGCGCCGATAGTATCCTGCCATTCCAAGGAAACTTCGAATATCCCTCACGCTCTTCGGTTGGTCCCACTTCAGAACATCTCTCACCTTTCCAGGATCAACCGATACCCCTTCCTTGGAGATGATGTGGCCTAGGAAAGATATTTCCTTTAGCCAAAATTGATACTTGTTGAGCTTGGCATACAATTGATGCTCATGCAACTTCTGCAAGGTCAATCTCAGATGTTTCTCATGCTCCTCCTTACTTTTTGAATACACCATAATGTCGTCGATGAAAACCAGGACGAACTTGTCCAAGTACTCCATGAAAACCTTGTTCATAAGGTACATGAAGTACGCGGGTGCATTCGTCAATCCAAAAGACATAACGGTATATTCATATGAACCATACCGTGTCCGGAAGGCTGTCTTAGGTATATCGGAGGGCTTAATCTTCAGCTGGAAATATCCCGACCGAAGATCAATCTTGGAGAATACTTGGGCTCCTTTCATTTGATCGAACAGGTCCTCTATACGGGGCAGAGGGTATTTATTCTTGATTGTCACCTCGTTGAGAGACCTGTAGTCCACGCACATCCTTTGGGTTCCGTCCTTCTTGTCCACGAAAAGTACCGGGGCTCCCCATGGTGACGAACTTGGACGGATAAAACCCTTCTCCAACTGTTCTTGGATTTGCTTCTTGAGTTTAACTAACTCGTTGACGGGCATCCTATATGGTCTCTTAGCTATGGGTGCAGTTCCAGGTACCAAATCTATGGCAACTCGATGTCCCGGTCAGGTGGCATACCTGGAAGTTCTTCCGGGAACACGTCCGAAAATTCCTGAACCACTGGAATGTTGTCCAATACTACTCCTTCAACATGGTTCAAATCCGCCCGTTCGGTTGCTTGCTGGGCTGACTCAAACTCGACACAGATACCATGTTCGTTTGTCAACTGCACGCTTCTCTCAGCGCATCGGATTACTCCATTGTGCTTGCTTAACCAGTCCATTCCAAGTATGATGTCAATTCCATGGGAGTCCAAGACAATAAGGTTGGCAAGGAAGTCTACCCCCCTTATTTTAAGGCTTACTTTAGGACATACTATATTAGTCCTCATTTCTCCTCCGGGAGAATTAACTAACATAGCACATTCTAGGTCGGATACGGGTAGATGATGTTTGGCAACATATTCGGATGATAAGAAGGAATGTGATGCTCCAGAATCAAATAAAATGGTGGCTGGGTTGGAGTTGGCAAGGAACATACCAATTGCGACGTCCTCAGCCTGTTGTGCTTCCTCAGCAGTGACATGGTTAACGTGGCCACGAGCATAGTTCTGCGGTCCATGTTTCCCTTGGTTGTCCCCTCCGTTTGGTCGCTGGTTCTGTTTAGGCACGTTACCTTACTGTCCAGGGCCTCTCTTCGGGCACTGGTTAGCGAAGTGGCCTACTTCCCCGCATGCAAAGCATGCCCTGTTGCCTACGGCAGCAGGTACGTTGAGGCGGGGGTTTTGAACAGGAGCGCCATTGTTAGGCCAAGGCGCAGGAGGCATGGGCACTCGAGGTGTCGGTGCAACGAATCGTTGCTATGGTGGCTGACCAGGGCGGTACGCAGGAGTGGTCGATCCATACTGCGGGGCAGGGGGCATGTACCTAGGTCGTACGTTGCTCCCTTGGGGCTGGTATGGCATCTTCCTTTTGCACTTTCGCTCGATCTCTCGGATCTTGTTTTCCACCACAGTAGCCTTATCAACCAGCTTCTGGAAGCTTACGTAGTCATTGTTGAGGAGCTGAACTTGGATCTCATTGTTCAACCCTCTCATGAACAGGTACTGCTTCCTCTGATCTGAGTTGACATCTTCGGGGGCATACCGGGACAGTTGTATGAACTTGTTGAGATATTCATTCACACTTTTTTTTCCTTGGCGGAGACCTTCAAACTCCTGCCTCTTGAGCATCATTACGCCAACAGGGATGTAGTGGGAGCGGAAACTTTCCTTGAACTCAGTCCAAGTGATTGTCTCCGGGTTGGCATGGGCGTTGCTCAAGGCATCCCACCAGTCAGCAGCTGCTCCCATCAGTTGGTGCGACGCAAAGAGAACCTTCTCTCGGTCGTTGCACTGAACAATGGCAAGCTTCTTCTCCATGGATTTCAACCAATCATCGGCCTCCATTGGATCGCTTGCTTGAGCAAAGGTGGGTGATCGAGTCCTCATGAACTCTCCCAACCTGTTATGAGCCGGCGGTAGCGGTGGCGGTGATGCCGGAACGGGGTGTTGGTTGGCTTGCAACTGACCCAAAGTTTGGATCATGGTTTGCATAAGCTGGTTTTGCATGGCCATCAACCTTTCTAGGTTATTTTTGCCAGCTCCGGGGTTAACGGGAACTTCCTCGTGATCATCCTCTTGGTTGTCACGGACGTTCCTTCTGCCGGCGTTTCCTCTCACCATCTGTGAGAGAGGTCAAAAATAGAATAGAAGGTTAGAAGGTTAGGTAAGTCCCTTCAACCATATGCATCAAGGGGAGTGGGACTATATATATTAGCCCTTATGAGAATGTGAGCAAGTGCCGAATCATCTCACACCTCCTTCTTCTTATGTGTGGATATGGACAACGTTTTTGAGACGTCCCACAACTCACACTAAGCACATATTCACAAATAATCATCACAAGGGCCCACTCAACTCCTATTCAAGGATGGTTTCCTATGTCAAGGTGGTTTTAAAGGCCAATCTAAGCTATTCACCCTAGGGCGCTTGTAACTCCTTCCTGGGGGTTAACCCGTAGTTCTATTATCTATCTAAGGCTTTCTATCTAGGCGTGTAACCTACTGTCAACCCGTGGCTCTGATATCAATCTGTGACACACTCAATTCTGTGGAAAACCATGGAACCGAGAACTAATGCATATGTGTGCCCAGGATGTTCATCACACATACACATACGTTCCACAAACTGAATTCAGATTATATGTTAACACGAATAACAGAGTTTATTACAACACCTCATGAGTCTTGGACTCATGTTCGCAGCGGAAAATCTTAATTCTATGCAGCGGAAGTCCTTATTTATATGCGGAAGCAAAAACTAATGCGGAAGCAAAACTAAGCAGAAGTGGCTCCATCTCTACTCCCTCCACAGGCAAGGTTGAGAACAGATCACACGTCATAGTGCTCTACTTGATCTTCATAGTAGTCTTCTCTTGCTGTTGATGAGGAAATAATAATGCAAGTTTGAGCACAATAATGTACTCAGCAAGTGCGGGCATAACACATGATATGCAGCTCATAAACAACGTAGGCATAAAAGGTTTATTTGCAGAAAAGCAGATTTATAAGACCATGATAAAACAGCAACTTAACTTTAGATGAATGTAATCCCAGCATGTATTAAATTACCAACATACCTCCATCACTTCCCGTGTTCCATCCGAACATTAACCATTCTTTTATTCATACTCACGAATACCTCCTCGTATTCGCTACCATCTCACCTCATAAAACAACCTTGTCTCGCACTGAGACCAATCTCATGTCATGACCCACCAGTCATGCAACCATCTTATTATCCAGACTCAACAGTTCCAAACCAATAACCATAACCGAATCAATAACCATAATCAAGAACCTTCCCAATAACCATTCCAATAACCATCCCAATAACCGTCCCATCTAATCATGGCAGTTTAGCCAGGTGCTCGTGACTGTAAGCTCGGCTATCATGATAGTTTTAGTAACTCTGCAGAGTTTGCACCTCTTTACCCACAAGTTTGTGATTTCGTCACCCGTCGGCGACTGCAGAACCTCCATTATACCAGTACACAACCGTCGGTGTATGGTCAAGAGATCACAAAATAGCCTTTACAAAGGGGTTACTAAATGTATGGACTCACTAAGGTTTCACCGGCAGGCTAGAATCTCCAATTCTCCCACCCACGGGCCCCCTATTGTGCCATGCAGTTCCCAGGGCAGTCCTCACTCGACTCCCATTCCCCGCGCCTTCCACAGTCCATAACACTCTAGCAACTTACCTAATTACTCAGCTAAGCCGCACCCATACTTGGCCTTGTGGTGGCACTGTTATCCTGGCATGTGCATGCATGAACTGGTCCTTAGATCTACGGCAAGCAAAACCACCATCTCATGCTACCTCATTCACAAACCCAGGCTTGCCTAGATCTCCCTCCGATCCATGTTCATTAACATCATCAGTTCCTTATTATCATTACGAGTGCAGTTAGCTAGACACATCTATCTCGCTTCGCAATCCCATAGACTCAGCGAAGCATAAAGCAAAAACCATACCCGACTCATAAACCTCCCAGACGACAAGGGTGGTTCAACCAAAACTAGTAAACTCCTATAAAAGGGTTTCCCATCATGTTTGACTCAGCACACACACCTTTTCGCAAAACAAAATAGTTTTACCCAAAACATAGGATCAACATGGTCAAGGAGCACTTGCCTTGTACTTGCGGTTCCGGTTGTTCTTGATTCTCAAAACCTTGTTGCTGCAGTTCATCATAGACAGCTTCCTGAGTTTGTCCTGCTATGTAGGATTCACGTGCATACAAAATTCACAGCAATCAATATCATGCACAAACCCTAAACTAGATGCGATGATGCACATGCATGCTATCCTATGATTAGTTTTATTAGATTGATCTGTACGTGTTCTTGCATGGCTTGCATGGTCAGAGGTGTTCGGATCAAAGGTGAACGTGGCGATGATATTGTCTTTTAGATCAAACTGATCATCGAGTGATCTGCCCATGAGAATGCTTCTGTTCGAAAGGAATTGAAGAACAGATGCAAAGAGATGAACACAATGATGTCGTAAGGTGGTATTGAAGTCCTACCTTACGCTCTTCTTGTATTCGGGGTCCTCCTCAGACCGCTTGGTTCTCCTCCGATGATCTCCCTTGTTGCGCTTCGGCGATGTTTTGCTCAGCGAGTTAGGGCCAGGGCTCTAAGTCGTCGGCTCAGGATTTGAAAGAGAAGTTTGTGGTTTCGGCCAGAGGTTTTGGGTTCTATTTATAATCGGGAAGAGAAGAGTCCTAATCTGATTGGATCCCGAATAAGAGTCTTATTCAGATCTTTGTTGGATCCTAACGTCTCATCTTTGGTAATCATCATGGAATTTAGATCGGTTTCTGTTGCGTACCGGTGTCCTTACGCGTAACAGCTGCTCCAGAACTCGTTACCTTCGCGGCGATGAGCTCCGAGGCAGGCAACGCGCCCTCCCTTCTTCTACTACCAGGCTCCACGTGTCCTTCTGGGCCTGATATCTCCTCCTCCGCAGAGACGAGCTCCGATTGTGCCGCGTGTCAATCGACCGAGACCTCCCCCTCCTTTGGAGGTGAGCTCCGTGCACGCCACGTGTTGGTGCCGGTCTTCCCCCCTCTCCTCAGGGACATGCCCCGAGATCGACACGTGTCTAGCAGCGACGGACCTCCCGGAGATAAGCTCCGGTGGCGACACGTGTTCAATAGATCCGCACTTCTCTGAGATGAGCTCCGAGATTGACACATATCCTGCGCAACTGGTTCTCTTATTTCCACGAGGACTAGCTCCGAGGATGACACGTGTCCTATGAAAAATGCCTTTGCTTCTTCCGCAGAGGCTAGCTCCGCGGGCAGCACGTGTCCCACAGGGTCGGACCTCCTTCCAATCGCGGAGGTGACCCCCGAGCCTGCCACGTAGCCAGTTTAGCGGCGGACCTCTCCCAATTTCTCGGGGATGATCTCCGAACACGCCACGTGGTCTGCTGGCCGTGGAAGTTGCCTTCGGTGCTCTCGGAGAGCTTTATTGGCTATCCTTTTGATACTCGTCTCTGTTCCTTCTTTTCTTAAAACGTGTTCTTCTTCATAAAACATGAACATATGCTGACACCTGAGATGAGGGTGTCATATCTCCGGCCAAGGGTTGTGAAGGCAACTTGTGCGTTACCGTGTCTAGTTTGTGTGAGAGCGGATTGAGGCCCTCTAATCCTTTCTAGAGCACGAATTCGACGGAATCGCACCCGAAGGTCATTCTGCACACAGAAAGGGGAAAACTGGAAATTCGCCGCCGGTGAGCAATCACTCGGGCTGTGTCTCGGGGGTGAGCAGCACCGGTCACCAGCACGTCCAAGGGTGCCTTGGCTCGGGCGTGACAACTCCCTGGTTGGGCTGTCCATGGGAGCCCGAGGTGCGGCGGTTCTAAGTCACCGGCTTGATCTTTCGGCATAGCCGATATCAATCGGTTTCAACTGAATTCTAGCAGTGGGGAAGACGGAGGAAGGTCTCTAGTACCTTGTCGTGGCTCTGGAGGGGACGGAGAAAGCTGTGATCGGTGCTCTCCGATCAAATCCGAGCTGCGGAAAGTGTTTGCCGGCGCTGAGTTCTTGCAGGGGAAGAAACGGGTGAGGCTTCGGCCGAGGAGGGGGAAAGGCGCCTTAAGAAGGCTCTGCACCGCCTCACGCCCGCGCGTGGGTAAGCAGCTGCTGGCGTGGCGGCTCCCCTCGGTGGCGATCGCAGCGGCGGCTCGGTTAACCGAGTGAGAAAATTTCAGTCGGTTTGCTTTGGAGTAGTGGCTGACATGTGGGTCCCACTTCCAATTTTAACCTCTGAAATTTACTCCTAATGACTGTTGTAAACAGTGAGCCCCATAATACCCCTGGTAATTCAAATTATTCACCCATGAGCCATTTGAATTAGTTAGAATTCAAATGGGGTTTGGTTTGAATGAATTTCAGCACATGTTCAGTTTGAAATTCAAATAAAGTTTGAATTTCCTCCACTTAGCTCATGTCAAGATCAACTCCAAATGGAGTGAAAATTGGTGTGTGGACTCACAAAAAAGCTGAGTAAGAATATGCCTCCCACTTTTAAATTCATGGGATAAAAACAGTTTGAATTTGAATATGGTTTCAAACTGCCCTCTTTCTAACTATACCCAAAATGACCTTAAAAAGGTTTTGAATTTGGGTGAAACATGGCATGGACATCCTTAGCAATGTGTAGGAGTTTTCATATGTCCAGCCCTTCTATATCACTGTGGGAAATACCACTTTTGCAATATGTGAGTTTGTTCTCTAATGAGCATGTTGATGGTGGTTACTTGCTCTTCATTTGTGTTCATCAACTTACTTCAAATGAGGTGTGTGGTGTGGTGATGAACACTTCAAATAGGTGTCAAAAACTGAGGCCCTTACGTTCCTCCCCCCTTAAAAGAATCTCGTCCCGAGATTATAAGGTGAAAGTGAGAGAGAGGACAGTGGAAAATTACCGAATATGCGACGTGAAAAAGTCGGGGTAGTTAGCATGAAGAAATTCTTCGCTCTCCCATGTCGCTTCGTCCATGGAGTGATTACTCCATAGAACCTTGTAGAACCACAACGTACGGTTGCGTGTGGTTCGGGCCTTTTCATCGATAATCTGCACCGGTTCCTCCCGATAGGTGAGATCCGGTTGCAGTTGTTCAATATCTTCCAGCTGAACGGTAGTTGATAGCTTAAGACACTTCCTCAGCTGGGCAATGTGAAAGACGTCGTGCACACCGGAAAGTGCTTCTGGTAATTTCAGCCGGTATGCTACTGATCCACATCTTTCGGTAATCTGGAATGGACCGATGAATCGGGGTGCTAACTTTCCTCTCACCCCAAATCTGTTCACGCCCTTCATTGGAGACACCCGTAGGTATACGTGATCTCCAACTTCGAATTGTAATAGGCGCCTTATCGGGTCCGCATACTGTTTCTGACGGGATTGAGCGGCTTTTAGGTTCGCTTGAATCAGTCGAACCTTTTCTTCCACGTTGTTGACAAGATCAATCCTGAAGGTAATCCTTTCACCAGACTCACACCAGTTCAATGGTGTGCGGCACTTCCTACCGTATAGCGCCTTGTAAGGTGCCATCTTGATGCTGGCGTGGTACCCATTATTGTACGAGAACTCGGCTAACGGCAAGTGATCATCCCAATTCTTGCCGTGGTTGATAGCGCAAGCTCGTAGCATGTCTTCTAGAATCTGATTTACCCGCTCCGTTTGCCCATCCGTCTGCGGGTGGTAGACTGAACTACGGATCAGCTTCGTCCCCAAGGCAGCATGCAGCTTCTTCCAAAAACAGGACACAAATAAAGTGCCCTGATCCGATATGATAGTCCGGGGTACGCCGTACAAGCATAGGATCCGTGAGATGTACAGTTCAGCGTACTTCTTGGCGTTGTAATTGGTGTTGACCGGGATGAAATGGGCAACTTTGGTGAGCCGATCGACGATAACCCACACAGAATCATGTTTCTGCAAGGTGGTGGGTAAATCGACGATAAAGTCCATGCTCACATCCTCCCATTTCCAGGCAGGAATGCCCAGTGGTTGCAGCAGTCCCAGTTTCCGCATATGGTCTGCCTTCACCCTTCGACATGTATCACACTCGGACACGTATTTTGCAATTTCACGCTTCATCCGTGTCCACCAAAACTTGCTTCTGAGTTCTTGATACATCTTGTTGCTGCCGGGGTGAATAGAAAACTTTGATAAGTGAGCCTCATCAAAGATTTTCTTCCGTAATTCCGGGTTACGGGGTATGACAATCCGGTCCTTGAACCATAGGACGCCGTCTCCGTCCTTCCGGAAACATTTCAGCTCCCCACTATCTACACGTCTCCACAAATGTGACATGCCCTTGTCATGTTTATGAGCTGTCGCTATCTCTTCACGGATGGTGGGGATCAAAGCTAGGTTGTAGAGAGCTCCATGTGGAATCACATGTAGTGGTGGTTCGCTCTCTTCTAATGGTGTGATGGTCAGATTATTGACGTGTGACTTGCGACTCAGCGCATCTGCCACTACGTTTGCCTTGCCCGGATGATAATGGATCTCTATTTCGTAATCCTTTATCAGTTCTAACCATCTTCGTTGCCTCATGTTCAGCTCTTTCTGAGTGAATATGTACTTGAGGCTTTTGTGGTCGGTATATAAATGTACGAGGTTACCGAGTAGGTAGTGCCTCCACATTTTTAGTGCAAGTACCACGGCAGCGAGCTCCAAGTCGTGGGTTGGATAATTCTGCTCATGGTTTCTAAGCTGCTGTGATCCATACGCGACCACTCTTCGGTCTTGCATCAGCACACATCCGAGCCCATTGCCGGATGCATCGCAGTACACATCGAACGGTTTTGTTGTGTCTGGCTGCACCAAAACCGGTGCTGATGTCAGGTGCTTGACTAAAGCCTTGAATGCTGCTTCACATGTTGGACTCCAAACATATTTGGTAGCCTTCTTCAGCAGCTCTGTCATTGGCTTGGCAATCTTCGAGAAGTTTGGAATGAACCTCCGATAATATCCCGCGAGCCTGAGGAAACTCCGTACCTCGTGAACAGTTCTCGGGGATTTCCAATTCAGCACTTGAGTGATCTTGCTCGGGTCCACAGCGATACCCTCCGCTGAGATGATATGCCCGAGAAAAAGCACTTGCGATATCCAAAACTCGCATTTGCTGAATTTCGCGTATAACTTGTGGTCCCGCAGCCGTTGCAAGACTATACGCAGATGTTTCTTGTGATCTTCCTCTGACTTGGAATATACCAGGATGTCGTTGATGAAGACCACGACAAATTTATCCAGTTCCGGCATGAACACCGAGTTCATCAAGTACATGAAGTGAGCTGGAGCATTGGTGAGGCCGAAGGACATGAACAGGTACTCATAAAGTTCGTACCTCGTCGAGAAAGCTGTCTTTGGAATGTCCTCCGCCCTTATCTAAATCTGATGGTACCCGGATCTTAAGTCCATCTTGGAAAAGATCTTTGCTTCGACCAACTGATCAAACAACATGTCGATCCGTGGCAACAGGTACTTGTTCTTGATGGTTACGGCATTTAATGGACGATAGTCTACGCAAAGCCGCAACGTCTCATCCTTCTTCTTGACAAATAACGCCGAACAGCCCCATGGTGAGGAGCTCGGCCTAATAAAACCCTTCTCCAGGAGGTCCGTGAGTTGAGTCTTCAGTTCAGCCAACTCCTTGGGCGCCATCTTGTACGGCCTTCGGGATATCGGCATGGTTCCCGGTGCAAGTTCAATTTTGAACTCCACCTCTCTATCGGGCGGCATTCCCGGTAAATCATCTGGGAATACGTCAGGGAACTCTCGGATCACTGGGATATCTTCCAATCTGATGGTTTGTGGCTTGATAGACACTTGGAATTTTTATTTCTGGACTGTCCAGAAATAAGGAGTGAGACCCGTGCACTTCTGAGTTTAAGTGCACGACTCGAAGGACGGTGTCTAAAACAGCGCCGTGGAGGGTTAACCACAACATCCCTAGGATGACATTGACCTTCTGTCCCTCTAAGATAATGAATGACGTGGGGTACACTCTACCCGCTAAGCATAATGGCGCCTTGGAAACCATTACGCTTGCTGAAATCTTCCCACCCGGTGAACAAATTAAATATGGACTATCGGTGGGTAGTATTGGCAAGCTGTGTTTAGCAATGAAAGCTTGGCTAATAAAATTATGCGTGGCGCCTGAATCAAACAGTACTATAGTGGGATGCTGGTGGAGTTGGAACATACCCGCAAGGATTGGCTCGCCCTCCGGCACGTCCTCAATGGCAAGCTGGTGGACGGTGCCGGGACTAGGGTTTTCCCGCCGCGCATTAGTAGGGTTGCGGGGTTGATTCCTCCCCGGAAACTGTGGTGCCACTCCGCAGCCTTGCCTCTCCGGGCAACTGCTCGCGAAGTGTCCTGGACGACCACTCTTGTAACATGTGGCCGCTGCTGGTGTAGTGCTCGGGGGACGAAAGCCCGGCATGCGCTGCTGAGGTGCATACGCACGCGGCATCGTCCGCTGCTGCTGTTGTTGTTGTGGAGGTGGTACTGGCAGTGCCGGCCTGAATGCCGGTGAAGAGTACGGTCGACTGCGGAACGGCATCGACCGCTGTGGCGGCTGCCAGCGTGGACCTGATGGTGGGCGATTCACCATCCAAAACTTCTGAGAAGGACCGCCTCCTTCTCCACTGCTTTGCGGCGCGCTTCGCTTTCTCTCCGCCGCCGCTAACTCCTTCCCGGAGTCCTTCCGAACAATCGCAGCATCAATGATGTCGTTGAGGCTGTCGCGATTGAACATCGCCAACTTGTCCTTCAGGAGCGGGTTAAGCCCCTGGTAAATGTGGTCCCGCCGCTTCTCATCAGTATCCGCGTGATACGACACGTAGAGTGCGAGATCGTTGAACGCCTTGGAGTATTCTAGCGCGTTCCGGCTCCCTTGCTGCAGGTGCAGGAACCCCTGCGTCTTCCTCTTCATCAAACCTGGTGGTATATGATAGGCCCTGAAGGCCGTCCGAAACTCCATCCAGGTCATCACTCGGTCGGTGGGCTGTGAAGCACAGAAGTTGGCCCACCACGCGCTTGCGGATCCTTGGAGCTGCTGGACCGCGAACTGAGTCTTGCGCTGCTCGCTTATCTGGAGCAGCTCGAACTTCATCGCTATCGCGCGGAGCCAGTTGTCCGCGTCAAGAGGTTCATCCGCCCTTGAAAATACCGGGGGATGAGTCACCAGGAAGTCGGAGTAGGAGCTCTGTTGACGCTCCTCACGATCTTGACGTCTCTCTGGGCGAGACGTATTCTCAATGAGAGTCTGCAGCAACTCCGTGTGCTGCTGATGTGAACCCGCCATTGCCGCGACGATGTCGGCCAATGTAACTGTCGGTAGTGGCGATGGCGGTGTTTGCTGTTGCTGTTGCTGCTGTTTCTGTTGTCCCGAGGAGTCCTCGGGAGGCTTTTGGGAAGTTTCTCCCCCTTGGCTAGTACCCCCAACATCAGGGTTGGCACGAGTATGCGTCATTATGAAATTCAAACACAGCAGCAATTAGCACATGTCTTACTTAAAATTCCATAAGCAACGGTAGGTATTGAAGTGACCCATGATTAATTTGCACAAAATTCACATATATTGATAAAGCATAAACTTTATACAAGATACATTATTCTCGGGTCTCCGAGAAGTCGTGCTCATGTCGTCACTACCTATACATACTCTACTGTCTACATGACATGTCACCGATTACAAAAGTTGGGTTACGCTACCCTAGCTGCCCTACTTGGCAACCGTAACCCCCTACTCGGAGTAGAACTCGACCTCCTGTGGGTCGTCCTCCTCCGGTACCTCTGCTGGTGGCTCTGGATCTACCACCTCTTCTCCCATCCCGGGTTCTCCCATTGCTGGAAGGCCCAAGACCACCGGTACGCCTAACACCGGAGGTACGAGGTCCTGCAATGCATGCACCTCGTCCATAGCCTGGTTGTAATCTTCTTCCCAGCCTTGCCCTTCCTCAATAGCGTCGTCCCGCTCTTGAGTAAGTTCCTCATTTTGCTGGGTCAGATTTTGTACCAGTTCTTGCAACGCCGCGATGTCGACACGGCTCTTCCTCTTTGCCTTCTTCAGATGATGCAACTGATTGTGTTGTTCATTCAGTCGCTTGATCGTCGGAAGGAGCACATTGCGGAGTGCGCTGTGAGCACTCTCGAAGTGGTCTCCACGGCTCGTGCTCTCCTTGAGCTTTGTGGCGAGATGCTCCGTATGAACAGCTTGGCTGTCCATCACGGCGTTTCCCGCCCTCATCTGGAGACTAAGGTTTGCCTCCGTGGGGTTGTACCTTGGGCAACTCGGGTCTGTTGCCTCCAGGTACCTCTCTTCCCACACATGCTGAGCCCGTCCCTCCACCGGAACGAGCGCGTATGGAGTGCCCTCCATAGCCTGCACGTGTAGTTGGCAGAAACGTGACATAGTGTCACGGGCTGCCACTTGCCACATCCCTTCCGGTTGTCTTCCTCTCACCGTGACGGTGAACGGCACCCAACCGCGTGGCGTAGGTCCTGCAGGGACCTCGAAATGGATCGTCCACATCTTGTTCCCCTCTTCGCCTTCTTCCTTGGCGAAGTACTGCGGCATCTGGTTGTACCCAAAATGTTGGAGCATTTGCCACAATGCTTCCGGGTAGCCGCGACGGTGAGAACAGTGGGAAACCACCCACCCGTTCTCCAACTGTTTATCTGCTGTCATCTGTAAAAATATATTTGAGAAATGTCAAATATTTATTTAAACAGTAAACCACTGAGTTATAACATAAGACATGTCATTGAACCCATAAAACTTGGAAACATATTTCAAATTTTAAACAAATTTGACTGCTGATCTGCTGTTCCCATGACAGCCCTGACCAGTTTCTATTTCTGCCTGATTTAGGCCATGTTAAAGCAAAACCAGTTCTGGAGCTCAATATAAAAGTTAAATCTAACTTCAATAGCTTTCCAGAAAGTATTTGCTTGGCCTAAGATCTGTCCTGGTTCAAAAGTTATGAGATGTCAAAGTTAACAGAATTTCTGGAGAAAATTGGACAGCACCTCCCTGCTTTAGGTACTGATTAAATCGAAGAATTCCAGTTAATTCTGTTCCAAATCTGACAAAACTTTCTGTTACAACGTTGTAACCCATCTCATAAGATTTCCAGAACTACCTCATTTTCTATTTTTGGATTTTTAAGCAGGAAGTTATGCTTAATTTACAGAGAGTTTACAGAGAGTCTTTACTCTTTCCTGTTTTCTGGACAGTTTCAACTCTACTGCATTTTTCGATTGGTTAAGGGATGAAACACCTCTGGACCTCAACATAAAAGTTGTAAAACTCTTCCAAAGCTTTCCAGAAATGTATCATATGACCCCATACTCGAAAGAACTCAACCTCTAACCTCTGATCAACTTCAGCCCTAATTCAGCTGAAACCAGAATACTCTGTCCTTAACAACCTATAAGTTGAAAACTTGTTAACTTTGAATATCCTGTTCAGGGGAAGGAGTTACATCAAGTTTTACTACTTTGGATCAAAACCTTCAAGTTTTTACAATGAAGTTGTTCATTTAGTTGGGGTGTGACGTCGATGCGTCACCAGATTATGTCGGTACTACGTCCTCACAAAGAAAAACCTATACCGGACTTAGCCGGCTTCGTTATTTCAGTGGCACTAGACGTCACTCGCACACGGATGCTACACATCTACCGTTTCGTGGTCAGGCTACCTGCAGAAACTCAAATAGTCGTCAGACTCGGCTGCACACCGAGCCCGGAATCCATACAGTTCGTACACCCGGCCGTCATCACTCGCCCGGATGTTCTCAAGCCAAACACGCCTTGAGTTATGTGTTCATGTTTCAGACCACGTGACGGGGTCTCCCAAGTTGCACCACGCACGCCAGGGACAGACGTTGCTCGAATACCCCAAACGACATGAAGAGTCGTAGAGGATACTAAAGCGGGTCGGGTTACCTGCCACCCCTGGGGCTCCACCCTTCAGCTTGTGCGCACTGGTGGACAGCGCTTACGTGTACCCCCCAAGACATAAATGTCCCGAGATACACAATTTTCCAACATAAACAAATAGGTTAATATGCCACTTTCTATATGCTAATATCATCCTTATACGGGCTACTAACTCGTTCCTCACTGGATTTTTGAAAAAGATGACCTTTGTACTGTGTTAAACCTCAAGCGAGCTCTGATACCAACGCTGACACGACCCCACAGTCTTGTCGAGCCAGGATCACGATGAGGGGTGCTGCGTTGCACAGCACCGGATAACACACGTCAAAGGTACAAAGCAGAAGCAAAATTTATTACATAAACTGGTTTATGAACATGTTTACACCAAAATAAGTCCGGTCTACACTCACGGGCGTAGACTACGCATCAAGTCCACGTCCAGCCCTTGAACGTGTCCTTGCTAGCACACACGCACACAAACTCTGCGGCGTGCACGACTCCCACTCGACGGGGTTCCCCTCCTAGGGTTCCATCTCCTCTTCGGGAGTCCCTTCCTCATAGAACCCTGCAAAAGCTTCAAACACAAGCAGTGAGCACGAAGGCTCAGCAAGTCTGACCCGTCTCACCTAAGCATGGAACTTCTACATGAGGGTTGCTGGGTTACATGAGGTAAAAATCATTTGCAAGGACTCGCCTATTTAGTAGAACCTTACTTTCAAGTTTTAGCAGCAGGTTGTGGAGAACCTTATGCTAAGGCACATGAGAGAGCCGCAATCAAACAAGAAACGCATTTCTCTCATGTACTTTGCCCAAAGTTGAAAAGAACTTTAGTTAGCTCTAAACTACAGCATATCATTAACAATCAATGTCCATAATTCAATCAGCAACATTTTATCATGTGACTAGCCTGTTCTTTCTACGTCACAGTACAGTGAACAAGTGGTACTCACTGACCGCGAGGGACAGCGATTATAATCGATTTACACCTGCAGGGTTACCCAAACAACCCGTCACGTACGCCCATACTCGATGTTGCCTACAACAACCATCACGGACGCCGTACGCAACCACCTTTCGTCTGCCAGCCAAATATTGAACCGGTCCCATCGTCCTGAGCAAGATGTCTCTGCACGCGCATCTCCGTGCTGCCAGCCGATTTACACCTCAAGATCTCAACCTACCCTCTGAACGACGGGCAATGGCTCAATACCCAGCTACCCGAGTTACATCAGTTTCCCGGTTCCCATATAGCCGGTAGGTTTTCGGTACTGTTCTAGCTTGTTCAACAGGCCCGCACACGGCTCGGTCCTCAATCGACACAAGCGGAGCTACAACACACAGGCCCCAACGTCCTGCTGCCCTTACCCTCCGCTTGGTCTCATTTTCTTGCCATGTGTTTCATGTGCTATCACTACCCGAGTCGAGTGCCTCTAGCCTATGCTCGAGAGTAGTTCCAACTACTCGACTTGTACCGAATCCTACACTATCTTAGCATTGCAGTAGCTAACGGGGTTTGCAATCCTAAACCCATCCCATGGTTTTCCTGGTTATGCAATTGGGTTTCCACACAAGACTCTAATGCAAAGAATAAGGTATTCACGTATGTGCTCAAAACAGTAAAAATTTGTAAAAAGGTTAATGCAAACGGGAGCTTGCCTTGCTGCTCTTGATCATAGGCTAGCTGCTCCTCCGGAGTTACGAAGTCTAGGACTTCGGGTTCCTCCTCGACCTTAGCGACTACATGATAAGAGAGGTACTGGTATTAATTTGAATGCATTTGTATTAAGTTTGAACTTGTGAAGCTTATAAGTCCCACTAGACAGACTCAATGATTGTGAAACTTTTACTGTGGCTTGGTTACGACCTAAATAGAGACTTGGTCAAGTTTTAGTTGCAGCAAAGCTCATTTGAGCCCTCCACAATTAATTATGTCCTTGACCTTAATTGGAACTCTTAGGGTGTTCTAAGGATTTTCATGAAGCAAACTATGACTTTCTGAAAACTAGATTTTCATATGGTTCTAATGGAGTTGGTCTCACTTAATTTGAAGGTTCCTAGCTAAAGATATGAGCAAAACAATTTCAGAGAAAATTCTGAAAATGTTTCTGAACATTTTCTATTTTCCCTGGAACAGTTTCACTAATCACACCATTGGGTGGATTAAATGAGCTCCAATGGGTCTGAAATTTTTATGGTAGTTCAGGAATATTTTGGTGAACATCCCAGCAAAATTTCAGGATTTTCCTCCAACGGATTCTCCAGTTAAAATTCCAAACAGTTTATATTTGGAGGAATTAATTATGGAAAAATAAGGAATTTCATGAAAGGAAACTTGATTTTCTGGAAAGTACTCAGAGAGCTGAATCCAGCAAAATTTTGTTCACTCAATTTGGATCTTTCTAGCCAAAGTTATGAGGATTTGAAGTTTGAAGGAAATCTGAAAATCGGGGGAAAAGTTTAAACTTGCGGGTGGGCCCTGGGGACACGCGTCGCACGCCGAGGCGACAGCACACCGTGGCACACAAGGATTTTGCGCGCCAGCACACCCGATCCCGGCCGCAGCCCGATCCCAATTCAAAATATCGGCCGCTGACAGCTGGGGTCCACCCCCTTCTTCAACCTCGCGACGCCCACGCTCCGCCGCCGAGGGACCTCGCCGGAGAGCTCGCCGCCGGCTTCTGTACAGCTCTAAACTTCACGATTTTGGCCGCACCTGCCTACTTTCTCTCGGGAAACAGGATTCTGGGGTCAGCTACTCATGACAATGGCCGGTGCATGGTCGGCGACGAGCCGCCACCTCGGAAAGACTTCGGCCATGTCAGCTGACTTCCCTAGCACCTCAACTACTCGGGGAACCGGTTGGGAAGCATCAGTGGACCTCAGAGAAGGTCGACATGCGCTCGAGGCAGCTCGGGGAAGGCCCGAAGTAGGTCCTCACCGTGCGCCCGATGCCTCCCGTTTGTTCCGCCGTTGGTAAACCTCGAATTACGCCGGGTACAGAGGTTCTCCGGCCAAGGGTTGTGAAGGCAACTTGTGCGTTACCATGTATAGTTTGTGTGAGAGCGGATTGAGGCCCTCTAATCCATTCTAGAGCACGAATTCGACGGAATCGCACCCGAAGGTCATTCTGCACACAGAAAGGGGAAAACTGGAAATTCGCCGCCGGTGAGCAATCACTCGGGCTGTGGCTCGGGGGTGAGCAGCACCGGTCACCAGCGCGTCCAAGGGTGCCTTGGCTCGGGCGTGACAACGCCCTGGTTGGGCTGTCCACGGGAGCCCGAGGTGCGGCGGTTCTAAGTCACCGGCTTGATATTTCGGCATAGCCGATATCAATCGGTTTCAACTGAATTTTAGCAGCTGGGAAGACGGAGGAAGGTCTCTAGTACCTTGCCGTGGCTCTGGAGGGGACGGAGAAAGCTGTGATCGGCGCTCTCCGATCAATTCCGAGCTGCAGAAAGTGTTTGCCGGCGCTGAGTTCTTGCGGGGGAAGAAACGGGTGAGGTTTCGGCCGAGGAGGGGGAAAGGCGGCTTAAGAAGGCTCTGCACCGCCTCACGCCCGCGCGTGGGCAAGCAGCTGCTGGCGCGGCGGTTCCCCTCGGTGGCGATCGCAGCGGCGGCTTGGTTAACCGAGTGAGAAAATTTCAGTCGGTTTGCTTTGGAGTAGTGGCTGACATGTGGGTCCAACTTCCAATTTTAACCTCTGAAATTTACTCCTAGTCACTGTTGTAAACAGTGAGCCCCATAATACCCCTGGTAATTCAAATTATTCACCCATGAGCCATTTGAATTAGTTAGAATTCAGATGGGGTTTGGTTTGATTGAATTTCAGCACAAGTTCAGTTTGAAATTCAAATAAAGTTTGAATTTCCTCCACTTAGCTCATGTCAAGATCAACTCCAAATGGATTGAAAATTGGTGTGTGGGCTCACAAAAATGTGCTGAGTAAGAATATGCCTCCCACTTTTAAATTCATGGGATAAAAACATTTTGAATTTGAATATGGTTTCAAACTGCCCTCTTTCTAACTATACCCAAAATGACCTTAAAAAGGTTTTGAATTTGGGTGAAACTTGGCATGGACATCCTTAGCAATGTGTAGGAGTTTTCATATGTCCAGCCCTTCTATATCACATGTGGGAAATACCACTTTTGCAATATGTGAGTCTGTTCTCTAATGAGCATGTTGATGGTGGTTACTTGCTCTTCATTTGTGTTCATCAACTTACTTCAAATGAGGTGTGTGGTGTGGTGATGAACACTTCAAATAGGTGTCAAAAACTGAGGCCCTTACAGTTCAGCTCGCCCCTAGACCTTAAATAGTCTTGGGAAGGTCCAGGCCAAATTCCATGCAAATCCAATACTTTTTGAGGCACTTTTGGAGACATTTGTAAAATGGGCCAATTTGAATGTAAATTCAAATTGCAGCAATTTTCATCACTTGAATTCAAAAGTTGACTTCATATTAAAACTCAGCACATTTTTCTGAGTTAGTCCACCAATTTTCATCCCCATTGGACTTCATCTTGTCGGGAGCTAAATTTGCATTAATTCAAAACTGAATTTGAATTTCAAATCAAATGGCCAGCAAATTTAGCCAAAACAGTTTCAAATTTAGGAAATAAAATTCAAACAATGACTTGGAGGCTAAGTCTCTCATTCAATTGTGAGTAGCTGGGATCTTTTCAGTGAAAACAGAAACGAAAAATTGGAAAAGAAATTAGAGGGGGAAGGGCCCACTGGTCAGTGACTGTGCTCAGAGGGGAAACCAACTCTGTTGCCATCGGTCAACCGCCTGAGCTGTTTCCGCCTCACTGCCTTGCTCGTGCATGTCCCGGCGCTCGGTTGGATCAGCTCGTGCCCCCTCCCGATCACCACGTACACGGCACAAACGGATTTCGCTGCCTCCCCTGCCTGCACCGCTCTGTTCAGCTCCCGCGCGCGCGAAAACCGGCAGCGGCGACCGCACTTCGAGCCTCAGCGTGCACTAGTGCCTATGATCGATCGCTTGTGGTCTCTGCAGAAAAAAAGAGCGCCAAGGTGTGCTCTAGCTGTTCCCCGTGCTGCACCAGCGAGTTGCACTCGTTTGCGTGCTGTTTAAGCCATCGAAGTCAAGAAACCGGAAGGAACCGGCGGAGCTGTGCTTCGGCTCCCCGTCGACAGCCCAATCCGGCCATCTTCCCTGACCACGTGCTACATAAGAAAGGTGTGTGGGGATCCTTAGATGGTGTAGCCGAAAACCATTCGGCAAATAATCCATCGGGTAGCAAGAAGTTTAGATAGTCCCGAACCCTAGTGCAACGGACCGAGTTCGGCAAAAACCAAAAATTCGGCTTACACGTTGAATCAATGGTCAAGCTAGCTCGCAAGTAGCTTCTACACCTCCTAGCGTCCCTCCTCAAGGAGGAACTGAGCACAACAATCCAGAAATGGCCGAGTTAGAGCAGTTTCCATAGCCGCCGGTGCAAACACTGCTCGGGTCGCCGTCGAGAGTGGGTTTGCAGGCCTTTTTAGCTTCCGATGCTGCTCATGTCGGGTTCCTCGTGACCCAGTGGTGCTCCCCGAGAAAATCGTGACTCTTTGTATGCTTCAGAGAGCGAGAACAACCTCGCTGGAGCCCTAACCTCCACGGTTGACGTCGCGCGGTCATTTCTGGTCACCGCCGGCGAGCTCTGACCCCCCAGGCAAGTTCCACGTGGCGAGATAGGGCTAGGCGGCCAGTTCTAGCGCTGGGGGCGGTCGGGATGTCACCTCCAGCGAAACTCGCCGGAGTCCGCCGCCGCCAAACACTCGGGCGCGCGCGAGGAAGAAGAAGGCGGGTGGTGGGGCCCACCCGTAGAGTTTAAACATTTCTGGGATTTTCAAGTTTAAGTTCAAACTTCAAATGCATACAACTTTTGCTAGGAAGCTACAAATTTAGTAAACTAAATTTTACTGAACTCATATTTTTGAGTACTTTCCAGCAACACAAATTTTAGCTCATGAAACTTAATGGTTTTCCAGAATTAATTCCCTAAATTTTAAACTCGTAAGAATTTTATCTGGAGAATTACTTTATGAAAAATTCTGAAATTCGGCTGGGAGGTCCATTGAAAAATACTTGAGTCACAGTAAAATTTTCAGACTCATCCATGTTAATTTAGTCCCACTAGTGGTGTGATTAATTGAACTGCCCTGAGAAAATAGAAAAATGTACAGAAACATTTTTCAGATTTTCTCAAATCTTGTTTAGGGCATAACTTCATCTAGAATTCTTCAAATGACATGAAACCAATTCCACTAGAACCATCTCAAATTCTAATTTCCATAAAGTAATGGTTGGAGCCATGAAAACCCCTGAAATTCTTTAGAGGCTCTAATATTGACTAAATAGGCTTTTATTTGTACAAGGCTCAAATGAACTTTGTTTCAAATGAAACTTGGTCATGACTCTCATTAGGACCCTACCAAGTCACCATAAAACTTTCAGATCCCAAGGGGAGGGCTAGCTAGAGTTATAGTCTGTACATATTCAATTTCAAACATTGCATTTAAATTGACATATAGTATATCGTTTACGTGTAGTCGCTGAAGGCGAGGAGACTCCGGAAGTGCTCGACTTTCTTCTTCCGGATGAAGCCCTAACAACTGACCAGCAGCAACAAGGCAAGCCCCGGTTTACATTAAACCATTTTACAAAGATTTTCTTTGTTATATACTTGGTATGAGGTTTATGGATGTGCATTAGGTGTAGGGTGGATGTAACCCAAGTGCATAACCAGAATTTTCCTATAAGAGTGAGGGTAGTGTCTAAGGCCTCTAGTAGACAGGCTATGCTTAATGATTCCTAGAACTTTGGTACAAGTCGAGTAGTTGGAATCTACTCGCGAGTTAGGCTTGGGATACATGGGTTTGGTTCGAGTGGTGTGAGATCACTTTAGTAATGAAAATGAGACTAGGCAGGGGCTAGGGCGCAGAAAGAGGAAGTCTTGTGTGCGTGGTCCTGTCCGTGTCGATTGAGGACCGATCCGTGTGTGGCCCTGCTGAACAAGTATTGAACGTACCAAAGGCATATCGGATATATGGGCCCTGATAAACCGATGTAACCTAAACCTTCGGGCGTTGAGGCATAGCACACCGATTTATAGGTGCAGGTTCAAGGCAGCAAGGTGGAAATCTGCTAACGGGCATAGAGAGATGCAACGTGTAGGGATCCTCCTGTTCGTTTCGGTGCGACCGGTTCGACGTTTGGTCTGTTGGGTGAAATGTTGTCCGGTACGACATCGAGTGAGCGTGCTGTGCAGCTCCATGGGTGGGCGTACGTGACGTGCTATTCGGGTACCCCTGCAGGTGTATATCGAGTCAATTCGCCGTCCCTCGCGGTGACGAGTACCGCTTGTTCACTGCATCGTAACGTAGATAAACTATGGAATGTTATGATTCAATTCTGCTGATATGTATAATTGTATTGCTACACGTGTGCCACAAAATATTGCTCACCAAATTTCAAATTCATGAACTGTTAACTTGGGCTAAAAGATGAAATAAGGATGAACTTGTAGGCGTGTCCATTTGCTGCTAATTACCATCCCATGTTCGTTATACACTACATGTAGAGTTTCATGCCTAGGCGAGTTGGTTAAGTCTTGTTGAGCCATCGTGCTCATGGTTGCTGCTATAAGTGTTTTTCAGGTGAGGAGCATCCCTCGGACTCCGGTTATGAGTCCACCGGTGAGGGCTACCCTCCGTTGGGGACCACGGCTGAGTGGCAGCCGTCCACGCCGCGCTGAGCTGAGGAGTGCAGCTAGTGTGGGTTGCCCTATGTCACACTCGGTTTCTCCGAAGAACAACCGAGTGAATATCACATGTATGCCAGGATCATTTTCTCATACATGTGATGACAAATAGTGAAGCATCATTTATTACAAGCCAGGTGTTGAATATAAATATGTCTTACAAAGCATACGTCTCGATGGACGATAATAAGTTCATAACATGTAAATAAACTAGCAGTGGAATATTATTCTTGTGGGCTCCGTCGCAGGCGTTGCCCGGGGGACTCCATGAACCTAGAATCCTTCTTCGGGTCCGAAGTCTTGATCATTAAACATCACATCGTCCGCTTGACCTGAGCAGCAATTTAAACCAACAAATATGCAAGTTTGAGTACCGTGGGTACTCAGCAAGTGTGGGAAAGTTATGTCATGCATGGCTAGAGCAAGGAGAGGTTGAACTCATGGTTAAAGCATTACGCAATTAATACCTATCACCCTAGCTTATTAAGCACCTACATTACTACATAGGTGAAATGGTCCCAATCTCCCAACCCATCATCATAATCAAATAACCATAAAATCATTTCCAATGTTAAGCTCCCCGCTTAACATCCACAACTTCCAAAGTCATCATCCTCTAATCATGAATAAGTCCAAGCCGCTCTTGACCGTGAGCATGGCTGTCACGACAGTTTTGACTCTGCAGAGTTTGCACCACTGTATCCACATGTAGTGATTTCATCCCCCGTTGCCGGGTGGACTAAA
The DNA here is from genome assembly GCA_030760725.1 of Neostapfia colusana. Classification (NCBI taxonomy): domain Eukaryota; kingdom Viridiplantae; phylum Streptophyta; class Magnoliopsida; order Poales; family Poaceae; genus Neostapfia; species Neostapfia colusana. Next base: position 34,876,997 of record JASWHV010000013.1, on the reverse strand, counting down.
AGAACCTCCATTATGCCAGTGGCCGCGAACCACATTCACACTTCCCAGGTGTGTAGCCAGGAGATCACTACAAAGCCTTTACAAAGGGATTGCCGACGAGCATGGGCCCACTGAGGTTTCACCCCTAACAGCATACAAGAGGCTCCAACCCCGCTGCAGTGGCCCCCTCTTGAGCCTTGCGGTTCATATGGTAGTCCAGCTGACACCTATTCCCCGCACCATCCAACACACCCATACTACGCCGGGGATACACCTAATTAATTGGCCAAGCTGCCCCATCTCAGTATGTGGTTGGCACGGTAAAGCCAGGTTACATGATCCATGAACCGGTCCTTAGGATCCAGGCAAGTACTAAACACAAACCCGAGTCTCGTGCACCCAGCACCAACCAAATCATCCAACTTGCCTCGATCCCTACCTCTACATAACTCATAATATCTCATTCAAGAGTAAGGTAAACAAGTTGATGATCTCATATCCCACTTATCCCATTCTACGCATGGCTAAGCATAAGTAATATGAATGAATGGCATAATAAAATAAACCCAACCCAAGATACAAGGAAACATGATAATGCAATTCTAGGGAAACTTCCTAGCATGGGTGTCATATTTCAATTGACAATGCAAATAATTCTATCTAGACATCCTAGTATAGGATCAAAGTGGTCAAGGACACTTGCCTTCTTCCTGCTGCTCTGGGAATGGATAGTCCTGATCTTGGAAGGAAGAACTTGCTCTGGGGCAGGTTCTACTCATGCCAACACACATAGCAAAAGAAAACAACAATCCATAAGACATAGTGCACGCTTTCACTCCACACATACATACATATGATAGTCATTCACATTTCTGAGTGTTGTGTTTACTCTAGCTGTGTTGATTTTTAGCCTTCATGCACTTTTAAACATATGTATATGATTTCTAACTTTTGTATTTCAGATTTTTGTTTGCACACTATATATGAATTTTCAATTTGAATAAAATCTTTATATTTAATTAATATACTTCTTAACTACCAAGTTTGCATGGAAGGTATTTTCCTACTCCAAATGGGCTTTCAGATCTTCTACCAAATCCCAAACTGAAATCTTTGGATTTGGAACCTTCATTTATCATTTTCTAGTTATGCATACCTATTTTCCTATATTTTCAGATTTATTTTCTATGCCTAAATGTGAACTTTTTTATGAAAATAGTAAGACACATCATCTAAACAGAATAGTGACACGACCCCACGGTCTTGTCGAGCCAGGATCACGCTGAGGGGTGCTGCGTTGCACAGCACCGGATAACACACGTCAAAGGTACAAAGCGGAAGCGAAATTTTATTACATAAACAAGTCTATGAACATGTTTACATCAAAATAAGTAAAGTCTACACTCACGGGCGTAGACTACGCATCAAGTCCACGTTCAGCCCTTGAACGTGTCCTTGCTAGCACACACGCACACTAACTCTGCGGCGTGCACGACTCCCACTCGACGGGGTTCCCCTCCTGGGGTTCCGTCTCCTCTTCGGGAGTCCCTTCCTCATAGAACCCTGCAAAAGCTTCAAACACAAGCAGTGAGCACGAAGGCTCAGCAAGTCTGACCCGTCTCACCTAAACATGGAACTTCTACATGAGGGGTGATGGGTTACATGAGGTAGAAATCATTTGCAAGGACTCGCCAAATTAGTAGAACCCTACTTTCAAGTTTTAGCAGCAGGTTGTGGAGAACCTTACGCTAAGGCACATGAGAGAGCCGCAATCAAACAAGAAACGCATTTCTCTCATGTACTTTGCCCAAAGTTGAAAAGAACTTTAGTTAGCTCTAAACTACAGCAATTCATTAGCAATCAAGTCCATCTTTCAATCAGCAACATTTTAACATGTAACTAGCCTGTTCTTTCTACGTCATGGTACAGTGAACAAGTGGTACTCACTGACCGTGAGGGACGGCGATTATAATCGATTTACACCTGCAGGGTTACCAGAACAACCCGTCACGTACGCCCGTACTCAATGTTGCCTACAAAAACCCATCACGGACGCCATACGCAACTACCTTTCGCCCGTCAGCCATATATTGAACCGGTCCCATCGTCCCGAGCAAGAGGTCTCTGCATGTGCATCTCAGTGCCGCCAGCCGATTTACACCTCGAGCTCTCAACCTACCCTCTGAACGACGGGCAATGCCTCAATACCCAGCTACCCGAGTTACATCAGTTTCCCGGTTCCCATATAGCCGGTAGGTCTTCGGTACTGTTCTAGTTTGTTCAACAGGCCCGCACACGGCTCGGTCCTCAATCGACACAAGCGGAGTTACAGCACACAGGCCCCAAAGTCCTGCTGCCCTTACCCTCCGCTTGGTCTCATTTTCTTGCCATGTGTTTCATGTGCTATCACTACCCGAGTCGAGTGCCTCTAGCCTATGCTCGCGAGTAGTTCCAACTACTCGACTTGTACCGAATCCTACACTATCTTAGCATGGCAGTATCTAACGGGGTTTGAAATCCTAAAACCAACCCAAGTTTTTCTTGGCTATGCAATTGGTTTTCAAACAAGACTCTAATGCAAAGAATAAGGTATTCAAGTATGTGCTCAAAACAGTAAAAAATTGTAAAAAGGTTAATGCAAACCAGAGCTTGCCTTGCTGCTCTTGGTCGTAGGCTAGCTGCTCCTCCAGAGTTACAAAGTCTAGGACTTCGGGTTCCTTCTCGACCTTAGCGACTACATGATAAGAGAGGTACATGTATTAATTTGAATGCATTTGTATTAAGTTTGCACTTGTGAAGCTTATAAGTCCCACTAGACAGACTCTATGACTGTGAAACTTTTACTCTGGCTTGGTTACAACCTAAATAGAGCTTCGGTCAAGTTTTAGTTGCAGTAAAGCTCATTTGAGCCCTTCACAATTAATTATGCCCTTGACCTTAATTGGAACTCTTAGGGTGTTCTAAGGATTTTCATGAAACAAATTACGACTTTCTGAAAACTAGATTTTTAGAGGGTTCTAATGGAGTTGGTCTCACTTAATTTGAAGGTTCCTAACTAAAGATATGAGCTAAACAATTTCAGAGAAAATTCTGAAAATGTTTCTGGACATTTTCTATTTTCTCTGGAACAGTTTCACTAATCACACCATTAGGGGGATTAAATGAGCTCAAATGGGTCTGAAATTTTTATGGTAGTTCAGGGATATTTTGGTGAACAGCCCAGCAAGATTTCAGGATTTTCCTCCAAAGGATTCTCCAGTTAAAATTCCTAACAGTTTAAAAATTGAGGAATTAATTCTGGAGAAATAAGGATTTTCATGAGGTGAAACTTGATTTGCTGGAAAGTGCTCAGAGAGCTGAATCCAACAAAATTTGGTTCACTCAATTTGGAGCTTTGTAGCCAAAATAATAAGGATTTGAAGTTTGAACTGAAACTGAAATTCGGGGAAAAGTTTAAATTCCTGCTCGTGGGCCCCGCACACAGTGCGTCGTCTCCCTCCTCGCGCCAACTGCGCGGCGGCGGCGATCTCCGGCGACCTTCGCTGGAATCGAGTTCCCGGCCACCCCCAGCCCGAAACTCGCCGCCTGCCCCTTTACTGATCCCCTGGACTCGATGGTGGGGTCGCCGGCCGCCGGCGATGACCGTAAACCCGTGCGCACCGGTGACAGCACCTGCTAGGGTTCCGGTGAGGTCGGTCCCGCTCTCCCGTGCACCAGATCGACCGGGAATCGGTCGGAGAGCATCAGTAGAGCATAGGAAACACGAAACAGGGCTGGGTGGAAGCTAGAAATACCGGCAACTAGGCTCTCGACGGTGAGCCGAGGTGTTCAGCCATGGCGGCGGGGAAAACGGCCATATCATGGCCGATTCTCGATGGTTTCCTCTGATTCCAGTTCGATCATGGGCGCTATCATGCGTAGAAGCTACTAGGGAACGAGCTTGTCCAATCCTCGGGTATAGAGCACGAATTTCACCCGAAAGTGAGTTCGGTCCTTATGAACTGATCAAGAGTAAATTTTGAAATTCTCTGCCGAGGGTTGATCAATCGCCAAACGGCTTTCGGCTAGTCCATCTACATACAATCACGCACCTTTCTTGTGTAGAGAAGAGGACGTGACAACGGCTGTGTTGTGCTGTCCACGAGAGCCCGATCGGCGGCGATGCTTGGTTCACCGGAGAAACGGTTCGGTACAGCTCGAGGACGCTTGCTCACTGGCCAACATGGCATCTAGGAGGTTGCTCACGATCTCCCGGTGCCGTTTTGCTGTGGAGGAGGCTGTGCTCGCGAGTGATCGGGCTTGATCAAGCGTGAGCTCGAGCGGCGGCGGTTGCAGTGGAAGAACAGGTCGAGCACGTCGGCAGCTCGGGGAATGGGCGATCGAAGCACGCCGGGGAGGGGATAAGTAGCCCGGCGACTGGTCTCCGGCTTGGGGCGCGCAGCAGGAGCTGGCGCCGGCTGCCCCCCGGTGGCGCGCGCACACTGCACCCGGGAACCGATTGAGCTGTGTTTCAGTCGGTTTGTGTTGAAGTGGTGGCTGACATGTGGGTCCCACTTCCAGTTTTAACCTCTGAAATTTACTCCTAATCACTGTTGTAAACAGTGAGCCCCATAGTACCCCTGGTAATTCAAATTATACACCCATGAGCCACTTGAATTGATCAAAGTTCAAATGAGGTTTGGTTTGAATGAATTTCAGCACAAGTTCAGTTTGAAATTCAAATAAAGTTTGAATTTGCCCCACTTAGCTCATGTCAAGATCAACTCCAAATGGAGTGAAATTGGTGTGTGAGCTCACAAAAATGTGCTGAGTTAGAATATGCATCCCACCTTTAAATTCATGGGATAAAAACAGTTTGAATTTGAATATGGTTTCAAACTGCCCTCTTTCTAACTATACCCAAAATGACCTCAAAAAGGTTTTGAATTTGGGTGAAACTTGGCATGGACATCCTTAGAAAAGTGTAGGAGTTTTCAGATGTCCAGCCCACCTATATCACATGTGGGAAATATCACTTTTGCAATGTGTGAGTTTGTTCTCTAATGAGCATGTTGATGGTGGTTACTTGCTCTTCATTTGTGTTCATCATCTTTCCTCAAATGAGGTGTGTGGTGTGGTGATGAACACTTCAATTTTGTGTCAAAAACTGAGGCCCTTACATTCCTTCCCCCTTAAAAGAATCTCGTCCCGAGATTATAAGGTGAAAATGAGAGAGAGGACGGTGGAAAATTACCGGATATGCGACGTGAAAAAGTCGGGGTAGTTAGCGCGAAGAAATTCTTCGCTCTCCCATGTCGCTTCGTCCATGGAGTGATTACTCCATAGAACCTTGTAGAACAACAACGTACGGTTACGTGTGGTTCGGGCCTTTTCATCAATAATCTGCACCGGTTCCTCCCGATAGGTGAGATCCGGTTGCAGTTCTTCAATGTCTTCATTTGTGTTCATCATCTTTCCTCAAATGAGGCGTGTGGTGTGGTGATGAACACTTCAATTTTGTGTCAAAAACTGAGGCCCTTACACATAGGTTCTGATCTAAAATATTAAATAATATATTTTTGAACTTCTCCTCTGATGTGAACTAATTTAAATTTATTTTACCAATTTTCAGAATTATTTCCTAACCTAAAAATGTGTCCCTATAACTAATAAATGTGAACAATCAATTAGATAGGTTCATTTCAGCTTAAAATCTACTTTTAACTCATTCTAAAGTTTTCCAAGTGCTAGGAGAGTTTAAATTTGAATTTACAATGTGTTTGCCTCACCTTTTTAAATTTAAATCCTAATCACATATTCAATTTTCTGAATTTAATATCATATAGGGTCAAAAAGGTAAATCCACCCTACTACAGGGTCTAATTTATTATTTCATAAATTTCCAGGGGTCTAGCTACACATAACAGATGGGTTTTCCTAATTTTTATTAAGTCCAGGGGCTAAAACTGATTTTTAAATGAATTTACATGAATTTCTGAAGTTCCAGAGGCTAGATCAGAAGTTTCCGGGGCTAGCTCGTGTTTTCCGAGATCCCCAGGGGGTAGCCCGTAAGAATCCTGGCCTTTATAATGCGGGGCTGATGTGGACTGTCCGATTTAAAACAGACGGCTCATATTAGATTGCCGAATCGGTACGCGCGGGTTTTAATTCTACCGTGCAATTTAAAATAGATGGCGCACAAGCGGCCACGTCGCCCTGACCGTGCGCGGGCGGCGCTGCCCGTCGGCGCGCGGCGGCGGGAGGCGGCGGTCTCGCCGGAAAACTTTGGATCTTCGTCTATACCTCCTAAAACTGGGATTTCATGGCATAGAACGTTAGAGGGGGGTCGGGGATCTCACCTCGGGGTTTTTCTTGAGCTCGGAGGCCCTGGAAGGCGGTCGGCGTCGAGGTCCGAGCTGGAACCGCTGCGGTGCTCGTCGGAGCTGTGCCTAGAGCGCAAACCACCGAGTTTTCTGCACCTGCGTGACTCCCCGGAGGTGGTGGGACACGATCGACACGTTAGATCAGAAAACCCGAGCAAAGATCGAGAGAAAACGGCCGGAGAAGCTCTGGTTCTCACCGGGAGGAAAAACAGCCGATCGGGGGAGAAAAACAGGGCGATGCCGGCGTTTATATAGACGGGGGAGGGCGGCGTGTCTGTTGGGATCGAGCCGGAGTCGTCCGGGACCAGAATTCGCCTTGGGGACGCGGTTTTCCGGGGTAGTTTGGATTCGGGCGCGCGGAGTCCCGGCTGTTGGCGCGAGCGAGAGGTGGGGGATGACACGCGGGTCCCGCGTGTCAGTGAGAGGGAGAGAGGAGCGCGTGGCTGTGGGCTGGCGCGGGAAATGTTGGGCCGGCCGGTGGGTTTCAGCCCACTGGCCAGGGGGTTTTCTTTTTCTTTTTCTTTTTCCTTTTCCTTTTCTTTTCTGGTTTGATTTAAATTTGAATTCCAATTTGAATTTGAATTTCTGCACCACATGCAACACGTCCAAAAATTTTTAAATTCCCCTCTTAACAGATTTTGGGGTGTTACACCCTAGGGCTGGGCAACCAACTTTTGCTAGAAAGGTGGCGTGAGTTGTATAAACTTAACTTCCGCTTTTGTAATCTAAATACTAGTTTGTAACTGAAGTCTTGTACTAGTTTGTACATGTTCAGTTGGTTTTCTATGTAATACAATGTTTTCCTTATGATGTGTGCTGTCGGGTGTCGCATCGTGTGGCACCACCCTCTGTGATCCTCGATGAGCGGATTCCGGTCCGCCACAGGCTGGTATCAGAGCCACATTGGGGGTAGCACATTAACTAAGGACGGTATTACTGGAAAACATAGGTTTACGGTGAGAATTCGGTAGTTTGCCCAAGTAAGGACTATACTAGCATAGTTATTTAAAGTGGCAAGACTAATAAATGTGTTATGATTCCGAATTTTAATTATGCAACGACACACCTACGCTTAGGTATGAATGGTAAAGAACGCCACCGAAAGCGGTTCAATTTCGGTTAGCTCCCCTGACGAGGAATGTGGCTCAGGGATAGGTCTCGCAGCTTGGTGTGAGATGTCAATATGAAACTCTTGGACTCTTCATGTTCCTGAGTTCATATGAAACGCTGATCCCTAGCGTGCATTAGGCAAGTAAGTGGAGACCCCATCGTGTGGTCAGTAACGCGATAATGTGTTCGTCTGGAAATAGCCCAGGAGGACATACGCAGCGCTTGCCATCAGCGTGCCCTGCAGGGCAGTAGATGGTATCTGTTGGGGTGATAAAATTCCCAACTGTGACGACCCGTTCGCGCTCTACTCGGGTTCCCCATCGTGTGGTGTTAAAACACGATCACGTACCTTGAGACGTGGCTTAACTCAAGGACAGCCGTATGGCAATGATACGGGCGTTTGTATTTACTTTCAAATATGGACCTGCCTGAAATGAAAATAACCTTTGAGTGCATTATTATTGGGTGTTCTTCTGCAGGTACTAACCACGTATGTATCCCGTGTAGTGTAAGTGTGCGAGAGACCGTTTAGTGCCACAATTGCGACGTATAAGCCGGTATAATCCGGTTAGGATTTTCTTTTTGTGAGGAACGTAGTACTGACATATCATAGGCTTGTGCATGAAATATAATGATAACAAGAAACTAAAATCACCAAGTTTCAACATTTAGGGCCCTGGTTGGGTAGAAAAAATTCAATAGTTGATCAGTGTAGCTCCAAGGGATTGAAAAACAGAGTGCTCTGTTTTGGCAGCAAGTCTGCTGAATTTGACAGAGCATAACTCACAGATTATTTAGCCAATGGGGGTGTGGGATATAGTTCTGGAGAGGTGTTCAAGTACTCTACAACTTTTTTGTAGACTCCCAGAGCTTAATCACACCTTAAGATAGCTTAAATTTCAGAGGAGTGTAAACTGTCCAGAACCAGGACAGATTTAAAATACTCTCTGGACTGTTCTGTTTTTCAAGTATAACTTCCTGTAGGAAAATCTAAAATTATCATATGATACATTTTTGGAAAAGGTAGGAGATGTTTTGAATCTTTGTAATTCAAAGTTTCTGTAATTTCAGCACGGAATTCAGTGGAAATTAGAGTTGAAAACAGCAACATCCAAAGGAGGTGTTGTTGAAATTCTTCCAGAAATTCTGTTGACTTTGAATTATCATAACTCTTTAACCAGAGCTGATCTTAGGGCAAATAAATACTCGTGGGAAATATACTGAAGTTAACTTTAATTTTGGTATTTAGCTCGAGTCATGAAAATGCCCATCAGCAGGTCAAAATTTGGAATATGTAGCAACTGGTCATTCTGGCAGAGGGATGACAGTTGAATTCATTTGAGAGATTGTTGTACCCTAGGGGGTTTAAGTACTCCCATTTGGGATAGGACATACTCATAAGTGGTTATCTTCAACTAGTGAAAGATTTGAGTATATGGCCTGCTCAAGTATCTTTTGCTAGAGACCATGGTTGTGTCATATTGATGATAAAAGGGTAGTATACGTGATGACAAAGCGATATAAACGCCTCGTAATGACCAAACCTAGTTGAGATGAACTTCCAAAGAGGAAGTCCATCAAGTTGGATGTAACTAGCTTGTATTTGTTCTGGTAATGGTGTAGCTTGTGCAAAGTTATTACATTATGTGTATACGGGGTGTATCGCATGTTTTTACTGTCATTATGTTTTACGCCTATTTTATTGGACTGCATGAAGTTTGTTGTGGGACTGATGTTTATTGTTGTATGGTTGCAGATGGTTCGCACTCGGACCACGCATGAGATTGGTGGCTCTAGCCAGCAGGGGGGGTGATGACTCCCAGCCACCTGCCTACAACAGCATCCCGCAGCAACAACCACCACCGCTGCCTCCGCTTACGCTAGCGGATGTGATCGCGGCCCTGGTGGGTAATCGTGAGGAGCAGACCGACCTGCTCCGCACGATCGTGCAGAATACGTCCCAGGTGGGGGGCGTCAAGTGAGGGGGCCTCGTGAGCCTGTGATGTGACGTACTCAGATTTCATGAGTACGCACCCTCCGGTATTCACTGCAGCAGCAGAACCCCTGGAGGCCGATAACTGGCTGTGGGCAATTGAGTCCAAGTTCGGGCTGCTCCAATGTACGGAGCGGCAGAAGACTCTGTAAGCGGCGCAGCAGCTTCGCGGTGCCGCTGGTGCGTGGTGGGCGAACTATGTCGCCTCACTGCCGGCTGGCCATGCTGTTGAGTGGGAAGAATTCCGGGAGGCATTCCGCGCCTACCATATCCCTCCCGGGATAATGAAGCAGAAGTTCCAAGAGTTCTGGGAGCTGAAGCATGGCGGGAGGAGTGCCCACGACTACTCCCGTGCCTTCAACCATCTGGCGCAATATGTGTCGGATTACGTCTCCACCGAGGAGAAGAAGCGAGAGCACTTCTATCGGGGGTTACACCCCGAGATGAAGACGCATCTCGTCCAATGCAATCGCGGCACCTTCAACGATCTCGTTAATGCCGCGATCATGCAAAAAGACTCTCAGCGAGAATTGGCGGCTGAGAAGCGAAAGCGCAGCACTCCACCCAGCAGTGGGGGTGGAGCTCCTCAGAAATACCGTAGGGTGTATCGGACATCATCCGGTCAGCAGTGGCATCCACCGGCGCGACCTCAGATGTTCGGGGGTCGTTCTTTTCAGCCACCCCCGTTCCGACCGCCGATGCCACCACCGCGAACACAACAGTGGCAGAAGACGGTACACCAGGCGTTTCCACCGCCACAACGCACCCCGGGTTTCCGTCCGCCGATCAGCGAAGGACCGCCTCGCTACACCTGCTTTACGTGTGGCCAGGCGGGCCATTTCTCGAAGGACTGTCCCCACGGGCAGCAGAGCAGCGGGCAAGCCCAGTTCCACGGCAGTGCTCGAGGATGACTTCCGGTCAAGAAGGTTGCTCAGTGAACTGGGGGCGTTTGCAACCTCGACAATGAGGACGCCCCAGAGGGAGACAACGTGGTGGCAGGTACGTTCACTCTCAACGATCAAGCAATCGTCATATTATTTGATTCGGGTGCAACCCACAGTTTCATAAGTGCATCCTATGTGGCTAAGCATCAAATGCAAGTCTTCCCAACCAACTGCTCATATATGATCTGCTCACCGGGAGGGAAGATTTCAGCAAATATGATGATTCCAAAAGCACCTATGTCCTTAGGTGGGAAGATATATCCCACCACCTTGATAATCCTTACGGGGCAAAAGATTGATGCAATCTTAGGGATGTCATGGTTACGTTACCATGGCGCTGTCCTGGACACTCAGACACGTACTGTTCATTTGAATTCTCCATTCCACTGTCCGCATTCCATGGTGTTAGACAATCCTGTCCAGGAAGTTTCAGCAATTAATAATACTGAAACTCTCAAGTTAGAAGGCATCCCCGTAGTCCGGGAATACCCCTACGTGTTTCCGGATGATCTTCCGGGCATGCCACCTGAGCGGGATGTCGAGTTCAAGATTGAGATTGCACCCGGGACTACTCCTATCTCACGGAGACCATACAAAATGGTTCCGAACGAGCTGGCTGAATTGAAAGAGCAGCTCAATGATCTGTTGAGTAAAGGTTTCATTAGGCCGAGTTCCTTGCCTTGGGGATGCTCGGCGCTGTTCATAAAGAAGAAGGATGAAACCTTGAGGCTGTGTGTGGATTACCGGCCGCTCAATGCCGTTACCATCAAGAACAAATACCCACTGCCTCGCATTGACATCCTGTTTGATCAGCTTGTGGGTGCAAGTGTGTTCTCCAAGATGGGCCTTCGCTCTGGATATCATCAAATAAAAATCCGGGTGGAGGATATCCCAAAGACGGCCTTCTCGACGAGATATGGCTTATATGAGTATCTCGTCATGTATTTTGGTCTCACTAATGCTCCAGCACATTTCATGTATCTCATGAACTCGGTGTTCATGCCAGAGCTGGACAAGTTCGTTGTGTTGTTTATTGATGATAACTTGGTTTACTCCAAGACAGAAGCAGAACACGCCGAACACTTGAGGATCGTTCTTCAACGACTACGGGTCCATAAGCTATATGCCAAGTTCAGCAAATGTGAGGTTTGGATTAGCCAAGTGCCATTTTTGGGACATATCATCTCAGCGAAAGGCATTGCGGTTGATCCCAGCAAAATTGAACAGGTGCTGAAATTGAAAGCCCCCACTTCTGTCCATGAAGTCAGAAGCTTCCTCGGTTTAGCGGGATATTATCGGAGATTCATCCCGAGCTTCTCCAAGCTTGCTAAGCCGATGACAGAATTATTGAAGAAGGGAACAAAGTATGTTTGGAACGCGGCATGTGAAGGAGCGTTCCAAGCATTGGTGAAGTATCTCACAACAGCCCCGGTCTTAGCTCAACTGGATACGACCAAGCCCTTCGACGTATATTGTGATGCGTCCGGTATCAGGCTCGGCTGTGTATTGATGCAGGAAGGACGTGTGGTCTCATATGGTTCACGCCAACTTCAAAACCATGAGCAGCATTATCCGACTCATGATCTTGAGCTTGCTGCTGTGGTTTTGGCCCTGAAAATGTGGAGGCACTATCTCCTGGAGAATTTGGTGCACCTCTACACCGACCACAAGAGCTTGAAGTATATCTTCACCCAGAAGGAGCTGAATATGAGGCAAAGGAGGTGGTTAGAACTAATCAAAGATTATGAGATTGAGATTCATTACCACCCCGGCAAGGGGAATGTGGTTGCCGACGCGCTGAGTCAGAAATCACATGTCCATAACCTCACCATTACACCGGTGGAGGAGGAAGAGCCGAGTTTATACTTGGTTCCCTTTGGATCACTCTACAACCTTGCCCTCATCCCTACCATTAGGGAGGAGATCATTAGAGCTCAGAAAGTGGACAAGGGTATGGAACATCTCCGGAGACGGATAGACAACGGGGAAATCAAATGTTTCCGGAAGGATGATGAGGGGATGCTGTGGTTCAATGACCGCATAGTCGTACCCCGGAAATATGGAGCTGAGGAAGAAGATTCTTGATGAAGCTCACTTGTCTAAATACTCCATTCATCCGGGCAGCAAAAAATGTACCAAGATTTGAAAAAGAAATTTTGGTGGACACGGATGAAGCGGGAAGTGGCTAAGTACGTATCCGAGTGTGATACGTGTAGACGAGTGAAAGCTGGTCATATGAGAAAATCAGGGCTGCTGCAACCCCTGAAAATCCCGGCATGGAAGTGGGAAGATGTGAGCATGGATTTCACTGTGGGATTACCACTGACTTCCAACAAGCATGATTCCATTTGGGTAATCGTTGACCGATTAACCAAGTCGGTTCACTTCATTCCTGTGCATACACGTTACAATGCCGGCAAATATGCGGAGCTGTACATAGCGAGAATTCTATGCTTACATGGGGTACCCAAGACCATAGTCTCAGATCGAGGTGCACTGTTTGTATCTCGTTTCTGGGAGCAGTTGCACGCTGCTTTGGATACTAAGCTGATTAGGAGCTCCGCCTATCACCCTCAGACAGATGGACAGACAGAGAGAGTGAACCAAGTACTAGAATACATGTTGAGAGCGTGTGCCATCCACCACGGTAAAAACTGGGATGGTCATCTACTGTTGGCGGAATTCTCGTACAACAACGGCTATCAGGCGAGTATCAAGATGGCACCCTATGAGGCTCTCTACGGTCACAAATGCCGCACCCCATTAAACTGGTGCGAGTCCAATGAAAGGGTCACATTCGGGGTTGATGTGGTGAACGACACCGAAGAGCGTGTTCGGATGATTCAAGCCAACTTGAAGGCCGATCAATCCCAGCAGAAAAGCTACGCTGATAAGAGGCGTAGCCGCTGCACTTTGACGTCAGGGAACACGTGTATCTCCGTGTATCTCCGATGAAAGGCGTGCACCGATTCGGCGTGAAGGGGAAACTCGCTCCCCGATTCATTGGACCCTATGCCATCACCGAGAAGTGTGGACCAGTGGCGTATAGACTGGAACTGCCGGCATCTCTTGCTGGTGTTCATGACGTTTTCCATGTTTCACAACTGCGAAAATGTCTGAAGCATACGGCTGCTGTTCCCACTGAAGACATCGGCAAGCTGCAACCGGATTTTACGTATGATGAATATCCGGTGGCAATTATTGATGAGAAGGCTCGGACCACACGTAGCCGAACGTTGTGGTTCTAAAAGATACTCTGGAGCAACCACACCGCCAAAGAAACGACGTGGGAGAGCGAGGAATTTCTTCGCTCAAACTACCCGGAGTTCATGGGGTCTCAGCACGGGTGGGTTTCTATTACATCGCTGCCTCTTCTTTTGTAATCTCGGGACGAGATTCTTTTAAGGGGGGAGGGTTGTAAAAGCCCAAGAAAGTGAAGTGCAAAAAAATGTTCATCACCTCACAACACCACAGCTCTCTCATGAACACTTGTGAAGAGCAAGTAAACACCATCAAAAGGGTGATTACAGGGGAAAACCCTAACTTCCAAAAAGTAGGATTTCTACACATAAGCATGAAAGGTTCAGCTCACCCCTAGTCCTTAAATAGTCTTGGGATGTCCCAGGCCAAATTTCACGCAAATCCAATACTTTTTGAGGCACTTTTGGAGACATTTGAAATGGGCCAATTTGAATGTAAATTCAAATTGCAGCAATTTTCATCACTTGAATTCAAAAGTTGACTTCATATTCAAACTCAGCATATTTTTCTGAGTTAGTACACCAATTTTCATCCCCATTGGACTTCATCTTGTCGGGAGCTAAATTTGCATTAATTCAAAACTGAATTTGAATTTCAAATTCAAATGGCCAGCAAATTTAGCCAAACCAGTTTCAAATTTAGGAAATCAAATTCAAACAATGACTTGGAGGCTAAATCTCTCATTCAATTGTGAGTATCTGGGATCTTTTCAGTGAAAACAGAAATGAAAAATTGGAAAAGAAATTAGAGGGGGAAGGGCCCACTAGTCAGTGACTGTGCTCAGAGGGGAAACTGACTCTGTTGCCGTCGGTCAGCCGCCGGAGCTGTTGCCGCCTCACGGCCTTGCTTGTGCGCGTGCCAGCGCTCGGTTGGATCAGCTCGTGCCCCCTCCCGATCACCACGTACACGGCACAAACGGATTGCGCTGCCTCCCCCGCCTGCGCCGCTCTGCTCAGCTCCCGCGCGCGCGAAAACCGGCAGCGGCGACCGCATCTTCGAGCCTCGGCGTGCACCAGTGTCGATCATCGACCGCTCGTGGTCTCTGCAGCAAAAATGAGCGCCAAGGTGTGATCTAGCTGTTCCCCGTGCTGCACCAGCGAGTTGCACTCGTTTGCGTGCTGTTTAAGCCGTCGAAGTCAAGAAACCGGAAGGAACCGGCGGAGCTGTGCTTCGGCTCACCGTCGACAGCCCAATCCAGCCATCTTCCCCGACCACGTGCTACACAAGAAAGGTGTGTGGGGATCCCTAGATGGTGTAGACGCAAACCATTCGGCAAATAATCCATCGGGTAGCAAGAATTTTAGAAAGTCTTGAACCCTATTGCAACGAACCGAGTTCGGCAAAAACCAAATATTTGTCTTACACATTGAATCAATGGTCAAGCTAGCTCGCAAGTAGCTTCTACACCTCCTAGCGTCCCTCCTCAAGGAAGAACTGAGCACAACCGTCCAGAAATGGCTGAGTTATAGCAGTTTCCATAGCCGCCGGTGCAAACACGGCTCGGGTCGCCGTCGAGAGTGGGTTTGCAGGCATTTTTAGCTTCTGAGGCTGCTCATGTCGGGTTCCTCGTGACCCACTGGTGCTCCCCGAGCAAACCGTGACTCTTTGTATGCTTCAGAGAGTGAGAACAACCTCGCCGGAGCCCTAACCTCCGCGGTTGACGTCGCGCAGTCATTTCCGGTCACCGCCGGCGAGCTCCGACCCCCGAGGCAAGTTCCACGTGGCGACATAGGGCTAGGCGGCCAGTTCTAGCGCTGGGGCTGTCGGGAAGTCACTTCCAGCAATCCTCGCCGGATTGCGCCGCCGCCAAACACTCGGGCGCGCGTGAGGAAGAAGAAGGCGGGTGGTGGGGCCCACCCGCAGAGTTTAAACATTTCTGGGATTTTCCAGTTTTAGTTCAAATTTCAAATGCATACAACTTTTGCTAGAAAGTTCCAAATTTAGTAAAATAAATTTTGCTGAACTTAGATTTTTGAGTACTTTCCATAAACACAAATCTCAGCTCATGAAACTTAATGGTTTTCCAGAATTAATTCTATAAATTTTAAACTGTTAGGAATTTTATCTGGAGAATTACTTTATGAAAAATTCTGAAATTTGGCTGGAACGTTCATTGTTAAATCCTTGAGTCACAGTAAAATTTTCAGACCCATCAAAGTTCATGTAGTCCCACTAATGGTGTGATTAAGTGAACTGCCCTGATAAAATAGAAAAATGTACAGAAACATTTTTCAGATTTTCTCAAATCTTGTTTAGGGCATAACTTCATCTAGAATTCTTCAAATGACATGAAACCAATTCCATTAGAACCATATCCAATTCTAGTTTCCAGAAAGTAATTGTTGGTGCCATGAAAACCCCTGAAATTCTTTAGAGGCTCTAATATTGACCAAATAGGCTTTTCTTTGTAGAAGGCTCAAATGAACTTTGTTTCAAATGAAACTTGGTCAAGACTCTGGTTAGGACCCTACCAAGCCACCATAAAAATTTCATATCCAAAGGGGAGGGCTAGCTAGAGTTATAGTCTGTACATATTCAATTTCAAACATTGCATTTAAATTGACATATAGTATATCGTTTACGTGTAGTCGCTGAAGGCGATGAGACTCCAGAAGTGCTCGACTTTCTTCTTCCGGATGAAACCCTAACAACTGACCAGCAGCAACAAGGCAAGCCCCGGTTTACATTAAACCATTTTAAAAAGTTTTGCTTTGTTATATACTTGGTATGATGTTTATGGATGTGCATTAGGTGTAGGGTGGATGTAACCCAAGTGCATAACCAGAATTTTTCTATAAGAGTGAGGGTAGTGTCGAAGGCCTTGAGTAGACAGGCTATGCTTAATGATTCCTAGAACTTCGGTACAAGTCGAGTAGTTGGAATCTACTCACGAGTTAGGCTTGGGACACACGGGTTAGGTTCGAGTGATGTGAGATCACTTTAGTAATGAAAATGAGACTAGGCAGGGGCTAGGGCGCAGAAACAGGAAGTCTTGTGTACGCAGCCCTGTGTGTATCGATTGAGGACTGATCCGTGTGCGACCCTGCTGAACAAGTATTGAACGTACCGAAGGCATATCGGATATATGGGCCCCGATAAATCGATGTAACCTAAACCTCCGGGCGTTGAGGCATAGCACACCAATTTATAGGTGTAGGTTTTGGCAGCAAGGTGGAAATCTGCTAACGGGCATAGAGAGATGCTCCGTGTAGGGAACCTCCTGTACGTTTCGGTGCGACCGGTTCGACGTTTGGGCTGTCGGGTGAAAGGTTGTCCCGTACGACATCGAGTGAGCATGCTGTGCAGCTCCACTGGTGGGCGTACGTGACGTGCTATTAGGGTATCCATGTACGTGACGTGGGAGTACCGCTTGTTCACTGCATCGTAACGTAGATAAACTATGGAATGTTATGATTCAATTCTGCTGATATGTATAATTGTATTGCTACACGTGTGCCACCAAATATTGCTCACTAAATTTCAAATTCATGAACTGTTAACTTGTGGCTAAAAGATGGAATAAGGATGAACTTGTAGGCATGGCCATTTGCTGCTAATTACCATCCCATGTAGAGTTTCATGCCTAGGCGAGTCGGTTAAGTCTTGTTGAGCCATCGTGCTCACGGTTGCTGCTATAAGTGTTTTTCAGGTGATGAGCATCCCACAACCTCGGGTTACGAGTCCACCGGCGAGGGCTACCCTCCATTGGGGACCACGGCTGAGTGGGAGCCGTACACGCCGCGCTGAGCTGAGGAGTGCAGCTAGTGTGGGTTGCCCTTGGGATGGGCAACCAACTTTTGCTACATAGGTGGCGTGAGTTGTATAAACTTATCTTCCGCTTTTGTAATCCAAATACTAGTTTGTAACTGAAGTCTTGTACTAGTTTGTACATGTTCAGTTGGTTTTCTATGTAATAAAATGTTTTCCTTATGATGTGTGCTGTCAGGTATCGCATCGTGCGGCACCACCCTCTGTGATCCTGGATGAGCGGATTCCGGTCCGCCACATTTGGATAAACCCAACTCCCTATAAAACTCTTTTGCTGAAAAGCTTTAAAGAATTTTTCCAGAATTAAATAATCACTTTCATAGAAATTGTGTTGTATATTTGGATAGAGTTTGTCATTCTGAATCTAACCCAATTTGAATCACTAAATTTGGAGTTTCCAAGCAAAAGTTATGCTCCTCTAAAGTATGGGGAAAATCTGGGGTTTGAATAAATCGTGGAAAAGTTTAAATCTGCCAGTGGGTCCAGCGGGGACACATGTCTAGTGCTGAAACGTCGACACGCGGGTCACAGAGTTATTTCCCGCGCAGACACAAACAATCTGGTGTTACAGAGGATCCGGCCTCTCCCTCCGAGCTACTGATACGTGGGCCCGATGACCTCGTCTTCAACTTCGCGATCCCCCGCACCCACGCCGCCGGAGCTCTTCTGAAATCGGTCGTCCGGCCATCTCCAACACTTAAACTCGTCGTTAGCCCCCAATTTCATGCGCTAAACACGTTGGGAGGGTCTCCCCGGACAGCCGTCGCCTTTAACTTACCGCGCGACGGTGAGGCGGCTCGGGAAGAGCTCCTCGACTGTAAAATCCCCAAAATGAGGTAGCAAGAATTTTCAGCTCATGTACACTTAGGAAAAATGAGGGGAATTCTAACTTTGAATTATAACGGTGAAGGTTCAAAGTGAGGATTCAAACTTCCCAAAACTTCCAAACCTGGAGATCTAAATTCTTAACTTGGGTCTTCATATTTCAAATATTTAACCTTCCAAATTTCAGCACGTTTGAAGTGGTTTTAGTATTTGTTTGGGATTAAAAGGAGAAGCCCTTTAATCTGAATTTCAAATTCAGTTTCAAATCCCAATTTCCTCAATTTGCAAATTTGGTTCCACAAATGTGTTCTCCACCTTTGATTTAGTAGCCATGCCAAAAATCAGGAACTTTGGGCTTGGTTTGCTATGTTTTTGGAGCAAGGCAATGGGGAGAATTCAAATTCTATTTCAAATTCAAATGACCAAACACAATTCGAACTTCACACAGGAATTCAAATCATTTGAATTCAGCGAGTTTAAACCATGACTTGGTGTGAAAGTATAGCCTTAAATGTTGAGTAGATGGGAGAGAAATATCAGTGAAAATTTTGATTAAAAAGGAGGAAGTGGGACCCAGGGGTCAGCCTCACAAAGGGGCTACCGCCTCTGCCGACTTCGGTCGAACAGCGAGAGCCCGGCAGCTCCCACTTGCAACCCGCGCCCGAGGAGCACCACGCCACATCCTGATTCTTCGGTTACATGATCATCCGTCCGTGCCACAGCCGCAGCACATGTTCCCTTGCCCTCTCGGTACTCAAACGACGTGCTTCCCAGCCCTCTGCTCGAGCGCACGAGCAAAACCACCGAGCTCCACTGATCGGCTCGGGTTCCCACTGTTGATCATCTTCCGGCGACACCAGCGCATAGCTGAGCCACCCACCAGCGCCACCGGAGCCTCCTCGACGTTTTCCACCCTCTCCTAGGTCGTGGCTGACCGTCTACACCGGCGCCGAGCTGTTCTGCTCCGAAGAAAACAGAGTACGAAGCTGCCACCTCGGTTCCACGTCTTCCGACTGACTCCGACCTCCCCAGCTCGAGGAAAACCACCCAGAGGTGCGTCATGGAGTCTAGTTTCTCACACCGATGTCCTTTTGTACTTTACCACCGCCGTCTAGCCGGATATGGAGATTTCCGACGGTGCACGTGGAGGACCGATCGAGACAACTTCGGGAAATTCTTCAGACACATTGGATCATCGGGTCTCCAGCCTTAGACACAGCTACTAGATCCCCTAGTGCCCTCCCATGCTGAAGCACGACGCATATCATCTTTTCTACAACCCTAGCGACGAGAATCCGTCGCCGGCGGCTGAAACGGCTTGGTTCACCGTCGAGCTCCTATTTACGGGTGTTTTCAGCTCCGGCTAGGGGTAGCATCATGTTCTACGTGCTCCAGGGATGGTGTACGGCCCCTTGGATCATCAGTTGAGGCTTGGGACGTGCGGTTCATCGCCGGCGCCGCGCCACCGAGCCGCCTCGCCGTCGCCGATGAGTTTCCCGGCGTTTTCATAACCCGAAACCTTGCCCGGCTGCTTGGCTGTGATCCGAGGGTGGTGTAGCAGGAAACCATTGGAATAATGGTGTTGAAATGGGCAAGAACACGGCGCGCCACTGTCGGGTCTGGCATGCGCGCGCGGGGGCCTGTCGAGAGGTTGAAGAAACGTCAGACAGTGGGCCCCCCTGTTTAGTCTCTGTGTAAATTTCCAACAGAAGGTTATTCAGGTTTGAAAAATCCATAACTTTGTGTAGAAAACTCCAAAAAGGGTGACACCAATTTTGTTGGAATCCTCATGAGGAGTACTTCACAGAGGAACAAATTTCATGCTATGAAAATGCCCAGGAATTTCTGTAGAATTGTTTTTAATAAATCCTTTATAGATTTATTACAGGAGCAATTCTTTATGAAACATTCCTAAAAATTAGGGCAGCTAATCTTTTTCATAGTTACTGATCTCAAGTAAAAATTTGAGCTTCTTTGGAGTTCATTTGCTAGGCTAAATTGCCTTCCAAAGTTCAGCCTTTATCTGAAAATTCAAATTTAGACAGAAACTTTTTCAGAACTCCTGTCCACCTTCAAAAATTCATATCTCTCTGTTGGTAGCTCCAAAATTGGTGAAACAAATTTTTTTAGAACCATGAAGGCTTACCCTAATCAGATATTCCACTATTAGCTATGTCAAAACTCCTGATTTGGGCTCAAAATTCAGAGAAGCCTTGTGCTTGTGGGAATTTTGGAGACCACAATGTGCAATGACATTTCTTCAAATTTTGCTCAGATCATTCTTAGAGAGTCTAGTATCCACTGTAAAAATCCCAAAGCCAACTAAGGACCCTAATTATCAGTAGCTATGAATAGAAGTTTACTTCTTATAAGTCCTTAATACTTATACATATATTTTGTTACATTCATAATAGTGACCGAAGTTGAGGACGCACCAGAGCCCTTGGACGTCCTCCCACCAGAAGCTAACTTCTCCTCTGACTCACAACCAGGCAAGCCCCGGTTTGCACTTAAGTACCTTTTATAAAGCTTTTCATTTGTATCACTTATGTCTAGGTTGAAATGTATGCATTAGAGTTATGGTGATTGAAACCCCACTTGCATAGCCTTATTAATTCCTATAAAGGGTTGGGTAGTTTACAAACTCGACGAGTAGAGAATGCCATGCTAATTCGAGTGGTTGGAAGCTACTCGTGAGATAGTACTTATCACACGGATTGAGAAGAGGTAGAAAATGGCTTGAGTTGTGAAAATGATACCCAGCAGGGGGGATAGGATGCAGTGAGCAGAGGTCTCATGTGCGTAGCCCTGTTGGCGTCGGTTGAGGACCGTCCGTGTGCAACCCTGCTGGACAAGTATCGAACAGTACCGGATGCATACTGGCATATGGGAACCAGGAAACCGATGTAATTGGTTAACCTGGGTGCCGAGGCTTACCCAACCGTAAATAGGAGTGGATTGAGGGTAGCAAGGTGTAAATCTGCCGGAGGGCACAGTCACGCTCCACGCGGGGACTTCCTGCCCATTACACATGGACCGGTTCGGCATTTGGGTTGCCTTTGAAAAGTTGTTGCATACAACAGAGTAGGAAGGGGTGTGGAATCACGCTTCTGAAAGTGGGCGTATGCAACGTGTTATCCGGGTGTGTCTCCTGATTACAATCACCGTCCCTCGCGGTTATTTGAGTACCCGCTTGTTCACTGCGCTGTGACGTAGTACGAAGTGAAATAAGCCAACTGAAAATGCTGCATTGAATTATTAATGTCTTGAAACCTTGTATGCTGTAGTTATAGAGCTAATTAAGTTTATGTTCCACTTTGGGCATCACCACATCGGAGGGAAGTGTTTCTTGTTTGATTGTGGACTTCCGATGTGAGGGCTGCCTAAGGCTCATTAACCTGTTGCTATAAAACTGAAAGTAAGGATCAACATGTAGGCGTGTCTTTATTGCAAAGTCCTTTTCCTATCTTACACATCCTTGCATGTAGAGTTCCATGCCTAGTGTTGTCGGTTAAGCCTTGATGAGCCATCGTGCTCGCGGTTGCAATATTTTGAGCTGTGTGCAGGTAAGAGTTATGACGAAGGTTCCTAGGATGAGGCGATACCCCCGTCGGGGTACACGGCCGAGCTGGAGCCCTGCACGCCGCCGTGATCTCCGGTTCCATGCTGCGAGTGGGTAGCGTCCCCGGGCTGGAGGGCTGCACTTTTGCTTAGATAGGATTGGAGAGTATCTATGTATATAACTTCTGCTGTATAATTAAGTTTTGTAAAAAGACTTTCGCTGTTTTATATCAAATAAAATTTTGTATGTTGTTCTTAAATTCTTTTCGTATGTGCTGTTGGGTGCCGCATCACACGGCACCACCCTATGCGATCCTGGAGTCGGCGAACCACATGGTGGTACCCACATCAACGTTACCCCGACGCCCTAAGCCCTCCAAAATTCCGTTTCCAAGCTCTAAAGCACCATCAGACGCTAGGGAAGGTTGACACGGGGATGAAATGGCTCGGAAATGGCTCTACTCTAGCTTTCATCGTGCGCCCGATGCTTCCTATCGCAGCCGCTGTTGGAAAAGCTCAGAGTAGACCTTCTACCGTAGGTTTCATGCTAAGGTTTGTGAAGAAGAAAGATTGCTAAGCAAGTCTATCTTCTTTGCGTGAATTTTCGTGGACTCTAAACAACTATTGATCACGAATTTGAAACCTTCTTACCCGCGGGTCCGTTTACACCGGCCGGAGAGAAATTCTGAAATTTGTCGGCAAGAAGCAAAGGCTAGAGCTTAGCCTCGGATGGAAGCTGCAGGAAGCTCTTGCGCGTCCAACGGTGGCCTTGTTCGGCCGTGAGATGCTCTGGGTGAGGCTTTCCACGAGAGCCGTCCGTGGCGGTTTCTCTCGGCCGCCGTGGAAACTCGGTGCTCTCGGGTTGTGATGGCTGAACTCACATAGGGATGGTGCGAGGAGGTTGTGGGAGGTTCCGTGGTGCCGTTTTGCTGCTATTCTTGGGCTTGCACCCGAGGTTTTGGTGTGGCCGAATGATCGAGAGCACAGCGGCAGTGTTTCTGGTCTTTTGTGTGAGGGGGAGAGGACTGCCTCGGTGCTGTGGGTGCTTTGAGGTGATGAGGACGGGAGAAGCAGCTCGCAAGCGCAAACCAATCAAGGAGGAGGTGGCGTTGGCGCTGCTCGGTGTCGCACGGCGAGGACTTCGGTCTGCCCGGTTGCTTCGCGTGGGAGATGAAAAATAGAGACCAATCACTGCACAATTGAAGATCTTTTGCAATTTTAAATCCTCAATGACATGTGGGTCCCAGACCCTTCTTATCCCCCTGCAAAATATCTCCCGGAGTTTTAATATAATGGAATTCAACTGTGGGAATTCAAAATCTGAGATGCATTTGGACAATTG
Organism: Neostapfia colusana; assembly: GCA_030760725.1. NCBI lineage: Eukaryota > Viridiplantae > Streptophyta > Magnoliopsida > Poales > Poaceae > Neostapfia > Neostapfia colusana. The sequence goes on along the minus strand of JASWHV010000013.1, from coordinate 34,853,852 downwards.
GGCAAGTTTCATCCAAATTCGAATGGGTATTTGAATTCTTTGCAATTTAAAGTCCATTTTGGAAAATGAGTTGCAAAACCTTTCAACAAATCATGAAACTTTACATACCCACTAATTTGGACCTAAGGAATACAAACATGAAATCTGATTTTTAATTTTGCTGCTGCAAATGAGAATTTTAGCACAACAGTTTGAATTTCATTGTATTGCTCTCATTTGAATTTTGGGTTGAACAAATTTGTTCCAAATCTGACTGTAGCTTTCTCACACATATGGGAACTTCCCATCTTGGTTTTAGACCCCTCTTGGGTTCTAAGTTCTCAACTAAACATTTGAAATTGTGTGAAGAGAGCTCTCATGTGGGTTATCACTTGTGGAAAAAGTTTTAACAAGTCCCAATTTGATATATATGAAACCAACTTTTGCAAACAAGAGTTTCTTTGTATTCACATTTTTGGGACTTTTACATTCCTCCCCCCTTAAAAGGAATCTCATCCCGAGATTACAAAAGAAGAACGAAAAGGGAGGGTAATTACAAAGCCTATGACAAAAGTTCCGGATAGTTCTGGTGGATGTAATCTTCGCTTTCCCACGCCTCCTCTTCCGGGGTATGATTACTCCACAGGACTTTGTAAAATTTTGATGTCCGGTTTTGGGTGATCCGGGTCTTTTCATGGATAATATGAATAGGTTGCTCGACATAGGTGAGATCTGGCTTCAACTCGTCGATGTCTTTGGTGCGGACAGCAGCGGTAAACTTGAGACACTTACACATCTGGGACACGTGAAATATGTCGTGAATACCGGCAAGGTTTGCCAGTAGTTCCAGCTGGTAGGTTACACTCCCTCACTTCTCCGTGATGGTAAACGGACCGATGAATTGGGGAGCAAGTTTCCCCTTGACCCCGAACCGATGAATCCCTTTCATCGGAGATACACAAAGATACACGTGCTCTCCGACGTTGAAATGCAGCGGCCGACGCCTCTGATCCGCGTAGCTCTTTTGACGAGATTGGGCAGCTTTGAGGTTCTCTTGTATTATCTAAACTCTCTCTTTGGCTTCATTGACAAGATCAACCCCAAACGTTACTCGTTCGCCGGACTCGCACCAATTCAATGGTGTACGGCACTTCTGGCCATATAGAGCTTCATATGGTGCCATTTTGATGCTCGTCTGATATCTGTTGTTGTACGAGAACTCCGCCAATGGTAAGTGATCATCCCAGCTCTTACCGTGGTTGATGGCACACGCTCTTAGCATATCTTCCAGTATTTGATTCACCCTCTCAGTTTGCCCATCGGTTTGAGGGTGATACGCGGAGCTTCAAATCAGTTTGGTTCCCAAGGATGCGTGTAGATGCTCCCAGAAACGGTCTACACACAGCGATCCTCTATCGTACACAATGGTAAGGGGAACTCCATGTAAGCACAAGATCCGTGCGATGTACAGCTCCGCATACTGCTTTGCGTTATATCTTAAATGCACAGGGATGTAGTGTGCTGATTTGGTTAACCGATCAGCGATTACCCAAATCGAATCATGGTTGTGGGAGGTCATCGGCAACCCGACGATGAAGTCCATACTCAAGTATTCCCACTTCCATGCCGGTACTTGCAATGGCTGCAACAGGCCCGATTTCTTCACATGGTCGGCCTTGACTCTTCGACACGTATCACATTCTGAAACGTACTTTGCAACTTCATGTTTCATACGTGTCCACCAAAACTTTTTCCGGAGATCTTTGTACATTTTATTGCTGCCCGGATGAATGGAAAATTTGGACAAATGAGCTTCATCCAAAATTTTCTTCCGTAGTCCCATATCCCGGGGTACTACAATCCGGTCGTTGAACCACAAAGTACCTTCATCGTCCTTCCGGAAGCATTTCATCTCTCCGTTGTCTATCCTTCGCTGTATGTGAGACATACCCTTGTCTTTTCGTTGAGCTTCAATGATCTCCTCTCGGATGGTAGGAATGAGAGCGAGATTATAGAGAGCTCCATACGGGATGACATGGAGGTTTGGTTCTTCATCATCCATTTCAGCAATAGTCAGGTGATGGATATGCGCCTTACGACTGAGCGCATCGGTGACCACATTCGCCTTTCCTGAATGATAGTGAATCTCAAGCTCGTAATCTTTAATGAGCTCTAGCCATTTTCGTTGTCTCATGTTTAATTCTTTCTGAGTGAAGATGTACTTCAAGCTCTTGTGCTCGGTGTAGAGGTGTACAAGATTTCTGAGCAAGTAATGCCTCCACATATTCAAAGCAAGAACCACGGCAGCTAACTCAAGATCATTAGTTGGATAATGCTGCTCGTGATTTCTAAGTTGACGAGATCCATAAGCGACCCCTTGTCCTTCTTGCATCGGCACACAGCCAAGATCGATGCCAGATGCATCGCAATAAACATCAAATGGCTTTGTCATATCCGGCTGAGCAAGAACTGGGGATGTTGTGAGATGATTCACTAAAGTCTTGAAAGCTTGTTCACACGCAGCACCCCATGCAAATATGGTATTCTTCTTTAATAATTCCGTCATCGGTTTAGCAATCTTGGAGAAGCCCGGAATGAACCTCCGGTAATAACCCGCTAAACCGAGGAAGCTTTGGATTTCATGCACTGACTTTGGTGACTCCCATTTCTGTACTTGGATAATCTTACTCAGATCTACAGCGATGTCCTCCACTGAAATGATGTGTCCGAGAAACGGTACTTGATTAATCCAGAATTCACACTTGCTGAATTTTGCATAGAGCTGATGATCTCGCAATCTTTGTAGCACAATATGCAGATGCTCAGCATGTTCTTTCTCTGACTTGGAGTACACCAAGATATCGTTGATGAAGACCACAACGAATTTATCCAACTCCGGCATGAACATTGAATTCATCAGGTATATAAAGTGTGCCGGGGCGTTGATCAAACCAAAAGACATAATGAGATACTCATACAGCCCGTATCTCGTTGAGAATGCCGTCTTCGGAATATCTTCTGCCCGGATTTTAATCTGATGATATCTGGACTGAAGATCCATCTTCGAGAATACTTTAGCACCCACTAATTGATCGAAGAGCATATCAATGTGAGGTAGTGGATACTTATTCATTATAGTAACGGCGTTCAAAGGACGATAATCAACACAAATCCTTAGTGGTTCGTCCTTCTTCTTGACAAACAATGCTGAAAAACCCTAAGGTGACAAACTCGGTCGTATGAATCCCTTGCTCATTAGGTCATTCAGCTGTGTCTTCAATTCTGCCAGTTCATTGGGTGCCATCTTGTACGGCCTTGGTGATATCGGTGTTGTTCCCAGTATAAGTTCAATTTTGAACTCAACGTCTTGCTCGGGCGGCATGCCCGGTAAATCATCGGGAAACACATCCGGATACTCACATACCACCGGAATGTCCTCTATCTTTACAGCTTCCTATGGTTCACTGTTGCAATCTTTTGCCGTTTGGTGCCCAGAATTAATATTTGAAGACCATGATGTGGGAAGTTGAGCCCAACGGTCCTAGAGCTGATGTTAAGAACTGCCTTGTGGTAATTCAACCACGACATCCCCAAAATGATGTCGATCTTGAGACCCTCAAGAATAATGAGAGTCGTAGGGTATATTCTACCCCCAAATAAAGAGGTGCTCGGGAGACAACCTCGCTTGCGGTACTGCTGCCACCGGGTGAAGATATGAGGTATTGCCTCTTTGTGTAAAGTGTTTGGAGCTGATGTTGAGCCACAAAAGATTGGCTAATGAAGTTGTGTGTGGCACCGGAATAAAAGAGAATCAAAACCTGTAGCTGATTCAGAGAAAACATCCCTGCTAAAGCGGTTTCTCTTTCCGGAACATCATCAATCACGGTATAGTGAATGTTGCCCCTTATCTGCCCTCCTTTCTGCAGATTAAGGTATGGGTCATATTGTTGCAAATATAATGACCCGCAGCCTTGAGTTCCCTCTGGACAATACCTAGCATAATGGCACATACGCGACAAGTGAAACACAGATATTTCTCCGGTTCTTCGTTGACTTGCAGTTGGATGCTAGGTACACATGGCTGCAGCGGTGGAGCACAAACCACCGTCTGATGCTGCTGCTGTGGAGGTGGTGCAAGTTGTGGAACTTGACCCGCAATCAACCTCTGAGGAGTGGATCGTACAGGTGGCCTCCATCTTTCACCGGATGGCGTTTGGTACACGAAATGGTACTTCTGAGGCACATAACTTGTGCTAGCCTGCTCGATATCATTCATTTTTCTTTTGTCAGCTTGCCACTCAAGTGTCGGCTTCTCTTGTATGAGAGCTGCATCGACCATATCGGTGTAACTGCCGTTATTGTGTACGGCCAACTTCTTCTGTAATATGGCACTCAGGCCATGGAAGAATAAGTCACACAGTGCCTTTTCTTTCACCACATAATTGGGAGCATATTGGACCAAAAGGTTAAACCTTCTGACATACTCGAGGAAACTCATGTCCCCTTGCGTCAAACCTAAAAATTCCTCCCGCTTTGCCCTGACAATAGCTAGTGGTATGTGACGAGTATGGAAGGCTTCACAAAACTCACCCCATGTCACTTGATGGTCCTCCGGAATGGTGGCAAGATGTTCAACCCACCAGTTTCCGGCAGCTCCATCAAGTTGCTGAGCGGCAAACCTTGTCTTTTGCACTTCATCACACTCGAATACTCCGAATTTTGACTCCATGACACGAAGCTATTGATCTGCTTCCACAGGTTCGGTGGCTTCAGTAAAGATTGGCGGTTGAGTCGCCAAGAAGTCCAGATAAGCGTTCCTAGGTGAAACGACTTGTTGCGTGTTCTGGAGCACGCCTTGCTGTACCAAGGCTTGGAGTAAGCGTGTGTTTTCTTGGGTTTCTTCTTGGAGTAGCCTTGTGTTCTCCTGGTTAGACTCGACGACTCGAGTCATAAGATCCATTCATCCCGTGGATGGTGGTTCTGACGGTGGAATACAAGCATCACCGCCTCGGCGAGAACTCCCGGCCTTACTCCTAGAGCGAGTACAAACCATACTACAAAAATGTAGTTGAGATGAGTTAAACAAGAACTCAGCAGTATGTGAGACTAATGAAAACATGAATATTTCAAAACATTATTAAAGCAGTAACAAAATCCATGTTTACAGAACTCCTTAGTAGGCATAGCCAACCAGTCTATGTGTACAGAACAGACCCTTAGGCACTATCTCCAGATTTTGATCTAGTTAAAAGCATTTTCATAACTCAAGTGGAATACCAAGGTTAAATTTAACTTAAGTATATTTCCAACGAGCATTCCTATGCCTTGAGATCATTCCTGTATTAAAAGTTATAATTTTCTAAAGTTGACAGAATTCCTGGATAAAATTTGTCAGCATCTCTTTTATATGAAGCTGATTTTATCACAGCTGTATATGCAAATACATTAAGAATTTGAACAAGATTTGAACTACAACTGAGATCACCGTATCCTAAGTGTTTGCCGTAATACGATCCTTATTTCGTGCGCTATTACCAATGCGGCTCTGATACCACGCTGAGAGGGCCCGACGCCGCCCGTTCAGTCACGGGGACATGGCACTCGCCCGGGAATAGCATTGGGTGGTTCAGTCACGGGGACGCAGTCTAATTGCCCCGAGTCCGCAAGCTACCTCAAGGTACATACCCACTGTGGTATGTTCTTGAGCGAGTTACCTCCTGCAACCCTGACGCCGAAAGCCTAAGGCATTTAGAAAAGATCCAATGTGGATCTCCCAAGGTACATCGGTTTCCTGGGTCCCATATAGCCAGTATGCGCCTGATACACAACTCAAACTTGTGCAACAGGGCCAAGCACGGACGGGCCTTAACCGACACAGGCAGGGCTATGCACGTACAGTCCGCAGCCTGCTGCATCTAAATCTCCCTGCCCGGTATCCATTTCTTATGTGTTAACTTTCCTCATCATTTCTATTTTTGACCCGTTCCGAGAAAACCAGCCCTAAACTCGCGAGTAGCTTCCAACTACTCGACTTCTACCGTACCTTTCCTACTAAAATTTAGCGTAGCCAAATACACTCGAGGAGGTACTATTCTACCCTTTCTCTCTTAGGTATTTCTGGTCATGCAACTGGGGTTTTCAATATCAACTAGACTTAATGCAATCAAATAATTCAAAGCTATGATCTCTAAAAATGGAAATGCTTTATAAAACTGTTCAAATGCAAACCGGGGCTTGCCTGTTTTGCAGGTGACTAAGAATACAATCGGTTAGTGACGATCACTTGAAGCTTGATCACTCGCTTTCTTCCCTCCTTGATCTTCACTTCAAGTCCTTCTCACGTTCTTACGTATATGATACACGATATGAATACGTATATGCATTTAATTGTAAAGATTTTGCTAATAAGATCTAATGATAGTTTAAAAACTGGAACTCTGTTTAAGAATTTAAAATGACACTGGTGCTAGTGGTTTTAGGTTGGGTTTAAACACTATGATCAAGTGTTGAGTGCTATCTCCATTTGTGTGTTGATCACCTCAAGAGGTTACACAGGACAGTGGTGATCCAGAGCTCCAATGGAGCTTACAATTTTATGTGAGTTTTTTGTAACAAGAAAGTCATCCGGACCAAAAATTAGCACTTTTCATTGAGTGGTTTGTTCAGAACAATTCTCTAAGCAATTAAGCAAAGAGGAATTAATTCTGAGGTAACACCCATGTTCATGTCAAACTTAGTGAACTATAATTTCAATTATATTTCATAGATCCTGCATGAATTTTCCTAGGATTTTTGAAGCTAAGAATTGCCCAGAACTGGATTTCCAAGTTTTGGAAATTCTTGGAAAATGTTTCTGTATTCATTTGAACACAGCAATTTAAAATCTGAATTCTCCTGATGAAATCAACTCCAATTGAGCTGAAATTTTTACAGGAGTCTAATAACACCCTAAAGAATATTCTGGAAAAATTTGAGGATTTTTGGATAAACCAAACTCCCTCTAAAATCCTTTTGCTGAAAATTTTAAAGAATTTTCCAGAATTAAATATTCACTTTCATATAAATTGGGTTGTAAATTTGGATAGAGGTTGTCAATATGAATCTAACCCAAGTTGAATCACTAAATTTGAAGTTTCCTAGCAAAAGTTATGCTCCTCTAAAGTTTGGGAAAATCTGGGATTTGAATAAATCTTGAAAAAGTTTAAATCTGCAATGGGTCCAGGGGACACGTGTCTAGTGCTGAACCATCGACACATGGGTCACAGAGTTATTTCCCGTGCAGACACAAACGATCCGGTGTTAAAGAGGATCCGGCCTCCTCCTCGGAGCCACTGACACGCGGGCCCGGCGACCTCGTCTTCAACCTCGAGCCCCCGCGTGCCCGCGCCGCCGGAGCTCGCCGGAGCTCTTCTGAAATCGGTCGTCCGGACATCTCCAACGGTTAAACTAGCCGCTAGCCCCCAATTTCATGTGCTAAACGCATTGGGAGGGTTTCCCCGGACCGCCGTCGCCTTTAACTTACCGCGCGACGGTGAGGCAGCTTGGGAAGAGCTCGGCGACGTTACCCCGACTCCCTAAGCCCTCCAAGCTTCCGTTTCCAAGCTCTAAAGCACCGGCGGACGCTAGGTAAGGTCGACATCAGGATGAAATGGCTGTGGAATGGCTCTGCACTAGCTTTCATCGTGTGCCCGATGCTTCCTATCGCGGCCGCTGTCAGAAAAGCTCGGAGTAGACCTTCTACCGTTGGTTTCATGCTAAGGTTTGTGAAGAAGAAAAATTGCTAAGCATGTCTAGCTTCTGTGTGTGAATTTTCATGGACTCTAAACATGTATTGATCACGAATTTGAAACTTTCTTACCTGCGGGTCCGTTTACACCGGCCGGAGAGAATTCTGAAATTTGTCGGCAAGAAGCAAAGGCTAGAGCTGAGCCTCGGATGGAAGCTGCAGGAAGCTCTTGCCCGTCCAACGGTGGCCTTGTTCAGCCGTGAGATGCTCTGGGTGAGGCTGTCCACGAGAGCCGTCCGTGGCAGTTTCACTCGGCTGCCGCGGAAATTCAGTGCTCTCGGGTTGTGATGGCTGAACTCACGTAGGGATGGTGTGAGGAGGCTGTGGGAGGGTCCGTGGTGCCGTTTTGCTGCTATGCTTGGGCTTGAACCCGAGCTTTTGGTGTGGCCAAATGATCGAGAGCACAGCGGCAGTGTGGTCTTGTGTGCGAGGGGGAGAGGACTGCCTCGGTGCTGTGGGTGCTTTGAGGTGATGAGGATGGGAGAAGCAGCATGCCAGTGCAAACCGATCAAGGAGGAAGTGGCGATGGCGCTGCTCGGTGTCGCATGGCGAGGACTTCGGTCTGCCCGGTTGCTTCACGTGGGAGATGAAAAATAGAGACCAATCACTGCACAATTGAAGATCTTTTGCAATTTTAAATCCTCAATGATATGTGGGTCCCAGCCCCTTCTTATCCCACTGCAAAATATCTCCCAAAGTTTTAATATAATGGAATTCAACTGTGGGAATTCAAAATCTGAGATGCATTTGGACAATTGGGCAAGTTTCATTCAAATTCAAATGGGTATTTGAATTCTTTGCAATTTAAAGTCCTTTTTGAAAAATGAGTTGCAAAATCTTTCAACAAATCATGAAACTTTGCATACCCACTAATTTGGACCTAAGGAATTCAAATATGAAATCTGATTTTTAATTTGGCTGCTGCAAATGAGAATTTTAGCACAAAAGTCTAATTTCATTGTGTTGCTCTCATTTGAATTTTGAGTTGAACAAATTTGTTACAAATCTGACTTTAGCTTTCTCACTCATATGGGAACTACCCATCTTGGTTTTAGACCCCTCATGGGTTCCAAGTTTTCAACTAAACATTTGAACTTGTGTGAAGAGAGCTCTCATGTGGGTTATCACATGTGGAAAAAGTTTTAACAAGTCCCAAATTTCATACATATGAAACCAACTTTTGCAAACAAGAGTTTCTTTGTATTCACATTTTCGGAACCTTTACAAGAGCTCTGCAAATTGCACACACATGATCTAGACTTGTTAGCGCACCTTTATTCCCCACGCCATAGCCTATGTCGCCGGTGGAAGCTCTATTTGTAGGTTTTCCGACGGCCGCACACAATTTCACAATCAGGCACACGATGAAAGCTAGGTTAGGGCCTTTCCCGAGCCCTTGTGGGATCATGTGGATCTTCTTTAGCACCCACTGGTGCTGTAGGGCCGATGTTTGTAGAGTTTGGCGGGCTAACACCATGGGGCGACGTCGCCGGAGTAGGTTGAGTGCCGCCGCACATCGCGAGGCTTGTTGGAGGCTCTGTCATCTCGAGTAGACCACACTAGAGAGTTCCTCAAGTTGAATTAGGGCCTGGCGACGAGTCTGGGCATAGGGGATGGCTGGAGAGGTGATAGCCGAGGTGCTCCGGTGAGCTCCGGCAGCGTGGGCGCGCGGGCGGCTGGAGGTTGAAGAAGCCTCGCCGGGCCCGCGTGTCAGTGGCTCTGTGGGGGAGGCTGGATCTTTTGTGGGCTAGTATCAACTGCGGCAACGCGGGAAATAATCATGTGGTCCCGTGTGGCTTATTCCATTGAGCGACACGTGTGTTCCCCAGACCCACAGTCAGGATTTAAACATTTCCATGATTAATTCAAATCCCAGAATTTTCCCCAAACTTTAGAAGAGCATAACTTTTGCTAGGAAACTACAAATCTAGTGATTCAAATTGGATTAGATTCAGATCGACAAACTCTATCCAATTATGCAACCCAATTTGTATGAAAGTCATTATTTAGTTCTGGAAAATTCTTTAAAGCTTTTCAGCAAAAGAATTTTAGAGGGAGTTTGGTTTATCCAAAAATCCTCAAATTTTGCCGGAATATCCTTCAGGTGTTATTGAACTACTGTAAAAATTTCAGATCATTTGGAATTCATTTAATTAGGAGAATTCAGATTTTAAGTTGCTGTGTTCTAATGAGTACAGAAACATTTTCAGAGAATTTCCAAAATTTGGAAATTCGGTTCTGGACAACTCTTAGCTCCAAAAAACCTAGGAAAATTCATGCAGGCTCTATGAACTATAATTGAAATTTTAATTCACTAAGTTTGACATGAACATGGATGTTACCTCAGAATTAATTCCTCTTGGCTTTATTGCTTAGAGAATTGTTCTGAATAAACCACTCAATGAAAAGTGCTAATTTTTGGTCCAGATGACTTTCTTGTTTCAAGGAACTCACATGAAAATTTTCAGCTCCATTGGAGCCCTGAATCACCACTTTTCTGTTCAACCTCTTAAGGTGATCAACACACAAGTGGAGAAAGCACTAATCACTTGATCATAGTGCTTAAACCCAAACCCAAACCACTAGCACCAGTGTCATTTTAAATCCTTAAACAGAGTTCCAGTTTCTAAACTCATCATTAGAGCTTATTAGCAAAAGTTTCATAATTATATACATCTGCATATTCATATCGTGTAGCATCTACGTGAGAACGTGTGAAGGGATTGAAGTGAAGATCAAGGAGGGAGGAAAGCGAGTGATCAAGCCCCAAGTGATCTTCACTAACTAATTGTAATCTTAGTCACCTGCAAAACAGGCAAGCCCCGGTTTGCATTTGAACAGTTTTATAAAGCATTTCCATTTTTAGAGATCATAGCTTGAATCGTTGATTGCAATAAGTCTAGTTGATATTGAAAACCCCAGTTGCATAACCAGAAATACCTAAGAGAGAAGGGTAGAATAGCACCTCCTCGAGTGGATTTGGCTACGATAAATATTAGTAGGAAAGGTCTGGTAGAAGTCGGGTAGTTGGAAGCTACTCGCGAGTTTAGGGCTGGTTTACTCGGAACGGGTCAAAATTAGAAACAATGAGAAAAGTTCACAATTAAGAAATGGAGACCGGGCAGGGAGGTTTAGATGCAGCAGGATGCGGACCGTGCGTGCATAGCCCTGCCTTTGTGGGTTATGGCCCGTCTGTGCTTGGCCCTGTTGGACAAGTTTGAGTTGTGTACCGGGCACATACTGGCTATATGGGACCTAGGAAACCGATGTACCTCAGGAGATCCACATTGGAACTTTTCCAACTGACTTAGGCTTTCAGTGTCAGGGTAGTAGGAGGTAACTCGCTCATAAACATACCACTGCAGGTATGTACCTTGAGGGAGCTTGTGGACTCGGGGCAGTTAGACCGTGTCCTGTGTGGAAGATCTTGGGAAAGGTGGCCGCATACAACGTCAGTCGAGGTTGCTGCCGGCAACTCGGAGTACGGGTGTACGTGTCATGTAGTCCGGGCTTCTACTGATTCGAATCTGTTAAAAAATTTTGACGTATTGCATGTGGTGCAGAAATTCAAATTCAATGTGGGTGACTATGTCTATCTCAAGTTGTCCCCTATTCGAGGACTTCATCGGTTTAAGGTGAAAGGGAAGCTATCACCTCGATACATCGGACCCTTTCAAGTTCTGGAGAGGAAAGGCGAAGTGGCATATCAACTAGAACTACCGGCCCGCCTATCGGATGTGCATGATGTATTCCATGTGTCACAGCTCAAGAAATGTCTAAGGATCTGTCTTATGCCGAGCAACCGGTCAAGATTTTGGAGACAATGGAACGCCTCACAAGAAATAAAAGAATCTGGATGTGCAAGGTGCAGTGGAAGCATCACACAGAAGAGGAAGCCACATGGGAGCGAGAAGACGAGCTTAAGACACAGTTTCCGGAATTGTTTTCCTAGAACCACAAATCTCGTGGACGATTTCTCTTAAGGGGGGTAGAGTTGTAACACCCCAAAATCCTATTAAGAGGGGAATTTAAAAATTTTTGGACGTATTGCATGTGGTGCAGAAATTCAAATTCAATTTGGAATTTGAATTCAAATCAGAACCAGAAAATAAATGGAAAAAGAAAAAGAAAAACAGAAAAACCCCGGCCAGTGGGCCGAAACCCACCAGCCGGCCCACCTTCTCCAGCGCCAGCCCGCAGCCGCGCGCTCCCCTCTCTTTCTCACTGACACGCAGGGCCCGCGGTCATCTTCTTCCTCGCGCGATCTCGCCAACCGCCGGGACTCCTCCGCGCGCCGAATCCAAACCACCCCGGAAACCCGCGTTTCCCCAGCCGAATTCTGGTCCCGGACGACTCAAACTCGATCACAACCGAAACGCCGCCCTCACCCATCTATATAAACACCGGCATCGCCCCGTTTTTCCCACCCGATCGGCTGTTTTTCTTCCCGGTGAGAACCGAAGCTCTGATCACCTTTTTCTCTCGATCTTTGCTCGGGTTTTCTGATCTAACACACCAATCCTGTTCCACCGCCTCCGGGGAATCACGCAGGTGCAGAAAACTCGGTAGATTGCGCCCTAGACACAGCTCTGACGAGCATCGCCGCGATTCCATCTCGGACCTTGTCGCCGACCGCCTTCCAGGGCCTCCGAGCTCAAGAAAAACCCCGAGGTGAGATCCCCGACCTCGCCTCTACCGATCTATGCCATGAAACCCCAGTTTTACGAGGTATAGACGAAGATCTGAAGTTCTCCGGTGAGATCGCCATCTCCCGCCGCCATGCGCCGCCGGGCAGCGCCGCCCGCGCATGGCCAGGGCGACGTGGCCGCTTGTGCGCCGTCTATTTTAAATCGCACAGTAGAATTAAAACCCGCGCGTACCGGTTCGACGTTATAATCTCAGCCGTCTGTTTTAAATCAGACGGTCCACGTCGGCCCCGCATTATAAAGGCCGGGATTCTTACATGCTACCCCCTGGGGATCTCGGAAAATACGAGCTATGCCCCGGAAACTTCTGATCTAGCCCCTGGAACTTCAGAAATTCATGTAAATTCAATTAAAAATCAGTTTTAGCCCCTGGACTTAATAAAAATTAGCAAAACCCCTCTGTTATGCATAGTTAGACCCCTGGAAATTTGTAAAATAATAAATTAGACCCTATAGTAGGGTGAACTTATCTTTTTGACCCTATATGGTATTAAGTTTAGAAATTTGAATGTGTGACTAGGATTTAAATTCAAAAGGAAAGACAAACACATGTGCTAATTCAAGTTTAAACTCTACTAACACTTGGAAAACTTTAGAATGAACTAAAAATAAATTTTAGGCTGAAATGAAATCTGTTTGGGTGTTGTTCATATTTATTAGTTCTAGGAACACATTTTTAGGTTAATAAATAATTCTGAAAATTGGTAAAATAAATTTAAATTAGTTCACATCAGAGGAGAAGTTCAAAAACATATTATTTAATATATTAGATCAGAGCCTATTCTGTTTAGATGTTATGCTCTACTATTTAATATTTAAAACTCACTTTTAGGCATAGAAAATAAATATGGAAAATAAAGGAAAAATAGGTATGCATAATTAGAAAATGATAAATGAAGTCTCCAAATCCAAAGATTTCAGTTTGGGATTTGGTAGAAGGTTTAAAAAACCCACATGGAATAGGAAATTACCTTCCATGCAAACTTGGTAGTTAAGAAGTATATTAATTAAATATAAAGAATTTGTTCAAATTGAAAATTCATAAATAGTGTGCAAACAGAATTCTGAAATACAAAAGTTAGAAATCATATACATATGTTTAAAAGTGCATGAAGGATAAAAATCAACACATCTAGTGTAACCACAACACTTAGAAATGTGAATGACTATCATATGTATGTATGTGTGGAGTGAAAGTGTGAACTATGTCTTATGGATTGTTGTTTTCTTTTTCTATGTGTGTTGGCATGAGTAGAACCTGCCCCAGAGCAAGTTCTTCCCTTCCAAGATCAGGACTATCCATTCCCCGAGCAGCAGGAAGAAGGCAAGTGTCCTTGACCACTTTGATCCTATGCTAGGATGTGTAGATAGAATTATTTGCATTGTCAATTGAAATATGAAACCCATGCTAGGAAGTTTCCCTAGAATTGCATTACCTTGTTTCCTTGTAGCTTGGGTTGGGATTTGCTTCATTATGTCATTCATTCATATTACATATGCTTAGCCATGCTTAGAATGGGATAAGTGGGATATGATATCATCAACTTGTTTACCTTACTCTTGAATGAGATGCCACATGCTGAGATGGGGCAGCTTGGCCAATTAATTAGGTGTATCCCCGGTGTAGTATGGGTGTGTTGGATGGTGCGGGAAATAGGTGTCAGCTGGACTACCATATGAAACGCAAGGCTCAAGAGGGGGCCACTGCAGCGGGGTTGGAGCCTCTTGTATGCTGTTAGGGGTGAAACCTTAGTGGGCCCATGATCATCAGGAATCCCTTTGTAAAGGCTTCGTAGTGATCTCCTGGCTACACACCTGGGAAGTATGAATGTGGTTCGTGGCCACTGGCATAATGGAGGTTCTTTTAGTCCACCCGGCAATGGGGGATGAAATCACTACATGTGGGTACAGTGGTGCAAACTCTGCAGAGTCAAAAACTGTCATGACAGCCGTGCTCACGGTCAAGAGCGGCTTGGACTTATTCATGATTAGGGGATGATGGATTTGGAAGTTGTGGATGTTAAGTGGGGAGCTTAACATTGGAAATGATGTTATGGTTATTTGATTATGATGATGGGTTGGGAGATTGGGACCATTTCACCTGTGTAGTAATGTAGGTGCTTAATAAGCTAAGGTGGTAGGTAATAATTGCGTAGTGCTTTAACCATGAGCTCAACGGTACTCAACCTTGCATATTTGTTGGTTTAAATTGCTGCTCAGGTCAAGGGGATGATGTGGTGTTTAATGACCAAGACTTCGGACCCGAAGAAGGATTCTAGGTTCATGGAGTCCCCCGAGCAACACCTGTGACGGAGCCCACAAGAATAATATTCCTATGCTAGTTTATTTACATGTTATGAACTTATTTATCGTCCATCGAGACATATGCTTTGTAAGACGTATTTATATTCAACACCTGGCTTGTAATAAACGATGCTTCACTATTTGTCATCACATGTATGAGAAAATGATCCTGGCATACATGTGATATTCACTCGGTTGTCCTTCGGAAAAACAGGGTGTGACAGAATCACCGTCGCTCGTGGTTATATGAGCATACTTGCCCACTGCGTCTTGACGTATTAACAACTGAACTGTTGTTTTTAACATGATAAGGCTGTGATGTAACTTGTATTGCAACCATGATTGAATTAGAGATAGGCTCATTAAACTTTACTTTTACTTTGTGCAAGGAGCATCACAACAAAGCGTTTCTTGTTTGATTGTGGTGTTGCGATGCTGTTCGGCTCAAAGTCTGTACAATGAGGCTTAAAATCTGAAAGTTAAGGATCTACATTAGGCGAGTCCTTTATGGAAATCTAGCTAACCCAATTGCAACCGTCGTGCATGTAGAGTTTCTTGCTTAGGAGAGACGGATCAGTCTTGCTGAGCCTATGTGCTCACGCTTGCTATATGAGTGGTTTTGCAGGTTAACATCAATGCTAAGAAGAAGGTTGTCCGGTGCGACTCGGAGACTACCGAGTCATTTAACACATGGAGAACCCAGCCGCTGCAATGTCTTTGTGTTGCTAGTGAGAGGAGTCCGCGGGCTGGACCTCTTCTCGAGTGCTCTTTAGTTATTCGACGTGAGCTGTTTATAGACTTCTGCTGCAGCTACTTGATGTAAATTATTTACAAAGAAAAACTTGTAAGCTTCTGCTATTGTTTTATGTAATACATTGTTCCTTATATGTGTGCTGTTGGGTGCCACACAACATGGCACCACCCAATGCGATTCCCGGGCGAGTGCCACGTCCCTGTGACTGAACGGCCGGCGTTGGGCCCTCTCAGTGTCACGCCCAAGCTAAGGCATCCCCGGACGTGTTAGGGTCTGGTATTGCTCACCCCCGAACCACAGCCCGAGTGTTTGATCACTGGCGACGAATTTCAGTTTTCCCTTTCATTCGGCGCAGACCGACCTTCGGGTGCGGATCCACCAAATTATCGTTCCATATTTGTTTAAAGATCTTCAAACTGCACCTACATGAGCTAGGCTTGGTAGCGATCAACTTCCTTCGCAGTCCTAGCAAGAAAACATTGGTAGACCGGCCATTCCTAGTTTTTCTACCGACGCTTTTGGTGGGAGCCGTCGGCGCACGGTGATAGCTCACCTAGGATCTCTCCCGAGATTCCTTGAGCCCATGCCAAGCTTCCCTAGGGTGCACTGATGCTCTACGACCGATAGCTCGATCTTTTGGGGTGCTAGGAAGTCCGGCCGACACGGCCAAAGTTCTTCCAAAGCCGCCGCTTGTCACCGGGCATGTTCCGGTGATTGTCACGTCGAGCTGAGCCCAGCACCGTGTTCCCCTTGTGGGATTAGGAAGAGGCGGCAAATATCGCGGAGTTTGGCACACGGCAAAAGCCCTCCGGCGAGCACTCCGGCGAGGGGGGCAGCAGTCGAGCGCGGGAGGCTGGAGGTAGACTAAGCTCCCGGTCCCACGTGTCAGCGGCTGATAATTTAAACCGGGGATCAGCTGTGGCACCGGATCGGATGTGGCTGCGTGCAAAATACTCCGTAGCCCCGTGTGTCAACCGCTGAGGAGTTGACACGTAGCTCCGGTCCCACGCGCAGCGATTTAAACATTTCCCCGATTTTCAGATTTAGTTCAAACTTCAAACCCACATAACTTTGGCTAGGAAACTCCAAACTGAGTGAACCAAATTTTGTTGGATTCCTCTCTCTGAGTATTTTCCAACAAATCAAGTTTCACTTTATGAAAATCCTTATTTCTCCAGAATTAATTCTTCAAAGTTTAAACTGTTTTGAATTTTAACTGGAGAACTCTTTGGAGGAAAATTCTGAAATTTGGCTAGGATGTTTACCAAAATATCCATGAGCTACCACAAAAATTTCAGATCCATTTGAGCTAATTTGATCCACCTAATGGTGTGATTAATAAAACTGTTCCAGAAAAAAATAGAAAATGTCCAGAAACATTTTCAGAATTTCTCTGAAATGCTTTAGCTCATATATTTAGCTAGGAAGCTTCAAATTAAGTGAAACCAATTCCATTAGATCCCTCTGAAAATCTAGTTTCCAGAAAGTCATGGCTTGCTCCATGAAAATCTATAGAACACCCTAAGAGCTCCAAGTAAGGCCAAGTGCATAATCATTTGTGGAGAGCTCAAATGAGCTTTGCTGCAAATGAAACTTGGCCAAGTCTCTGTTTAGGTTGTTTCCAAACAACAGTAAAAATTTTAGAGTCATTGGGCCTGTCTAGCAAGACTTATAGTCTTCACAAATTCAACTTCAATTCAAATGCATTTAAATTGATACATATATGTATTTATCACATGTAGTCGCTAAGGTTGAGGAGGAGCCCAAAGTCTTAGACTTCATCACTCCAGAGGATCAGCTAGCCTACGACAAAGAGCAGCAAGGCAAGCTCCGGTTTGCATTAACCCTTTTTACAAATTTTTACTGTTTTGAGAACTTACTTTGAGCACCCACTTAATTCTTGCATTAGAGTCTTGTTTGAAACTCAAATGCATAGCCAAGAAAACCCTGGGTTGGGATTAGTTTTATAAATCCTGTTTAGTTACTGCAATGCTAAGATAGTATAGGATTTGGTACAAGTCGAGTAGTTGGAACTACTCGTGAGAATAGGCTAGAGGCACATTACTCGGGTAAAGAGAGCAAATGAAACACATGGCAAGAAAATTAGACCGAGCGGAGAGTAAGGGCAGCAGGAATTTGGGGCCTGGGTACCATAGCTCCGCTTGTGTCGATTGAGGACCGAGCCGTGTGCGGGCCTGTTGAACAAGATAGAACAGTACTGAAGACCGATGCAACTCGGGTAGCGGGGTATTGAGTCATTGCTTGTCTTCCAGAGGGTAGGTTGAGAGCTTGAGGTGTAAATCGGCTGGCGGCACTGCGGATGCGCGCGCATAGACCTCTTGCTTGGGACGATAGGACCGGTTCAATATTTGGCTGACGGGTGAAAGGTGGTTGCGTACGACTTCCGTGATGGTTGCTGTGGGCAACATCGAGTACGGGCGTACGTGACGGGTTATTCGGGTAACCCTGCAGTTGTAAATTGATTATAATCGCCGTCCCTCACAGTCAGCGAGTACCACTTGTTCACTGTACCGTGACGTAGGAAGAACAGGCTAGATACATGTTAAAAGTTTTCTGATTTGAAAGATGTACTTTGCTTGTTAATGTCTTGTTATAGTTTAGAGCTAATTAAAGTTCTTTTCAACTTTGGGCAAAGTACCTGAGAGAAATGCGTGTTTTGTTTGATTGCGTCTCTCTCATGTGCCTTAGCGTAAGCTTCTCCACAACGTGCTGCTAAAACTTGAAAGTAAGGTTCAAATAATTAGGTGAGTCCTTTGCAACTTATTTTACCTCATGTACCCTAAAACCATTCATGTAGAAGTTTCATGTATAGGATAGACGTGTCATACTTGCTGAGCCATCGTGCTCACTGCTCGTGGTTGAATCTTTTGCAGGGGTTTATGAGGAAGGGACTCCCGAGGAGACAGAACCCCCAGGGGGAAACTCCGTCGAATGGTAGTCGTGCACGCTGCCATGTTAGTGTGTGTGCGTGCTAGCGGGGACATGTTCACGGGCTGAACGTGAACCCGATGCGTAGTCTACGCCCGTGAGTGTAGACAGAACATATTTTGGTTGTACAAATGTTCAAAACTTGTTTGTGTAATACAACTCTGTTTCCGCTTTGTATCTTTGATGTGTGTTATCCGGTGCTGTGCAACGCAGCACCCCTCAGCGTGATCCTGGCTCGACAAGGCCGTGGGGCCGTGTCAGCGAAGAGCAAAAAGACTACGGAAGGAGTAGCTAGAATTCATGACGCACCTTAAAGTCACTTTTCTCGAGCTGTAGGGGTACGGGAACGACCGGGCGACGTGGAACCGAGATGGCGCGATGTTGCTCTGTTTTCCCGGAGAAGAGCGGCTCGGTTGCGGCGGGGAAGGCCGGGGACGAGCTGAAGATGGTTGGAAAATGTCGAGGAGGCACTGGCGCAGCTCCTAGGTGGTTTAACCAGGCGCTCACTCAGATGGAGAGTGATCGGCGCCGAGGCAGCAGGGAGTGGGTGTGTGGTGGTGTTCTTGGGTGCGTGCGCGAGAAATTACTCTTTGTCGTGGGTTTGCTCGTGTGAGGCAGCGAAGGAACACTTGATGGCTGCAACCCGTGATCTTTCGCGAGCAGCCGAGAGCAAAGAAGTGAACCGCCTCCCGGGAGCAAACACACAGCTTGGTGGAGCTCCTCCCCCCCCCCCCCCCGTGTCATTCTCACAGAGTAGGATAAATTGTTGTGGTCTCTGTTCCAATGACGTGCGGGTCCCACCAGCAGTATTCCCCCTCCCGAATAACAGTGGCTCCAAAATTCAAATCTAAAATTTGCAGCAAATTCTGAAAGTTAGAATTTGAATACCGTGGCGTTAACCCTCAGTTGTGCTTCATTTGAACTGCCGGTTTAGTTCCTTTTCGGCTAAATTCCTTTTGTAACTTTTCTTTATTTCATGTACCCGAATTTCGAATTTGCAACCCTAGTTAGAATTTGATTTGACCCCGCAAATTTAAATTCTACTAAGGAGCTAACATGCTGAACTTGGGGCTTATTGTGTACTACACAAGATACCCACGTGGTTAGTACCTGCAGAAGAACACTCAATAATGATGCACTCAAAGATTGTTGTCATTTCAGGAAGGTCCATATCATAGTAAAACATACGCCCGTATTATTGCCATACGGCCTTCCTTGAGTCAAGTCACGTCTCAAGGTACTTGGTCGCGTTTTCACACCACACGACGGGGAACCCGAATAGAGCGTGAAAGGGTCGTCACGGTTGGGAATTTTATTACCCCAATGGATACCACCTACTGCCCGGCAGGGCACACCGATGGAAAACGCTTCGTATGTCCTCCAAGGCTATTTCCAGAAGAACACACTATCGCGTTACCGACCACACGATGGGGTTTCCACTTTCTTGCCTAATGCACACCAGGGACTAGCATTTCATATGAACTCAGGAACATGAAGAGTTCAAGAGTTTCATATTGACATCTCACACCAAGCTGTGAGACCTATACCCTGAACCACTTTCCTCGTCAGGGGAGCTAACCGAAATTGATCCGCTTTTGGTGGCGTTCCTTACCAGGTTTTACCTTAGCGTAGGTGCGTCGTTACATAATCAAAATTTAGAATTATAAAAAGTAGGTTAGTCATGCCACTTCAAGTAACTATACTAATATAGTCCTTATTTGGGCATACTAGCGATTCCTCACCGTAATCCTAAGTTTTTCCCGTAAGACTGTCCTTATTTAGTGTGCTATCCCCTAAGAAGCTTTGATGCCAACCTATGATGGACCAAAATCCGTACATTCAATGATCACAGAGGGTGGTGCTGCACGATGCGACACCCGACAGCACACACGATAAGGAAACATAGTATTACAATAAAACATGCTGAATTTGTACAAAAGCAGTAAAATTTTCAGTTACTACTCCTGTACAGAGTCTACTACAGCGGAAGGTATTTATACAACTCATGCCAACACCTAACTAGCAAAAGTTGGTTGTCCGGCCCTACACTAGCTCCACTCAGCCTCAACACGGCGTGTACAGCTCCCACACAGCTGTAGTCCCCGACGGCGAGTAGCCCTCGCCGGTGGACTCGTACTCCGAGTCCGTGGGGTACTCCTCACCTGCAAACACTTATAGCAGCAACCGTGAGCACGATGGCTCAGCAAGTCTTAACCGACTCTCCTACACATGAAACTCTACATGCAAGTCATACTCGAATATAGGATGAAAGTTTGCAACAAAAAGACATGCCTACAAGTTAAATCCTTAGTTCATATTTTAGCGACAAGTTAACGGTTCATCAATCTGCAATTTTACTGTGCAATATTTGGTGGCACACATGTAGTAATACAAGTTATTCATATCAGCAGTATTGTATCATAACATTCCATATTTACCTACGTCACGACACAGTGAACAAGCGGTACTCATAACCGCGAGGGACGCGAATCGACTCGTTATACACCTGCTGGGATACCTGAATAGCACGTCACGTACACCCATCCTCGGAGCTGCACAGCATGCTCACTCGCACCCAACCGCCCAAACATTGAACCGGTCACACTGAAACGAGCAGGAGGTACCCTACACGGAGCATCTCTCTATGCCCGTTAGCAGATTTCCACCTGGCTGCCCTCAACCTACACCTATAAATCGGTGTTCTATGCCTCAACGCCCGGAGGTTTAGGTTACATCAGTTTATCGGACTCCATATAACCGATATGCCTTCGGTACATTCAAACTTGTTCAGCGGGGCCGCACACGAATCGGTCCTCAATCGACATGGACAGGGCTATTAACAAAAGACTTCCTCTTGCTGCGTCCTAGACCCTGTCTAGTCTCATTTTTCTTACTAAAGTTGTCTCACATCTCAAACCAATCCCGTATGTGGTGAATCCTATACTCGTGAGTGGATTCCAACTACTCGACTTGTACCGAAGTCTATAAATATTAAGCAAAGCATGTTCTACTCGAGAACTTAGACACTACCCTCACTCTCTTTGGAATAATCTGGTTATGCACTTGAAGTTTCAATCATTCTAAACTTAATGCACATACATACCTCACTCTAAGTGAATATAAAGAAAAACTTGATAAAAATTATTAAATGCAAACCGGGGCTTGCCTTGTTGCTGCTGGTCAGGGGTTAGGGTCTCCTCCGGAGGTATGAAGTCCAAATTATCCAGGTTCTCCTCACATTCAGCGACTACACGTAATCAATTTAATGATTTGTCAATTTTAAATGCAAAAGTGTTGAATTTAGTATATAAAGACCATAACTCTAGCTAGACATCCCATTTGGCTCTGAATTTTTTACTGTGGCTTGGTAAGAACCTAACGAGAGACTTGACTAAATTCCATTTGAAACAAAGCTCAATTGAGGTCTGCACAGATAAAAGTCTAAATGGTCATTACTAGAGCTTTTAACGATTTCCAGGGATTTTCATGGATCAAACAATTACTTTCTGGAAACTACAGTTTGAGATGGTTCTAATGGAGTTGGTTTCATGTGATTTAACAATCCTAGAGAAAGTTATGCCCTAATCAAGATTTGAGAAAATTCTGAAAAATGTTTCTGTACATTTTTCTATTTTCTCAGGGCAGTTCATTTAATCACACCATTAGGGGGACTAAATAAACTTGTATGGATCTGAAATTTTTCCTGTGACTAAAGGATTTCCAAATGAACATCCTAGCCAAATTTCAGAATTTTCCATAAAGAAAATCTCCAGATAAAATTCCCCTCAGTTTAAATTATAGGGAATTAATTCTGGAAAAAGAATAGTTTCATGAACTGAAACTTGTTTTGCTGGATTGTACTCAGAGAGCTGAATCCAACAAAATTTGGTTTTACTAAATTTGGAGCTCAGTGGGACCCGGTCCCCTTCGTCTTCCTCGTGACACCCGCGCTCTCCCGCAGCGGCGCACTCCGGCGAGGCTCGCCGCCCGTCGCTCTACTGCTCGGAGCTCGATCAAACTCAACGCCTGGGCCTAAGTTGGCACCGGGAACACGCTGAGGGAGTTAGCTAGGGTTGGAGATGGCCGGAAACTATCCTGCGACGGTGCCAGTGGCGTCTCCAACTCCGGTGATGTCGCCCAAACTATACAGGACCTTATTTTTGGAACGGTTTCTTCCTACAGCTCCATGGTGACATGCTGAGCACGAAAAAGAACTTGGTTTGCCATGGAAATGGCCGGAGCTAGGACCTCACCGTCGATCTAGAGCTAAAAACAGCGGCGATCGGAAAAACTCAAAGAACAGCACCCATACTGGATGGTTTTCGATGGTTGTTGATCCTAGAGGTTCGTTGGAAGGCCTAGGACGTATGGCTAAAGGAAAACGAGCTGGGATGGACTGATCACCAAGAATTTTGAGTCGAGTCCCCTCTCGGTCCTAGAACGTGTGATCAGTAAACCTCAAAATACTCCCTTCTACTGAACTAAATGGAGGAAGGCATTCACCGGAAGATCGAGGAGAGGATGGCGCGTGTTTTTCCTATAGGTTATCACCCGAGTTGTGGCCTGTATCGCGGAGGCGGCGGAGAGCCGAGAGGCACTCGGGTTGTGAGAACAGAGACAAACGCGCGCGTGTGAGCGAGGCTGTGGCTCGGTAGGGCGCCGGTGCACATGTGATGACACGTCTTTGGAAGCTCCTCTGTGGCTTAGGACGTGGAGAAAAACAGATTGAGGTGGAGGCACTTTGGCAGCAATCTTCGGCCGGTCACGCGCGCACAACAGCTTGGTTGCAGCAGTGAAAACAGAGAACGGACTGTGTTAGAGCTGTGAGGCTGACTGCTGGGTCTCACCCCCTCCATTCTTTTTCATTTTTCTCCACTGATATTTGTCCCCAGCTACTCACACTTAAATGGAACACTTGATCACCAAGTTATTAGTTGAATTTGAAATCCTCAAATTTGAGCTGGATTAGCTAAATTCGAATAATACTTGAATTTGAACTTCAATTTCAGTTTTGAATTAATCCAAATATAGCTCCCGACAATATGAACTCCAATGAGGATGAAATTTGGTGGACAAACTCAGAAAAATGTGCTGAGTTTGAATGTGGAGTCACTTTTTGAATCCAAGTGATAAAAGTAGCTGAAATTTGAATTTGCATTCAAATCAGCCCTCTGAGCAAGTGTATCCAAAAGTGCCTCAAAAGAGTTAGGACTTGCATGAAACTTGGCATGAACATTCCTAGGAATGTTTAGGGCTTAATGGTGCGCTCAGCTTCTCATTTTACATGCGTGAAATCCTACTTTTGAATTTGTGAGTTTTCCTCTAATTATCCTGTTGTTGGTGGTTACTTGCTCTTCACATGTGTTCATGAGTTATCCACAAAATGAACTTGTTTGTGGTGATGTGATGAACACTCTAGCAAGTAAAATCTTGGGCTTTTACACTTCAACGCCTTGTATACCTTTGTGAAGAAGCCGAAGGTTTCATTCCATCAGTTTTGCCACCATGAAGATATACATCAACATTTCTTCCATCCACTTTCACAAGAAGCACATGCACAGCTTGGCAGCATGATGGATCTGGTAACCCATGTGCTAGATAGGGGCCAACAGAGAGACATATGGATGGACACCAAGCACAAAGAGCAATACTGCACAAAGACGGTATACCTCCCATATTTCACTCACATCAGCCCTCCACCACCGTTTCAATGGATGTGGAAATCAAGAACACTCAAGAAAATCAAGATATTCATGTGGCTTCTATTCAGGGACCGCCTAAATTCTAGAAACTTGCTAAAAAGAAAAAAATCAAGATAGAGGGGGATGACTACTCCTGTGTGCTTTGCAATCTAGATGCAGAAGAGTTGACATATCATCTATTTTTCCAATGCCCGTTTAGTGAGGCCTGCTGGACCATAATTGGGATTCAATGGAATCATGACCTGAATATCTTCGACACCATTGAGAGGGCTAACCGAAGCTGGAATCACTCAAGCTTCCTGAAGGTAATAGTAACGGCTGCCTAGGAGATCTGGAGACAACGCAACAACAAAATGTTCAGGGGGATAATTGTGGCGGACCGGGATCCGCTCATCCAGGATCGCAGAGGGTGGTGCCGCACGAAGCGACATCCGACAACTGAACTGTACAAACAGGTACAAAACTCAGTTACAAACTATTGTCTTTATTACACAGCGGAAGTCTACTTTTCTACACTCACGCCCGCCTATCTAGCAAAAGTCGGTTGCCCAGCCCTAGGGCAACCCACACTAGCTGCACGTCTCAGCTCAGCGCGGCGTGTACGGCTCCCACTCAGCCGTGGTCCCCGACGGAGGGTAACCCTCGCCGGTTGACTCGTACTCAGAGTCCGTGGGTGGCTCCTCACCTGAAAAACACTTAAGCAGCAACCGTGAGCACGATGGCTCAACAAGACTTAACCGACTCACCTAGGCATGAAACTCTACATGAGGGTACACTGAACATAGGATAGTAACATTGCAGCAAATGGACACGCCTACAAGTTCATCTTTAATTCATTTTTAGCAACAAGTTAACAGTTCAGGAATCTGAAATTTAGTAAGCAATATTTGGTGGCACACATGTAGCAATACAATTATATCATAACAGCAATATTGAATCATAACATTTCATTCATTAGTCTACGTTACGATGCAGTGAACAAGCGGTACTCGTCACCGTGAGGGACGGCGAATCGACTCGATATACACCTGCAGGGAAACCCAAAGAGCACGTCACGTACGCCCATCCGTGGAGCTGCACAGCACGCTCACTCGATGTCGTACGGGACAACCTTTCACCCAAAAGCCCAAATGTCGAACCGGTCGCACCGAAACGAGCAGGAGGTTCCCCACACGGAGCATCTCTCTATGCCCGTTGGCAGATTTCCATCTTGGTTCCCTCAACCTACACCTATAAATCGGTGTGCTATGCCTCGACGCCCGGAGGTTTAGGCTACATTGGTTTATTGGGGCCCATATATCCGATATGCCTTCGGTACGTTCAATACTTGTTCAGCAGGGCCGCACACAGATCGGTCCTCAATCGACACGGGCAGGGCTGCGCACACAAAGACTTCCTCTTGCTGCGCCCTAGTCCCTACCTAGTCTCATTTTCATTACTAAGGTGATCTCCCATCACTCAACCGAACCCGTGTGTCCCAAGCCTATCTCGCGAGTAGATTCCAACTACTCGACTTGTACTGAAGTCCTATGAATCATTAAGCATAGCCTGTCTACTCGAGGTCTTAGACACTACCCTCACTCTTATGGACAATTTCTGGTCATGCAAGTGGGTTCCATCCATCCTACACCTAATGCACATTTATACTTCATACTAGACATGTGAACAAAGTAAAACTTTATAAAAGAGATTAATGCAAACCGGGGCTTGCCTTGTTGCTGCTGGTCAGGGGTTAGTTCTTCTTCCGGAAGTAGGAAGTCGAGTACCTCCGGAGCTTCCTCGCCTTCAGCGACTACACGTTAATGACATACTACATGTTAATGAATATGCAATGTGTGAACTTGAATACTTAATTGCTAATAACTCTAGCTAACCCTTCCCTTTGGTTCTTAAATTTTTATGGTGGCTTGGTAGGGTCCTAACTAGAATCTTGACCAAGTTTCATTTGAAATAAAGTTCATTTGAACCTTGTACAAATAAAAGCCTATTGGGTCAATATTTGAGCCTCTATGTAATTCCAGGGGTTTTAATGGCTCCAACCATTACTTTATGGAAACTAGAATTTAATATGGTTCTAATGGAATTGGTTTCATGTTATTTGAAGAATTCTACTGAAAGTTATGCCCTAATTAAGATTTGAGAAAATCTGAAAAATGTTTCTGTACATTTTTCTATTTTCTCAGGGCAGTTCTCTTAATCACCCCATTAGGGTAACTAAATGAACTTGGATGGGTCTGAAAATTTTACTGGGATTCAGGGATTTTCCAATGAACCTCTCAGCCAAATTTCAGAATTTTTCATAAAGTAGTTCTCCAGATAAAATTCCCCACAGTTTAAATTTTAGGGATTTAATTCTGGGAAACTATTCACTTTTATGAGCTAAAATTGGTATTGCTGGAAAGTACTCAGAATTCTGAGTTCAGCAAAATTTGGTTCATTGAATTTGGAGTTTCCTAGCCAAAGTTCTATTCATTTGAAGTTTGAACTAAAACTGAAAATTCTCAAAATGTTTAAATTCTGTGTGTGGGGCCCACTCCTCGAGCCGGCCGACTCAGAATGCGGCCACACCGTGGCCCACGGGGTTTTACCCGCGCTGCCGCACTGAATCCTGGCCGAAAACAGATCCCCGTGCGAGATCAGAGGCTGACCGGTGGACCCGGCCCCCCTTCGTCTGGCGTTGCACCGCCTAACTGACACGACCCCACGGTCTTGTCGAGCCAAGATCATGCTGAGGGGTGCTGCGTTGCACAGCACTGGATAACACACATCAAAGGTACAAAGCGGAAGCAAAGTTTATATTACATAGAGTGGTTTATGAACATGTTTACATCAAAATAGGTCCAGTCTACACTCACGGGCGTAGACTACGCATCAAGTTCACGTTCAGCCCGTTAACATGTCCTTGCTAGCACACACGCACACTAACACGGCGGCGTGCACGACTCCCACTCGACGGGGTTCCCCTCCTGGGGTTCCGTCTCCTCTTCGGGAGTCCCTTCCTCATAGAACCCTGCAAAAGCTTCAAACACAAGCAGTGAGCACGAAGGCTCCGCAAGACTGACCCGTCTCTTCTAACCATGGAACTTCTACATGAGGGATTGATAGGTACAAGAGGTAAAAATCATTTGCAAAGGACTCGCCTAATTAGTGGAATCTTACTTTCAAATTTTAGCAGCAGGTTGTTGAGAACCTTACGCTAAGGCACATGAGAGAGCCGCAATCAAACAAGAAACACATTTCCCTCATGTACTTTGCCCAATGTTGAAAGGAACTTTAATTAGCTCTAAACTACAGCAAATCATTAACAATCCAGTCCATCTTTCAATCAGAAACATTTTAACATGTAACTAGCATGTTCTTTCTACGTCACGGTACAGTGAACAAGTGGTACTCACTGACCGTGAGGGATGGCGATTATAATCGATTTACACCTGCAGGGTAACCCGAACAACCCGTCATGTACGCCTGTACTCGATGTTGCCTACAACAACCATCACCGACGCCGTACGCAACCACCTTTCACCCGTCAGCCAAATATTGAACCGGTCCCATCGTCCCGAGCAAGAGGTCTCTGCACGTGCATCTCAGTGCCGCCAGCCGATTTACACCTCAAGCTCTCAACCTACCCTCTGAACGACGGGCAATGCCTCAATACCCAGCTACCCCAGTGAAATCAGTTTCCCGGTTCCCATATAGCCGGTAGGTCTTCGGTACTGTTCTAGCTTGTTCAACAGGCCCGCACACGGCTCGGTCCTCAATCGACACAAGCGGAGCTATAGCACACAGGCCCCAAAGTCCTGCTGCCCTTACTCTCCGCTCGGTCTCATCTTTCTTGCCATGTGTATCATGTGCTATCTCTACCCGAGTCAAGTGCCTCTAGCCTATGCTCGCGATTAGTTCCAA
Source organism: Neostapfia colusana (assembly GCA_030760725.1). Lineage (NCBI taxonomy): Eukaryota > Viridiplantae > Streptophyta > Magnoliopsida > Poales > Poaceae > Neostapfia > Neostapfia colusana. The sequence continues at coordinate 34,825,769 of JASWHV010000013.1, read as the reverse complement.
CTACTCGACTTGTACCGAATCCTACACTGTCTTAGAATTGCAGTAGCTAACGGGGTTTCCAATCCTAAACCCAACCCATGGTTTTTCTTCGCTATGCAGTTTGGTTTCCAAACAAGACTCTGACGCAAGGAATCATAATACTCAAGTAAGTGCTCAAAACAATAAAAATTTGAAAAAGGTTAATTCAAACCGGAGCTTGCCTTGCTGCTCTTGGTCGTAGGCTAGCTGCTCCTCCGGAGTAACGAAGTCTAGGACATCGGGTTCCTCCTCAACCTTAGCGGCTAAATGATACAAGAAGCACATGTATTAAATTAATGCATTTGAATTGACTTTTAAACTTGTGAAATCTATAACTCTTACTACAGACCCAATGACTGTGAAACTTTTACTGGTGCTTGGTTACAACCTAAACAGAGATTTGGTCAAGTTTTAGTTGCAGCAAAGCTCATTTGAGCCCTCCACAATTAATTATGTACTTGTCCTTAATTGAAGGCTTTTAGGGTGTTCTAAGGGTTTTCATGAAACAAACTATGACTTTCTGAAAACTAGATTTTTAGAAGGTTCTAATGGAGTTGGTCTCACTTAATTTGAAGGTTTCTAGCTAAAGATATGTGCTAAACAATTTCAGCGAAAATTCTGAAAATGTTTCTGAACATTTTTTATTTTCACTGGAACAGTTTCACTAATCACACCATTAGGTGGATTAAAATGAGCTCAAATGGACCTGAACTTTTTATGGTAGTTCAGGGATATTTTGATGAATATCCCAGCAATATTTTAGAATTTTCCTCCAAAGGATTCTCCAATAAAAATTCCAAACAGTATAAAATTTGAGGAATTAATTCGGGGAGAATTAAGGATTTTCATGAAGTGAAACTTGATTTGCTGGCAAGTGCTCAGAGAGCTGAATCTAACAAAATTTGGTTCATTCGATTTGGAGCTTCCTAGCCAAAGTTATGAGGATTTGAAGTTTGAATGAAATCTGAAAATCGGGGAAAAGTTTAAACTCGCATATGGGCCACGGAGACACGCGTCGCACCCTGAGGCGTCGGCACACCGTGGTCTGCGGGGTTCCTACGCGCCAGCACAACGGATCCCAGCCACACCCGATCCCGATTTAAATTTTTAAGCCGCTGACGCGTGGGCCAGCCGGCTTCGTCTTCCTCCCGACGCGCCAAAGCGCCCGCGCCGCCTCCCCTCGCCGGAGCCGACTCTGAGCTCGCCGGCTTGCCGCTGCCGGCCATCACCTGGTCTGAAACTCGCCGCCAGGAGGTTGTCGACATCGAGGAGCACATCTATGGGGTCAGTTCGAGCTGGCGGTGACCGGAAATAGCCCGGCGACGTGCGGCAGCCTCGGTTGAGGTTCGGCGCCGTCGGCCGTGGGTTCTAACCCACCAAAACCTCGAACAATCGGTTCTACAGCATCAGTACACCTCTAGGAAGCTCGACAAGGTGTCAAAAGGGTTCAAAGATGGCGGCAAGTCGGTCGGCACCATGTGACCGATCGTGCCCGCCATGAACGCCCTCAATCGAGCTCAAAATTTGTCACTCCTAGTCGGTTTCATACCACGGATGCAGAAAGGAACCTGATCGCCAGCTAGTTCAGAGCCTATGTGCAAGATTTGATAACTAAAGAAGGATCATAGAGCGAGAATTTGAAGAATCCGTACCGGAAGCTTGGTTTAAGGCCGCCGTAGGAAATTCTCGGAATTCGCCGGCGAGAGTGCACGGCGTGGCTTGAGCTTCAGGTGGAAGCAGCGTGGAGTCCGTGCGCTCCTTTTGCCTCCCTTGCTCGGCTGTGAAAGTGGCTGTGGTGTGCTGCCCACGTGAGACCGATCGCCGTTCTTCAGCTCAGTCACGGCGGTCGTTGTTGATCACGGAAACAGAAGTCAAAACCCGGTGGTTTAGGCGTCGGGGAAGTACGGTGTGACCTCAGGGTACTGCCTAGCAGCTCGGGGAAGGAGGAGGCGCGATGTTTTCGTGGTTTCCCGATCGAGCAGAGAGGCGAAAGGCCGGGGCTCGGTGTTCACTGGAGAGGAGGAAGCGAGCGATGTTTGCCTCGGTGGAGCGCCTTAAGGGGACCTTGGAAACGCCCTTGGGCTCGTGTGTGGGTGCGGGAAGCAGCTGGTGGCGCTGCTCCTGCTCGGTGGCGATCGCAGCTGCCCCCAGGGCATTGAACCAGCAGCTGCTCGGTGGAATTTTCGACCGAGGCTGTGACTTGGGTGCAAGTCTCCCCTCTTCTCTCTATGACATGTGGGTCCCACACTCAAGTTTAACCTCTGAAATTAACTTCTCATCACTGTTGTAAACAGTAAGCCCCAAAATGCCCATGGTGATTCAATTTATTCACCCATGAGCCATCTGAATTGATTAGAATACAAATTGGGTTTTGTTTGAATGAATTTCAGCACAAGTTCAGTTTGGAATTCAAATAAAGTTTGAATTTGTCCCACTTAGCTCATGTCAAGATCAACTCCAAATGGAGTGAAAATTGGTGAGTGAGCTCACAAAAATGTGCTGAGTAAGAATATGCCTCCCACTTTTGAATTCATGGGATTAAAACAGTTTGAATTTGAATTTGAGTTCAAACTGCACTCTTTCTAGCTATACCAAAAATGACCTCAAAAAGGTTTTGAATTTGGGTGAAACTTGGCATGGACATCCCTAGCACTGAGTAGGAGTTTTCATATGCCGAGCCCCTGTATATCACATGTGGGAAATACCACTTTTGCAATATGTGAGTTTGTTCCCTAATGAGCATGTTGATGGTGGTTACTTGCTCTTCAAATGTGTTCATCAACTTTCCTCAAATGAGGTGTGTGTGTATGGTGATGAACACTTTAAACATGTGTCAAAAACTGAGGACCTTACATTCCTCGCCCCTTAAAAGAATCTCGTCCCGAGATTATAAGGTGAAAATGAGAGAGAGGACGGTGGAAAATTACCAGATATGCGACGTGAAAAAGTCGGGGTAGTTAGCACGAAGAAATCCTTCGCTCTCCCATGTCGCTTCGTCTACAGAGTGATTACTCCATAGAACTTTGTAGAACCACAACATGCGGCTGCGTGTGGTTCGGGCCATCTCATCAATAATCTGAACCGGTTCCTCCCGATAGGTGAGATCCGGTTGCAGTTCTTCATTGTCCTCCAGCTGAACGGTAGTTGATAGCTTAAGACACTTCCTCAGCTGGGCAATGTGAAAGACGTCGTGCACACGGGAAAGTGTTCGGATAATTTTAGCCGGTATGCCACTGATCCACATCTTTCGATAATCTGGAATGGACCGATGAATCGTGGTGCCAACTTTCCTCTCACCCCAAATCTGTTTACGCCATTCATTGGAGATACACGTAGATATACGTGATCCCCGACTTCGAATTGTAATGGGCGTCTTCTCCAGTCCGCATACTGTTTCTGATGGGATTGGGCGACTTTTAGGTTCGCTTGAATCAGTCGAACCTTTTCTTCCCCGTTGTTGACAAGGTCAATCCCGAAGGTAACACTTTCGCCAGACTCACACCAGTTCAGTGGTGTGCGGCATTTCTGCCCGTATAGCGCCTCATAAGGTGCCATCTTTATGCTGGCTTGGTACCCACTGTTGTACGAGAACTCGGCTAACGGCAAGTGATCATCCCAATTCTTGCCATGGTTGATAGCGCAAGCTCGTAGCATGTCTTCTAAGATTTGGTTTACCCGCTTGGTTTGTCTGTCCGTTTGCGGGTGGTACGCTGAACTACGGATCAGCTTCGTCCCCAAGGCAGCATGCAGCTGCTCCCAAAAACGGGACACAAATAAAGTGCCCCGATCCGATATGATGGTACAGGGTATGCCGTACAAGCATAGGATCCGTGAGATGTACAATTCAGCGTACTTCTTGGCGTTATAGTTGGTGTTGACCGGGATGAAATGGGCAACTTTGGTGAGCCTATCGACGATCACCCACACAGAATCATGCTTCTGAAAACTGGTGGGTAAACCGACAATGAAGTCCATGCTCACGTCTTCCCATTTCAAGGCAGGAATGCCCAGTGGTTGTAGCAGTCCCGGTTTTCTCATATGGTCTGCTTTCACCCTTCGACATGTATCACACTCGGACACGTACTTTGCGATTTCCCGCTTCATCCGTGTCCACCAAAACTTGCTCCTGAGTTCTTGATACATTTTGTTGCTGCCGGGGTGAATAGAAAACTTTGACAAGTGAGCTTCATCAAAGATTTTCTTCCGTAATTCCGGGTTACGGGGTACGACGATCCGGTCCTTGAACCATAGGATGCCGTCTCCGTCCTTCCGGAAACATTTTAGCTCCCCACTGTCTACACGTCTCCGCAAATGCGACATGCCCTTGTCATGTTTCTGAGCTGCCGCTATCTCTTCACGGATGGTGGGGATCAAAGCTAGGTTGTAGAGAGCTCCGTGTGGAATCACATGCAATGGTGGTTCGCTCTCTTCCAACGGTGTGATGGTCAGATTGTTGACGTGTGACTTGCGGCTCAGCGCATCCGCCACTATGTTTGCTTTGCCCGGATGATAATGGATCTCTATTTCGTAATCCTTTATCAATTCTAACCATCTTCGCTGCCTCATGTTCAGCTCCTTCTGAGTGAATATGTACTTGAGGCTTTTGTGGTCGGTATATAGATGTACGAGGTTACCGAGTAGGTAGTGCCTCCACATCTTGAGTGCAAGTACCACGGCAGCGAGCTCCAAGTCGTGGGTTGGATAATTCTGCTCATGGTTTCTAAGCTGTCGTGATCCATACGCGACCACTCTTCGGTCTTGCATCAGCACACATCCGAGCCCAATGCCGGATGCATCGCAGTACACATCGAACGGTTTTGTTATGTCTGGCTGCGCCAAAACCGGTGCTGATGTTAGGTGCTTGACTAAAGCCTTGAATGCTGCTTACATGCTGGACTCCAAACATATTTGGTAGCCTTCTTCAGCATCTCCGTCATAGGCTTGGCAATTCTCGAGAAGTTCGGAATGAACCTCCGATAATATCCCGCGAGTCCGAGGAAACTCCGTACCTCGTGAACAGTTCTCGGGGATTTCCAATTCAGCACTTGAGTGATCTTGCTCGGGTCTACAGCGATACCCTCCGCTGAGATGATATGCCCGAGAAAAGGCACTTGCGATATCCAAAACTCGCATTTGCTGAATTTCGCGTATAACTTGTGATCCCGCAGCTGTTGCAAGACTATACGCAGATGCTTCTTGTGATCTTCCTCCGACTTGGAATATACCAGTATGTCGTCGATGAAGACCACGACAAACTTATCCAGCTCCGGCATGAATACCGAGTTCATAAGATACATGAAGTGAGCTGGAGCGTTGGTGAGGCCGAAGGACATGACCAGGTACTCATAAAGTCCGTACCTCGTCGAGAAAGCCGTCTTCGGAATGTCCTCAGCCCTTATATTAATCTGATGGTACCCGGATCTTAAGTCCATCTTGGAAAAGATCTTTGCTTCGACCAACTGATCAAACAACATGTCGATCCGTGGCAACGGGTACTTGTTCTTGAGGGTTACGGCATTTAATGGACGATAGTCCATGCACAGCCGCAACGTCTCATCCTTCTTCTTTACAAATAATGCCGAACAGCCCCATGGCGAGGAGCTCGGCCTAATAAAACCCTTCTCCAGGAGGTCCGTGAGCTGAGTCTTCAGTTCAGCCAACTCCTTGCGGGCCATCTTGTACGGCCTTCGGGATATTGGCATGGTTTCCGGTGCAAGTTCAATCTTGAACTCCACCTCTCTATCGGGCGGCATCCCCGGTAAATCATCCGGGAATACGTCAGGGAACTCTCGGACCACTGGAATGTCTTCCAATCTGATGGTTGTCGACTGATAGATACTTGGAAGTTTTATTTCTGGACTGTCCAGAAATAAGGAGTGAGCTCCATGCACTTCTGAGTTCAAGTGCACGACTCGAAGGACGGTGTCTAGAACAGCGCCGTGGCGGGTTAACCACGACATCCCTAGGATGACATCGACCTTCTGTCCCTCTAAGGTTATGAGAGACGTAGGGTACACTCTACCCTCTAAGCATAATGGTGCTTTGGAAACCATTACGCTTGCTGAAATCCTCCCATCAGGTGAACAAATCAAATATGGACTATCGGTGGGTAGTATTTGCAAGCTGTGTTTAGCAACGAAAGCTTGGCTAATAAAATTATGCGTGGCGCCTGAATCAAACAATACTATGGCGGGATGCTGGTGGAGTTGGAAAATACCCGCATGGATTGGCTCACCATCCGGCACGTCCTCTATGGCAAGCTGGTGGACAGTGCCGGGCCTAGGGTTTGCCCGCCGCGCATTAGTAGGGTTCCGGGGTTGATTCCTCCCCGGAAATGGTGGTGCAACTCCGCCGCCTTGCCTCTCCGGGCAACTGCTGGTGACGTCTCCTGGACGACCACACTTTTAACATGTGGCCGCTGCTTGTGCGGTGCTCGGGGGACGAAAGCCCGGCATGCGTTGCTGAGGTGCATACGCACGCGGCATCGTCCACTGCTGCTGTTGTTGTTGTGGAGGTGGTACTGGCAGTACCGGCCTGAATGCCGGTGAAGAGTACGGCCGACTGCGGAACGGCATCGGCCTTTGTGGTGGCTGCCAGCGTGGACCTGATGGTGGGTGATTCACCATCCGAGACTTCTGAGAAGGACCGCCTCCTTCTCCGCTGCTTTGCGGTGCGCTTCGCTTTCTCTCCGCCGCCGCCAACTCCTTGCCGGAGTCCTCCTGAACAATCGCAGCATCAATGATGTCGTTGAGACTGCCACGATTGAACATCGCCAATTTGTCCTTGAGGAGCGGGTTAAGCCACTGGTAAAAGTGGTCCCACCGCTTCTCGTCGGTATCTGCGTGATACGACGCGTAGAGCGCGAGATCGTTGAACGCCCTGGAGTATTCCAGCGCGTTCCGGCTCCCTTGTTGCAGGTGTAAGAATTCCTGCGTCTTCCTCTTCATAAAACCTGGCGGTATGTGATAGGCGTCCGGAACTCCATCCAGGTCATAACTCGGTCGGTGGGCTGTGAAGCACAAAAGTTTGCCCACCACGCGCTCGCGGATCCTTGGAGCTGCTGGACCGCGAACTGAGTCTTGCGCTGCTCACTTATCTGGAGCAGCCCGAACTTCATCTCTATTGCGCGGAGCCAGTTGTCCGCGTCAAGAAGTTCATCCGCCCTTGAGAATACCGGGGGATGAGTCGCCAGGAAGTCAGAGTAGGATCTCTGTTGACGCTCCTCACGGTCTTGACGGCTCTCTGGGCGAGACGTATTAGCGATGAGAGTTTGCAGCAACTCCGTGTGCTTCTGATGTGAACCCGCCATTGCCGCGACGATGTCGGCCAATGTAACCGTTGGCAGTGACGGTGGCGGTTTTTGCTGTTGCTGTTGCTGCTGCGGTCCCGAGGAGTTCTCGGGAGGCTGTTGGGAGGTCTCTCCCCCTTGGCTAGTACCCACAACGTCCGGGTTGGCACGAGTACGCGTCATTCTGAAATTCAAACAGCAGCGATTAGCACATGTCGTACTTAAAATTCCATATGCAACAGTAGGTATTGAAGTGACACATGAATAATTTGCACAACATCCACATATATTGATAAAGCATAAACTTTATACAAGATACATTATTCTTGGGTCTCCAAGAAGTCGTGCTCATGTCGTCACTACCTATACATATGCTACTGCCTACACGACATGTCACCGATTACAAAAGTTGGGTTACACTACCCTAGCTGCCCTATTTAGCAACTGTAACCCCCTACTCGGAGTAGAACTCGACCTCCTGTGGGTCGTCCTCCTCCGGTACCTCTGCTGGTGGCTCCGGATCTACCACCTCTTCTCCCATCTCGGGTTCTCCCATTGCTGGAAGGCCCAAGACCACTGGTATGCCCAATACCGGAGGTACGAGGTCCTGCAAAGCATGCACCTCATCTATGGCCTGGTTGTAGTCCTCTTCCCAGCCTTGCCCTTCCTCAATAGCGTCGTCCCGCTCTTGAGTAAGGTCCTCGTTTTGCTGGGTTAGATTCTGTATCAGTTCTTGTAACGCCGCGATGTCGACACGGCTTTTCCTCTTCGCCTTCTTCAGACGATGCAACTGATTATGTTGTTCATTCAGTCGCTTGATCGTCGGAAGGAGCACATTGCGGAGTGCGCGGTGAGCACTCTCGAAATGGTCTCCACGGCTTGTGCTCTCTTTGAGCCTTGCGGCGAGATGCTCCGTATGAACAGCTTGGCTGTCCATCACGGCCCTTCCCGCCCTCAGTTGGAGGCTAAGGTTTGCCTCCGCGGGGTTGTACCTTGGGCAATCCGGATCGGCTGCCTCCCGGTATCTCCCTTCCCACGCATGCTGAGCCCGTCCCACCACCCAAACGAGCGTGTATGGAGTGCCCTCCATAGCCTGCACGTGTAGTTGGCAGAAACGTGACATGGTGTCACGGGCTGCCACTTGCCACATTCCCTCGGGTTGCCTACCTCTCACCGTGAGGGTGAACGGCGCCCACCCAGGTGGCGTAGGTCCTGCAGGGACTTCGACATGGATTGTCCACATCTTGTTCCCTTCCTCGCCTTCTTCCTTGGTGAAATACTGTGGCATCTGGTTGTACCCGAAATATTGAAGCATCTGCCTCAATGCTTCCGGATAGCAGCTGCGGTGAGAACAGTGAGATTCTACCCAGCCATTCTCGAACTGCTTATCTGCTGTCATCTGTAAAAATATATTTGAGAAATGTCAAATATTTATTTGAACAGTAAACTATTGAGTTATAACACCAAACATGTCATTGGACACATAAAACTTGGAAACATAGTTCAAATTTAAACAAATTTGACTACTGATCTGCTGTCCAACCTGACAGCCCTGACCAGTTTCCATTTCAACCTGATTTAGGCCATGCTAAAGCAAAACTAATCCTGGAGATCAACATCAAAGTTAAATCTAACTTCAATAGCTTTCCAGAAAGTATTTACTTGGCCTAACATCTGTCCTGGTTCAAAAGTTATGAGATGTCAAAGTTAACAGAATTTCTGGAGAAAATTGGACAGCACCTCCCTCCTTTAGGTACTGATTTGATCCAAGAATTCCAGTTAATTATACTTCCAGTCTGACAAAACTTTCTGTTACAAAGTTGTAACTCATCTCACAAGATTTCCAGAACTACCCCATTTTCTATTTTTAGATTTTTATGCAGGAAGTTATACTCAATTTACAGAGAGTTTGCAGAGAGTCTTTGCCCCGCCCTATTTTCTGGACAGTTTCAACTCTACTGCATTTTTCGATTGGTTAAGGGTTGAAACACCTCTGGACATCAACAGAAAGGTTGTAAAGCTTTTCCGAAGCTTCCCAGAAATGTATCATATGACCCCAAACTCGAAAGAACTCAACCTCTAACCTCTGATTAACTTCAGCCTTAATTCAGCTGAAAACAGAGTGCTCTGTCCTCAGCAACCTATAAGTTGAAAACTTGTTAACTTTGAATATCCTGATTAAGGGAAAGAGTTACATCAGGTTTTAGTGCCTTGGATCAAAACCTTCAAGTTTTTACAATGAAGTTGTTAATTTAGTGGGGTGTGACGTCGATGCATCACCAGATCATGTCGGTACTACATCCTCACAAAGAAAAACCTATACCGGACTTAGCCGGCTTCGTTAATTGAGTGGCACTAAGCGTCACTAGCACACGGATACTACACGTCTACCGTTTCGTGATTAGACTACCTGCAGAAACTCAAACAATCGTCAGACTCGGCTGCACACCAAGTCCCGTATCCATACAGTTCGTACACTCGGCCGTCATCACTCGCCTGGATGTTCTCAAGCCGAACATGCATTGAGTTACGTGTTCACGTTTCAGACCACGTGACGGGGCCTCCCAAATTGCACCACGCATGCCAGGGACAGACGTTGCTTGAATACCCCAAACGACATGAAGAGTCGTAGAGGATATCAAAGCGGATAGGTTACCTGCCACCAGTGGGGCTCCACCCTTCAGCTTGTGCGTACTGGTGGACAGCGCTTACGTGTACCGCCCAAGACATAAACGTCCCAAGATACACGATTTTCCGACATAATCAAATAGTTTAGTATGCCACTTTCTATATGCTAACAACATCCTTATATGGGCTACTAACTCGTTCCTCACTGGATTTTTGAAAAAGATGACATTTTTAGTGCATTAAACCTCAAGCGAGCTCTGATACCAACGCTGACACGACCCCACGGTCTTGTCGAGCCAGGATCACGCTGAGGGGTGCTGCGTTGCACAGCACCGGATAACACACATCAAAGGTACAAAGCTGAAGCAAAGTTTATATTACATAGAGTGGTTTATGAACATGTTTACATCAAAATAGGTCCAGTCTACACTCACGGGCGTAGACTACGCATCAAGTTCACGTTCAGCCCGTGAACGTGTCCTTGCTAGCACACACGCACACTAACACGGCGGCGTGCATGACTCCCACTCGACGGGGTTCCCCTCCTGGGGTTCCGTCTCCTCTTCGGGAGTCCCTTCCTCATAGAACCCTGCAAAAGCTTCAAACACAAGCAGTGAGTACGAAGGCTCCGCAAGACTGACCCGTCTCTCCTAACCGTGGAACTTCTACATGAGGGATTGATAGGTACATGAGGTAAAAATCATTTGCAAAGGACTCGCCTAATTAGTGGAATCTTACTTTCAAGTTTTAGCAGCAGGTTGTGGAGAACCTTACGCTAAGGCACATGAGAGAGCCGCAATCAAACAAGAAACGCATTTCCCTCATGTACTTTTCCCAAAGTTGAAAGGAACTTTAATTAGCTCTAAACTACAGAAAATCATTAACAATCCAGTCCATCTTTCAATCAGCAACATTTCAACATGTAACTAGCATGTTCTTTCTACGTCACGGTACAGTGAACAAGTGGTACTCACTGACCCCGAGGGACGGCGATTATAATTGATTTACACCTGCAGGGTTACCCGAACAACCCGTCGTGCACGCTCGTACTTGATGTTGCCTAAAACAACCATCACGGACGCCGTACACAACCACCTTTCGCCCGTCAGCCAAATATTGAACCGGTCCCATCGTCCCGAGCAAGAGGTCTCTACACGCGCATCTCAGTGCCGCCAGCCGATTTACACTTCAAGCTCTCAACCTACCCTCTGAACGACGGGCAATGCCTCAATACCCAGCTACCCGAGTTGCGTCAGTTTCCCGGTTCCCATATAGCCGGTAGGTCTTTGGTACTGTTCTAGCTTGTTCAACAGGTCCGCACACGGCTCGGTCTTCAATCGACACAAGCGGAGCTATAGCACACAGGCCCCAAAGTCCTGCTGCCCTTACTCTCCGCTCGGTCTCATCTTTCTTGCCATGTGTATCATGTGCAATCTCTACCCGAGTCGAGTGCCTCTAGCCTATGCTCGCGAGTAGTTCCAACTACTCGACTTGTACCGAATCCTACACTGTCTTAGAATTGCAGTAGCTAACGGGGTTTGCAATCCTAAACCCAACCCATGGTTTTTCTTGGCTATGCAGTTGGGTTTCCAAACAAGACTCTAATGCAAGGAATCATAATACTCAAGTAAGTGCTCAAAACAATAAAAATTTGAAAAAGGTTAATGCAAACCGGAGGTTGCCTTGCTGCTCTTGGTCGTAGGCTAGCTGCTCCTCCGGAGTAACAAAGTCTAGGACTTCGGGTTCCTTCTCGACCTTAGCGACTACATGATATAAGAAGCACATGTATTAAATTAATGCATTTGAATTGACTTTTAAACTTGTGAAATCTATAACTCTTACTAAACAGACCAATGACTGTAAAACTTTTACTCTGGCAGGTTACAACCTAAATAGAGATTTGGTCAAGTTTTAGTTGCAGCAAAGCTCATTTGAGCCCTCCATAATTAATTATGTACTTGATATTAATTGAAGGCTTTTAGGGTGTTCTAAGGATTTTCATGAAACAAACTATGACTTTCTAAAAACTAGATTTTTAGAAGGTTCTAATGGAGTTGGTATCACTTAATTTGAAGGTTTCTAGCTAATGATATGAGCTAAACAATTTCAGGGAAAATTCTGAAAATGTTTCTGAACATTTTCTATTTTCTCTGGAACAGTTTCACTAATCACACCATTATGTTGATTAAATGAGCTCAAATGGACCTGAAATTTGTATTGTAGTTCAGGGATATTTTGATGAACATCCCAGCAAAATTTCAGAATTTTCCTCCAATGGATTCTCCAGTAAAAATTCCAAACAGTTTAAACTTTGAGGAATTAATTCTGGAGAATTAAGGATTTTCATGAAGTGAAACTTGATTTCCCGGAAAGTGCTCAGAGAGCTGAATCCAACAAAATTTGGTTCACTCGATTTGGAGCTTTCTAGCCAAAGTTATGAGGATTTGAAGTTTGAATGAAATCTGAAAATCGGGGAAAAGTTTAAACTCGCGGATGGGCCACGGGGACACGCGTCGCACCTTGAGGCGTCGGCACACCGTGGTCTGTGGGGTTCCTGCGCGCCAGCACAACGGATCCCAGCCACACCCGATCCCTATTTAAATTTTTAAGCCGCTGACGCGTGGGCCAGCCGGCTTCGTCTTCCTCCCGACACGCCCTCGCGCCCGCGCCGCCTCCCCTCGCCGGAGCCACCTCTGAGCTCGCCGGCTTGCCGCTGCCGACCATCACCTGGTCTGAAACTCGCCGCCAGGGGGGTGTCGACGTCGAGGAGCACGTCTGTGGGGTCAGTTCGAGCTGGCGGTGACCGGAAATAGCCTGGTGACGTGCGGCGGCCTCGGTTGAGGTTCGGCGCCGTCGGCCGTGGGTTCTAACCCGCCAAAACCTCGAACAATCGGTTCTACAGCATCAGTACACCTCTAGGAAGCTCGACAAGGTGTCAAAAGGGTTCAAAGATGGCGGCAAGTCGGTCGGCACCGTGTGACCGATCGTGCCTGCCATGAAACCCCTCAATCGAGCTCAAAATTCGTCACTCCTAGTCGGTTTCATACCACGGATGCAGAAAGGAAACTGATCGCCCGCTAGTCCAGCGCCTATGTGCAAGATTTGATAACTAAAGAAGGATCATAGAGCGAGAATTTAAAGAATCCATACCGGAAGCTCGGTTTAAGGCCGCCGGAGCAAATTCTCGGAATTCGCCGGCAAGAGTGCACGGCGTGGCTTGAGCTTCAGGTGGAAGCAGCGTGGAGTCCGTGCGCTCCTTTTGCCGCCCTTGCTCGGCTGTGAAAGTGGCTGTGGTGTGCTGCCCACATGAGACCGATCGCTGTTCTTCAGCTCAGTCACGGCGGTCGTTGTTGATCACGGAAACAGAAGCCAAAACCCGGTGGTTTAGGCATCGGGGAAGTAGGGTGTGACCTCAGGGTACTGCCTAGCAGCTCGGGGAAGGAGGAGGTGCGATGTTTTCGTGGTTTCCCGATCAAGCAGAGAGGCAGAAGGCCGGGGCTCGGTGTTCACTGGAGAGGAGGAAGCGAGCGATGCTTGCCTCGGTGGAGCGCCTTAAGGGGACCCTGGAACCGCCCTTGGGATCGTGTGTGGGCACGGGAAGCAGCTGGTGGCGCTGCTCCTCCTCGGTGGCGATCGCAGCTGCCCCCGGGGCATTGAACCGGCAGCTGCTCGGTGGAATTTTGCACCGAGGCTGTGACTTTGGGTGCAAGTCTCCCCTCTTCTCTCTATGACATGTTGGTCCCACACTCAAGTTTAACCTCTGAAATTAACTCCTCATCACTGTTGTAAACAGTAAGCCCCAAAATGCCCATGGTGATTCAAACTATTCACCCATGAGCCATCTGAATTGATTAGAATTCAAATTGGGTTTGGTTTGAATGAATTTCAGCACAAGTTCAGTTTGGAATTCAAATAAAGTTTGAATTTGTCCCACTTAGCTCATGTCAAGATCAACTCCAAATGGAGTGAAAATTGGTGAATGAGCTCACAAAAATGTGCTGAGTAAGAATATGCCTCCCACTTTTGAATTCATGGGATTAAAACAGTTTGAATTTGAATTTGAGTTCAAACTGCCCTCTTTCTAGCTATACCAAAAATGACCTCAAAAAGGTGTTTAATTTGGGTGAAACTTGGCATGGACATCCCTAGCACTGTGTAGGAGTTTTCATATGCCCAGCCCCTGTATATCACATGTGGGAAATACCACTTTTGCAATATGTGAGTTTGTTCCCTAATGAGCATGTTGATGGTGGTTACTTGCTCTTCTAATGTGTTCATCAACTTTCCTCAAATGAGATGTGTGTGTATGGTGATGAACACTTTAAAATGTGTCAAAAACTGAGGCCCTTACACTTACCTTCGACTAAACTTGCCGCCTGTGCCTAACTCGACTCGGAGAACATGCTGGTGCCATCACCGGAGCTCGGCAATGGCCGGAACTATGGCCGCGACGGTGACAGAGCTCCTCTCTACTCCGGCGATGTCGCCCGGGCTACTCAGGGCCTTATTATTCCAACGGTTTGCTCCTACAGCTTCGCTGTGCCATGCTGAGCATGAATATGAGCTCGGTTGGCCATGGAAATGGCCGGAACTAGGACCTCACCGTCGACCTAGGCCCAATATCGGCTGTTGCTCGAAAAACTCGGGTAACCGCAACCCTAGCCCATGGTTCATGCTGGTTTTCTATCCTAGGTGGTCGTGACAGGGTGTAGATCGTGTGTTTAGCTCGGTATGCCTGGTGATAAGCCAACACCCGTGAATTTTAGGATTTGGTGGTGGCTCGGTCTTAGGACTACCGAAACTTCCCCGGCGAAATCCTCCCCCGACAGCACACGAAATGAAGAACGGTTGGGACCAGAAGGATCAGCACCTCAAGGCGGTTCTTTCTTGTGTTGCTCGTTGGGCACGAGAGTGCCTGTGTTGCTCGGACGCTTGCGACCAGAGAGCGGCGGTGAAAAAGCTTGCAAGCGGAGGCGATTGTGGATGGCTGGACATTGGGGCAGCCGGGGCACCGTGAAACAAATCGAGTGGGGGTCGCGCTGGCGTGTTGACTCGGCGTTTTCAACGTGCGGTGGCCTCTTCCACTCGGGCGCGGGAGCAGGAGGTGTCGAGCGCTGATCGCCGGCTGCCGACTGACTTGCCCGAGCTGCCTTCGGCCTTAAGCCTGCTGACCAGTGGGCCCTCCTCTCCCCCCTAATGTATTCTCCATTTTTCATCTCTGTTTTTGCTGAAAATATCTCCAGCTACTAAACATTGAATGAGAGACTTAGCCCCCAAGTATTGGGTTGAATTTGAGTTCTCAAATTTAAAATTTGTTGGGTTACATTTGCTTCATGTTTAAACTGAAATCCAAATTAAGTTTTGAATTATTGCAAATCTAGCTCCCAACAAGATGAACTCTAATGGGTATGAAAATTGGAGGGCTAACTCAGAAAAATGTGCTGAGTTTGAATATGAAGCTAACATTTGAATTTGAGTGATGAAAGTTGCTGCAATTTGAATTTACATTCAAATTGGCCTCTTTTTCAAATACCTCCAAAAGTGCCTCAAAAAGTGTTGGATTTACATGAAACTTGGCTTGAACCTTCCCAAGACTTTTCAAGTCCTAGGGGTGATCTCAACCTCTCAGGTTCATAAAGTGAAGGCTTTCCCCTCTAATCACTCTTTTGATGGAGGTTACTTGCTCTTCACAATATTTCCTAAGATATCCACACCAAAGACTGTGGTGTTGTGAGGTGAAGAAAAGTTTTTGCAAGTCCCTTTTCTTGGGCTTTTACAATAATGCCTTCGGTTCAGAACTGGAAATCATGCTTTAAATCCTCATTGTTACTCTAGTTTGTATGTATCAAAGAGACAAACAGAAACAGAATTCATGCATGGGTTGAAAGTCTATAGGTTTTTTTCCATCTTGGGAAAACACCAACTTGTAGCTTGGAGTTCAGGTCAAGGAAGTTTCCTCCCCTTGTAATAGACTATGTAGGGCTTATTCTCAATAAAACCGCTGTAGGGGTTTCCCCTACAGTTTTGCGCTAAAAAACAACCTCATCAGCTGTACCCTGAGAGAAGATATTATATTAAATCAATCATGAAAATGTGGCAACAAGTATTGCAATACTCCAGTATCAATCACATCTTGACTAGAATGAACATGTTTCCATGATAATGCTATTCCCAAACCATTCATCTTTTGGTCTGACGGGACCTTGACAACTTATGCTGGCATTAGCATTCATCCTAGAAACAATTGCACTTTACAATCTTATGACATTGTAGTAATGATGGAACTCGGATTTGTATGACATTATATTTTTTATGGCTTCTGTTACAAGTCTTTTATGTTATAGTTTTTTTCTGATCTTTTTAGTTTTTAGGGCTTTTTATAATTTCAGAGTGCCTATCCAAATTTTCTGGATATTTTTTGCATTTTATTATTTTTTTTAAAAAAAATCCCTGGTATTATATTCCCATACCTGCCAAATGAATAACTGCTTTAGGGAACGGCGCACCGTGGGAAAGATAGGGGATATGGGATATCTGGGAAGAGATTTCCTTCCCTGGATTACCCTCCCTTCGCTGCCAAATTAGGCCTAAGAGTGTTTTCCTAAATAAGAAATATGTTCCAAATTCACTAAAGTAAAGCTTTAATAAAACTTACATCTTGGGGCTACCAAATCTCATTTATTTTTATTTATTTATGTTGGCTAATAACAATGTCCAGTTATCACCTTTAACCACAAAGCTAAATTTTATAGATTGACCCCACGACCCAAGTCACTTAGTGCCTACCATGTTGGCTATTGGCGTCAACATTTTTCATTACTGCGTATGGAAGCCAAGTTAGGGTTCAGCAAGAGCTGGCCGGCTTGACCTAGATACCTAGAGCTACTGGCACAAACCAACTGAAAGAGGCTTCACTACACTAGTGGATGTCTTCACGGAATGGACACCTTCCACTACACAGCAGTATCCACGTGTGGTTACTGATCTACAGGTACCAGAGAATCTCATTCCAGCTTTTGGAGCCACAGCAGCAGATCACATCATTTGAACGACCTCGGCACCACGGTCCTTGATGGGGTTCTGTGTTCAGACCCCGGGGAGAAAGCCTGAGGGCATCCTACGAAGGATGACGACGCAGGCCTGAGCCTGTGCTCGGGAGGAGATGGCACAAGGAGTCTGGGGCCGAACCCTGGGCAGGATGCAATACCCGCCTTCCAGGCGGTCCCAAAGGGAGTACAAGCCCCGAACGAAGGACCTGAGCCCGACCTCGGGTAGGAGCGAAGCAGGTGGCCTCAATGCGGAGTAGGCGCCACCTAGGCCGAGTGGAAGGGCAATCAAGTACCCCCTGGCTATGATATTGAATGTCCATCACCTCCGACATGACCGAAGAGGAGTGGAACGCGGGGCGTGCGTGCGCCTCGGTATGGACTACCCTCCGATGACGAGACGGGAGCAGGTGCGGCCGCAGGCTAAGGATATGGTGACTCCATCGAGTACCCTGTCGAACGTATGATGGGAAAAGCCATTCCTGCACCCACAACTTGCCTCCCCGCTGTGGTACGGAGAGAGGGGGAGAAAGAGAATATAAATAGGAGAGGCGTGCCGGTTCGAGAGGGCAGGCTCTCGCACCTGTAAGAACAACCCCCATTCTTGAGTAAGAGCAGGCGAGACACCCAGGCTGGACGTAGGGCATTCTTGCCTGAACCAGGATAAATCTTCGTGTGTTCTTAGCTAGGCCACCTTGAGGTAGAACACACGGTACATAGATTACTAGTAGGAAATCCGAAATACCGTCAGTTGGCACACCAGGTAGGCGGACTACCGCGCGTTCCATTCCCACCACCTCGATGGATTCCTCACGACCAACTCTCGCACCCGGCGTGACGATGTCCTTCGGCAACTTTGAGTTCACCACCACCGCAGGTGGCGAGGGAGCACCTGACTTCGCCCTCACCCTCCAGGTCCTCCATTTTGGGAGCCTGGACTTCTTCACCAACAGCTTCGGCATCCTCCGACTCTCCACCAACTCGGGTGCTGCGTACGATGCTCCGGCGTCAGTGTACGTCCCTCCACCACATCCTGGAGTTTGACCCCAGCTCCAGCGACGACTCCGAAGGTGGCGAGAACCTCTCCCACGAGTGTCACGTTGCCAAAACGGCCAACGCGTCGCAGCTGGCAACACCAACCAATGCGAGCCCCGAGGCAGCCCTGAGATGTCGGAGGCGTGACACCACGAGTTGACTGACCAGCTCGCGGCGCAATGCGCCGCCTCAAGGGCCCACCAAGCTCGACCAGTCTCAACTCAGGTTCGAACACGGCATGCCTCCACGCTCGACAGGTCCAGGCCGACATCATCAGCGACTGCTAGGCCCCGCACTTCCAAAGGGCCAGCCAAAATGTGGCAGCTGCCGCTGCCATACTACGTGGCGTTCCCAAGCCCGCCGACCCCGAAACTCGGAGGACTTATTTATACCTTCAGGCTCTCTTGGCTTCAGCCGCCGCTCAGAAGGCTGAGAGCTCCCTCTCCCGAGCCCGGGGCTCGTCAGCCTGCAGCCAGAGCCGAAGGTTCGACTGGCACGAGACGAACCGCACCGGAACCCACACGCCGAGCCAAGCAACCCGACCTGAAAGGGCCGGGTCGTCAACACCCTCGCGCAACTCGGCCCCTCGAGGTCGTCTTCCAACTCCCACCCCTAAACGCCTCGACAGGTTAGCCACCATGGCCACGGGAGAGGATGGAGCCTAAGCCCTAGACCCCAGACCCAAAAGCCTTCGAGAAGGCGATACACAATGCTCCCATTCCACAAAGATTCTGGGCCCCAACCAACATCGGTAAATATGACGGGGAACCAACCCCGGCGTATGGTTGGAGGACTACCACCTCGCCTGCAGAGCCGGTGGGCATAGAATAATGACTTCATCATCCAGTACCTCCCCATCTATCTAGCCGAGCCAGCACGTGCATGGCTCGAGTACCTTCCCCCCGAGAGCATCCAAAACTGGGCTGATCTAAGAGAAATATTTGTCGGCAACTTCCAGGGGACCTACGCGCGTCCTGGTAACTCCTGGGACCTCAAGAGCTGCTGGCAGAGGCCGGACAAGATCCTGCGTCAGTACATCCGGCACTCTCGAAGAAGTGGAACGAGCTTCCCAACGTCATCGACACAGAAGTCATCGTGGCATTCCTTTCAGGTACGACCTAAGAGTACTTCGTGCATAAGATTGGCTGCGTTAAGTCAAGAAGCACGAGGGACCTCCTCGACATCGCCACAAACCACGCCTCCAGCGAGGAAGCAGTTGGGGCCATCTTCGGTAAGTGAAAGCCGAAGAACGCCAACATGGGGAGCAAAGAGTCGCCCCATAAGGGTGACAAGAGGAATTGAACGAATGACAGCAGGCATCCATTCCCGGCCAACAGTGGTTTGGACCTCGTTACAGCCATAGAACGCCGTGAAGGCAAGAAACCAGCCACACGGCCGACCGACTACTTTTAGAGGCTCCTCGAGAAGCCATGCACCAACCACGCCTACCCGGTAAGGCACCTCCACAAACATCGCGCCCTGCTAAAGCGCTTCGTCAGCATGGAGACGGATGTGGCAGAAGATAAGGGCAAGGGACCGCCGAGGCAAGCCCCAAGCCCGATGAACCAAGCTTCCCCATGCCGTAGGGCTGCCTCATGTTCTTCGGGGGGAGTCAATCCAACGAGAGCCGTCGCAGGCAGAAGCTGACAGCCAGTGAGGTCAGTATGGTTTTTCCGGCCATCCGACCTTCCTGCGGTGGTCCAAAATGGCAGTCATGTTTGAACGATCGGACCACCCCGACCTCATTCTACAAGCCGGGCACTTCCCCTGGTTGTGGATCCGGTCATAGGCACAAAGCGCCTAACCAGGGTATTGATGGACGAAGGTGGTTGTAAAAGCCCAAGAAAAGGGACTTGCAAAAACTTTTTCTTCACCTCACAACACCACAGTTTTTATTGTGGACACCTTAGGAAATGTTGTGAAGAGCAAGTAACCTCCATCAAAAGAATGATTAGAGGGGAAAGCCTTCACTTTCACAGAGTAGGGTTTCTACACATGAACATGAGAGGTTGAGCTCACCCCTAGAATTTAAAAAGTCTTGGGAAGGTTCAGTCCAAAGCTCATGCAAATTCAACACTTTTTGAGGCACTTTTGGGGTTGTTTCAAAAAGAGGCCAATTTGAATGTAAATTCAAATTGCAGCAACTTTCATCAACCAAATTCAAAAGTTTGCTTCATATCTACACTCAGCACATTTTTCGGAGTAAACCCACCAATTTTCATCCCCATTGGAGTTCATCTTGTAAGGAGTTAAATTTGCCAGAATTCAAAACTGAATTTGAATTCCAGTTTAAATATGAAGCACATTTAACCAAACAAAGTTTGAATTTGAGAATTCAAATTCAAACAAATACTTGGGGGTTAAGTCTCCCATTCAATTCTCAGTAGCTGGGATATTTACAAAAGAAAGGGGGAGAAAGATTTAGAGGGGAGAAGAGGGCCCACTGGTCAGCCACCCTGGGGGGGTAAACCGACTCGGGCGCGCGGTCGAACACCCTGCGGCCGACAGCGCACGGGGTCGACCCCGTCCCAGCGCAGCCACCGTGCCACCTCCTGCTCGGGGGTATGAGGGCGCCGGCTACAAAACCTGTGATCGCACCCTGGTCGGCAAGAATTCGCTCCCCATCCTCTCGGTTCCACTCGCTTACATCCGAAGCAGCTCACCCGGAGTCGCCGCCCTCTGATCGCCGGCGGCCGGACGGCACAGTCTTCCTCCTGCCCGACGCTCAACACAAGAAACGATCGCCACAAGGTGCTGGTTCTGCCTGCCCTTACCGTTCGGCATTTCATGCACCGTCGGGGGAGAATTTCTTCCGGGAACGCTTCGGTGTTCTTAAGGCCGAGCTCCCCCAAATCCCAAAATTCACGAGTATTGGCTTATCACCGGGCGTACCGAGCTAAACACACAATCTACACCCTGCCACGACCCCCTAGGATCGAAAACCAGCAAGAATCATGGGCTAGGGTTGCGGTTATTCAAGTTTTTCGAGCAACAGCCGATATCCGGCCTAGGTCGCCTACGAGGTCATAGTTGCAGCCGTTTTCACGGGGATCGGTGCCCATATCCATGATCAGCAGGTGTCAGCGGAGCTCCCCGAGCAAACCGCATCAAAAAAGGTGCAGGTGAGGCTGAGTTCGACGTCGCCGGTGAGCTACCGGCCGCTGTTGCCGTCGGGAGCCCTGTTCCAGCCGTTGTCAAACTCCGGGAAGGGCACCACCGTGTTCCCCAGGCCGGGATAGGCACAGGCGGCGAGAATCAGCAAGCTCCGAAGGCCGGAACCCCTCTCCAGCGAGAGCTCCGGCGAGCTCGGCGGCGGGATCGCGCGGGTGGCCAGAGGAGGATGAAGGGGTAGGCCCCACGCGTCAACGGCTGGAGATAAAGGGGTGGGATTCTCTGTGGTCCGGGATCCAGTGCGGCCGCGCGGGAAGGAGTCTGTGGCCCCGTGTGGCTCGGATCCAGCGGTCGACACGTGTACGTGCACCCACCCGCAGGATTTAAACATTTCTGAAATTTCCAGTTTTAGTGCAAACTTTAGAACCCCATAACTTTTGCTAGGAAGCTCCAAATTTAGTGATTCAAATTGGGTTGGATTCATCTTGCCTAGC
Organism: Neostapfia colusana; assembly: GCA_030760725.1. Taxonomy (NCBI): domain Eukaryota; kingdom Viridiplantae; phylum Streptophyta; class Magnoliopsida; order Poales; family Poaceae; genus Neostapfia; species Neostapfia colusana. Next base: position 34,804,149 of record JASWHV010000013.1, on the reverse strand, counting down.
TCTGTCCAGACATACAACCCAATTTGTATGAAACCCATTAATTAATCCTGGAAAATTCGTTAAAGCTTTTCAGCAAAAGAATTTTAGAGGGAGTTTGGTTCATCCGAAAATCCCCAAATTTTGCCAGAATGTTCTTTAGGACATTAGTAAACCCCTGTAAAAGTTTCAGACCATCTGGAGTTGATTTGGTCAGGGCAATTCAAATTGGAAGGTGCTGTGTTCATTTGAATACAGAAACATTTTTCAGAGAATTTCCAAAACTTGGAAATTCAGTTCCGGGCAAATCTTAACCCCAAAAATGTTAGGAAAATTCATGCAAACTCTATGAGCTATAATTGAAATTGTAGTCCATTAAGTTGAGCATGAACAGGGGTATTACCTCAAAATAAATTCTTCCTTGCTGATTTGCCAAGAGAATTATTCTGAGCAAACCACTCCATGAAAAGTGCTAATGTTTGGTCCAGAGAGTTTTCTTGTGACAAGGAACTCACACAAAAATTCTCCATTGGAGCTCTAGATCACCCCTGTCCTGTTTAACCACTTAAGGGATTAATGTGGAAAAGGGGGGAAAACCACTTAGCATTTAACCATGTGGTTAAGTCCAAGCCAAACCACCAACACCAGTTCATCTTTAAATTCTTAAACAAAGTTCCAGGTGTTAGAGGCTGGTTATTAGAACTAATAGTAGAAGTCTTACTCTAAAACTCACATTTGCATCTAAATTAACATGTAGTATTCCATTAACGTGTAGCCGTTGAAGAAGAGACTCCGGAAGTGCTGGACTTCCTTCTTCCGGACGAAGAACTAACTACTGACCAGCAGCAACAAGGCAAGCCCCGGTTTGCATTAACCTTTTTATAAGTTTTCTTTTGTTTACATGAGTCATGTGAAGTATGATTGTGCATTAGGTGTAGGATGAATGGAACCCCACTTGCATAACCAAAGGTTCCTAAAAGAGTGAGGGTAGTGTCTAAGACCTCGAGTAGACCGGCTATGCTTAATGAGTCATAGGACTTCGGTACAAGTCGAGTGGTTGGAATCTACTCGCGAGATAGGCTTGGGACACACGGGTTCGGTTGAGTGATGAGAGATCACTTTAGTAATAAAAATGAGACTAGGCAGGGGCTAGGGCGCAGCAAGAGTGAGTCTTGTGTGCGCAGCCCTGCCCGTGTCGATTGAGGACCGATCCGTGTGCGGCCCTGCTGAACAAGTATTGAACGTACCGAAGGCATATGGGATATATGGGCCCCGATAAACTGATGTAGCCTAAACCTCCGGGCGTCGAGGCATAGCACACCGATTTATAGGTGTAGGTTGAGGGCAGCAAGGTGGAAATCTTCCAACGGGCATAGAGAGATGCTCCGTGTGGGGAACCTCCTGCTCGTTTCGGTGCGACCGGTTCGACGTTTGGGCTGTTGGGTGAAAGGTTGTCCCGTACGACATCGAGTGAGCGTGCTGTGCAGCTCCACGGGTGGGCGTACGTGACGTGCTCTTTGGTTTTCCCTGCAGGTGTATATCGAGTCGATTCGCCGTCCCTCGCGGTGACGAGTACCGCTTGTTCACTGTGTCATAACGTAGACTAATGGATGAAATATGTTGATTCAATGATGCTGATTGATATAATTGTATTGCTACATGTGTGCCACCAAATACTGCTTACTAAATTTCAGATTTCATGAACTGTTAACCTGTTGCTAAAAGATGAACTAAGGATGAACTTGTAGGCGTGTCCATTTGCTGCAACATTGCTATCCTATGTCATGGTACCCCTCATGTAGAGTTGCATGCTTAGGTGAGTCGGTTAAGCCTTGCTGAGCCTCCGTGCTCACGGTTGCTGCTTAAGTGTTTTTCAGGTGAGGAGCCACCCACGGACTCGGAGTACGAGTCCACCGGCGAGGGTTACCCTCCGTCGGGGACCACGGCTGAGTGGGAGCCGTACACACCGCGCTGAGCTGAGACGTGCAGCTAGTGTGGGTTGCCCTAGGGCTGGGCAGCCGACTTTTGCTAAATAGGCGGGCGTGAGTTGTATAGTGTAGTCTTCCGCTGTGTAATATAACAATAGTTGTAACTGAAGTTTGTACCTGTTTGTACAGTTTCAGTTGTTTTTCCCATGTAATATATTATGTTCTTATGACGTGTGCTGTCGGGTGTCGCATCGCGCGGCACCACCCTCTGCGATCCTGGATGAGTGGATTCCGGTCCGCCACAGCCTGGTATCAGAGCTGCAGTGGGGATAGCACAGTACTTAAGGACTGCATTATGGGAAAACATAGGTTACGGTGAGAAATCGGTAGTTGCCCAAGTAAGGACTATATTAGCATAGTTACTTAAAGTGGCAAAGACTAACTTATGTGTTATAATTCTGAATTTCAATTATGTAACGACGCACCTACGCTCTGGTAAGTATGGTAAGGAACGCCACCGAAAGCGGTTCAATTTCGGTTAGCTCCCCCTGACGAGGAACGTGGTTCAGGGATTTGTCTCACAGCTTGGTGTGAGACGTTAATATGAACCTCTTGAACTCTTCATGTTCCTGAGTTCATATGAAACGCTGATCCCTAGCGTGCATTAGGCAAGTAAGCGGAGACCCCATCGCGTGGTCAGTAACGCGAGAGTGTGTTCGTCTGGAAATAGCCCAGGAGGACATACGCAGCGCTTGCCATCGGCGTGCCCTGCAGGGCAGTAGGTGGTATCTGTTGGGTTGATAACATTCCCAACCGTGACGACCCGTTCATGACATACTCGGGTTCCCCGTCGTGTGGTGTTGAAACACGATCACGTGCCTTGAGACGTGACTTAGCTCAAGGACGGCCGTATGACAATGATACGGGCATTTGTATTTACTTTTAAATATGGAACTGCCTGAAATGAACAACCTTTGAGTGCACCATCATTGTGTGGTCTTCTGCAGGTACTAACCACGTATGTATCCGTGCAGAAAACGTGTGCGAGAGACCGTTTAGTGCCACACTCGAGACGTATATGCCGGTATGATCCGGTTAGGATTTTCTTTTGTGAGGAACGTAGTACCGAGATATTGTAGGCATATGCATGAGTATAATGATAACAAAGAATTAAAATCTATAGGTTCCACATTTAGGACCCTGGTTGGGTATAAGAATGGGATAGTGATGAGTGTAGTTCCAGAAAGACTGAAAAACAGAGTGCTCGGTTTTGGGACAGCAAGTTTGCTGATCTTCAACAGGGCGTAACTCACAGGTCTTTTAGCCGAGAGAGGTGTGCTACATAGCTCTGGAAAGGTATTAAAGTACTCTACAACTTTGTTGTAGACTTCCAGAGCTGAAACTCACCTTAAGATGGCTTAAAGCCCAGAGAAATGTAAACTGTCCAGAACAGGGGCAGAGTAAAACATCCTCTGAACTGATCTGTTTTTCAAATATAATTCCCAGTAGAAAAATCTAAAATTGTCATATAATACATCCTTAGGAAGAGTAGAAGATGTGTGACATATTTGCAATTCAATGTTTCTGAAATTTCAGCACGGATTCAGTGGAAACCAGGGTTGGAAACAGCCACTTCCAAGGGAGGTGCTGTTAAAATTCTTCCAGAAATTCTGCTGACTTTGAATTAGCATAACTTTTTAACCAAAGCTGATATGTGGGCAAATGGGTACTCGTTGGAAAGATACTAAAGTTAGCTTTAACTTTGGTATTCAACTTGAGTCATGAAAATGCCCATAACCGGATCAAAACTTGGAATAGGTAGAAACTGGTCATTCTGACGGAGGAACGACAGTTGAACTCATTGGAGAGGGTGTTGTACCCTAAGGGTGGTATATATGATGACAACGCGATAATAATGTCTCGTAGAGACCAAACCCAGTTATGGTGAGCTTCCAAAGAAGGGGTTCATCAAGTTGGAGTAAACTAACTTGTGTTTGGTCTGGTAATGGTGTAGCTTGTGCAAAGTTATTACATTATCTGCTTACGAGATATATCGCATGTTTTTGTTGTCATAATATTTTTACGCCCATATCACGGAGACCATACAAGATGGCTCCAAATGAGCTGGCGGAACTGAAAGAACAGCTCAATGATCTGTTGAGCAAGGGTTTCATTAGGCCAAGTTCCTCGCCTTGGGGATGCTCGGCGCTATTTGTAAAGAAGAAGGATGAAACCCTGAGGCTGTGTGTGGATTACCGGCCGCTCAACGCCGTCACCATCAACAATAAGTACCCACTGCCCCGTATTGACATCTTGTTTGACCAACTTGTGGGGGCAAGTGTATTCTCAAAGATGGACCTTCGCTCTGGATATCACCAGATCAAGATCCGGGCGGAGGATATCCCGAAGACGGCGTTCTCGACGAGATACGGCTTATACGAATATCTCGTCATGTCCTTTGGTCTCACAAATGCTCCAGCCCATTTCATGTATCTCATGAACTCGGTGTCCATGCCAGAGCTGGACAAGTTCGTGGTAGTGTTCATCGACGATATCTTGGTTTACTCCAAGACAGAAGCCGAGCATGCCGAACACTTACGGATCGTTCTTCAACGATTGCGAGACCACAAGCTCTACGCCAAGTTCAGCAAATGCAAATTTGGGATCAGCCAAGTGCCATTCTTGGGACATATCATCTCAGCTGAAGGCATTGCGGTTGACCCAAGTAAAATAGAGCAAGTGTTGAAATGGAAAGCTCCCACTTCAGTCCATGAAGTCAGAAGCTTCCTCGGGTTAGCGGGATACTATCGGAGATTCATTCCAAGTTTCTCCAAGCTCGCTAAGCCGATGACAGAGTTGCTGAAAAAATGGAAGAAATATGTTTGGAACACGGCGTGTGAAGGAGCGTTCCGAACATTGGTGAAGCATCTCACAACAGCCCCGGTCTTAGCTCAACCGGATACAACAAAGCCCTTCGACGTGTATTGTGACGCGTCCGGTATTGGGCTTGGCTGCGTGTTGATGCAGGAAGGACGTGTGGTCGCTTATGGCTCGCGCCAACTTCGGAACCATGAGCAGCACTACCCGACTCACGATCTTGAACTTGCTGCCGTGGTGTTGGCGCTGAAAATGTGGAGGCACTATCTCCTGGGGAACTTGGTTCATCTCTACACCGACCACAAGAGCTTGAAATACATTTTCACCCAGAAGGAGCTGAACATGAGGCAGAGGAGGTGGTTAGAACTGATCAAAGATTATGAGATTGAGATCCATTACCACCCCGGCAAGGCGAATGTGGTTGCCGACGCGCTGAGTCGGAAATCGCATGTCCGTCACCTCACCATTACACCGGTGGAGGAGGAAGAGCCAAGTTTATACTTGGTTCCTTATGGATCGCTGTACAACCTTGCCCTCATCCCTACTATTAGGGAGGACATCATTGCAGCTCAGAAAACGGATAAAGGCATGGCACATCTCCGGAGACGGATAGACAATGGAGAAATTAAATGTTTCCGGAAAGATGGTGAGGGGACGCTGTGGTTCAATGACCGCATAGTCGTACCCCGAGATATGGAGTTGAGGAAAAAAATCCTTGACGAAGCTCACTTGTCTAAATACTCCATTCATCCGGGCAGCAACAAGATGTACCAAGATTTGAAAAAGAAATTTTGGTGGACACGGATGAAGCGGGAGGTAGCTAAGTACGTATCCGAGTGCGATACGTGCCGACGAGTGAAGGCTGATCACATGAAGAAATCAGGGCTGTTGCAACCCCTGAAGATCCCGGCATGGAAATGGGAAGATGTGAGCATGGATTTCATTGTGGGATTACCCCTAACAGCCAACAAGCATGATTCCATATGGGTAATCGTTGATCGGTTAACCAAGACGGCTCACTTCATTCCGGTGAATACACGTTACAATGCCGGCAAATATGCGGAGCTATACATAGCGAAGATTCTATGCCTATACGGGGTACCCAAGACCATTGTCTCAGATCGAGGTGCATTATTTGTATCTCGCTTTTGGGAGCAGCTACACGCTGCATTGGGTACTAAGTTGATCAGGAGCTCCGCTTATCACCCTCAAACAGATGGCCAGACAGAGAGGGTGAATCAAGTTCTGGAAGACATGTTGAGAGCATGTGCCATCCACCATGGTAGGAACTGGGATGATCACCTACCATTGGCGGAATTCTCGTACAACAACGGTTATCAGGCAAGTATCCAGATGGCACCTTACGAAGCTCTCTACGGTCGTAAATGCCGCACCCCATTAAATTGGAGCGAGTCCGGTGAAAGGGTCACATTCGGGGTTGATGTGGTGAACGACGCCGAAGAGCGCGTTCGGACAATTCAAGCCAATTTGATGGCCGCTCAATCCCGACAAAAGAGCTACGCCGATGAGAGGCGTAGACCGTTGCACTTTGACGTTGGGGAACACGTGTACCTCCGCGTGTCTCCAATGAAGGGCGTGCACCGGTTCGGTGTGAAGGGGAAGCTCGCTCCCCGTTTTATTGGACCTTACGCTATCACCGAGAAGTGTGGACCAGCGGCGTATCGATTGGAGTTACCGGCATCCCCTGCTGGTGTCCATGATGTTTTCCATGTTTCGCAACTGCGAAAATGTTTGAAGCATACGGCTGCTGTTCCTACCGAAGACATCGGCGAGCTGAAACCGGATTTGACATATGATGAATATCCGGTGGGAATTCTTGATGAGAAAGCCAGGACCACACGCAGCAGAACGTTGTGGTTCTACAAAATACTCTGGAGCAACCACACCGCCGAAGAAGCGACGTGGGAGAGCGAGGAGTTCCTTCGCTCAAATTACCCGGAGTTCATGGCTTCTCAACATGGGTAAGTCCCTATTACATCGCTATCTCTTCTTTTATAATCTCTGGACGAGATTCTTTTAAGGGGGGAGGGATGTAAAAGCCCAAGAAAAGGGACTTGCAAAAACTTTTTCTTCACCTCACAACACCACAGTTTTTATTGTGGACACCTTAGGAAATGTTGTGAAGATCAAGTAACCTCCATCAAAAGAATGATTAGAGGGGAAAGCCTTCACTTTCACAGAGTAGGGTTTCTACACATGAACATGAAAGGTTGAGCTCACCCCTAGAATTTAAAAAGTCTTGGGAAGGTTCAGTCCAAAGCTCGTGCAAATTCAACACTTTTTGAGGCACTTTTGGGGTTGTTTCAAAAAGAGGCCAATTTGAATGTAAATTCAAATTGCAGCAACTTTCATCAACCAAATTCAAAAGTTAGCTTCATATCTACACTCAGCACATTTTTCTGAGTAAACCCACCAATTTTCATCCCCATTGGAGTTCATCTTGTCAGGAGTTAAATTTGCCAGAATTCAAAACTGAATTTGAATTCCAGTTTAAATATGAAGCACATTTAACCAAACAAAGTTTGAATTTGAGAATTCAAATTCAAACAAATACTTGGGGGTTAAGTCTCCCATTCAATTCTCAGTAGCTGGGATATTTACAAAAGAAAGGGGGAGAAAGATTTAGAGGGGAGAAGAGGGCCCACTGGTCAGCCACCCTGGGGGGGTAAACCGACTCGGGCGCGCGGTCGAACACCCTGCGGCCGACAGCGCACGGGGTCGACCCCGTCCCAACGCAGCCACCGCGCCACCTCCTGCTCGGGGGGATGAGGGCGCCGGCTACAAAACCTGTGATCGCACCCTGGTCGGCAAGAATTCGCTCCCCATCCTCTCGGTTCCACTCGCTTACATCCGAAGCAGCTCACCCGGAGTCGCCGCCCTCTGATCGCCGGCGGCCAGACGGCACAGGCTTCCTCCTGCCCGACGCTCAACACAAGAAACGATCGCCACAAGGTGCTGGTTCTGCCTGCCCTTACCGTTCGGCATTTCATGCACCGTCGGGGGAGAATTTCTTCCGGGAACGCTTCGGTGTTCTTAAGGCCGAGCTCCCCCAAATCCCAAAAGTCACGAGTATTGGCTTATCACCGGGCGTACCGAGCTAAACACACAATCTACACCCTGCCACGACCCCCTAGGATCGAAAACCAGCAAGAATCATGGGCTAGGGTTGCGGTTATTCATGTTTTTCGAGCAACAGCCGATATCCGGCCTAGGTCGCCGACGAGGTCATAGTTGCAGCCGTTTTCACGGGGATCGGTGCCCATATCTATGATCAGCAGGTGTCAGCGGAGCTCCCCGAGTAAACCGCATCAAAAAAGGTGCATGTGAGGCTGAGTTCGACGTCGCCGGTGAGCTACCGGCCGCTGTTGCCGTCGGGAGCCCTGTTCCGGCCGTTGTCAAACTCCGGGAAGGGCACCACCGTGTTCCCCAGGCCGGGATAGGCACAGGCGGCGAGAATCAGCAAGCTCCGAAGGCCGGAACCCCTCTCCGGCGAGAGCTCCGGCGAGCTCGGCGGCAGGATCTCGCGGGTGGCCGGAGGAGGACGAAGGGGTAGGCCCCACGCGTCAACGGCTGGAGATAAAGGGGTGGGATTCTCTGTGGTCCGGGATCCAGTGCGGCCGTGGGGGAAGGAGTCTGTGGCCCCGTGTGGCTCGGATCCAGCGGTCGACACGTGTACGTGCACCCACCCGCAGGATTTAAACATTTCTGAAATTTCCAGTTTTAGTGCAAACTTTAGAACCCCATAACTTTTGCTAGGAAGCTCCAAATTTAGTGATTCAAATTGGGTTGGATTCATCTTGCCTAGCTCTGTCCAGACATACAACCGAATTTGTATGAAACCCATTAATTAATCCTGGAAAATTCGTTAAAGCTTTTCAGCAAAAGAATTTTAGAGGGAGTTTGGTTCATCCGAAAATCCCCAAATTTTACCAGAATGTTCTTTAGGACATTAGTAAACCCCTGTAAAAGTTTCAGACCATCTGGAGTTTATTTGGTCAGGGCAATTCAAATTGGAAGGTGCTGTGTTCATTTGAATACAGAAACATTTTTCAGAGAATTTCCAAAACTTGGAAATTCAGTTCTGGGCAAATCTTAACCCCAAAAATGTTAGGAAAATTCATGCAAACTCTATGAGCTATAATTGAAATTGTAGTCCATTAAGTTGAGCATGAACAGGGGTATTACCTCAGAATAAATTCTTCCTTGCTGATTTGCCAAGAGAATTATTCTGAGCAAACCACTCCATGAAAAGTGCTAATGTTTGGTCCAGAGAGTTTTCTTGTGACAAGGAACTCACACAAAAATTCTCAGCTCCATTGGAGCTCTAGATCAACCCTGTCCTGTTTAACCACTTAAGGGATTAATGTGGAAAAGGGGGGAAAACCACTTAGCATTTAACCATGTGGTTAAGTCCAAGCCAAACCACCGACACCAGTTCATCTTTAAATTCTTAAACAAAGTTCCAGGTGTTAGAGGCTGGTTATTAGAACTAATAGTAGAAGTCTTACTCTAAAACTCACATTTCATCTAAATTAACATGTAGTATTCCATTAACGTGTAGCCGTTGAAGAAGAGACTCCGGAAGTGCTGGACTTCCTTCTTCCGGACGAGGAACTAACTACTGACCAGCAGCAACAAGGCCAGCCCCGGTTTGCATTAACCTTTTTATAAGTTTTCTTTTGTTTACATGAGTCATGTGAAGTATGATTGTGCATTAGGTGTAGGATGAATGGAACCCCACTTGCATAACCAAAGGTTCCTAAAAGAGTGAGGGTAGTGTCTAAGACCTCGAGTAGACCGGCTATGCTTAATGAGTCATAGGACTTCGGTACAAGTCGAGTGGTTGGAATCTACTCGCGAGATAGGCTTGGGACACACGGGTTCGGTTGAGTGATGAGAGATCACTTTAGTAATAAAAATGAGACTAGGCAGGGGCTAGGGCGCAGCAAGAGTGAGTCTTGTGTGCGCAGCCCTGCCCGTGTCGATTGAGGACCGATCCGTGTGCGGCCCTGCTGAACAAGTATTGAACGTACCGAAGGCATATCGGATATATGGGCCCCGATAAACTGATGTAGCCTAAACCTCCGGGCGTCGAGGCATAGCACACCGATTTATAGGTGTAGGTTGAGGGCAGCAAGGTGGAAATCTGCCAACGGGCATAGAGAGATGCTCCGTGTGGGGAACCTCCTGCTCGTTTCGGTGCGACCGGTTCGACGTTTGGGCTGTTGGGTGAAAGGTTGTCCTGTACGACATCGAGTGAGCGTGCTGTGCAGCTCCACTGGTGGGCGTACGTGACGTGCTCTTTGGTTTTCCCTGCAGGTGTATATCGAGTCGATTCACCGTCCCTCGCGGTGACGAGTACCGCTTGTTCACTGCGTCGTAACGTAGACTAATGGATGAAATATGTTGATTCAATGATGCTGATTGATATAATTGTATTGCTACATGTGTGCCACCAAATACTGCTTACTAAATTTCTGATTTCATGAACCGTTAACCTGTTGCTAAAAGATGAACTAAGGATGAACTTGTAGGCGTGTCCATTTGCTGCAACATTGCTATCCTATGTCATGGTACCCCTCATGTAGAGTTGCATGCTTAGGTGAGTCGGTTAAGCCTTGCTGAGCCTCCGTGCTCACGGTTGCTGCTTAAGTGTTTTTCAGGTGAGGAGCCACCCACGGACTCGGAGTACGAGTCCACCGGCGAGGGTTACCCTCCGTCGGGGACCACGGCTGAGTGGGAGCCGTACACGCCGCGCTGAGCTGAGACGTGCAGCTAGTGTGGGTTGCCCTAGGGCTGGGCAACCGACTTTTGCTAAATAGGCGGGCGTGAGTTGTATAGTGTAGTCTTCCGCTGTGTAATATAACAATAGTTGTAACTGAAGTTTGTACCTGTTTGTACAGTTTCAGTTGTTTTTCCCATGTAATATATTATGTTCTTATGACGTGTGCTGTCGGGTGTCGCATCGCGCGGCACCACCCTCTGCGATCCTGGATGAGTGGATTTCGGTCCGCCACAGTGGTGGCCTCAACATACTCTATGTTGGGACCCTTTACGCCATGGGGATCCCATGCATGAGCCTCCGTTTGACCCGAGCACCCTTCCACAGGGTCATCCCCGGCCAACACCCTGTGCCATTGGGAAAGATCGACGTCCCCGCCACTTTTGGAGACGAGACCAACTTCCGGACGGAGACCCTCACCTTTGAGGTCCTCGACTTTTAGGGCACCTATCATCCCATCCTGGGAAGGCCGGCCTACGCAAAGTTTTTGGCCATCCTGAACTATACGTACCTCAAGCTGAAGATGCCCGGCCCCAGGGGTATCATCACGGGGGAGGCGAAGTTCTTGCATGCCTTGCTGTGCGGGCAACATGGTTGTGAACAGGCCGCAGCAGTGGCTGCAGCAGTGGCACCCAGCTCGGCTTATCGAGCAACAGCAAGAACCCCTCCTGACCAGTCTCCAGTCGGTCCCCCCGAAGGACACGAGGATGATCGACATCCACCACGAGGGATCAGCGAAGGCGGCACGGATTACATCTGCACCGCCCAACAACTAGATGAGGGGAGCCACTCACCTCAGAAGCGTAGGCTAGGCGCCACAAATTGTATATGTAAAACCCCCTTAGTTTGGCGGAGTTTATATATGGACGTCAAGACTTATCCATCCTTCACGTTCTGAACTTTTAGCGATCCAACACTTTTTCCCCTCATAACAAAACCATACTCGACCTTCAGCAGCACGCAGCCCCCGTGTAAAGCCTCGAGGGCTCGTATCAAACCAAAAAATCCCTCCTCAAATCACGCGACCTATGGCCGAGAGATAACGAAACCCAAAGCAAAGCCATGGTCCAGACGAGGCGTAGTTCCCGGCCACTTTTCTCTCATGAAACCGAGCCACGCGACCTATGGCTAAGGGGACAACGACAACCCTGAGCAAAGGGACAACGACAACCCTGAGCGGAGCCATGGTCTGAATGAGGCACAACGGTCAAAGTACCCGGGCCCCCTTTCCCTCTTGAAACCAAGCCGTGCGACCTATGGCTAAAGGAGAACGACAACCCTGAGCGAAGCCATGGTCCGAACGAGGCACAACAGACGAAAATCCCAAGCTTCTTCTCCTCTCGAAACCGAGCTGTGCTACCTATGGCTAACGGTAGAACGACAACCATGAGCGAAGGGACAACGACAACCCTGAGCGGAGACATGGTCCGAACAGGACCCCTTTCCCTCTCAAAACCAAGCCGCGTGACCCATGGCTAAGGGACAACGACAACCCTAAGCAAAGGGACAACAACAACCCTGAGCAAAGCCATGGCCCGGACGAGGCACAATGGAAAAAACGTCCGGTCCCCCCTCCCCAAGCTTAGCCGCGTGACCTATGGCCAAAGGACAATGACAACCCACATCGAAGCCATAGTCCGAACAAAGCGCAATGGATAAGTGGGGCCTATAGCCCGGGCCACTGACACAACCTGACTAAGGATCTCTCTCAACTCTGCATCAGAGGAGTCGTCGGCAAAGCCCTTTCCATACAACCACAAAGCTGACCCCAGTGTAAGGGCAATAAGTGCCATGCCCAGAGCCATCTGAGCCCCATAGACGACCTCAGCACCCCCATTAGACGACAAAGGGATCGACTAGTAGACTACCAACAAAAAAGAAGTATGAGCATGAAGAAGCACCACGCGACTGAAGGAGCGGACCAACCCTCGCATGGTGATCGGAGGCTACCCGTCCACCAGAGATCAAAACACAGCCAAAATACCAAAAGTTTGTTTCCATTTCAAAATGGGTGGACCAGTATCCCCCACGAATTACAAAAATGAAACGAAAACCCAAGGAGGATACCTAACTACACAAGGGGAATGTCCATCCTTCGCTTCTTGTATGCCTCGTCCTTGATTTCCTCCTCCAGGAGATAAGAAGGCCATGAGGCGGTTGAAGAAGTTCTATGTCTTCGGTGCGGATTTCAGCCGAGGGTTTGAGGCATTTCCTCAGCTGAGAGATGTGGAAGACATTGTGAATTCACGCGAGTGACGCCGGTAACTGCAGGCGATAGGCCACCGGTCCACATTTTTCAATGACGGCAAACGGACCGATGAATCACGGCGCAAGTTTGCCCTTCACTCCAAAATGATGAACTCCATTCATCGGAGACACATGGAAATAAACATGGTCCCTGATGTCGAAGTGGAGAGGACGGCGTCTTTTATCTGCATAGCTCTTCTGACGAGATTGAGCAGCCTTGAGGTTGGCTTGTATTACTCGCACTCATCTTTCAGCCTCATTTACATGTTTGATGCCGTATATCACTCGTTCACCGGACTCACACCAGTTGAGTGGTGTGCGACATTTCCGGCCGTAGAGAGCTTCATACGGCGCCATTATATGCTAGCTTGATAGCCATTGTTATAAGAAAACTCTGCCAACGGTAAATGATCGTCCCAGTTTTTACCATGGTGGATGGCACAAGCGCGTAGCATGTCTTCAAGCACTTGATTCACCCGTTCAGTTTGACCATCCGTCTGCGAGTGATACGCGGAGCTTCGGATCAGTTTAGTCCCCAATGAGCGATGAACAGCGCACTGCGATCTGAAATAATGGAGCGGTGAACACCGTGCAAGCACAAGATCCTTGCAATATACAACTCCGCATATTGCTTGGCCACGTACTTTGTATCTACGGGGATAAAATGAGCCGACTTGGTTAGTCGATGGACTATTACCCAAATTGAGTCATGCTTGTGAGACGTGAGAGGTAAACCAACTATGAAGTCCATGCTGATATCCTCTCCTTTCCACGCCGGAATGTTCAATGGTTGCAGCTGTCCAGCTTTACGCATATGGTCGGCTTTCACACGCCGACACGTATCACATTCAGATACGTACTTCAATATTTCTCTTTTCATCCGCGTCCACCAAAACCTGGTTTTCAGATCTTGGTACATCTTGTTGCTGCCCGGATGAATAGAATACTTGGACAAATGAGCTTCGTGCAAGATTTTCTTCTGAAGTTTCATGTCACGGGGTACCACTATACGGTCTTTAAACCATAGAGTGTCATGTTCATCCCTTTGGAAGCATTTCATTTTGCCATTCTTCATCCGTCTCCAAATGTGCGACATTCCCACGTCTTTCTTCTGAGCTTCCATAATCTCCTCTCGTATGGTAGGAACGAGAGCAAGATTATATAATGCCCCATATGGAACCAAGTACAAACTCGGCTCCTCCTCTTCAAGTGGAGTGATGGACAGATTGTCGACGTGAGATTTGTGGCTTAATGCATCAGCAACCACGTTTGCCTTACCGAGATGGTAGTGAATCTCGATCTCATAGTCTTTGATCAGTTCTAGCCATCTCCGTTGCCGCATATTCAACTCCTTTTGAGTGAATATATATTTCAGACTCTTGTGGTCGGTATAGAGGTGCACTAAGTTCCCAAGTAAATAGTGCCTCCACATTTTCAATGCCAACACCACAGCAGCGAGCTCAAGATCATGAGTCGGATAGTGCTGCTCATGGTTACGGAGTTGACGTGAATCATAGGCGACTACTCTTCCTCCTTGCATCAATACACAGCCAAGCCCGATGCCGGACGCATCACAATATACGTCAAAGGGCTTGGTCGTATCCGGTTGAGCTAACACCAGGGCTGTTGTAAGATGCTTCACCAATGCTTGGAAAGCTCCTTCACAAGCTGAGGTCCAAACATATTTGATCCCCTTATTCAACAATTCCGTCATCGGCTTATCAAGCTTGGAGAAATTCGGTATGAATCTCTGATAATATCCTGCACACCGAGAAAGCTCCTGAGTTCATGGACAGATGTGGGGGACTTCCATTTCAGCACTTGTTCGATTTCACTTGGATCAACTGCAATGCTTTTCGCAGAAATAATATGACCGAGAAATGGCACTTGGATGATACAAAACTCACACTTGCTGAACTTGGCATAAAGCTTATGGTCTAGCAATCGTTGAAGCATGATATGAAGGTGTTCGGCGTCTTCTTCTTCATACTTGGAATAAACCAAGATGTCGTTGATAAACACCACCACGAACTTGTCCAACTCCGGAATGAACACTGAGTTCATAAGATACATGAAATGTGCCGGGGCGTTAGTGAGACCAAAAGCCATGACGAGATATTCATACAGCCCATATCTCGTCGAGAAGGCCGTCTTCGGAATGTCCTCTGCTCGGATCTTTATTTGATGATATCCTGAGTGAATATCCATCTTCGAAAATACACTCGCACCCACAAGATGATCGAAGAGAATATCGATGCGGGGCAGTGGATATTTATTCTTGATGGTGACGGCGTTGAGAGGTCGGTAATCCACACACAACCTCAAGGTTTCATCCTTTTTCTTCACAAACAGCGCCGAGCATCCACTTGGCGAGAAACAAGGTCAAATGAAACCCTTCTTCATTAAATCATTGAGCTGCTCCTTCAGTTCAGCTAGCTCATTCGGAGCCATTTTGTATGGTCTTCGTGATATCGGTGTCGTTCCGGTTCAGGTGGCATGTCCGGGAGATCATCCGGAAATACGTCCGGATATTCACAGACCACTCGAACATCCACAAGTTTTGTGGCTTCCGTGTTATATGTGGCTGGAGCTTCTTGAACCAAAGGGCCAAGAATGAGGACATGTGGTTCATGGAGTGGAGAGTTTAAACGAACCACACGTGGAATGATGTCAAGAACAGCACCATGGCGATGTAGCCATGACATTTCTAAAATGACATTGAGTTTTTGACCCTCTAACATGATTAGAGACGTCGGGTATAGATTCCCACCGAATTGTAATGGTGCTCTATAGACCATCCTATAAGCTGTTATTTTCCCACCCGGAGAGCAAATCAAATATGAACTATTTGTGGGGATGATATGCAATTTATATTTAATAACATAAGATTTACTTATGAAACTATGGGTGGCACCGGAGTCAAAAAGTAAGGCTACGGGATGATCTAAATAATAAAACATACCCGCGAGGACGGGTTCGCCTTCCGACACATCTTTGATGGCTAAGTGGTGGACGTTGCCGGGTTTTTGTACTGGTTTCTTGGGCTGGTTGCGGGGCTGATTAGCACCCTGATACGGTGCTGCACCCCTACCCTGTCGCTGCTCGGGGCAGTCCTTAGCAATATGTCCGACACGGCCACACGTGAAGCACGTGTAAGGTATCGGGGTCCCTCCGAATTGAGGACGGAATCCCGGTGCACGTGGTTGAAACTGAGGCGCACGTGGAACCATCCTTTGCTGCTGCTGTTGCTGTGGTGGATACGACGGTCAGAAACTTGGCGCATTAAATTGTCGACCACGAAACTGAGGCGGTCACGCCGGTGGATGCCATCTCTGACCGGATGGTGAGTGATACACCACACAGTATTTTTGTGGCGCCTCAACACTGCTGCTTGCCAGCGTGCTGCGTTTCCTCTTATCAGAACCGCACTCGCGCTGAGCATTTTCTTGTAAAATCGCGATATTAAAAAGGTCGTTGAATGTGCCGTGGTTACCTTGGGTGAGATGGACCTTCATTTTGGAATTCAGGCCCCGGAAGAATGAGTTTTGCTTCTGTTCCTCCGTCTCAGCAAATTCTGGTGCATATTGCGCCAGCCGGTTGAATGCTCTGGAGTACTCTTGAGCACTCCTCTCGCCTTGTTTCAGCTCCAAAAACTCCTGGAGATTCCTCTCCATAACACCAGGAGGTATATGATAGGCGTGGAACGCCTCCCAGAACTCCGTCCTTGTGATGGCATGGTCAGCCGAAAATGAAGCGATGTAGTTCGCCCACCATGTACCGGCTTCCCCTTGAAGCTGTTGCGATGCGTACAGCGCCTTCTGGTGTTCGGTGCACTGAATTAACCCGAACTTCGCCTCAAGAGTACGGATGAAGCTTTCCGCCTCCAAAGGCTCTTCGGCCTCCATAAAGACCGGTGAATGGGTCACCAGAAAGTCCGAATATGAACTCTGTTGGGACTGGCGTTGCCCATTGTCTTGGCGACCTCCTGGATGGGACACATTTTGTTGCACCAGCATCCGCAGCAACTCGGTTTGCTCGTCGCGCGAGCTGAGTACTACGGCGAGAACCTCCACAAGATTTCTTGGATGTTCTGGTGGTGGAGGAAGTGGTTGCTGTTGCGTCGTGTTTTGCTCCAGAGGTGGAGACTCATCACCACAAACCTGACCTTGGACCCCCCTCCTCTTGCATTGAACGTGTACACACCATTCTGCATTCATACCATTCAAACGATCAGCACATGTTTGATTACTTCATCCAGGCTATACAATAGTAGTGCGAGAATGGAACAAATAATACGCATAACATTCACACATATGGATAAAGTATAAACTTTATACAACATATACATCCCTGGACCATGTCACCATATCGAGTTCCAAGGTAATGAACTTTATGGGTTAAAAGTTCGTTTCGACCATCGTGGGTCACCACGGGATGTTAAGTGTGTTAGCATACGTAAATGCTTGCTATTGTACTGGACCCAAACATGTCCTCACTCGAAATGATATTTTGAATGCATAAAATTTTTCGACTCCATTCACTGTTTTACAACAGCCGCTGGATATCAAACTGTGAAACTAAATGTTTTGGTTGAAAAACTTCATCATGGTGTTCTCTGTCCAGCTTCTGCTCCAGCAGACCAGTTGGAAGAATTTAATTGTTTTGGCCACCTTGGAGGAAAAATCTGGACTAGAGTTTAACAACAAAGTTGTAGTAGACTAATAAAGGAATCCAGATTATATTTATTTGTCTCCATAGCCTTCCTAGTTTATGAGTTACGATTTTTACAATTTGACAGGATTTTCTCAGGAATTTTGACAGAACCTCCTTTGCAAGTGGCTATTTTGTTCACAAAACTCCAACTATTTCTGCCCCCAACCTAGGAAAACACTGACTAACAAAGTTATAGCACATTTCCTACACTTTCGAAAGGTATCTTACTTGACCCTTAGAATTTTTTCTACAAGAAGTTGTGGCCGAAATACAGAAAATTCCAGAGAGCATTTTTGGGCTGCCCTGTTTCTGGACAGTGCATACTCATCTGAGATTTTCATCCATTTGGAAGGAGATTTTGTTCTGGAGCTCTGCAGAAAAGTTGTAGAGGACTTCACAACCGTTCCAGAATATTATCACATACCTCCATTGGTTCAAGCAATCCTATGTTATGCCCTGTTTAACGTAACGGTCCTAACTTTTGTAAAGTTTTATTTCACATTGTGAAACAAAGTGAGGCGAAGAAAGACTATAATTGTGTCACATGAAATGATGAACACACAAATGGACATGTGAGGGAGTTAAAAATTTTCTCTAGCCCATGGTCAACACATGTTAAGCTAGGGAAAAGAATTTCACTCCCAAAACTCTAACTCATGTGCACCTTCTCTATGAGGAGAGTGGAGGAAATTTAAACAAAATTTTGAACCTTTTAAAAGGATTCATATTCAGATTGCCAAATACTTGCAAATGAATTCACCAATGCAATTTCCAGGTATTAAGGAGCTTCTGGTCCAAATTGGAATAATTGTGGAGATCATTTGCTATTTATTCAAAGGGATAAATGAGGGCACGTTCAAATTCAAACTAGAATTTGAATTTTGAACCAAACAAACTCAATTTTAAAATCTGATTCCAGATTCGTGTTCCTCATAATTCTTTTGACCTATTCTCCAAGTTTGATCAAATTTGGAGCTCATTTGCTATTTTAAATCGAATTGAGGGATAAGAGGAAGAATTGTGGATGTATGGACCCCACCGGTCAGTCTCACAAATCGCAGGACCGACTCTGTTCACTGGAGCGCGCCACCTCCTGCTCCCTGGTGTCGACCGACTGCCGCACCGCTCCACCTCCTGTTAGGTGGCTAAGAATGCCGGGTGAAGTGTTCAGCACATTGCTTCCCACGTGAACCCCCTCGCTTCCCCTCCACAGCTTCGCTCACACCGAAGTAAACAGCCACCCGCCGACACCTCTCTGCTCCCCGGCGCCCGGCTGCTAGAGGCCTCTTCGTGGCTGATGGTCTGCATGGAAAAGGAGCGCCCTCATGTGTGTAAACCAACGGTGCAACCCTCTTCTTCTTTCGTGCATCACTGAGGATGAATTTTGCCGTTTATTGTTTTGGTATACCTAGGACCAAGCCTCACCAATCTTCAAAATTCGTTGTAATCAATCCACCATCACGTGTGCCGAGCTACAAACATGATCTAGACACTCCCACGCTCCTCTAGGATAAAAAACCATCAAAAATCATCAAGATTTGGCGCTGTTCTTCGAGAATTTCGGGCCGGCACCAATTTTTACCCTAGGTCGCCGATGAACTCTGGTTTGCAGACAATTTTTGAGAAGATTTGAGCGCATGACAAGGCTTAGGGTTCCACAATGGTGCTGTAGGAAGAAAAACCAAGTTGTTTGAGCCATTTTTGTGTGAGCTAGAGGTCGCCAGAGTCATGGCCGCCGCTGCTGCCGTGGGGGGCGCTATTCCAGTCATCACCGGCCGGATTTGACCCCACTATCAGATTTCCCATGCCTCAAAACTCCCAGGCGGCCAGTATGGGGACGGGAGATGGCCGGGAAGGGCCTTTCGGCGACCCTCGCCGGAGGGAGCCGCCACTGACCCTGTCTGGCGTGAGGTTGAAGATGAGGGATGACAGGTGGGGCCCACGGGCAGTGTTTAAACTTTTCCAGATTTTCCTAATTCGGTTCAAATTTTGGAGAGCCATAACTTTGTGTAGTAACCTCCAAAAATTTTGAAATAAATTTTGTTGGATTCCCCTCAAAGAGTGGTATCCAGGGGTACAGCCCAATATTTTTTAAAGTCCATGGATTTGGCTCATTAATT
Organism: Neostapfia colusana; assembly: GCA_030760725.1. Taxonomy (NCBI): domain Eukaryota; kingdom Viridiplantae; phylum Streptophyta; class Magnoliopsida; order Poales; family Poaceae; genus Neostapfia; species Neostapfia colusana. The sequence continues at coordinate 34,784,485 of JASWHV010000013.1, read as the reverse complement.
CATTTAAAGAAAATTTTGTAGGATTTTTTACAGGAGTTCTGTTTATTGGAAAATTCCCAAATTTTGGCAGGAAATTCCTCCAAAATCCTTGAACTCCAGTAAAATTTTCAGAGGCATTGGACTTCATTTGCTTGGCCAAATGTTGATTCAATCTTGTATGTCTCTGAAAATTAGGAAAAATAACAGAAGGATTTTCAGCTTTTAGCTCCAACTTGTAAATTCCATATCTATGTGTAGGAAGCTCCAAAATTGATTAAACCATGTCCTATGGACTCATGAGACTCTCAAGTTTCTGAAAAACCAAATTTGGAGCATGACAAGACAATATAATTGCCATAGGAATTCAGAGAAGCCAATTAGTTAAGAAAATTCCCTAGGCCACATCTTACTTCAACTTTGTCTGAAATTTTGCAAGCCATACCTCTATATGATCTATAGACCACTGTAAAAATTTAAGAGCAAGTTGAGATCATCTTCTCAAGTTTCTGCTGGTTCTTTCTACTACCTTTCTTATGTCCATTATAAATAGCTCTTTGAATTTTCTCCAACAAACATCCACTGCCCACCTAAAGTTCTTCTCTGTTTCTGTCCATAACAGAACTCATCTCTCACAATAGAGTTGGTCAAAATCAATCTTAGTTCATAAAACACATTTGTTTTATAATTCAATCACTCGTATTAAAACTGTGCTTCATATCAGTAGGAAACACGACGAAGGAGGTCGACGAGGAACTTGACTCGGAGCAGCAAGTTGAGGCTTAACTCATCGCCAAGCTACTGACTTAAAAGTAGAAATAAACCTGCAGCAACATAAGGCAAGCCCCGGTTTGTATTTAACAGCTTTTTAGTTACATTTTACTTTGTATCACTTTTATGGGTCTAGTATGTATTGTGCATTAGGTCAAGGTGATTGATACCCCAAATGCATGACCACAAAACCTTGGAGTTACAGGGTAGAACAGGTTACCTTCGTGTAGTTTTCTGCTAGGCTTAAGTTGTGTAGGATCCGGTACAAGTCAGGTAGTTGGAAGCTACTCGCGAGTTTAGGATGTTGGTTCAGCGGGGTATGATTCTAGAGAATGAAAGTTGTGGAATGGAAAATGAGACCGAGCAGAGGGTAGGAGCAGCAGGACGTTGGGCCAGTGTGGCTGTAGCTCTGTTTGTGTCGGTTAAGGACCGATGCGTATGCCGCCCTGCTGAGCAAGTTTGAACAGTACCAGATGCATACTGGAATTATGGGGTCCAGGAAACCGATGTAACTCGGGTACTCTCATGTCGAAACTTATACGGCCGTCCTTTGGCGGTTGGTGTCAGAGGTGTAAGCCCGCTAGCGGAGCAACTTCGACGTGTTCCGGGTAGTGGCCTTCTGATGGGTCGACAGAACTGGTTCGGCATTGGAGTGACGGGTGAAAGGTTGCTGCATACAACGTAAGAAAGAGCTCATGTGTGAGTCTTTCGAGGTGGGTGTATGTGTCGTGTGTTTCGGCTTTGTCCTGATTCGAATCACCGTCCCTCACGGTTATATGAGTACCACTTGTTCACTGAGTTGTGACGTAGTAATTACTTCCAGATGACGTGAGATGAATCATTGCTGATGTGAAGTTCTTAAATTCATTGTATTGTTAACCATGTATTCTATAGTTGTAGAGCTCACTAAGTTTATATTCCAATTTGGGCATCACCACATCGGAGGAAAGTGTTTTTTGTTTGATTGTGGACTTCCGATGTGAGGGCTGCCTAAAGCATAATAATCTGCTGCTATTAAACTGAAAGCAAGGATCAGCATGTAGGCGTGTCGTTATTGCAACATAACTGTCCTATATTATTAATCCCTGCATGTAGAGTTTCATGCTTAGGAGTGTCGGTAAAGTCTTGCTGAGCCATCGTGCTCACGGTTGCATTACTAGTGCTTTGCAGGTTATAAAATTTGCTATGAAGATGGTTGTTCGGTGAGCCATCAGAGACTCACCGGAAAGCCTGCCGCTGCACTCATCTTTGTGGAAGCTAGTAAGAAGCGTCCGCAGGCTGGACGTCTTCTCTTTTGCTTAGTTAGGACCAAGAGTAAGTGTGTATGTATATTCCGCTGCGTGTACCTTCGTGGTACATTATTTTGTAAATGACAGTATCTTGAGAAATAAAAGACTTTGTACATTATGGTTCTTTTCATGTATGTTGTTGGGTGCAGCATCGCACGACACCACCCAATGTGTATCCTGGAGTGTGGATCCCGGAAGGGGTTCCCCACAGGCGTGGTATCAGAGCCGCGTTGGGAATAGCACGCATGAAAAGAGCGTATTTTCGAAAACTTAGAAGTGTACGAGTGAGGAACGTATAGTATGCCCATATAAGGACTATTAGTAGCATAGTAACTTAAGGTGGCAAGCTAACCGTATGTTAATATTCAGTATTTCAATTCTGAAACGACGCACCTACATGGAGGTAAGAATGGTAAGGAATGCCACCGAAAGCGGATCAATTTCGGTAAGCTCGCCCATACGAGGAAAGTAGTGTGGGATGTCCTGTTCAGCAATGGACGGGAAGTGAATATGTTTTCTATGAGTCTTCATGTCTTAGAGACATATGAAATGCACTAGCCTCCAGTGCGCAAACCCAGGGGCAGGTGGAGACCCCATCGTGTGGTTTGTAACACGAAGTAGGTTCTCTAAGACTCTTCATGTCCTATGAGGCTTACGAAAGCGTTGTTCCTCCGGTGTGCTTTAGTGCAAAGGTGTGGAGCCTCCGTCGTGTGGTTAATAACCCGATCATGTACCTTGAGACGTGGCTTGACTCAAGGACGGCCCGTATGGCAATGATACGGTGCATATGTTTTTACTATGATATGGACCTGCCTGAAATGACAATCCTCTTGTGTGCTTCATTATTGATTGTTTTTCTGCAGGTACCTTAACCACGAGTAGAACATTCCGTTTAGAACACTTGTGTGAGTGATCGTTTTAGTGCCACCACTTGAGACGTATATGCCGGTCTAACGCTGGTTAGGATTTTGATTTGGTGAGGAAATGTAGTACCGTAATATGTTCTTAACTGCATGAAAAAGAAAGTTTTCAAAGAAAACAGTAAATTGGAGTCTAGGATTCCATTAGAGGTTAATGAACCTATATTGAACTAAGAGTCAATTGGCAGTATAGCTTTCATCTCAAACATTTAGAAACAATCTCCCCTGTTTTCGGCAGAATTTCTTCTGAACTTGAACAGGGCATAACTTAAATTTGGTTGAACCAATGAGGTGAGGGATACATTTATAGAAAGGTTTTGAATTCTTCTACAAGTTTTTTGTAGAACTCCAGCACAGAATTCCCTCCAAATGGATGAAAATCTCAGATCAGTGTTAACTGTCCAAAAACAGGGCAGACCAAAAATGCTCTCTGGAATTTTCTGTATTTTGACCATAACTTCTTGTAGAAAAATTCCTAAGGGTCATGTAAAGCATCGTTGGAAAGTTTGTGATATGTTCTACGACTTTGTAGTTCAAAGTTTCTATGGATTTGGGATCGAACTTTATGAAATCTTACGGACAAAACAGACACTTTCAGAGGAGGTGCTGTCAAAATTGTTCCAGATATCTGTCAACTTTGAAATATCATAACTTCTAATCCAGAATTGATATGAAGGCAAGTAAATACTCGTTGAAAACATATTAAAGTTATCAAAAACTTTGATATTCAACTTGAGACATGAAACTGCCATTTTCATAAAAAAATTCTGGGATTAAGGCCAATGGTCATTCTGACCAGAGCATTGCTCATTGCCCATGTAACTTAGACTTGTTGTGGACATGAAGATTTTTATACTTCTCTAAGTTCCATGAAATATTCTGTAGCTACCTTTCATCATTCCTTGCTGTTGATTTAAGAGTTTCACAAACTTCAACAATCATTGGTTATATTTCAGAATTGTTAAAAACCTTGTTTCCTTCATGTATCCTGCACAGTTGATGTGATGCATTTGCGGTTAATAATTTCGAGTTAAAGCTGAGTATACTCTTGGATATTAACCGTAAATTGCTCTCTCTTGCAGTATGGATCAGTGATTCCAGCCGTGATGGAAATGATTCGTCGCAGCGATGATCACCACCATCATCAACTGGACTGGCGGAGGTGTTGGGAAGAATGGCTGAGTCTCTTGAGATGTTGGTGCAGCAAGGCATCCGACACGAGACCTCACAGCAAAACCCCACACTGAATATGTATCTGGATTTTCTAGCAAGACAACCACCGGTATTCTCAGAAGCTAAAGAAGCCTTGGAGGCGGATCATTTGCTCCGGGTGATTGAATCCAAACTGGGAATGCTCCAGTGTGATGAATATGAGAAGGATTTATTTGCCGCTCAGCAACTTCATGGATCCGCTGGGGCTTGGTGGTCTGAATATCTTGCTAAGATCGCTGAAGGCCATCGTGTGACGTGGACGGAGTTTCGGGATGCTTTCCATGCACGTCATATCTGTGAGGGCATCGTCAAAACCCTAGAATTGAAGAGTTCTATGAACTCAAGCAAGGAGGCATGAGTGTTATGGAGTACTTTACGGAATTAACCATTTAGTACAATATGCATCCACTTATGTACATAAGGAGACGATGAAGTGTCATTACTTTTTCCGAGGTCTCAATGTGGAGCTTCGGACAAAAGTGACACAATGCAATAAAGTGAATTATAGCGAGTTAGTCAATGCCGCTATGATTTAAGAAATAGCTGAACTCGAGCATAAGGAAAGTAAGAGGAAGAGAAAATTATCACTGGCAAGTACGGGTGATTATCATCAAGAACAACCGGTGATATATTGCTTACCATACGGGGTGGAAATTCAGTCCTTTGACAGAACACCTCAGATGCAATACTGTCCATATCCACCCATGGATGTTCAGCCACTGCTGCAACAGCAGCAAATGACTATTTGTGCACCCTCACCTCAGCAAAGTGCACAAGTATATCAACCACTTCCATATGGTGAAGATCCTGAGCTCGCATCGTATGACACTTGTAGCGATGTAGGGCATATTCTTCAAGAGGGTCAAGTGACCAGGCAGAGCAGCAGTCACATGTCATCTCAAGCTGCAAATAAGTTCCATGGTCGGTCAAGGAGAACAGCACTGAAAGTGGGAAACGTAAACTATATGGCAGTTGAAGATGTTCCTGTGGGAGAACCCGTGTTTGCGGGCATGTTCAGACTACGTGATCAGCCCACATTTGTGTTGTTCGACTCGGGTGCCACACATGATTTTATCAGCAAAGATTATGTGGTTAAGCACCAAATACCCTCAACTACCTTGGCCGCATCTTATCAGATTAATTCACCGGGAGGTAGTAGGACAGTGGGCAGGATTGTTGATCGAGCGCCTATATGTTTGGATGGGCGGATATATCCTACTACTCTTATCATCCTGGAAGGCTTGCGGATTGACATCATCTTGGGAGTGGCTTGGTTGACACATCACCAAGCTATCTTTGATATTAGTTCACGAACGGTGCAGCTGAATTCAAAGAAGCACGGGCAACACACCTTGATTCTGAGAAATGTTGCACCGGAAGTCACTGCTGTCCGCACTGTTGAAGCTAAGAAACTGGAGGACATTCGAGTGGTCCAGGATTATCCGGACGTGTTTCCCGATGATCTACCGGGCATGCCGCCCGAACGTGAAGTGGAGTTCAAAATTGAACTAGCACCGGGAACCACACCCATATCTCGGAGGCCGTATAAAATGGCACCGAAGGAACTCGTGGAGCTGAAGGAGCAGCTGAATGATTTGTTAAGCAAAGGCTTCATTCGCCCTAGTTCATCACCGTGGGGATGCTCCACGCTGTTCGTCAAGAAAAAGGATGAAACTCTGAGGTTATGTTGGACAATCGTCCGCTCAATGCCGTGACGATCAAGAACAATATCCACTACCATGTATCGATATGTTTTTCGATCAACTAGTGGGTGCTAAGGTTTTCTAGAAGATGGATCTTGTAAGGGCCTCAGTTTTTAACACATGTTTGAAGTGTCATCCCCACACACACACCTCATTTGAAGCAAGTTGATAAACACATTTGAAGAGCAAGTAACCACCATCAACATGCTCATTTGAGAACTAACTCACATATTGCAAAAGTGGTATTTCCCACATGTGATATACAGGGGCTGGGCATATGAAAACTCCTACACATTGCTAGGAATGTCCATGCCAAGTTTCACCCAAATTCAAAACCTTTTGAGGTACTTTTGGGGTATAGCTAGGAGGAGGGCAGTTTGAACTCAAGTGCAAATTCAAACTGTTTTGATTCCATAAATTCAAAAGTGGGAGGCATAATCCTACTCAGCACATTTTTTGTGAGCTCACACACCAATTTTCACTCCATTTGGAGTTGATCTTGACATGAGCTAAGTGGGGCAAATTCAAACTTTATTTGAATTTCAAACTGAACATGTGCTGAAATTTATCCAAACCAAACCCAATTTGAATTCTAACCAATTCAAATGGCTAAAAGGTTGATAATTCAAATCACCAGGCGTTTTGTGGGAACTACTGTTTAGAACAGTGAATAGGAGTTAATATCAGAGGTTAAAAATTGAAAGTGGGACCCACATGTCAGCCATTGAAGGAAATCAACCGAGAAGACTTTCAGTACTCGGGTCCCCGGGCTTCAGCTGTGATCGCCACCGAGGGAGGCCGCTGCACCAGCAGCTGCTTGGCCACGCGCGTGCCAGGGTCGGTTCCAGACCCCTTCTTAAGGCGCCCCCCCTCTCCTCGGCCGAAGCCCTCGCCATTTCCTCCTCACAAGAACACAGAGCCGGAAATTTTCCTCCGCCGCTCAGAACCGATCAGAGAGCTCCGATCACAGCCTCCCCGTCCCCTCCAGAGCTGCGGCAAGGTACTAGGAACCCTCCTCCTTCTTCCCCGTTGCTAGAACTCAGCTGAAACCGATCGATCTCGGCTATACCGAGAGTTCAATTCGGTGACCTAAAACCGCCGCACTTCTGGCTCCCGTGGACAGCCCAACCGAGGGGTTGTCACGCCCGAACCAAGGCGCCCGTGGACGCGCTAGTGACCGGTGCTGCTCACCCCCGAGCCACCGCCCGAGTGCTTGCTCACCGGCGGCGAATTTCCTGTTTTCCCCTTTCGGGGTGCAGACCGACCTTCGGGTGCGGTTCTATCAAATCCCTACTCTAGGAAGGATTAGAGGGCCTCAATCCGCTCTCACACAAACTAGACACGGTAGCGCACAAGTTACCTTCACAACCTTTGGTCTGAGAACCTCTGTAACCGGCGTATTTCGAAGTTTACTGACAGCGGAGCATGCGGGAGGCATCAGGCGCACGGTGAGGGCCTACTTCGGGCCTTGCCCGAGCTGCTTCAAGCTCATGCCGACCTTCCCTATGGTCCACTGATGCTTCCCGACCGGTTGCTCGAGTGATTGGGGTGCTAAGGAGGTCGGCCGACACGGCTGAAGTCTTCCTGAGGCGGCGGCTCGTCGCCGACCATGCACCGGCCATTGTCATGACGAGCTGAGCCCAGAATCCTGTTCCCCGAGTGAAAGTAGGCAGGGGCGGCCAAAATCGTGAAGTTTGGAGCTCCACAGAAGCTGCCGGCGAGCTCTCCGGCGGCAGAACGCGGGGGCGGGAGGTAGACGAAGGGGGTGGACCCCAGCTGTAAGCGGCAGATATTTTAAATCGGGATTGGGCTGCAGCCGGGATCTTCTGTGATGGCGCGCAAAAACCCTGTAGGCCTCACTGTGCTGATGCCCCGCGCCCAACACGTGTCCCCTGTGGGCCCCCGGCAGATTTAAACTTTTCCCCGATTTTCAGATTTCATTCAAACTTCAAATCCTCATAACTTTGGCTAGGAAGCTCCAATTCGAGTGAACCAAATTTTGTTGGATTCAGCTCTCTGATAACTTTCCAGCAAATCAAGTTTCACTTCATGAAAATCCTTAATTGTCCAGAATTAATTCCTCAAAATTTAAATTGTTTGAAATTTTAACTGGAGAATCCTTTGGAGGAAAATTCTAAAATTGTGCTGGGATGTTCACCAAAATATCCCTGAACTACCATAAAAATTTCAGGTCCATTTGAGCTCATTTGATCCACCTAATGGTGTAATTAGTGAAACTGTTACAGGGAAAATAGAAAATGTTCAGAAACATTTTCAGAATTTTCTCTGAAATTGTTTAGCTCATATCTTTAGCTAGGAACCTTCAAATTAAGTGAGATCAACTCCATTAGAAACCTCTAAAAATCTAGTTTTCAGGAAGTCATGGCTTGCTCCTTGAACGTCCCTAGAACAGCCTAAGAGCTACAATTAAGGTCACGGACATAATTATTTGTGGGGAGCTCAATGAGCTTTGCTGCAACTAAAACTTGACCAAGTCTCTGTTTAGGTTGTAACCAAGCCACAGTAAAAGTTTCACAGTCTTTGGGTCTGTCTAGTGAGACTTAGAAGGTTCACAAGTTTAAAACTCAATTCAAATGCATTTAATTAATACATGTACTTCTTATATCATGTAGTCGCTAAGGTCGAGGAGGAACTCGAAGTCCTAGACTTCGTTACCCCGGAGGAGCAGCTAGCCTACGACCAAGAGCAGCAAGGCAAGCTCTGGTTTGCATTAACTTATTTACAAATTTTTATTGTTTTGAGCATTTTCTTTATCACTTATTTCCTTGCATCAGAGTCTTGTTTGAAAACCCAATTGCATAGCCAAGAAAACCATGGGTTGGGTTTAGGATTGCAAACCCCTTTAGCTACTGCAGAGCTAAGTTAGGGTAGGATTCAGTACAAGTCGAGTAGTTGGAACTACTCATGAGCATAGGCTAGAGGTACTCGACTCGGGTAGAGATAGCACATGATACACATGGCAAAAAAGATGAGACCGAGCGGAGATTAAGGGCAGCAGAACTTTGGGGCCTGTGTGCTGTAGCTCCGCTTGTGTCGATAGAGGACTGAGCCGTATGCGGGCCTGTTGAACAAGCTAGAACAGTATCGAAAACCTACCGGCTATGTGGGAACCGGGAAACCGATGTAACTCGGGTAGCTGAGTGTTGAGGCATAGCTGGTCGTTCACAGGGTAGGTTGAGAGCTCGAGGTGTAAATCGGCTGGCGGCACTGAGATGCGCGTGTAGAGACCTCTTGCTCGGAACGATTGGACCGGTTCAATGTAACAGCTCTGATACCAGCTGAGACGGCCAGGACCTCGTCGGGTGGTGCCGTGTTATGCGGCACCCAACAGTACACGGGTTGCAGAAACACATCATATTACAAAAATAGTTTAGCGGAAACGTACAAGAATGTTTTACAAATAAGTTATATCAGAGTAAACTACAGCGGAAGACTATCACTCTCACGACTCATATCTAAACTAGCAACAAAGAAACGGTCCAGCCCGCGGACATTTCTTACTAGCAACACGAAGACAATCTGCAGCGGCGAGGATGCTCTTAGAGTAAGCACTCGGAGGTTCCCGAGTCTCATCGGCACCCCTTCTCATAATCATCGAGTCAATTACCTGCAAAACAACTCGGATAGCATCCGTGAGCATAACGCTCAGCAAGACTTAACCGTCACCCTAAACATGAAACTCTAAGTGAGGTTATGAACCTAACATAGGATGGCATAAACATAATTAAACTCGACTAAAAGTGAATCCTTACTTTCAGGTATTAATTGCAGCATTTTAAGTAATCCCTGGGCACACTAAATCGGGAGTCCACAATCAAACAAGAAACACTTTCCCCCGATGTAAATTTCTCATGGCATAAAAGAATCGAGTTTGCACTAGCATATTCATCAAGATCCAATACAACGCTAGTATAATACTTCACATCAATATGATTAGTTCCTTTCTCATGCAAGTTCTTACTACGTCACAACTGTGAGAACAAGTATGCTCGGTCCATTCCACGAGCGACGGTGATTCAAATCAATAACACCCGGACTACATGACACGTACGCCCGTACTCGACGTTGCCTACAACAACCATCACTGACGTCGTACGTGGCAGCCTTTCCCCCGTTTCACCCCCGCTGAATCGATCAAGTCACCCCGTACAGTAGCTACTCTCATGGTGCACCTTCCGACGTGAGATGTCATGAGAATATTCCCCACATACTGCACACCGGCCGTCCGCCTGAGGCGACCCAAAAAGTCCCAATGACAGCTTCCCGAGGTACATCGGTTTACTGGGTCCCTTATAGCCAGCATGAGTCCGGTACACAACTCAAACTTGTTCAACAGGGCCGTATACGGATCGGTCCTTGACTGACGTGGACAGGTCTACAGCACCCAGGCCCCTATGTCCTGCTGCTCCTACAACCTTCCGGTCTCAACTTTAACTTGCTAATTCAATTATGAACCAATCCCGTATGCCCCCGTTGTTCCTAAATCTGTGAGTAGCATCTCACCACTCGACTTCTACAGAACCGTACTTAAGCATGGCAGTTCTACACGGTGAAAGACACCTACCAAATACTCCATGGGTCATCTGGCTATGCAAGAGGAGTATCAAACACTAGACCTAATGCACAGTTCAAATCTTAACCAAAGATGAATACAAAATAAACTTAACAGCTGTTAAATGCAAACCGGAGCTTGCCTGTTTTGCAGGGTAGTCATATATAACAGTTAGTGTCCTTGCAGATCCACCCTTGACTCTCCGGAGCTTGATCCACTTCGATGAATCACTCCTTTGAGTCCCCTTCGTTGTGGTTCCTATTGAAATGCATATGTATATGTTTTATAGACTGTAATGGAAAGAAGTTATGGAATTAATTTCTTAGGACAGAGGTTGTGTGGAAAAGCCAAGCATGGCTTGGTTTGCCTCTGTTGTGCAAAGAACAGAAATAAACTAAATTTATATTAAGGCCTTAGCTATACACTAACCACTTTCCCTAATGATCATAATAGACAAACTGAAAAGATTTGAGTGCAACTGAAGAACAAGCACTCCAATTGCATCAAAACTTTTACAGCAGGTTCTATACTACCTAAGGATTTAGCTTGCAAATTGCAGCTAATGTGGATTCATATTGTGTCCTCCCCAATTCTCACAATATCTCTTATGTATTCCCACATATACACAAGTATGGGGAATCAGAACAGGGAGTTCAAGGACTCATCTTAGGATGATAATTTACATATGAGTTCTTGATCACATGAGAGTATCCTGGTCCAAAATCCAGCTCTTTTACTTGAGTAGTTCTTCCAGAATAATTCTTTAAGCATTTGTGCTCAAAAGAATTAATTCTTTAATAATGTGTATTTTCATGCCCAATTAAGTGAACTACAATTCCAAGTATGTTTCAGAGAGCTTGGCTAAATTTTCCTATGATTTTTGGAGCCATGGATTGCTCAGAACAGATTTTAGAAGTGGGAAACATTTTCTGAAAATGTTTCTGGACGCTTTTGAACACAGCAGTTTGCATTTAGCAAATTCCTACTCAAATGACCTTCAAATGAGCTGAAAATTTGCTAGTAGGTCAATACTATGCTAAAGAATATTCTGGAAAAATTTGGGGATTTTTGGATAACCCAACTCCCTCAATAATTCCTTTTCAGAAAACTTTCAAAGAATTTTCCAGAATATAATATTGACTTTCATACAAACCTGGGTTCATATTTGGATAGAACTCAGAGAGATGAATCCAACCCAATTGGAATCACTCAAATTGGAGTTTTCTACAGGGATATATGAATTTCCAAAGATTGAGCTATGTCTGGAATTATTTTCCTACAGCAAATTCGGCTGGACCCACAGTTTTGAATTCCAGCTAATAGAAACGAAGCCACACCGGCCACAACACCTCTGCGCGCCAACACATGGGATCCCGGCCACACCCGATCCCGGGTTTAAAATTTGAGCTGCTGACAGGCGGGGCCCATGCTCTGTCTTCTTCCTCCGGCTTCCTCGCTCGCGCCCGCGCTGCCCCTCGCCGGCCCGACACCGGAGCTCGCCGGCTCGCCATTTCCGGCCACCGCCTGAGCTGAAACTCGCCGCTAGGGAGTTTGTGACCCCGAGGAACACGGCTGTGGGGCTTGCTAGGGCTGCCGACGACCGGAACATGGCCGGCGACGTGTGACTGCCTCTGTGGTAGTTCGGCAGCATCGCCTAGGGTTTCCAGCCCGCCAAAACCTGCGCCGACGCGCCCTACAGCACCAGCGCAGCTCTAGGAAGATCGGCACGACCTCAAAATGGCTCGGGAGTGGCAGTAAATAGGTTGTCGCCGTGCGACCGAATGGGTCCACCATGAACACCTCTAGTCGAGCTCGAATTCCGTCGTGCTGAGGCGTTTTCATGCGCTGGATCCTAAAGGAGAAATGACCGCCGGCTAATCCAGCGTATATGTGCCAAATTTGATGACTTAAGGAGGATCAGAGGGTAAGAATTTGAAAGAATCATAGCGGAAGCTCAGACTGAGGTCGCCGGAGCAAAACTTTGAAATTCGCCGGCGATGCTTCACGGTATGGCCTGAGCTCGGGCTGAGAGCAGCACCGCACCCGTGCGCATCCGTAGGTGTGACCGTTTGGCCGTGAAACCCGCTGTGGAGGGCTGTCCACGAGCACCCGATCACGCTTTTGAGCTAGGTCGCCGCGGCGGCGGTTGTTCTCGGGCACTGGAGGCCGCAGCTTGCTGGCTTGCGGGTCAGGGAGGTGGAGGCCGAGCTCGTGGCGATGTTTAGCGGCTCAGGGGAGGAAGAGGCGCTCCGTTTCCGTGATTTCTCGAGCAGGCCGAAGCAGCGGCGGTGAGGTGCTCGGCTCTCGGTTTGTTTGCGAGGAGAAGAAAGCAATTGTGCTTTGCTTCGGCCGGGGGAGCACGTGATCACGTTGGGGGCGCGGCCAGGACCGACCTCAGGGTGCCAGCGCGTGGAGACTGGCAGCAGGAGCTGGCGCGGCAAGCTCCTCTGTGGCACTCGCGAGCTGCTCGGGAAAATCTCCCACCGAGAGCAAAACTTAGTGAGTATGTCTCCTCCTTTAGCTCTATGACATGTGGGTCCCACTCCACATGTACCTCCCAAATATCTGTTCATGCTGATCTCTTTAATCCCCAGAATTCTAAGTTTAAAAAGGTGGGCTAGAATTTGAATTCCTCAAATTCAGTTTGAATTTGCAAGACTAAATCTGAATTTGGTTTAGAATTTGCAATATCTTCTTTTTAGCTCTCTTTTGAGCCCACCCTACAAATGGAAAGTTGGTGAGCAAACTTTTCCCTATAATTCCAACTATAGGGCTGCATGTTTATTCAAAGTTTTTGGGTCACCATATGTGTGAACTTTGAATTTCAAATCTGAATTTTAAACTTACATGCAAAGAGGTATTTAACTCCTTATTGGTTCAACACTTTTAAATAAAAAGGTGATCCTCATTTTGGATGATCATCCACGTATTACTTTGTATGAAGAAAAGTTTTAGCAAGTCCCATTTTTTCATGTCTTTGCCACAGATATGAACTCAAACCTTGGTTTTTATTCATACACATTTTTGGGACTTTTACATTCCTCCCCCTTAAAAGAATCTCGTCCCGAGATTACAAAAGAGGAACGAGACGGGAGAGTTAATTACAAACTGTACAACGCTAAAAATTCCAGATAGTTGCTGCGGAGGTAATCTTCACTTTCCCACGTCGCCTCTTCCACGGTGTGATTACTCCACAGCACCTTGTAAAATTTGAGCGTTCGGTTCCGGGTTACCCGGGCCTTTTCATCCAAAATCTGAACCGGTTGCTCGGTGTAGGTCAGGTCCGGTTTTAATTCGTCGATGTCCTCAGTGCGAACAGCAGCGGTGAATTTGAGGCACTTCCACAGCTGTGATTCATGAAATACATCATGAACACCCGCTAAACTTGCCGGTAATTCCAGCCGGTAGGCTACGGGTCCGCACTTCTCCGTGATAGCAAAAGGACCAATAAAACGGGGAGCGAGTTTCCCCTTTACACCGAACCGGTGAATTCCCTTCATCGGGGATACACGAAGATAGACGTGTTCTCCGATGTCAAAATGTAATGGCCTACGCCTTTGATCGGCGTAGCTCTTCTGTCGGGATTGTGCAGCCTTTAAGTTCTCTTGTTTCAACCGAACTCGTTCTTCGGCTTCGTTGACAAGATCAATCCCAAACAGAACTCTTTCACCGGACTCACACCAATTCAGCGGTGTGCGACACTTCCGGCCGTAGAGAGCTTCATACGGTGCCATTTTAATACTCGCTTGATAACCGTTGTTATATGAAAACTCTGCCAGCTGTAGGTGATCGTCCCAATTCCTACCGTGGTGGATGGCACACGCCCTCAACATGTCCTCTAGCACTTGATTCACCCTTTCGGTTTGTCCATCGGTTTGAGGGTGATATGCGGAGCTTGTAAATGTCCCGAAACCTGTAAATAGAAAACTTGAGCTATGAATAATGTTGAGTTTATATGCAAGAAATGGGACTTACAAAAACTTTTGTGTTACTCATGAAAGTGTTGGCATGTGCAATAAAACTCTAAATTCAGTTTGAACTAAGAGGGCCACTTCCAAAAAGAGGAGGGCCATCTCCAAAAAGGAAAATTCAAACTATTGTTTGAAAAAGTGTATTTGCAATAGCCAACTCAAAGACCAGAGGACATATGTGAATTCCTCAAGTTCAAGTTGTGAAGGAGACAAATTTTGAGCAAATTTGGAGGTGCCTTGATATGATTATCCAAGGGACATGTAAATTTCATCTAAATTTGAATTCAAATTTGAAACTGAGGCAAAACAGGTCAAATTGCCTAATGACTTTGGAATTTGAGTTCCTCAGAATTGAATTTGTAAAGTGCCAAGAATTTTGGAGATATTTGGGAAAGGAGCTGTGGGTCCCAATGGTCATGAAGTGAGGAGAATAACTTACTGCCTAAGTCACTTATCTGTTGACTCGATCACCACGGGGTCTGCACCGAACGTCGCCGAGGGCACTACCGCTACCTCCTGCTCGAGCTGCCCCCCCCACGCGCGGGCGCCAGAGGCGGTTCACCCGCCGTTTATCCTCCCCACCGAGGCAAACAAGAAGTTTTCCACTCGTGCTCGCGGGTTCTTCTGCTTCCGCGCCCGAAAAACAGCCACCGGCGACACCTCTGTTTCCCTCGGTTGCCCACCAGCTCGTGTCCTCTTCTGCTCAAGCCGTCCACACGAAAAGGAAGCGCAATCGAGTGTACAAGATCCTCCACAGCTCGGCCCCATCGTTCCTGGCTCGTGGGGCACCCAAATCAACGATCAACGTGAGGTACTAACGCTCACCGGCGAAAGGGCAACTCGGGTCACCGTGGGCAGCTCATACCGAGGCTTTTCACGGCCGAGCAAGCACCCTCCGAGACGAGCCGGGACGTCACGCCGCTCTCCCTTGAGTTTCAGCCTGAGCCGTGCAACGTAGCTCGGGAATTTCCGGTTTTCCTCTCGGACGAGGAAAACCTACCCGCGGGTAAGAATTTTAGAAATTGACGCTTAATTTTTGGTTGAAGTTGTTCATTTTGCGCACGCAGGAGCTAGAGAGGATAGGGGAACCTTTTTCCTTCACAACTATAGCTTAGCAGTGAGTAGGGGCAGCTAATTTTGAGTTCGTCCGTCGGCGGCCATGGCGGGAACGCGCGGGCGCACGGTGACAAACGATTTGCCGCTGTTTCCGAGCCAGGTTGAGGCCGAGCCGAGCTTGCCTGACCTCCACTGATGCTTTAGAGTGGATCCGCCGAACGTTTGGCGGGCTAGGGTGCTCGGGCCACGGCGCTGAAGCTGTACCGATGGGCGCGCACGTTGCCGACCGGTTTCCGGTCGCCGGCAGCCCGAATGCACCGCACCGTTGGATTCCTCATGGCTGAAAACCCCCAGGCGGCAAGTACCGAGCCGAGAGACGGTCGGGAAGCCGACTCCGGCGAGCTCCGACGAGTCTCCGGCGAGGGGGCGGCGCGGGAAAAAGAGAACGGCCCGAGGTTGAAGACGATCGGCCGGTCCCACCTGTCAGTGGTGATATTTTAAATCTTCGATCCGCTGCGGCTCCGGGATCCGGTGTGGTGGAGCGGGAAGGGTCCTGTGGCCCCGTGTGGCATGATTCCGGCGGCTGACACATGTGGGGTGGACCCACGGGCAGAGTTTGAACTTTTTCCGAATTTAGTTTGAATTCCAGATTTAGTTCAAACTTTAGAACCTCATAACTTTTGCTAGGAGGCTCCAAATTTAGTGATTCAAATTGCGTTGGATTCAGGATGAAAAACTCTATCCAAATATGCAACCCAATTTGCATGAAAACCAATAGACAATTCTGGAAAAGTCTTTAAAGCTTTTCAGCAAAAGAATTTTTGAGGGAGTTTGGTTCATCCAAAAATCCCCAAATTTTGCCAGGATAATCTTTAGGATATTAGGAGACTCCTGTAAAAGTTTCGGCTCATTTGGAGTTGATTTATTTAGGGTAATTCTGATTTTAAATTTCTGCATTCAAAATAAATACAGAAACATTTTCAGGAAATTTCCAAAACTTGGAAATTCAGTTCTAGCCATTCCTTAGCTCCAAAAATCCTAGGAAAATTCATGCATGCTCCCAAAG
Organism: Neostapfia colusana; assembly: GCA_030760725.1. NCBI lineage: Eukaryota > Viridiplantae > Streptophyta > Magnoliopsida > Poales > Poaceae > Neostapfia > Neostapfia colusana. The sequence goes on along the minus strand of JASWHV010000013.1, from coordinate 34,767,948 downwards.
CTGTGTATGAAATTTTAGTTCACTTGGGTTTGCATGAAAGTGCAAGTTTAATCAGAATTAATTCCTTTATACCTAAATGCTTAGGCAATTGTTCTGGGTGACCTATTCAGTGAAACATTCTGAATTTTGGTCCAGAGGACTTTCTTGTGACAAGGAACTCACAGGAAAATTTCCAGCTCCATTGGAGCCCTGGATCATTATGTCCTGTTCAACCTCATTAGGTGATCACCACCCAAGTGATGAACCTCACTTCTCACTTGATGAGAGTGCTTAGACACACACCCAAACCACCACCCCCAGTGTCATTTTAAATTCTTAAACAGAGTTCCAGTTTTAAAACTTGTCTTTAGCACTTGTTAGCAAAAGTTTTATAATTAAACATGTATACATATTCATAACGTGTAGTGGTTAAACGTGGATAAGTGAAGATTTGATCAAGGAGCAAGAAGGCAAGGTTTAAGCTTCAAGTCATCATCAGCAACTAACTTCATCTTATCTGACTTAAGTCACCTGCAAAACCAAGGCAAGCCCCGGTTTGCACTTAAGTTGTTTTTAAAGTTTTTACTTTGTTCACTACTATGGGTCAAAGTTTGTATGTGCATTAGGTCAAGGACGTTTTATACTCCACTTGCATGACCAAAAAGAACCCTGGGATCAAGGGTAGAATTATGTCATCGCTTTAGAATAAGGCCATGCTAAATAGACTAGGGCATCCGGTAGAAGACAAGTAGTTGGAATCTACTCGCGAGTATAGACGGGACTACCTGGATGTAGATGGAGAAGAGGGCAAACTAAAGTTTACATTTCCAAAGATGAGACCGGGCAGGATGGTTAGGCAGCGACAAGACGAGGTCTTGGTTGAGTAGCTCTGCCTGTGTCGGTAAGGACCGATGCGTGTGCGGCACCCAGGAGCAGATATTGAGTTGTGTACCGGATGCTTACTGACATATGGGAATCAGGAAACCGATGTACCAGGCTCACTGGATTGTAGAGGCATACCACATCGTCTCGTTAGATCTATGAGCCCGAGACGGCGCGACCGGTTCTACAGTTTAGTGTCCTGAGAAAGGTTGCCACATACGACGTAATGAAGGACGCCAGAGTTGGGTCTTCAGAGGCGGGCGTATGTGTCAAGTTATCCGGGTAGTGTTTGATTCGAATCACCGTCCATCGCGGTTATTGATTACCGCTTGCTCCCTGTGTTGTGACGTAGTAATCAAGTTGTGTGGAAATAGTTTGCAAAATTTTAAATGCTGTTATGATAATTGTAAATTGCATGAAAACCATGTTTGAAGTAGAGATAGAGCAAACTTAAGTTATTTTTCCACATTGGGACAAGTAACATTGAAAGGAAGCATTTCTTGTTTGATTGTGGAGTTCCAATGTTGCTAAGCGCAAGGTCACTACTATTATGGCTAAAACCTGAAAGTTAAGGATGAACTCATAGGCGAGTCTTTTCGCAAATGGCAGGCTTAAGTCTTAGGTTACTTTCATGTAGAGTTTCATGTCTTAGGAGAGACGGGTCAGTCTTGCTGAGCCTTTGTGCTTACTCTTGCTATATAAGTGGTTTTGCAGGTTAACCTCGACGCTATAAAGAGGTTGTTCGGTGAGACTCGGGAACTCCCGAGTCATATCACACTTGGAGGACCTAGACGCTGCCGTGTCTTCGTGTTGCTAGCGAGATGAGTCCGCGGGCTGGACCTCTTCTCGAGTGCTTCGTAGTTATTCAACGTGAGCTGGTTATGGACTTCCGCTGTAGCTATTTTATGTAAATTATTTACAAAGAACAGTTGTAAGCTTCCGCTTTGGTTTATGTAATACATGGTTCCTTATATGTGTGCTGTTGGGTGCCGCATAACACGGCACCACCCAATGCGATTCCTCGGGCAAGGCGGCATGACCCCGTGATCGGGACCGGGCCCCCTCAGCGTGGTATCAGAGCCGCATTGGTAATAGCGCACGGAATAAGGATGGTATTACGACAAAAACTTAGGATACGGTGAGGAAACGATATTAGGCCCACATAAGGACTATAGTAGTGTAGTTACTTAAAGTGGCAAGACTAACATATGTGTTTTAATTCTGAATTTTCATTATGTAACGACGCACCTACGTTCTGGTAAGCATGGTAAGGAACGCCACCGACAGCGGTTCAATTTCGGTTAGCTCCCCTGACGAGGAATGTGGTTCAGGGATAGGTCTCACAGCTTGGTGTGAGACGTCAATATGAAACTCTTGGACTCTCCATGTTCCTGAGTTCATATGAAACGCTGATCCCTAGCGTGCATTAGGCAAGTAAGTGGAGACCCCATCGTGTGGTCAGTAACGCAATAGTGTGTTCGTCTGGAAGTAGCCCAGGAGGACATACGCAGCGCTTGCCATCGGCGTGCCCTGCAGGGCAGTAGGTGGTATCCGTTGGGTTGATAACATTCCCAACCGTGACGACCCATTCATGATATACTCGGGTTCCCCGTCGTGTGGTGTTGAAACACGATGACGTACCTCGAGACGTGACTTAACTCAAGGACGGCCGTATGGTAATGATACGGGCGTTTGTATTTACTTTCAATTATGGAACTGCCTGAAATGAAAAAACCTTTGAGTGCACCACTATTGAGTGTTCTTCTGCAGGTACTAACCACGTACGTATCCCGTGTAGTACACGTGTGCGAGAGACCATCTTAGTGCCACTGATAATACGTATATGCCGGTATGATCTGGCGTAGGATTTTCTTTGGTGAGGCAACGTAGTACCGACATGTTATTACGATGCATCGACACCGTACTACACTTAATAACCTCTTCCCTATGAAGAAATGATTCATGGACTAACTTGCAACTAAAAATGGAAGTTTGAAACAAATATTAGTTACTGAACTCTTATTTTGAGCTAAGATTCAAATGAGAGTAAAACTAGGTATCAAAGTTTTCAAAAAACAGAGTACTCTGTTTCTGGCAGGAATTCTTGCTGGAATTTAACAGAGCATAACTCTGAGTAGAATTAACCAGTTAAGGTGTATGATACAGTTCTGGAAAGATTTTTAAGTGCTCTACAACTTCTTGGTATACCTCCAGAGCAAAATCATACGTTAAGTTGGTGAAAAGTCCAATTGAAGGCAAACTGTTCAAAACCAGGACAGTAGAAAAAAAAACCTCTCTGGACCTTTCTGTTTTTAAGCCATAACTTCCTTTAGAAAAATCTGTAAGGAGCCTATGAGTACTTGTTGGAAAGCCACTAAAGTTTACTAAAACTTTGGTGTTGAACTCAAGTCAAGAATCTGTTGATAACTTGAGTAAAATTTGGAGTTTGTGTGAACTGATCAGGGTAGTCCCGCTGATTAGCTTAGCGTACTTAAGATTTGTTTAAACATGAATGTGGTTATGCTTTCATAAAGTTCATGACATGTTCATGTTTTGCTTATATTTACTTACTACTGAGATAGAATTTTGATTGACTCAAAATTTTGTTTCGTGCAGTATGGTACGTACACATTCTCAAATGGAGCTTGGAGGTTCAAGTCGAGGTGGGAATGACTTGACTTCATCACAAGAGCCATCACCAACCGGATTGGCGGAAATTATGGTCAAAATGAATGAAACTCTTCAAACTCTAGTTCAGCAGGGCATAGATCGAGAATCTCAACATCACATGCCAACCCAGAGCACGTATCTGAATTTCTTGGCGACACAACCACTGGTATTCTCCGAGGCGGCTGACCATTGTGAAGCAAATCACTGGTTACGTGTCATTGAGTCCAAGCTTGGGTTGATCCAATGTGATGAATTCTCGAAGACTCTATATGCCGCTTAACAGCTTCACGGCTTTGCTGGAGCATGGTGGGCAGAGTACCTTGCTGTTCAACCAGCAGGGCATCGTGTCACATGGGAGGAGTTCCAGGCTGCATTTCGTGCTCGTTTCATCCATGCGGGCATACTGCAAACCAGTATGGATGAGTTCTGGAGTCATAAGCAAGGGGACATGAGTGTTATTGAGTATGCGAAGGAATTCAACTGCTTAGCTCAATATGTCCCTGACTATGTGAAATCACCAGCCATGAAGGGTTATCATTTTTATCGAGGGCTGACCGCTAGGCTGCGATGTGAATTGGCTCAAGTTAGCCAAGAGAATTTTGATGAGTTCATGAGCTGTGCTATTGCTCAAGAATACTATTCCAACCTTTACCTCAAAGAAAAGAGGGAGAGGGACTCATCACAAGATGAAGACAATCGTCTACCTCAGAAGTATCGGTTGGTAATCCATTCACCTTCCGGTCGAGAGATTCCACAATAGGTGCAATCATTCTGGGAGTGTGACGACTCTTCTACTCCACAGAGGTCTTATTCACCTCCACCGCAGCATCAACTTGTTTCTTATGCACCTCAGTATCAACAAGGTGCACTAGAATATTATTACCCTCAAGAGGTTGAAGATGGACAAGGTGGTTTCTCAGCTGAGCCAAGTGCTGTCCCACTTCAGCTTGACAATGATCTTAAGGCCAATAAAGCCACTGAACCGAGCAGCAACAATGTGTCTGCGGGTCCAGTTCCACAGAGCGATCTTGGGCAGCAAAGAAAAGCTATGTCCAAAGTGGGGACAGTTAATTATGTGTCAATCGATGATCTGCCAAAAGGAGGACCTGTTCTTGCCGGCAGGTTCACCTTAAATGACAAGCCAGTTGTCATTTTATTCGACTCTGGTGCAACACATAACTTCATTAGCCGGGCAACGGTAATTCGGGACCAGATATCCACCACTATCACCAAAGGTTCATACCTTATTCATTCGCCAGGTGGAGATATATCAACTAATGAAGTCGTCTCTCGAGCACCACTTTGCTTGGGTGGAAAAATTTATCCTACCACCCTCATCATTCTCGAAGACCAAGGAATCAATGCCATATTGGGAATATCATGGTTGACCTTCCATAAGGCCGTTCTGGACATCGAGAACAGGAGTGTTCACTTGGACTCTCCACTTCACGGGCGTCAAACCTTGTATCTCGGCAAAGCGGTTTCCAAAGACCCGAAAGTATGTAATGCCGAGACTTGCAAACTAGAAGACATTCCGGTAGTCCGTGAATATCCGGACGTGTTTCCCGAAGATCTTCCAGGCTTACCACCTGAGCGCGAGGTGGAGTTCAAAATAGAGTTGATACCGGGAACCACGCCGATCTCTCGGAGACCCTACAAAATGGCTTCGAGTGAGTTAGTAGAATTGAAGGAGCAACTCAAGGATCTGATGGACAAGGGGTTTATTCGTCCAAGTTCATCACCATGGGGTTGCTCAGCTTTATTTGTGAAGAAGAAGGATGAGACGTTGAGGCTATGCGTCGATTATCGTCCTTTGAATGCTGTGACCATAAAGAACAAGTATCCACTACCAAGAATTGATATCCTCTTTGATCAGCTAGTGGGTGCTAAAGTTTTCTCCAAGATGGACTTAAGGTCAGGATATCATCAAATTAAGATCCGAGCGGAAGATGTCCCGAAAACCGCATTCTCGACAAGATATGGGCTCTATGAATATCTTGTCATGTCATTTGGGTTGACCAATGCTCCGGTTCACTTTACGTATCTTATGAACTCGGTGTTCATGTCGGAGATGGATCAGTTCGACGTGGTATTCATCGACGACATCTTGGTCTATTCCAAATATGAAGAGGAACACGCTAAACATTTGCATATCGTGCTTCAACGCCTGAGAGATCACAAGCTCTATGCAAAGTTTAGTAAATGTGAATTCTGGATCAACCAAGTGCCGTTTCTTGGACATATTATTTCAGCGGAAGGCATTGCTGTTGATCCAAGCAAGATTGATCAAGTGCTGAAATGGAAGTCTCCAACATCAGTCCATGAAGTTCATAGCTTCTTGGGTTTGGTGGGGTATTATCGGAGGTTCATCCCGAGCTTCTCAAAAATCTCCAAACCTATGACGGAGCTACTGAAGAAGGGCGTCAAGTCTGATTGGAGCAAGCCATGTGAGGAAGCTTTTCAAGCGTTGGTGAAACACCTCACAACAGCACCGGTTCTAGCCCAACCGGATACAACCAAACCTTTTGATGTTTATTGTGATGCGTCTGGCATCGGGCTTGGTTGTGTACTCATGCAAGGAGGACGTGTGGTCGCTTATGGATCACGGCAATTACGGAATCATGAGCAACATTATCCAACTCATGATCTCGAGCTTGCTGCCGTGGTATTAGCTTTGAAGATGTGGAGACATTACCTATTGGGAAATCTGGTTCATCTCTACACCGACCACAAAAGCTTGAAGTACATATTCACTCAAAAGGAGTTGAATATGCGACAACGGCGATGGTTGGAGCTGATCAAGGACTATGAGATTGAAATTCATTATCATCCGGGCAAGGCAAATGTGGTTGCCGATGCACTCAGCCGGAAGTCTCATATCCATAACCTAACCATCACGCCGATAGAAGAGGAAGAACCAAGTCTCTACTTGGTTCCATATGGGGCCCTACATAACCTAGCTCTCATACCTACAATAAGAGAGGAGGTCATGGAAGCTCAAATGAGAGAGAAGGGCATGGCTCATATAAAAAGGAGGTTGAAGAACGGGGAGATGAAATGTTTCCGGTTGGATGATGAAGATACCTTATGGTTCAGGGACCGGATAGTCGTACCCCGTGATATGAGGCTGCGAAAGAAAATTTTGGATGAGGCTCACTTATCCAAATTTTCTATTCACCCGGGCAGCAATAAAATGTACCAAGACCTCCGGAATAAGTTTTGGTGGACACGTATGAAACGTGAAGTTGCAAAATACGTTTCAGAATGTGATACGTGTCGAAGAATTAAGGCCGACCACGTAAAGAAGTCGGGCCTGCTGCAACCGCTACAAATACCAGCATGGAAGTGGGAAGACTTGAGTATGGATTTCACCGTTGGGTTGCCGATGACTTCCCACCACCATGACTCGATTTGGGTAATCATGGACCGGTTGACCAAATCGGCACGCTTCATCCCCGTGCATACCAGATACACCGCCAAGCAGTATGCGGAGTTATACATAGCACGGATCTTGTGCCTACATGGAGTTCCCCGGACGATCATCTCTGATCGAGGCGTGTTGTTTGTTGCTCGTTTCTGGGAGCAGCTACACACATCCTTGGGAACCAAATTGATCCGAAGCTCCACGTATCACCCTCAAACCGATGGGCAAACAGAGAGGGTGAATCAAATACTTGAGGATATGCTGAGAGCATGTGCCATCCACCACGGTAAGAGCTGGGATGATCACTTACCATTGGCAGAGTTCTCATATAACAACGGGTATCAATCAAGTATCAAAATGGCGCCTTATGAAGCTCTCTACGGCCGAAAGTGTCACACCCCCTTGAACTGGTGTGAATCCGGCGAGAGAGTTATTTACGGGATTGATCTCGTAAACGAAGCAGAAGAGCGGGTGAGGCTTATTCAGGAAAATCTTAAAGCTGCTCAGTCAAGAAAAAAGAGCTATGCGGATAAGAGGCGTCGTCCTCTGGAATTTCAAGTTGGGGACCATGTGTATCTCCGCGTATCTCCTATGAAGGGCATTCACCGATTCGGAGTGAAAGGAAAATTAGCTCCGCGCTTTATCGGTCCTTTTGCCATCATTGAAAGATGTGGACCCGTGGCATACCGTTTGGAGCTGCCGGCAGCCTTAGCCGGAGTGCATAACGTCTTCCACATATCCCAGTTGCGGAAGTGTGTAAAAGTTCCAACGGAGATTCTCACGGATGACGTAACAGGATTAAAGCCGGACCTCACCTATGTTGAGCATCCAACCCGGATAATTGATGAAAAGACTCGCGAAACCAGAAATCGGACGCTGCGATTTTTCAAGGTGCTATGGGAAAATCACACGTCCGACGAAGCTACATGGGAAAGCGAGGAGTATTTGCAACGCAATCACCCGGAGTTGTTAGAGGCTTATATGTAGTAGTTGTCCTCTCCACTTTGTCCTTAATCATGAATCTCGGGACGAGATTCTTTTTAAGGGGGGAGGAATGTAAAAGTCCCGAAACTTGTAAATAGAAAACTTGGGCTATGAATAATGTTGAGTTTATATGCAAGAAATGGGACTTACAAAAACTTTTGTGTTACTCATGAAAGTGTTGGCATGTGCAATAAAACTCTAAATTCAGTTTGAACTAAGAGGGCCACTTCCAAAAAGAGGAGGGGCATCTCCAAAAAGGAAAATTCAAACTGTTGTTTGAAAAAGTGTATTTGCAATAGCCAACTCAAAGACCAGAGGACATATTTGAATTCTTCAAGTTCAAGTTGTGAAGGAGACAAATTTTGAGCAAATTTGGAGGTGCCTTGATATGATTATCCAAGGGACATGTAAATTTCATCTAAATTTGAATTCAAATTTGAAACTGAGGCAAAACAGGTCAAATTGCCAAATGACTTTGGAATTTGAGTTCCTCAGAATTGAATTTGTAAAGTGCCAAGAATTTTGGAGATATTTGGGAAAGGAGCTGTGGGTCCCAATGGTCATAGAGTGAGGAGAATAACTTACTGCCTAAGTCACTTATCTGTTGACTCGATCACCACGGGGTCTGCACCGAACGTCGCCGAGGGCGCTACCGCCACCTCCTGCTCGAGCTGCCCGCCCCCCATGCACGGACGCCAGAGGCGGTTCACCCGGCGTTTATCCTCCCCACCGAGGCAAACACGAAGTTTTCCACTCGTGCTCGCGGGTTCTTCTGCTTCCGCGCCCGAAAAACAGCCGCCGGCGACACCTCTGTTTCCCTCGGTTGCCCACCAGCTCGCGTCCTCTTCTGCTCAAGCCGTCCACACGAAAAGGGAGCGCAATCGAGTGTACAAGATCCTCCACAGCTCGGCCCCGTCGTTCCTGGCTCGTGGGGCACCCAAATCAACGATCAACGTGAGGTACTAACGCTCACCGGCGAAAGGGCAACTCGGGTCACCGTGGGCAGCTCATACCGAGGCTTTTCACAGCCGAGCAAGCACCCTCCGAGACGCACCGGGACGTCACGCTTCTCTCCCCCGAGTTTCAGCCCAAGCCGTGCAACGTAGCTCGGGAATTTCCGGTTTTCCTCTCGGACGAGGAAAACCTACCCGCGGGTAAGAATTTCAGAAATCAACGCTTAATTTTCGGTTGAAGTTGTTCATTTTGCGCACGCAGGAGCTAGAGAGGATAGGGGAACCTTTTCCTTCACAACTATAGCTTAGCAGTGAGTTGGGGCAGCTAATTTTGAGTTCGTCCGTCGGTGGCCATGGCGGGAACGCGCGGGCGCACGGTGACAACCGGTTTGCCGCCGTTTCCGAGCCAGGTTGAGGCCGAGCCGAGCTTGCCTGACCTCCACTGATGCTTTAGAGTGGATCCGCCGAACGTTTGGCAGGCCAGGGTGCTCGGGCCACGGCGCCGAAGCTGTACCGATGGGCGCGCACGTCGCCGACCGGTTTCCGGTCGCAGGCAGCCCAAATGCACCGCACCGTTGGATTCCTCATGGATGAAAACCCCCAGGCGGCAAGTACCGAGCCGAGAGACGGTCGGGAAGCCGACTCCGGCAAGCTCCGACGAGTCTCCGGCGAGGGGGCGGCGCGGGAAAAAGAGAACGGCCCGAGATTGAAGACGATCGGCCGGTCCCACCTGTCAGTGGTGATATTTTAAATCTTCGATCCGCTGCGGCTCCGGGATCAAGTGTGGTGGCGCGGGAAGGGTCCTGTGGCCCCATGTGGCATGATTCCGGCGGCTGACACGTGTGGGGTGGACCCACGGGCAGAGTTTGAACTTTTCCCGAATTTAGTTTGAATTCCAGATTTAGTTCAAACTTTAGAACCTCATAACTTTTGCTAGGAGGCTCCAAATTTAGTGATTCAAATTGGGTTGGATTCAGGATGAAAAACTCTATCCAAATATGCAATCCAATTTGCATGAAGACCAATAGACATTTCTGGAAAAGTCTTTAATTCTTTTCAGCAAATGAATATTTGAGGGAGTTTGGTTCATCCAAAAATCCCCAAATTTTGCCAGGATAGTCTTTAGGATATTACGAGACTCCTGTAAAAGTTTCGGCTCATTTGGAGTTGATTTATTTAGGGTAATTCTGATTTTAAGTTTCTGCATTCAAAATAAATACAGAAACATTTTCAGGAAATTTCCAAAACTTGGAAATTCAGTTCTAGCCATTCCCTAGCTCCAAAAATCCTAGGAAAATTCATGCATGCTCCCTAAGCTGTGTATGAAATTTAAGTTCACTTGGATTTGCATGAAAGTGCAAGTTTAATCAGAATTAATTCCTTTATACCTAAATGCTTAGGGAATTGTTCTGGGTGACCTAATCAGTGAAACATTCTGAATTTTGGTCCAGAGGACTTTCTTGTGACAAGGAACTCACAGGAAAATTTCCAGCTCCATTGGAGCCCTGGATCATTATGTCCTGTTCAACCTCATTAGGTGATCACCACCCAAGTGATGAACCTCACTTCTCACTTGATGAGAGTGCTTAGACACACACCCAAACCACCACCCCCAGTGTCATTTTAAATTCTTAAACAGAGTTCCAGTTTTAAAACTTGTCTTTAGCACTTGTTAGCAAAAGTTTTATAATTAAACATCTATACATATTCATAACATGTAGTGGTTAAACGTGGATAAGTGAAGATTTGATCAAGGAGCAAGAAGGCAAGGTTTAAGCTTCAAGTCATCATCAGCAACTAACTTCATCTTATATGACTTAAGTCACCTGCAAAACCAAGGCAAGCCCCAGTTTGCACTTAAGTCGTTTTTAAAGTTTTTACTTTGTTCACTACTATGGGTCAAAGTTTGTATGTGCATTAGGTCAAGGACGTTTTATACTCCACTTGCATGACCAAAAAGAACCCTGGGATCAAGGGTAGAATTATGTCATCGCTTTAGAATAAGGCCATGCTAAATAGACTAGGGCATCCGGTAGAAGATGAGTAGTTGGAATCTACTCGCGAGTATAGACGGGACTACCTGGATGTAGATGGAGAAGAGGGCAAACTAAAGTTTACATTTCCAAAGATGAGACCGGGCAGGATGGTTAGGCAGCGACAAGACGAGGTCTTGGTCAAGTAGCTCTGCCTGTGTCGGTTAAGGACCGATGCGTGTGCGGCACCCAGGAGCAGGTATTGAGTTGTGTACCGGATGCTTACTGACATATGGGAATCAGGAAACCGATGTACCAGGCTCACTGGATTGTAGAGGCATACCACATCGTCTCGTTAGATCTATGAGCCCGAGACGGCGCGACCGGTTCTACAGTTTAGTGTCCTGAGAAAGGTTGCCACATACGACGTAATGAAGGACGCTAGAGTTGGGTCTTCAGAGGCGGGCGTATGTGTCGAGTTATCCGGGTAGTGTTTGATTCGAATCACCGTCCATCGCGGTTATTGATTACCGCTTGCTCCCTGTGTTGTGACGTAGTAATCAAGTTGTGTGGAAATAGTTTGCAAAATTTTAAATGCTGTTATGATAATTGTAAATTGCATGAAAACCATGTTTGAAGTAGAGATAGAGCAAACTAAAGTTATTTTTCCACCTTGGGACAAGTAACATTGGAAGGAAGCGTTTCTTGTTTGATTGTGGAGTTCCAATGTTGCTAAGCGCAAGGTCACTACAATTATGGCTAAAACATGAAAGTTAAGGATGAACTCGTAGGCGAGTCTTTTCGCAAATGACAGGCTTAAGTCTTAGGTTACTTTCATGTAGAGTTTCATGTCTTAGGAGAGACGGGTCAGTCTTGCTGAGCCTTTGTGCTCACTCTTGCTATATAAGTGGTTTTGCAGGTTAACCTCGACGCTATAAAGAGGTTGTCCGGTGAGACTCGGGAACTCCCGAGTCATATCACACTTGGAGGACCTAGCTGCTGCCGTGTCTTCGTGTTGCTAGCGAGATGAGTCCGCGGGCTGGACCTCTTCTCGAGTGCTTCGTAGTTATTCAACGTGAGCTGGTTATGGACTTCCGCTGTAGCTATTTTATGTAAATTATTTAGAAAGAACAGTTGTAAGCTTCCGCTTTGGTTTATGTAATACATGGTTCCTTATATGTGTGCTGTTGGGTGCCGCATAACACGGCACCACCCAATGCGATTCCTCGGGCAAGGCGGCACAACCCCGTGATCGGGACCGGGCCCCCTCAGAGCTCCTAATCAGCTTGGTGCCCAATGAGGCATGCAGTTGCTCCCAAAATCGAGCAACAAACAGCGCACCTCGATCTGAAATGATGGTCTTCGGCACACCATGTGAGCATATAATTCTGGATATGAATAACTCCACATATTGTCTTGCTCGATAATGAGTGTTCACGGTATAAAACGAGCCGACTTCGTCAACCGGTCAACGATCACCCATATCGAGTCATGCTTCTGAGATGTGAGCGGTAATCCGACGATGAAATCCATACTCACATCCTCCCACTTCCATGCCGGTATCTTCAAAGGTTGTAGCGGTCCGGCTTTCCGCATATGATCAGCCTTGACCCGTCTACACGTATCGCTTTCGGATACGTATTTGGCAATCTCCCTCTTCATCCTCGTCCACCAAAATTTCTGTTTCAAATCTTGGTACATCTTGTTACTTCCTGGATGAATGGAAAACTTTGACAGGTGCGCTTCATCCAAGATCTTCTTCCGGAGTTTCATATTGCGCGGTACCACTATACGGTCATTAAACCATATCGTACCGTTCTCATCCTTCCGGAAACATTTCACCTCTCCGTTGTCTAGTCTTCTCCGTATGTGAGACATACCCCTGTCTCTTCTTTGAGCCTCAAGAATCTCTTCACGGAATGTTGGAATAAGCGCGAGATTATAAAGCGTGCCATACGGAATGACACGGAGGCTTGGTTCTTCTTCTTCCAACTCAGCAGCCGCTAAGTTGTGAATGTGGGCTTTCCGACTAAGCGCGTCGGCAACCACGTTGGCTTTTCCCGGATGATAGTGGATCTCAATTTCATAATCTTTGATGAGCTCCAACCATCTCCGTTGTCTCATATTCAGCTCCTTCTGCGTGAAGATATACTTCAGGCTTTTATGGTCGGTGTAGAGGTGAACAAGATTACCAAGTAGGTAATGCCTCCACATTATTAACGCCAACACCACTGCAGCAAGCTCAAGATCATGAGTTGGATAATGCTGCTCGTGGTTTCGCAGTTGACGAGACCCATAGGCGACTACACGCCCTTCTTGCATCAGAACACAGCCGAGACCGATGCCGGATGCATCACAGTATACATCAAATGGCTTCGTCGTGTCTGGCTGAGCAATAACTGGAGCCATTGTAAGATGTTTCACCAAAGTTTTGAATGCGGCTTCACATGCTGCATTCCACATGTATTTAGTGCCCTTCCTCAGCAGCTCTGTCATTGGTTTAGCAATCTTTGAGAAGCTCGGAATAAACCTCCTATAATATCCCGCTAAACCTAGGAAACTTTGGACCTCGTGGACTGATTTGGGAGATTACCACTTCAGCACTTGTTCAATTTTGCTGGGTTCCACGGCAATACCTTCTGCTGAAATAATATGGCCTAGGAAAGGCACTTGATCAATCCAAAATTCGCACTTGCTGAACTTGGCATATAGTTGGTGCTCCCGCAACCGTTGTAGCACAATGCATAGATGTTCAGCGTGCTCTTCTTCAGATTTGGAGTAAACCAATATGTCGTCGATGAATAACACGACGAACTTGTCTAACTCCGGCATGAACACTGAATTCATCAAATACATGAAGTGTGCTGGAGCGTTGGTTAACCCAAATGACATGACGAGGTACTCATAGAGTCCGTATCTCGTCGAGAAAGCTGTCTTCGGTGTGTCCTCCGGTCGGATTTTGATTTGATGATATCCCGACCGAAGATCCATCTTCGAAAATACCTTTGCACCCACAAGTTGATCAAACAGGATGTCGATGCGGGGCAAAGGATACTAGTACTTGATCGTGACAGCATTTAGAGGACGGTAATCAACACATAGCCATAGTGTTTCGTCCTTCTTCTTTAACGAACAGCGCTGAGCAACCCCAAGGTGAAGAACTTGGTCATATGAAACCCTTGCCCATGAGTTCATTCAGTTGCTCTTTCAACTCCGCTAGCTCGTTAGGTGCCATCTTGTAAGGCCTTCATGAGATAGGCGTCGTTCCCGGCGTCAGTTCAATCTTGAACTCGACATCCCGTTCGGGCGGCATGCCCGGTAAGTCATCGGGAAATACGTCGGGATAATCTCATACCACCGGAATATCTTCAAGATTCAGCGCTTCCGTGTGGTAGGCCTCTACCATATCTGGATCTTCGCTGTCTAAAAACAGCGTGTGCTGTCCGTGAATTAGCGAGTCAATCTGGACAGTACGATTACCGGTATTGAGAACAGCACCGTGATGATTTAACCAAGACATCCCCAATATAATGTCTATCTTCTGCCTATCAAACATAATCAGCGATGTTGGGTATATTTTTCCGCCCAAACACAAAGCTGCTTGGGACACAATCTGATTGGCAGAGATATTTCCTCCCGGTGATCGTATAAGAAAACTCGTTGTGGGAGTATTGGTGGACAATTGGTGCTGATCCACGCTTGTTTTGCTGATAAAATTGTGGGTTGCACCAGAATCAAAAAGTATGAGGACGGGCACGTCTTTGAGAGTGAACATGCCCGCTAACACTGGTGCTCCCTCCGGGACATCCTCAATAGCAAGATGTTGCACACTCCCGGATTGCAATGCTGTTATGTTGACTTGAGCAGGTGGCGGCATACCACCTGACGATGATGGCTGTTTGGTGTTCACCAACTTCTCCCGGCATTCCTGCCTAAAATGCCCTGAACGGTGGCAATAAGAACACGGAGGTTTCCCCGGTTCTTCATTGACTTGTGGTGGAGAAGTTGATGTACTTGGCTGCAGCAATGATGCAACAGATGTCCTTCGTTGCTGTGGCAATAGTGTTGCTTCAAGACAAGACTCTTGAGCAGGAAATCTGTACGGAGTTGATCCCACTGGCGTTTGCCATCTTTCATCGGATGGTGTGTGATACACCACACGATATTTACGAGGAACGACTGGTGTGTCTTCCTGCACCTCCCGGTCCCTCTTCTCTGCTTGACACTCAAGTGTCGCTTGTTCTTGCAGCAGAGCAGCACTGATCAACTCGGTGTAACTGCCTTGATTGAACAAAGCTAACTTCTCTTTTACTATGGCACTCAAGCCATAGAAAAAGTAGTCACACATTGCAGCTTCGCTCGTTGCATAAGCAGGAGCATATTGTGCCAGAAGGTTGAATCGTCTGACATAATCGAGGACACTCATGTCCCCCTGCTTCAAGTTCCTGAATTCCTGCTGCTGGGCCTCGATAAAACCCATAGAAATGTGACGAGCACGGAATGCTTCACGAAATTCCGTCCACTCCACTTGATGGCCTTCCGTAACGGTGGCGAGATAAGCGAACCACCAATTTCCGGCGGCTCCATGGAGCTGTTGAGCTGCAAATGATGTCTTCTGATATTCGTCGCACTCAAACACTCCAAACTTGGACTTCATAACCCGAAGCCACTGATCAGATTCCACTGGTTCATTGGCTTATGTGAAGATTGGCGGTTGTGTCGCCAAGAAGTCCAAATAGGCGTTCCGAGATGGAACGTCCTGTTGTGCACGTTGGAGTAAGCCCTGTTGTACCAAGGCTTGGAGTAGTCTTGTGTTTTCTTGATTTTAATCGACCATCTGAGCCATGACATCCGCCCATACCGTTGATGGCGGTGCCCGGGGTGGAGTCGAGTCATCACCGTCTTGGCGAGAACTTTCAGCCCTACTCGGAGACTGAGTACGCACCATACTGCAAAAGCATAATTTTTGAGGGGAGTCAAAACATGATCTCAGAAGTATGTGAAAGTATGTAAAACATGAACATGCTAAAATTTATGAAAGCATAATAAAATTTCATGTTTACACATCTTTCTAAAGCTAACAGAAAACCATCCCCATTTGCTGTACAGAGCCGACCTTTCTGTACTTAACCCAGATTTGGATCCAGTTACCAGCATTTTCAGAACTCAAGTTGAACACCAAAGTTAAAGTTAACTTCAGTATATTTCCATCGAGTACGCACATGCCTCTGGATCGTCTTTGGAACAAAAGTTAGGATTGTTCAAAGTTGACAGAATTTTCTGGCTAAATTTTGCCAGCACCTCCTTTGTATGTGGCTGTTTTCAACACAGTTTTACATACAAATGAAATACAATTCTGAACAAACTATGAACTACAAAATCGTTGCAAATTTCCTAACCTTTCCAATGGTGTATCCTATGATCCTTAGAGATTTTCCTACAGACTGTTGTGTCTAATTTACAGCA
The DNA here is from genome assembly GCA_030760725.1 of Neostapfia colusana. Lineage (NCBI taxonomy): Eukaryota > Viridiplantae > Streptophyta > Magnoliopsida > Poales > Poaceae > Neostapfia > Neostapfia colusana. Next base: position 34,751,617 of record JASWHV010000013.1, on the reverse strand, counting down.
ACATCCAGAGAAGTTTGCAGCTGCTCTGTTTTCTGAACAGTTTGCATTCATCTGGACATTTAACACAGTTGGTGTCGGATTTGGCTCTGGAGTTCTACACAAAAGTTGTAGAGCACTTAATAACCTTTCCAGAACTGTATCAAATACCTCCATTGGGTCAAGCTAATTAGAGTTACGCTCTGTTAAAGACCACAAAAATTTCTGTCTGAACAGAGCACTCTGTCTTTGAGATCAAAAGAAGCCTAACAAGTCTCTTCTTTGAAACGTAGTTCAAATGAAGAGTTCAGCAACTAATATGTGATTTATCACATCCAATTTTAGTTTGGAAGTTAGTCATGAACGATTTCTTCATAGGTAAGAATACTATCCTGTGTAGTACGGTGACGATGCACCGTAAGACATATCTCGGTACTACGTTGCCTCACAAAAGAAAAACCTAACCGGATTACACCGGCATATACGTATCCTTAGGTGGCACTAAAACGGTCACTCGCAAACGTGTTCTACACACACTAAGGTTTTCGTGGTTAGTACCTACATAAGCCACACTCAATCATCAGGTTTAGCTGCACATCGAACCCGGTATCCATAACAGTTTGTACACCCGGCCGTCATCACTCGCCCAGGTGTTCTCAAGCCAAACACTCCTTGAGCTACGTGTTCACGTTACTGACCACGTGACGGGGTCTCCCAAATTGCACCACACACGCCAGGGAAGACGTTGCTCGAATACCCCAACGACATGAAGAGTCGTAGAGGATACTAAAGCGAGTCGGGTTACCTGCCACCCGTGAGGCTCCACCCTTCAGCTTGTGCGGACTGGTGGACAGCGCATACGTGCACCCCCCAAGACATAGACGTCCCGAGATGCACGGTTTTCCGACATAACAAATAAGTTAGCTTGCCACCTTCATTATATGCTAATAGTAGTCCTTATGTGGGCCTAGTACCGTTATCTCACCGTATCCTAAGTTTTTGACATAATATGATGCTCAATCCGTGCTCTGTTCCCAACGCAGCTCTGATACCAGCTGTAACAGATCTGATACCAGCTGAGACGGCCAGGACCTCGTCGGGTGGTGCCGTGTTATGCGGCACCCAACAGTACACGGGTTGCAGAAACACATCATATTACATAAATAGTTTAGCGGAAACGTACAAGAATGTTTTACAAATAAGTTATATCAGAGTAAACTACAGCGGAAGACTATCACTCTCACGACTCATATCTAAACTAGCAACAAAGAAACAGTCCAGCCCGCGGACGTTTCTTCTAGCAACACGAAGACAATCTGCAGCGGCGAGGATGCTCTTAGAGTAAGCACTCGGAGGTTCCCGAGTCTCATCGGCACCCCTTCTCATAATCATCGAGTCAATTAGCTGCAAAACAACTCGGATAGCATCCGTGAGCATAACGCTCAGCAAGACTTAACCGTCACCCTAAATATGAAACTCTAAGTGAGGTTATGAACCTAACATAGGTTGGCATAAGCATAATTAAACTCGCCTAAAAGTGAATCCTTACATTCAGGTATTAATTGCAGTATTTTAAGTAATCCCTGGGCACGCTACATCGGGAGTCCACAATTAAACAAGAAACGCTTTCCCCCGATGTAAATTGCTCATGGCATAAAAGAATCGAGTTTGCACTAGCCTATTCATCAAGATTGAGGGGGCCAGGCCCCCATCACGGGGCCGTGCCGCCTCGCCCGAGGAATCACATTGGGTGGTGCCGTGTTATGCGGCACCCAACAGGACACATATAAGGAACACAGTATTACATAAATCAAAAACGGAAGCTTACAAATGTTCTTTGTAAATAATCTACATAAAATAACTACAGCAGAAGTCTATAACCAGCTCACGTTGAGTAACTATGAAGCACCGAGAAGGGGTCCAGCCCGCGGACTCCTCTCGCTAGCAACACGAAGACATGGCAGCGGCTAGGTTCTCCAAGTGTGACATGACTCGGAAGTTTCCGAGTCTCACCGGACAACCTTCTTTATAACGTTGATGTTTACCTGCAAAACCACTTATATAACAAGAGTGAGCACAAAGGCTCAGCAAGACTTAACCGTCTCTCCTAAGACATGAAACTCTACATGAAAGTAACCTAAGACTTAAGCCTGTCATTTGCGAAAAGACTCGCCTACGAGTTCATCCTTAACTTTCAGATTTTAGCCATAATAGTAGTGACCTTGCGCCCAGCAACATTGGAACTCCACAATCAAACAAGAAACGCTTCATTCCAATGTTACTTGTCCCAAGGTGAAAAATAACTTTAGTTTGCTCTATCTCTACTTCAACCATGGTTTTAATGCAATTTATAATTAGCATAACAGCATCTAAAACTTTTGCAAACTATTCCCACACAACTTGATTACTACGTCACAGCGCAGTGAGCAAGCGGTACTCATAACCGCGAGGGACGGTGATTCGAATCAAACACTACCCGGATAACTCGACACATACGCCCGCCTCTAAAGACCCAACTCTGGCGTCCTTCATTACGTCGTATGTGGTAACCTTTCTCAGGACACTAAACTGTAGAACCGGTCACGCCGTCTCGGGCTCATAGGTCTAAGGAGACGATGCGGTATGCCTCTACAATCTAGTGAACCTGGTACATCGGTTTACTGGTTCCCATATATGAGTAAGCATCCGGTACACAACTCAATACTTGCTCAGCGGGGCTGCATACGCTTCGGTCCTTGACCGACACGGGCAGAGCTACTCGACCAAGACCTCGTCTTGTCGCTGTCTAACCCCTCTGCCCGGTCTCATCTTTAGAAATGTAAATTTTAGTTTGTCTCTCTTGCCAACCCCACTTATGTGGTCCTGGAACAAAGCTCGCGAGTAGATTCCAACTACTCGTCTTCTACCGGCTGTCCTAGCCTATTTAGCACGGCCTTATTCTACAGCGATGACACGATTCTACCCTTGACCTCAGGGTTCATGTTTGGTTATGCAAGTGGAGTATCACACATCCTTGACCTAATGCACATACAAACCTTGACCAATAGTAGTGAACAAAGGGAAAACTTAAGTGCAAACCGGGGCTTGCCTTGGTTTTGCAGGTGACTAAAGTCAGATGATTATGAAGTTAGTTGTTGCTGCCTTGAAGCTGAATCACTGCCTTCTTGCTTCTTGATTCAAGCTCAACTCTTCCTTCTTCACTTTCCACGTCTAATCACTACACATTATGAATATGTATACATGTTTAATTATAAAACTTTTTGCTAACAAAAGCTAAAGACAAGTTTGAATCTGGAACTTTGTTTAAGAATTTAAAATGAAACTGGTGCTAGTGGTTTTGGTTTGTGTTTAAGCACTATCATCAAGTGATGAGTGGGATTTCATCACTTGGGTGGGGATCAACTAATGAGGTTGAACAGGACATTACTGATCCAGGTCTCCTATGGAGCTGGAAATTTTCTTGTGAGTTCCTTGTCACAAGAAAGTCCTTTGGACCAAATTCAGAACATTTCACTCAGTAGATCACCCAGAACAATTCCCTAAGCATCTGGGCAAAAAGGAATTAATTCTGAATAAGTTTGCACTTCATGCAAATTCAAGTGAACTACAATTTCACACATGGCCCAGGGTATGCCTGAATTTTCCTAGGATTTTTTGGAGCTAAAGAATGGCCAGAACTGAATTTCTAAGTTTTAATAATTCTCTGAAAATGTTTTCTGTATTCATTTGAATACAGAAACTTGGAATTACAATTACCCTAACTAAATCAACTCCAAATGAGCTGAAACTTTTACACGAGTCTCCTAATATCCTAAAGAATATCCTGGAAAAATTTAGGGAATTTCGAATTAACCAAACTCCCTCTAAAATTCTTTTGCTGAAAAACATTAAAGAATTCTCCAGAATTTTTTATTGGTTTTCATGCAAATTGGGTTGCATATTTGGATGGAGTTTTTCATCCTGAATCCAACCCAATTTGAATCACTAAATTTGGAGCTCCCTAGCAAACGTTATGAGGTTCTAAAGTTTAAACTAAATCTGGAATTCAAATTAATTCGGGAAAAGTTCAAACCCTGCGGGTGAGTCCAGGGGACCACGTGTCATGCGCTGGGGACAACCACACGGGGCCACAGTATCCTTTCCCGCGCTGTCGCAAAGGATCCGACTCCACAGATAATCCCGGCCGGTCCTCCCCTCACTGACAGTGGGCCTGACGCCTTCGTCTTCTACCTCTAGACGCCCGCGCAACCCCGCCGCCGGAGTTCGCTGGAGAGCATCAGAATCCGGCTTCCCGGCTGCCTCTCGGCCTGCTACTCGCCGCCTGGGGGTTTTCAGGGACGAGGAACTCATCTAGGGGGTCAGCCCACGCTCTAGGAGCCCGGAACCAAGTCGGCGGCGTGCAACGGCATCGGTGGAGCTTCGGCGCCGATGACCGATCGCTTCAGCCCACAAAAACCCCAAGGAATTGGCTCTACAGCATCAGTGACGCCTAAAGAAGCTCGAGATGGCCACAAATTAGCTCGGGAATGATGGCTACTAGGACTTCACCGAGCACCCGATCGTTCCCGCCAAGAGCTCAAAATTAGGTGCAACTGCTCAATTCTAAGCTAGGGTTGCGAAGTAAAGAAATTCCCTATCCATTCTAGCTCCTGATTTTGCAAAATGAGCAGCTTTAACAGCAAATTGAGTGTTAATTTCAACAATTCTTACCCGCGGGTAGGTTTTCCTCGTCCGAGGGAAAAACTTGAAATTCCGAAGCTACATCGCACGGATTGCTCTGAAATTTGGAGAGGAGCAGCGCAGGGAGTTGGCGCACCTTGGAGTGCTCTCGTTCAGTCGTGAAACTGGCCGGTGTGAGCTGCCCACGAGAGCCCGACATTGGTTTCCACCGGTTGCACTTCGGCTTCGGCGCTGATCCTCACAATACGGCCGACAGGAGCCCCGAACGCCAGAGCTGAGCTGGGGAAACTCTTGTGCACACGCTGGCGCTCCTCTTTCGTGTTGCTAGCTTGGGCAGCCGGGGAACGACGCTGACCCCCGATCGGGACGAACAGGCGCGGCGTCGGCTTCTTGTTATCTCGGGAGGAAGCAGATCAGGGCTCGTGGGAGCGGTTTGCGACCTACAGAACACGGCGTAGGGGAGATAAGGGCGCGGGGGAACCGATGTTGAAGCAGCTCGGGAGCTGGCTGCTTCGTCGCCTCGGTGGCGCGCACGTGGACGTCGGCTGTTCGGCGCCTTCGAGCGAAAAGCAGGAAACCGGTTGAGTCTGAACAGAGGAAAATATTGCTTAAGTGCTAAGTCTTCCCCTCTCCTCAATGACAATTGGGTCCCACTCATCTCCTCTCCTAAATATCCAAATTTTGGCACCTTGTAAACTTCAGCTGCGAGGGGTCCAAATTTAAAAGCCAATTTGCCATTTGACAATTTGTGCCACAGTTTCAAATTAAAATTCAAATTTGGATGAAATTTACAAGTCCTCTTGATATTCATATCCAAGCACCTCCAAATTTCCTCCAAATTGGTCTCCCTCATAATTTGGATCTGAGGAATTCAAATATGTCCTCTGATTTTTGAGTTGGCTGTTGCAAATAATCTTTTTCAAACAACAGTTTGAATTTTCTCTTTTGAACATGCCCTCCTTCTTTTTGAAGTGCACCTCTTAATTCAAACTGAATTCAATGTTTTATTGCACATGCCAACACTTTCATGAGGAACACAAAAGTTTTTGTAAGTCCCATTTCTTGTATTCAAACTCAACTTTATTCATAGCTCAGGTTCTCTATTTACAAGTTTTGGGACTTTTACATTCCCTCCCCCCTTAAAAAGAATCTCGTCCCGAGATTCATGATTAAGGACAACGTGGAGAGGACAACTACTACATATAAGCCTCTAACAACTCCGGATGATTGCGCTGTAAATATTCCTCGCTTTCCCATGTAGCTTCGTCGGACGTGTGATTTTCCCATAGCACTTTGAAAAATCGCAGCGTCCGGTTTCTGGTCTCGCGAGTCTTTTCATCAACTATCCGGGTTGGACTCTCAACATACGTAAGGTCCGGCTTCAAATCTGCTATGCCCTCCGTGAGAATCTCCGTTGGAACTTTCAAACACTTCCGCAACTGAGATAGGTGGAAGACGTTATGAACTCCGGCTAAGGTTGCCGGCAGCTCCAAATGGTATGCCACGGGTCCACACCTTTCAATGACAATGAAGGGGTCGATAAAACATGGAGCTAATTTTCCTTTCACTCCAAATCGGTGAATGCCCTTCATCGGAGATACGCAGAGGTATACGTGGTCCCCAACATGGAAATCCAGAGGACGACGTCTCCTATCTGCATAGCTCTTTTGTCTGGACTGAGCGGCTTTCAGATTTGCTTGAATAAGCCTTACCCGCTCTTCCGCTTCATTTACAAGGTCAATCCCGTAAATCACTATCTCGCCAGATTCACACCAGTTCAAGGGTGTGCGGCACTTCCGGCCATAGAGAGCTTCATAAGGCGCCATTTTGATACGTGATTGATACCCGTTGTTATATGAGAACTCCGCCAACGGTAAGTGATCATCCCAACTCTTACCGTGATGAATGGCACATGCTCTCAGCATATCTTCAAGTATTTGATTCACCCTCTCAGTTTGCCCATCGGTTTGAGGGTGATATGCGGAGCTTCAAATCAACTTAGTTCCCAAGGAGGTGTGTAGCTGTTCCCACAAGCGGGACACGAACAGCGATCCTCTGTCAGAGACAATGGTACGGGGAACTCCATACAAGCAAAAGATTCGTGCTATGTACAACTCCGCATACTTTTTGGCGCTGTATTTGGTACACACTGGAATGAAGCGTGCTGATTTGGTTAACCGATCCACGATTACCCAAATCGAATCATGCTTATTAGCCGTGAGAGGTAATCCAACAATGAAGTCCATACTAATATCCTCCCACTTCCATGCCGGAACGCTTAACGGTTGTAAGGTTCCCGCTTTCTTCACGTGGTCGGCTTTAACTCGCCGACACGTATCACATTCTGATACGTATTTAGCAACCTCTCTCTTCATCCGGGTCCACCAGAATTTAGTCCTCAATTCTTGGTACATCTTGTTGCTGCCCGGATGAATAGAAAATTTGGATAAGTGAGCCTCATCCAAAATTTTCTTCCGCAGCCTCGTATCACGGGGTACGACTATCCGGTCCTTGAACCATAGAGTGTCTTCATCATCTAACCGGAAACATTTCATTTCCCCGTTCTTCAATCTCCTTCTGATATGAGCCATGCCCTTGTCTTTCTTTTGAGCTGCCATAACCTCCTCTTTTATTGTGGGTATGAGGGCTAGGTTATGCAGAGCTCCAAATGGAACCAAGTAAAGACTTGGTTCTTCCTCTTCTATCGGCGTGATGGTTAGGTTATGAATATGAGACTTCCAGCTGAGTGCATCGGCAACCACATTTGCCTTGCCCGGATGATAATGAATTTCAATCTCATAGTCCTTTATCAGCTCCAACCATCGCCGTTGCCGCATATTCAACTCCTTTTGAGTGAATATGTACTTCAAACTTTTGTGGTCGGTGTAGAGATGAACCAGATTTACCAATAGGTAATGTCTCCACATCTTCAAAGCTAGTACCACGGCAGCAAGCTCGAGATCATGAGTTGGATAATGTTGCTCATGATTCCGTAATTGCCGTGATCCATATGCGACCACACGATTTCCTTGCATAAGTACACAACCAAGCCCGACGCCGGATGCATCACAGTAAACATCAAAAGGCTTGGTTGTATCCAATTGAGCTAGAACCGGGGCTGTTGTGAGGTGTTTCACCAACGCTTGAAAAGCTTCCTCACATGGCTTGCTCCAAACATATTTGATGCCCTTTTTCAGTATCTCCGTCATAGGTTTGGAGATTTTTTAGAAGCTCGGGATGAACCTCCAATAATATCCTGCCAAACCCAAGAAGCTACGAACTTCATGGACTGATGTTGGAGACTTCCACTTCAGCACTTGTTCAATATTGCTTGGATCAATAGCAATGCCTTCTGCTGAAATAATGTGCCCAAGAAATGGCACTTGGTTGATCCAGAATTCACATTTACTAAACTTTGCATAGAGCTTGTGATCTCTCAAGCGTTGAAGCACAATATGCAAATGTTTAGCGTGTTCCTCTTCAGATTTGGAATAGACCAAGATGTCGTCGATGAATACCACGACGAACTGATCCAGCTCCGGCATGAACACCGAGTTCATAAGATACATAAAGTGAGCCGGAGCATTGGTCAACCCAAATGACATGACAAGATACTCATAGAGTCCATATCTTGTCGAGAACGCTGTTTTCGGGACATCCTCCACGCGAATCTTGATTTGATGATATCCCGACCTTAAGTCCATCTTGGAGAAGACATTAGCACCCACTATTTTATCGAAGAGGATATCAATTCTTGGTAGTGGATACTTGTTCTTTATCGTCACAGCATTCAAAGGACGATAATCGACGCATAGCCTCATCGTCTCATCCTTCTTTTCACAAACAAAGCTGAGCAACCCCATGGTGATGAACTTAGACGAATAAACCCCTTGTCCATCAGATCTTTGAGTTGCTCCTTCAATTCTGCTAACTCACTCGGAGCCATTTTGTATGGTCTCTGAGAGATCGGCGTGGTTCCCGGTATCAACTCTATTTTGAATTCCACCTCGCGCTCAGGTGGTAAGCCTGGAAGATCTTCAGGAAACACGTCCGGATATTCAAAGACTACCGGAATGTCTTCTAACTTGCACACCTCAGCATTACATACTTCCGGGTCTTTGGAAACCGCTTCGCCGAGGTACAATGTTTGACGTCCGTGAAGTGGAGAGTCCAAGTGAACACTCCTGTTCTCGATGTCCAGAACAGCCTTATGGAAGGTCAACCATGATATTCCCAATATGGCATTGATTCCCTGGAATTCGAGAATGATGAGGTTGGTAGGATAAATTTGTCCACCCAAACAAAGTGGTGCTCGAGAAACGACTTCATTAGTTGATATGTCTCCACCCGGCGAATGAATAAGGTATGAACCTTTGGTGATAGTGCTGGAGATTTGATCCCGGATTACCGTTGCCCTGCTAATGAAGTTATGTGTCGCACCAGAGTCGAATAAAATGACAACCGGCTTGTCATTTAAGGTGAACCTGCCGGCCAGAACAGGTCCTCCCTTTGGCAGATCATCGACTGACACATAATTAACTGTCCCCACTTTGGACATAGCTTTTCTTTGCTGCCCAAGATCACTCTGTGGAACTGGACCCGCAGACCCATTGTTGCTGCTTGGCTCAGTGGCTTCATTGACATTGGGCTCATTGTCAATATGAAGTGGGACAGCACTCGGTTCAGCTGAGAAATCACCTTGATCATCTTCAACCTCCTGAGGGAAAAAGTATTCTGGTGCACCTTGTTGATACGGAGATGCATAAGAATTAAGTTGCTGCTGCGGTGGAGGTGAATAAGACCTCTGTGGAGTAGAAGAGTCGTCACACTCCCAGAATGATTGCACTTCTTGTGAAATCTCTCGGCCGGAAGGTGAACGGATTACCAACCGATACTTCTGAGGTAGACGATTGTCTTCATCTTGTGATGAGTCCCTCCCCCTCTTTTCTTTGAGGTAGAGGTTGGAATAATATTCTTGAGCGATAGCACAGCTCACAAACTCATCAAAATTCTCTTGGCTAACTTGAGCCAATTCACATCGCAGCCTAGCAGTCTGTAAAAGCCCAAGAAAAGGGACTTGTAAAAAACTTTTCTTCACTTCACCACACCTCAGCTCTTGTTGTGGATGGTTGGTAAGGAATGGGAGGAGCAAGTAACCTATATCAAAGAAGTGGTTAGAGGGGAAACTTACACTTTCACAACATGGGAAAAATTATACACATATGATCACACATGAGAGTGTGTTTCCAAACTGTTGCATTCAAACTCAGGATTTCAGCAGTTAAACCAAGGATCAAAGTGCATAATTGGATTTCTCAGGTCCAAATTAGTGGGGAGGCAAAGTTTCAGAAATTTTCAAAAAGATTTGCTACCCATTTTTCCAAAAAGGATCCAAATATGCCAAGAATTCAAATATTTATTTGAATTTGGGGGAAATGAGCTCAACCATACAAATGTAGGTCAGTTTCAAACTCCAAATATTTGGATTCATCTCTGGCTAAGCTTTGGAGATCTTTTGAGGGGTGGGGGGAGCACTGACAAGTGGGTCCCACATGTCATTGGGAGGGTTAAAATGGCACAATAGTCAACAGCCTTAGGGGCTAAGTGTTGCACTCGGAACAGAGCCGAGGCTCCACGCGACACGCCGTGAAAACGCCGGACGCCACCTCCTGCTCTTCCCTCGCGCGCTGGCGAGCTCCTTGTGCGGGCGCAGTAACTCCCAGCCGTGCCCCAGCTCGCCACGACCACGGGCCGACCCCCAGTCACCGCCCTCTCGCACGACAAAGCGCCGAGGAGCCGCCGCTGTGATCGACTCACTCAGGAGCGATCGTCTCTCGTGTACCAACGTCGGCAGCGCAGCAAACATATATCCTCAGACCTCCCACGCACTATCCGCATCACTTCCGGTCAAGTGAACCACTACCCACTGAGAAAAACCACGTTTTCGTGGCCGCCGGTGAGAACCGAGCAAAGGTGCTCCCGTGGGCAGCTCACACCAACCAGTTTCACGACTGAGCAAGAGCACCCCAAGGTGCGCCAACTTCCTGCGCTGCTCCTCTCCAAATTTCAGAGCAATCCGTGCGACGTAGCGTCGGAATTTCAAGTTTTCCCCTCGGACGAGGAAAACCGGACCGCGGGTAAGAACTGTGGAAATTTACGCTTAATTCTCGGTTAAAGTTGTTCATTTTGCGCACACCAGAACTAGAGAGGATAGGGAACCTTTTCCCTCCACAACCCTAGCTAGAAACGCCGTGGTTACAGCTAATTTCGAGCTTTTCGGTCGGCGGCCATGGCGGGAACACGCGGGCGCACGGTGACAACCGGGTTGCCGTCGTTTCCGAGCCAGGTTGAGGCCACGCCGAGATTTCCTGACCTCCACTGATGCTTTAGAGCGGATCCGCCGAGCTTTTGGCGGGCTAATGTGCTCGGGCGACGGTGCCGATCATCACCGAAGGCCGCGGCTCGTCGCCAGCCTACTTCCGGCCACCGGCAGCCCGAGCCAACCCCATAGACTTGTTCCCCGACCCTGAAAACCCCCAGGCGGCGAGTCTCCAGCCGAGAGGTGGCCGGGAAGCTGGGTCCGGCGAGCTCCAGTACAGCGCCGGCGAGGGGGAGGCGCGGGAGCGAGAGGAGGAAGAAGACCCACCGGGCCCACGTGTCAGCAGCTGAAGATTTAAAACTCCGGATCAGCTGTGGCGTGCGATCCCGTGTGGTGGCGCGGGAAAAGGTCTGTGGCCCCGTGTGGCGTGATTCCGGCGGTTGACACGTGTAGGGTGGACCCCCAGGCAGAGTTTGAACTTTTCCCGAATTAATTTGAATTCCAGAATTGGTGCAAACTTTAGAACCCCATAACTTTTGCTAGGAAGCTCCAAATTTAGTGATTCAAATTGGGTTGGATTCATCTTGCCTAGCTCTGTCCAGATATACAACCCAATTTGTATGAAACCCATTAATTAATTCTGGAAAATTCTTTAAAGCTTTTCAGAAAAAGAATTTTAGAGGGAGTTTGGTTCATCCAAAAATCCCCAAATTTTGCCAGGATGTTCTATAGGACATTAGTAAACCCTGTAAAAGTTTCAGACCATTTGGAGTTGATTTGGTCAGAGCAATTCAAATTGAAAGGTGCTGTGCTCATTTGAATACAGAAACATTTTCAGAGAATTTCCAAAACTTGGAAATTCAATTCTGGGCAAACCTTGACTCCAAAAATGCTAGGAAAATTCATGCAAACTCTATGAGCTATAATAGAAATTGTAGTTCATTAAGTTGAGCATGAACAGGGGTATTACCTCAGAATTAATTCTTCCTTGCTGATTTGCCAAGAGAATTATTCTGAGCAAACCACTCCATGAAAAGTGCTAATGTTTGGTCCAGAGAGTTTTCTTGTGACAAGGAACTCACACAAAAATTCTCAGCTCTATTGGAGCTCTAGATCACCCCTGTCCTGTTTTACCCACTTAAGGGATTAAGATGAAAAAGGGGGAAAAACCACTTAGCACTTAACCATGTGACTAAGTCCAAGCCAAACCACCAACACCAGTTCATATTTAAATTCTTAAACAAAGTTCCAGGTGTTAGAGGCTGGTTATTAGAACTAATAGTAGAGGTCTTACTCTAAAACTCACATTTGCATCTAAATTAACATGTAGTATTTCATTAACGTGTAGCCGTTGAAGAAGAGACTCCGGAAGTGCTGGACTTCCTCCTTCCGGACGAAGAACTAACTCCCGACCAGCAGCAACAAGGCAAGCCCCGGTTTGCATTAACCTTTTTATAAGTTTTTCTTTTGTTTACATGAGTCGTGTGAAGTATGATTGTGCATTAGGTGTAGGATGAATGGAACCCCACTTGCATAACCAACGGTTCCTAAAAGAGTGAGGGTAGTGTCTAAGACCTCGAGTAGACAGGCTATGCTTAATGAGTCATAGGACTTCAGTACAAGTCGAGTAGTTGGAATCTACTCGCGAGATAGGCTGGGGACACACGGGTTCGGTTGAGTGATGTGAGATCACTTAGTAATGAAAATGAGACTAGGCAGGGGCTAGGGCGCAGCAAGAGAGAGTCTTGTGTGCGCAGCCCTGCCCGTGTCGATTGAGGACCGATCCGTGTGCGGCCCTGCTGAACAAGTATTGAACGTACCGAAAGCATATCGGATATATGGGCCCCGATAAACCGATGTAGCCTAAACCTCCGGGCGTTGAGGCATAGCACACCGATTTATAGGTGTAGGTTGAGGGCAGCAAGGTGGAAATCTGCCAACGGGCATAGAGAGATGCTCCGTGTGGGGAACCTCCTGCTCGTTTCGGTGCGACCGGTTCGACGTTTGGGCTGTTGGGTGAAAGGTTGTCCCGTACGACATCGAGTGAGCGTGCTGTGCAGCTCCACGGGTGGGCGTACGTGACGTGCTCTTTGGGTTTTCCCTGCAGGTGTATATCGAGTCGATTCGCCGTCCCTCGCGGTGACGAGTACTGCTTGTTCACTGCGTCGTAACGTAGACTAATGGATGAAATATGTTGATTCAATGATGCTGATTGATATAATTGTATTGCTACATGTGTGCCACCAAATACTGCTTACTAAATTTCAGATTTCATGAACTGTTAACTTGTTGCTAAAAGGTGAACTAAGGATGAACTTGTAGGCGTGTCGTTTTGCTGAAATGCTACCAACCTATGTCTTGGTATACCTCATGTAGAGTTTCATGCTTAGGTGAGTCGGTTAAGCCTTGCCGAGCCTTCGTGCTCATGGTTGCTGCTTAAGTGTTTTTCAGGTGAGGAGCCACCCACGGACTCGGAGTACGAGTCCACCGGCGAGGGTTACCCTCCGTCGGGGACCACGGCTGAGTGGGAGCCGTACACGCCGCGCTGAGCTGAGACGTGCAGCTAGTGTGGGTTGCCCTAGGGCTGGGCAACCGACTTTTGCTAAATAGGCGGGCGTGAGTTTTATAGTGTAGTCTTCCGCTGTGTAATAGAACAATAATTGTAACTGAAGTTTGTACTTGTTTGTACAGTTTCAGCTGTTTTTCCCATGTAATATATTGTGTTCTTATGACGTGTGCTGTCGGGTGTCGCATCGCGCGGCACCACCCTCTGCGATCCTGGATGAGCGGATTCCGGTCCGCCACAGCCTGGTATCAGAGCTGCAGTGGGGATAGCACAGTACTTAAGGACTGCATTATGGGAAAAACTTAGGTATACGGTGAGGATTCGGTAGTTGCCCAAGTAAGGACTATATTAGCATAGTTACTTAAAGTGGCAAAGACTAACTTATGTGTCATAATTCTGAATTTCAATTATGTAACGACGCACCTACGCTCTGGTAAGTATGGTAGGGAACGCCACCAAAAGCGGTTCAATTTCGGTTAGCTCTCTCTGACGAGGAACGTGGTTCAGGGATTGATCTCACAGCTTGGTGTGAGATGTCAATATGAATCTCTTGGACTCTTCATGTCCCTGAGTTCATATGAAACGCTGATCCCTAGCGTGCATTAGGCAAGTAAGCGGAGACCCCATCGCGTGGTCAGTAACGCGAGAGTGTGTTCGTCTGGAAATAGCCCAGGAGGACATACGCAGCGCTTGCCATCGGCGTGCCCTGCAGGGAAGTAGGTGGTATCTGTTGGGTTGATAACATTCCCAACCGTGACGACCCGTTCATGACATACTCGGGTTCCCCGTCGTGTGGTGTTGAAACACGATCACGTGCCTTGAGACGTGACTTAGCTCAAGGACGGCCGTATGGAAATGATACGGGCGTTTGTATTTACTTTCAAATATGGAACTGCCTGAAATGAATAACCATTGAGTGCACCATTATTGTGTGGTTTTCTGCAGGTACTAACCACGTATGTATCCGTGTAGAAAACGTGTGCGAGAGACCGTTTAGTGCCACATTTGAGACGTATATGCCGGTATGATCCGGATAGGATTTTCTTTTGTGAGGAACGTAGTACCGAGATATGGTAGGCATATGCATGAGAATAATGATAACAAGGAATTAAAATCTATAGGTTCAACATTTAGGACCCTGGTTGGGTATAAGAATGGGATAGTGGAGCAGTATAGCCAAAAGTATGAAAAGCAGAGTGCTCTGTTTTGGACAGCAGGTTTGCTGATCTTCAACAGGGCATAACTCACAGGTCTTTTAGCCCAGGGAGGTGTGCTATATAGTTCTGGAAAGGTATTCAAGTACTCCACAACTTTGTTGTAGACTTCCAGAGCTGAAACTCGCCTTGAGATGGCTGAAATCCCAGAGGAATATAAACTGTCCAGAACCAGGGCAGAGTAAAACATCCTCTGAACTGATCTGTTTTTCAAACATAACTCCCAGTAGAAAAATCTAAAATTGTCATATAATCCATCCTTAGAAAGAGTAGAAGATGTTTGACATCTTTGCAATTCAAAGTTTCCTGGAATTTCAGCACAGAATTTAGTGGATATCAGGATTGGAAACAGCCACTTCCAAGGGAGGTGCTGTTAAAATTCTTCCAGAAATTCTGCTAACTTTGAATTAGCATAACTTTTTAATCAAAGCTGATCTGGGGGCAAATGAGTACTTGTTGGAAAGATACTAAAGTTAACTTTAACTTTGGTATTCAACTTGAGTCATGAAAATGCACAGAACCAGATCAAAACTTGGAATAGGTAGCAACTGGTCATTCTGACAGAAGAATGACAGTTGAGCTCATTGGAGAGGGTGTTGTACCCTAAGGGTGTGATATGTGATGACAACGCGATAGTAATGTCTCGTAGTGACCAAACCTAGTTATGTTGAGCTTCCAAAGTGGAGGTTCATCAAGTTGGATTAAACTAGCTGGTGTTTGGTCTGGTAATGGTGTAGCTTGTGCAAAGTTATTACATTATCGGCTTACGAGATATATCGCATGTTTTTGTTGTCATAATATTTTTACGCCCATTATAATGGAACTGCATGCAAGTGTTGCGGGACTGATGTTATTGTCTTATGATTGCAGATGGTTCGGACTAGGACCACGCACGAGGTAGGTGGCTCTAGCCAAGGTGGAGGCGATGACTCCCAGCCACCGGCCTACGACAGCACCCCGCAGCAGCAGCCACCACCGCCGCCTCCGCTTACTCTAGCGGATGTGATAGCGGCATTGGTGGGAGGTCGTGAGGAGCAGACCGACCTGCTCCGCACGATCGTGCAGAATACGTCCCAGGCGGGAGGACGTCAAGAGCGAGGGCCCCGTGAGCCCCGTGAAGTGTCGTACTCGGATTTCATGAGTACGCACCCTCCAGTGTTCACCGAAGCTGAAGAGCCACTGGAGGCTGACAACTGGCTGCGGACTATCGAGTCCAAGTTCGGGCTGCTCCAGTGTACGGAGCGGCAGAAGACGCTGTTCGCAGCACAGCAGCTCCACGGTGCCGCTGGTGCGTGGTGGGCGAATTATGTCGCCTCACGTCCGGCTGGCCATGCCGTGGAATGGCAAGAGTTCCGGGAGGCGTTCCGCGCCTATCACATTCCTCCCGGAATAATGAAGAGGAAGTTCCAAGAATTTTTGGAACTGAAGCAGGGCGGGAGGAGTGCCCACGACTACTCCCGTGCCTTCAACCATCTGGCGCAGTATGCGTCAGACTACATCTCCACGGAGGAGAAGAAGAGGGAGCACTTCTATCGGGGCTTACATCCCGAAATGAAGACCCACCTCGTACAATGGAACCGCGGCACATTCAACGACCTAGTCAATGCCGCCATCATGCAAGAGGACGCTCAGCGGGAGTTAGCAGCTGAGCAGAGGAAGCGCAGCGCTCCACCTAGCAGCGGTGGGAGTGGCGCTCCCCAGAAGTACCGTATGGTGTATCGGACACCATCCGGGCAGCAGTGGCAACCACCGGCGCGACCGCAACGGTTCGGGGGACGTCCCTTTCAGGCACCTCCGTTCCGTCCGCCGATGCCACCACCAAGACAGCAGCAGCAGCAGACGGTACCCCGGGCGTTTCCACCGCCACAACGCGCCCCAGGTTTCCGTCCACCGATCAGCGGGGGACCGCCCCGTTTCACCTGCTTCACGTGTGGCCAAGCGGGCCACTTTGCGAAGGACTGTCCCCAGGTGCAGCAGAGCAGCGGGCAAGCCCAGCTCCAGGGCGGTGCTCGAGGCCGACCTCCGGTGAAGAAGGTTGGTCAGCGGACTGGAGGCATCCGCAACCTCGACAATGAGGATGCCCCAGAGGGAGACAACGTGCTGGCGGGTACGTTTACTCTCAACCATCAAGCCATCGTCATATTATTTGATTCTGGTGCAACCCACAGCTTTATAAGTGCATCCTATGTGGCTAAACACCAATTGCAAGTCTTCCCAACCGACTGCACTTATATGATATGCTCACCGGGAGGGAAGATTTCCGCTAATATGATGATTCCAAAGGCACCTCTGTGCTTAGGTGGGAAACTATATCCCACCACCTTGATAATCCTTATGGGACAAAAGATTGATGCAATCTTAGGGATGTCATGGTTGCAATACCATGGCGCTGTCCTAGAGACTCGGACCCGGACGGTCCACTTAAATTCTCCATTCCACCGTCCGCATTCCATGATGTTAGACACGCCAGTCCGGGAAGTTTTAGCAATTAATAATGCTGAAGTTCTCAAGTTAGAAGACATCCCCGTAGTCCGGGAGTATCCCGACGTGTTCCCGGATGATATTCCGGGCATGCCACCTGAGCGGGATGTCGAGTTCAAGATTAAACTTGCACCCGGAACTACGCCCATATCACGGAGACCATACAAGATGGCTCCAAATGAGCTGGCGGAACTGAAAGAACAGCTCAATGATCTGTTGAGCAAGGGTTTCATTAGGCCGAGTTCCTCGCCTTGGGGATGCTCGGCGCTATTCGTGAAGAAGAAGGATGAGACCCTGAGGCTGTGTGTGGATTACCGGCCGCTCAACGCCGTCACCATCAATAATAAGTACCCACTGCCCCGTATTGACATCTTGTTTGACCAACTTGTGGGGGCAAGTGTATTCTCAAAGATGGACCTTCGCTCTGGATATCACCAGATCAAGATCCGGGCTGAGGATATCCCGAAGATGGCGTTCTCGACGAGATACGGCTTATACGAATATCTCGTCATGTCCTTTGGTCTCACAAATGCTCCAGCCCATTTCATGTATCTCATGAACTCGGTGTTCATGCCGGAGCTGGACAAGTTCGTGGTAGTGTTCATCGACGACATCTTGGTTTACTCCAAGACCGAAGCTGAACATGCCGAACACTTACGGATCGTTCTTCAACGATTGCGAGACCACAAACTCTACGCCAAGTTCAGCAAATGCGAATTTTGGATCAGCCAAGTGCCATTCTTGGGACATATCATCTCAGCTGAAGGCATTGCGGTTGACCCAAGTAAAATCGAGCAAGTGTTGAAATGGAAAGCTCCCACTTCAGTTCATGAAGTCAGAAGCTTCCTCGGGTTAGCGGGATACTACCGGAGATTCATTCCAAGTTTCTCCAAGCTCGCTAAGCCGATGACAGAGTTGCTGAAGAAAGGGACAAAATATGTTTGGAACACGGCGTGTGAAGGAGCGTTCCGAACACTGGTGAAGCATCTCACAACAGCCCCGGTATTAGCTCAGCCGGATACAACAAAGCCCTTCGACGTGTATTGTGACGCGTCCGGTATTGGGCTCGGCTGCGTGTTGATGCAGGAAGGACGTGTGGTCGCTTATGGCTCACGCCAACTTCGGAACCATGAGCAGCACTACCCGACTCACGATCTTGAACTTGCTGCCGTGGTGTTGGCGCTGAAAATGTGGAGGCACTATCTCCTGGGGAACTTGGTGCATCTCTACACCGACCACAAGAGCTTGAAATACATTTTCACCCAGAAGGAGCTGAACATGAGGCAGAGGAGGTGGTTAGAACTGATCAAAGATTATGAGATTGAGATCCATTACCACCCCGGCAAGGCGAATGTGGTTGCCGACGCGCTGAGTCGGAAATCGCATGTCCATCACCTCACCATTACACCGGTGGAGGAGGAAGAGCCAAGTTTATACTTGGTTCCTTATGGATCGCTGTACAACCTTGCCCTCGTCCCTACTATTAGGGAGGACATCATTGCAGCTCAGAAAACGGATAAAGGCATGGCACATCTCCGGAGACGGATAGAAAATGGGGAAATTAAATGTTTCCGGAAGGATGACGAGGGGACGCTGTGGTTCAATGACCGCATAGTCGTACCCCGAGATATGAAGTTGAGGAAAAAGATCCTCGATGAAGCTCACTTGTCCAAATACTCCATTCATCCGGGCAGCAACAAAATGTACCAAGATTTGAAAAAGAAATTTTGGTGGACACGGATGAAGCGGGAGGTAGCTAAGTACGTATCCGAGTGTGATACGTGTAGACGAGTGAAAGCTGATCACATGAAGAAATCAGGGCTGTTGCAACCCCTGAAGATCCCGGCATGGAAATGGGAAGATGTGAGCATGGATTTCATTGTGGGATTACCCCTAACAGCCAACAAGCATGATTCCATATGGGTAATCGTTGATCGGTTAACCAAGACGGCTCACTTCATTCCGGTGAATACACGTTACAATGCCGGCAAATATGCGGAGCTATACATAGCGAAGATTCTATGCCTATACGGGGTACCCAAGACCATTGTCTCAGATCGAGGTGCATTATTTGTATCTCGCTTTTGGGAGCAGCTACATGCTGCATTGGGTACTAAGTTGATCAGGAGCTCCGCCTATCACCCTCAGACCGATGGTCAGACAAAAAGGGTGAATCAAGTCCTGGAAGACATGTTGAGAGCATGTGCCATCTACCATGGTAGGAACTGGGATGATCACCTACCATTGGCGGAATTCTCGTACAACAACGGTTATCAGGCGAGTATCAAGATGGCACCTTACGAAGCTCTCTACGGTCGTAAATGCCGCACCCCATTAAATTGGTGCGAGTCCGGTGAAAGGGTCACATTCGGAGTTGATGTGGTGAACGACGCCGAAGAGCGCGTTCGGGCAATTCAAGCCAATTTGAAGGCCGCTCAATCCCGACAGAAGAGCTACGCTGATAAGAGGCGTAGGCCGTTGCACTTTGACGTTGGGGAACACGTGTACCTCCGCGTGTCTCCAATGAAGGGCGTGCATCGATTCGGTGTGAAGGGGAAGCTCGCTCCCCGTTTTATTGGACCCTACGCTATCACCGAGAAGTGTGGATCAACGGCGTATCGATTGGAGCTACCGGCATCTCTGGCTGGTGTCCATGATATTTTCCATGTTTCGCAACTGCGAAAATGCTTGAAGCATACAACTGCTGTTCCTACCGAAGACATCGGCGAGCTGAAGCCGGATTTAACATATGATGAATATCCGGTGGGAATTCTTGATGAGAAAGCCAGGACCACGCGTAGCAGAACGTTGTGGTTCTACAAAATACTCTGGAGTAACCACACCGCCGAGGAAGCGACGTGGGAGAGCGAGGAGTTCCTTCGCTCAAATTACCCGGAGTTCTTGGCTTCTCAACACGGGTAAGTCCCTATTACATCGCTATCTCTTCTTTTATAATCTCGGGACGAGATTCTTTTAAGGGGGGAGGGATGTAAAAGCCCAAGAAAAGGGACTTGTAAAAAACTTTTCTTCACTTCACCACACCTCAGCTCTTTTTGTGGATGGTTGGTAAGGAATGGGAGGAGCAAGTAACCTCTATCAAAGAAGTGGTTAGAGGGGAAACTTACACTTTCACAACATGGGAAAAATTATACACATATGATCACACATGAGAGTGTGTTTCCAAACTGTTGCATTCAAACTCAGGATTTCAGCAGTTAAACCAAGGATCAAAGTGCATAATTGGATTTCTCAGGTCCAAATTAGTGGGGAGGCAAAGTTTCAGAAATTTTCAAAAAGATTTGCTACCCATTTTTCCAAAAAGGATCCAAATATGCCAAGAATTCAAATATTTATTTGAATTTGGGGGAAATGAGCTCAACCATACAAATGTAGGTCAGTTTCAAACTCCAAATATTTGGATTCATCTCTGGCTAAGCTTTGGAGATCTTTTGAGGGGTGGGGGGAGCACTGACAAGTGGGTCCCACATGTCAATGGGAGGGTTAAAATGGCACAATAGTCAACAGCCTTAGGGGCTAAGTGTTGCACTCGGAACAGAGCCGAGGCTCCACGCGACACGCCGTGAAAACGCCGGACGCCACCTCCTGCTCTTCCCTCGCGCGCTGGCGAGCTCCTTGTGCGGGCGCAGTAACTCCCAGCCGTGCCCCAGCTCGCCACGACCACGGGCCGACCCCCAGTCACCGCCCTCTCGCACGACAAAGCGCCGAGGAGCCGCCGCTGTGATCGACTCACTCAGGAGCGATCGTCTCTCGTGTACCAACGTCGGCAGCGCAGCAAACATATATCCTCAGACCTCCCACGCACTACCCGCATCACTTCCGGTCAAGTGAACCACTACCCACCGAGAAAAACCACGTTTTCGTGGCCGCCGGTGAGAACCGAGCAAAGGTGCTCCCGTGGGCAGCTCACACCAACCAGTTTCACGACTGAGCAAGAGCACCCCAAGGTGCGCCAACTTCCTGCGCTGCTCCTCTCCAAATTTCAGAGCAATCCGTGCGACGTAGCGTCGGAATTTCAAGTTTTCCCCTCGGACGAGGAAAACCGGACCGCGGGTAAGAACTGTGGAAATTTACGCTTAATTCTCGGTTAAAGTTGTTCATTTTGCGCACACCAGAACTAGAGAGGATAGGGAACCTTTTCCCTCCACAACCCTAGCTAGAAACGCCGTGGTTACAGCTAATTTCGAGCTTTTCGGTCGGCGGCCATGGCGGGAACACGCGGGCGCACGGTGACAACCGGGTTGCCGTCGTTTCCGAGCCAGGTTGAGGCCACGCCGAGATTTCCTGACCTCCACTGATGCTTTAGAGCGGATCCGCCGAGCTTTTGGCGGGCTAATGTGCTCGGGCGACGGTGCCGATCATCACCGATGGCCGCGGCTCGTCGCCAGCCTACTTCCGGCCACCGGCAGCCCGAGCCAACCCCATAGACTTGTTCCCCGACCCTGAAAACCCCCAGGCGGCGAGTCTCCGGCCGAGAGGTGGCTGGGAAGCTGGGTCCGGCGAGCTCCAGTACAGCGCCGGCGAGGGGGAGGCGCGGGAGCGAGAGGAGGAAGAAGACCCACCGGGCCCACGTGTCAGCAGCTGAAGATTTAAAACTCCGGATCAGCTGTGGCGTGCGATCCCGTGTGGTGGCGCGGGAAAAGGGCTGTGGCCCCGTGTGGCGTGATTCCGGCGGTTGACACGTGTAGGGTGGACCCCCAGGCAGAGTTTGAACTTTTCCCGAATTAATTTGAATTCCAGAATTGGTGCAAACTTTAGAACCCCATAACGTTTGCTAGGAAGCTCCAAATTTAGTGATTCAAATTGGGTTGGATTCATCTTGCCTAGCTCTGTCCAGATATACAACCCAATTTGTATGAAACCCATTAATTAATTCTGGAAAATTCTTTAAAGCTTTTCAGAAAAAGAATTTTAGAGGGAGTTTGGTTCATCCAAAAATCCCCAAATTTTGCCAGGATGTTCTTTAGGACATTAGTAAACCCCTGTAAAAGTTTCAGACCATTTGGAGTTGATTTGGTCAGAGCAATTCAAATTGAAAGGTGCTGTGCTCATTTGAATACAGAAACATTTTCAGAGAATTTCCAAAACTTGGAAATTCAATTCTGGGCAAACCTTGACTCCAAAAATGCTAGGAAAATTCATGCAAACTCTATGAGCTATAATAGAAATTGTAGTTCATTAAGTTGAGCATGAACAGGGGTATTACCTCAGAATTAATTCTTCCTTGCTGATTTGCCAAGAGAATTATTCTGAGCAAACCACTCCATGAAAAGTGCTAATGTTTGGTCCAGAGAGTTTTCTTGTGACAAGGAACTCACACAAAAATTCTCAGCTCTATTGGAGCTCTAGATCACCCCTGTCCTGTTTTACCCACTTAAGGGATTAAGATGAAAAAGGGGGAAAAAACCACTTAGCACTTAACCATGTGACTAAGTCCAAGCCAAACCACCAACACCAGTTCATATTTAAATTCTTAAACAAAGTTCCAGGTGTTAGAGGCTGGTTATTAGAACTAATAGTAGAGGTCTTACTCTAAAACTCACATTTGCATCTAAATTAACATGTAGTATTTCATTAACGTGTAGCCGTTGAAGAAGAGACTCCGGAAGTGCTGGACTTCCTCCTTCCGGACGAAGAACTAACTCCCGACCAGCAGCAACAAGGCAAGCCCCGGTTTGCATTAACCTTTTTATAAGTTTTTCTTTTGTTTACATGAGTCGTGTGAAGTATGATTGTGCATTAGGTGTAGGATGAATGGAACCCCACTTGCATAACCAACGGTTCCTAAAAGAGTGAGGGTAGTGTCTAAGACCTCGAGTAGACAGGCTATGCTTAATGAGTCATAGGACTTCGGTACAAGTCGAGTAGTTGGAATCTACTCGCGAGATAGGCTGGGGACACACGGGTTCGGTTGAGTGATGTGAGATCACTTAGTAATGAAAATGAGACTAGGCAGGGGCTAGGGCGCAGCAAGAGAGAGTCTTGTGTGCGCAGCCCTGCCCGTGTCGATTGAGGACCGATCCGTGTGCAGCCCTGCTGAACAAGTATTGAACGTACCGAAAGCATATCGGATATATGGGCCCCGATAAACCGATGTAGCCTAAACCTCCGGGCGTTGAGGCATAGCACACCGATTTATAGGTGTAGGTTGAGGGCAGCAAGGTGGAAATCTGCCAACGGGCATAGAGAGATGCTCCGTGTGGGGAACCTCCTGCTCGTTTCGGTGCGACCGGTTCGACGTTTGGGCTGTTGGGTGAAAGGTTGTCCCGTACGACATCGAGTGAGCGTGCTGTGCAGCTCCACGGGTGGGCGTACGTGACGTGCTCTTTGGGTTTTCCCTGCAGGTGTATATCGAGTCGATTCGCCGTCCCTCGCGGTGACGAGTACTGCTTGTTCACTGCGTCGTAACGTAGACTAATGGATGAAATATGTTGATTCAATGATGCTGATTGATATAATTGTATTGCTACATGTGTGCCACCAAATACTGCTTACTAAATTTCAGATTTCATGAACTGTTAACTTGTTGCTAAAAGGTGAACTAAGGATGAACTTGTAGGCGTGTCGTTTTGCTGAAATGCTACCAACCTATGTCTTGGTATACCTCATGTAGAGTTTCATGCTTAGGTGAGTCGGTTAAGCCTTGCTGAGCCTTCGTGCTCATGGTTGCTGCTTAAGTGTTTTTCAGGTGAGGAGCCACCCACGGACTCGGAGTACGAGTCCACCGGCGAGGGTTACCCTCCGTCGGGGACCACGGCTGAGTGGGAGCCGTACACGCCGCGCTGAGCTGAGACGTGCAGCTAGTGTGGGTTGCCCTAGGGCTGGGCAACCGACTTTGGCTAAATAGGCGGGCGTGAGTTGTATAGTGTAGTCTTCCGCTGTGTAATAGAACAATAATTGTAACTGAAGTTTGTACTTATTTGTACAGTTTCAGCTGTTTTTCCCATGTAATATATTGTGTTCTTATGACGTGTGCTGTCGGGTGTCGCATCGCGCGGCACCACCCTCTGCGATCCTGGATGAGCGGATTCCGGTCCGCCACACAGTCAGCCCTCGATAAAAATGATAACCCCTCATGGATGGTAATTTCACATAGTCAGGGACATATTGAGCTAAGCGATTAAATTCCTTCGCATACTCAATAACACTCATGTCCCCTTGCTTTAGACTCCAGAACTCATCCAGACTGGTTTGCATTATGCCCGCAGGGATGAAACAAGCACGGAATGCAGCTTGGAATTCCGTCCATGTGACACGATGCCCTGCTGGTTGGACAGCAAGGTACTCTTCCCACCATGCTCCAGCAAAGCCGTGAAGCTGCTGAGCGGCATATAGAGTCTTCGAGAATTCATCACATTGGATCAACCCAAACTTGGACTCAAGGACACGTAACCAGTGATTTGCTTCACAATGGTCATCCGCCTCGGAGAATACCGGCGGTTGTGTCGCCAAGAAATCCAGATACGTGCTCTGGGTTGGCATGTGACGTTGAGCTTCTCGATCTATGCCTTGATGAACTAGAGTTTGGAGAGTTTCATTCATCTTCGCCATAATTTCAGCCAATCCGGTTGGCAATGGCTCTTGTGACGAAGTCGAGTCATTCGCACCTCGACTTGAACCTCCAATCTCCATTTGAGAGTGTGCGCGTACCATGCTGCAAGAAACAAAATTTTGAGTCAATAAAAATTCTATCTCCGTAGTAAGTAAAGATAAGTAAAACATGAATATGTCATGAACTTTATGAAAGCATAACCACATTCATGTTTAAACAAATCTTAAGTACGCTAAACTAATCAGCGAACTACTCTGACCAGCTCACACAAACTCCAAATTTTACTCAAGTTATCAACAGATTCTTGACTTGAGTTCAACACCAAAGTTTTAGTAAACTTCAGTATCTTTCCAACGAGTACTTATGTGCTCCTTAAGGATTTTTCTACAGGAATTTGTGGCTTAAAAACAGAAAGGTCCAGAGAGGTTTTTGCTACTGTCCTGGTTCTGAACAGTTTGCCTTCAACTGGACTTTTCACCCATGTAATATGTGATACTGCTCTGGAGGACTACAAGGAAGTTGTAGAGAACTTGAAAATCTTTCCAGAACTGTATCATACACCTTATTGGGGTCAAGCTACTCAGAGTTATACTCTGTTAAAGTCCAGCAAAAATTTCTGCCAGAAACAGAGCATTCTGTTTTTGAAAACTTGGACACCTAGTTATACTCTCATTCGAATCTTAGCTCAAAACAAGAGTTCCATAACTAATACTTGTTTCAAACTTCCGTTTTTAGTTGAAAGTTAGCTCATGACTCATTTCTTCTTAGGGAAGAGGTTATTGAGTGTAGTACGGTGTTGATGCACCATAAGAACATGTCGGTACTACGTAGCTTCACCAAAGAAAATCCTAAACCGGATTATACCGGCATATACGTATTATCAGTGGCACTAAGACGGTCTCTCGCACACGTGTACTACACGGGATACGTACGTGGTTAGTACCTGCAGAAAAACACTCAATAATGGTGCACTCAAAGGTTTGTTTCATTTCAGGCAGTTCCATATTTAAAAGTAAATACAAACGCCCGTATCATTGCCATACGGCCGTCCTTGAGTTAAGTCACGTCTCAAGGTACGTGATCGTGTTTCAACACCACACGAAGGGGAACCCGAGTATGTCATGAACGGGTCGTCATGGTTGGAAATGTTATCAACCCAATGGATACCACCTACTGCCCTGCAGGGCACGCCGATGGCAAGCGCTGCGTATGTCCTCCTGGGCTACTTCCAGACGAACACACTATCGTGTTACTGACGACGCGATGGGGTCTCCACTTACTTGCCTAATGCACGCTAGGGATCAGCGTTTCATATGAACTCAGGAACATGAAGAGTCCAAGAGTTTCATATTAACGTCTCACACCAAGCTGTGAGACCTATCCCTGAACCACTTTCCTCGTCAGGGGAGCTAACCGAAATTGAGCCGCTTTCGGTGGCGTTCCTTACCATGTTTACCTGAGCGTAGGTGCGTAGTTACATAATGAAAGTTCAGAATTAAAACACATATGTTACTCTTGCCACTTTAAGTAACTACACTACTATAGTCCTTATGTGGGCCTAATATCGTTTCCTCACCGTATCCTAAGTTTTTGTCGTAATACGATCCTTATTCCGTGCGCTATTACCAATGCGGCTCTGATAACACGCTGAGGGGGCCCGACCACGATCACAGGGCCGTGCCGCCTCGCCCGAGGAATCGCATTGGGTGGTGCCGTGTTATGCGGCACCCAACAGCACACATATAAGGAACACAGTATTACATAAATCAAAAACGGAAGCTTACAAATGTTCTTTGTAAATAATCTACATAAAATAACTACAGCGGAAGTCTATAACCAGCTCACGTTGCGTAACTATGAAGCACCGAGAAGGGGTCCAGTGTAACACCCCAAAATCCTGTTTAGAGGGGAGTTTAAAAATTTTTGGACGTGTTGCATGTGTTGCAAAAGTTCAAATTCAAACTGGAAATCAAATTGAACTCAAAACAGAAAAGAAATAGAAAAAGAAAAAGGAAAACAGAAAAAAAAACGGCCAGTGGGCCGAAACCCACCAGCCGGCCCACCGAACCTCGCGCCAGCCCGCAGCCGCGCGCGCCCCCCTTCTTCCCACTGACATGCGGGGCCCGCCAACCTTTCTTCCTCCTCGCGCTCGCGCCCGCGCTCGGCCGGACTCTCTCACCCCGAATCAAAACCGACTCGGATCTTCGCGTATCCCAGCCGAAATTCGTTCGTGGGCGAAGCAAACTCGATCACAACCAACCCGCCGCCCTCCCCCGTCTATAAAAACCCCGGACTCGTTCTGTTTTTCCCACGCGATCCGCCGTTTTTACTCCGGTGAGAACCCGAGCCCCTCCGGTGAATTCTGGCCGATCTACGCTCGGAAATTCCGATCTAACTCGCTGGTCTTGATCCACCGCCTCCGGGGAACCTCGCAGGTGTAGAAAACTCGGTGATTTGCGGTTCAAACACAGCGCCGACGAGCCTGGCCGTGAATTCACCTTGGACCTCGTCGCCGACCGCCTTCCAGGACCTCCGAGCTCAAGAAAACCCCCGAGGTGAGATCCCCGACCTCCACTCCACCGATCTATGCCATAAAATCACAGTTCTAGGAAGAATTTACGAAGATCCGAAACTCTCCGGCGAGATCGCCGCCTCCGGCCGCCGTGCGCCGCCGGCAGCGCCGCCCACGCTCGATCAGAGCGACGTGGCCGCTTGTGCGCCGTTTATTTTAAATCGCACGGTAGAGTTTAAATCCCCGCGTACCGGTTCGACGTTATAATCTCAGCCGTCTGTTTTAAATCGGACGGTCCACGTCAGCCCCGCGTTATAAAGACTGGAATTTTTACGTGCTACCCCCTGGGGTTCTCGTGAAATAAGAGCTAGCCCCGGAAACTTCTGATCTAGCCCCTGGAACTTCAGAAAATCATGTAAATTCATTTAAAAATAAGTTTTAGCCCCTGGACTTAATAAAATTAGGAAAAATTCCTCTGTTATGAGTAGCTAGACCCCTGAAAATTGTTAAAATAATATTATAGACCCTGTAGTGGGGTGAGTTTACCTTTTTAACCCTGTTCGATATTTAATTTAGGAAATTGAATATGTGGCTAGTATTTAAAATTTAAAAAGTGGGACAAACATATTGTCAAATTTAAATTAAAAACTTTCTCAGTACTTAGAAAACTTTGGAGTGAGATAAAAATAGATTTTTGCTGAAATGAATCTGTTTAATTTATTATTCACATTTATTAGTTATAGGGACACATTTTAAGTAAAGAATAGTTCTGAAAATAGGGAAAATAAATGTAAAATAGTTTACATCAGAGGAAAAGGTCAAAATATATTATTAAATATTTTAGATCACAACCTATTCTGTTTAGATGATGTGTCTTGTTAATTTCATAATAAAGTTCACATTTAGGCATAGGAAATAAATCTGAAAATATTGCAACTAGTAAATGATAAATGAAGTTTCTAAAATTCATAGAATTCAGTTTAGGGTTGGTAGAAGTTCTGAAGACACATCTGGAGTAGGAAAATATCTTTCATGCATACTTGGTAGCTAAAAGGTGTAGTAATTAAATATAAGGAATTTATTTAAATTGGAAACTCATATATATAGTAGCTAAGCATAAATGTGAATACAAAAGTAGGAATCATATACACATGATTAAAAGTACCTGTAAGCCAAAGATCAACACACATAGAGTAACCACAACACATATAATTGTGAATGACTTTCATAAATGTGAATGTGTGGTTTGTTTGAAGTGGAAGTGTGAACTATGTCTTATGGATTATTGTTTTTTTCTTTTGCTATGTGTGATGGTATGATGTAGAACCTGCTCCAGAGCAAGTTCTTCCTTTCCAAGATCAGGACTACCCATTCCAAGAGCAGCAGGAAGGAGGCAAGTGTCCTTGACCACTTTGATCCTATATTAGGATGTGTAGATAGAATTATTTATTCCGCAACCATTACATCCCAAGAGGTGAACTCAAAAACAAGAGGAAGGAGTTTTTGGGACTGCATCAGGGAAACATGACGGTGAGGGAATACCTCACTAAATTTACTCAACTATCCCGTTATGCCCCACGGGACATAGAGACTGATGAGAAGAAACAAGATTGTTTCATGGAGGGACTTACCGCAGAAATGCAGTGTGCAATGTCCTCAAATGAGTATAAAAGCTTCCAAAATATGGTGGACAGAGCATTTGTGGTAGAAAGGAAGCTGAAGGCCTTGGAATATGAGAACAAGAGGAAGGTGTAAGGGCCTCAGTTTTTGACACCCATTTGCAGTGTTCATCACCACACCACACACCTCATTTGAGGAAGAATGATGAACACAAATGAAGAGCAAGTAACAATTATCAACATGCTCAATAGAGAACAAACTCACACATTGCAAAAGTGGTATTTCCCACATGTGATATAGATGGGCTGGACATATGAAAACTCCTACACTTTGCTAAGGATGTCCATGCCAAGTTTCACCCAAATTCAAAACCTTTTTGAGGTCAGTTTGGGTATAGTTAGGAAGAGGGCAGTTTGAAACCATATTCAAATTCAAACTGTTTTTTTTATCCAATGAATTTAAAAGTGGGGGGCATATTCTTACTCAGCACATTTTTGTGAGCTCACACACCAATTTTCACTCCATTTGGAGTTGATCTTGACATGAGCTAAGTGGGAGAAATTCAAACTTTATTTGAATTTCAAACTGAACTTGTGCTGAAATTCATTCAAACCAAACCTCATTTGAACTTTGATCAATTCAAATGGCTCATGGGTGAATAATTTGAATTACCAAGGGTAGTATGGGGTTCACTGTTTACAACAGTGATTAGGAGTAAATTTCAGAGGTTAAAACTGGAGGTGGGACCCACATGTCAGCCACTGCTCAGATCAAACCGACTGAGACTTTTTCACTCGGGTCGCCGAGCCGCAGCGGTGATCGCAACCGAGGCCAGCCGCCGCGCCACCAGCTGCTTGCCCACGCGCGGGCATGAGGCGGTGCAGAGCCTTCTTAAGGCGCCTGCCCCCTCCTCGGCCGAGGCACCGTCGTTCTTCCTCGCAAGAACTCAGCGCCGGCCGAAAACTTCCGCAGCTCGGACTTGATCGGAGAACGCCGATCGCAGCTCCCTCCTTCCACTCCAGAGCCCCAGCAAGGTACTAGAGACCTTCCTCCATCCTCCCCGTTGCTAGAATTCGGTTGAAACCGAGTGATATCGGCTGTGCCGAAAGATCAAAATCGGAACATGGAACCGCCGCACCTCGGGCTCTCGTGGACAGCCAAACCAGGGCGTTGTCACGCCCGAGCCAAGGCACCCTTGGATGCGCGGGTGACCGGTGCTGCTCATCCCCGAGCCACAGCTCGAGTGGTTGCTCACCGGCGGCGAATTTCCACTTTTCCCCTTTCTGTGTGCAGAACGACCTTCGGGTACGATTCTGTTTAATTCGTGCTCTAGAAAGGATTAGGGGGCCTGAAGCCGCTCTCACACGAGCTAGACACGGTAACGCACAAGTTGCCTTCACAACTCTGGGCCGGAGAACCTCTGTGCCCGGCGTAATTTGAGGTCTACTAATGGCGGAACCAACGGGGGGTATCAGGCGCATGGTGAGGACCTATTTCGGGCTTTCCCCGAGCTGCCTCGAGCTCATGTCGACCTTCTCTGAGGTCCACTGATGCTCCCCGACCGATTTCCCAAGTAGCTGAGGTGCTAGAGAAGTCAGCCGACATGGCCGAAGTCATTCCGAGGTGGCGGCTCGTCGCCGACCATGCTCCGGCCATTGTCATGAGCAGCTGACCCTAGAATCCTGTTCCCCGAGTAAAAGTAGGCAGGGGCGGCCAGAATCGAGAAGTTCGGAGCTGTACAAAAGCCGGCGGCGAGCTCTCCGGCGAGGCCCCTCGGCGGCGGAGCCCGGGCGTCGCGAGGTTGAAGAAGGGGGTGGACCCCAGCTGTCAGCGGCCGATATTTTGAATCGGGATCCGACTGCGGCCGGGATCAGGTGTGCTGGCGCGCAAAATCCTTGTGGGCCGCGATGTGCCATCGCCTCGGCGTGCGACGCGTGTCCCCTGGGCCCACGCGCGAGTTTAAACTTTTCCCCGATTTTCAGATTTCCTTCAAACTTCAAATCCTTATAACTTTGGCTAGAAAGCTCCAAATTGAGTGAACCAAATTTTGCTGGATTCAGCTCTCTGAGTACTTTCCAGAAAATCAAGTTTCACTTCATGAAATTCCTTATTTCTCCAGAATTAATTGCTCAAAGTTTAAATTGTTAGGAATTTTAACTGGAGAATCCTTTGGAGGAAAATCCTGAAATTTGTCTGAGATGTTCACCAAAATATCCTTGAACTACCATAAAAATTTCAGATCCATTTTAGCTCATTTAATCCACCTAATGGTGTGATTAGTTAAACTGTTCCAGAGAAAATAGAAAATGTTCAGAAACATTTTCAGAATTTTATCTGAAATTGTTTAGCTCATATCTTTAGATAGAGACTTCCAAATTAAGTGAGACCAACTCCATTAGAACCC
Source organism: Neostapfia colusana (assembly GCA_030760725.1). Classification (NCBI taxonomy): domain Eukaryota; kingdom Viridiplantae; phylum Streptophyta; class Magnoliopsida; order Poales; family Poaceae; genus Neostapfia; species Neostapfia colusana. Next base: position 34,720,275 of record JASWHV010000013.1, on the reverse strand, counting down.
TCTGAAAATCTAGTTTTCAGAAAGTCATAGTTTGTTTCATGAAAATCCTTAGAACACCCTAAAAGCCTTTAATTAAGGTCAAGGACATAATTAATTGTGGAGGGCTCAATTGAGCTTTGCTGCAACTAAAACTTGACCAAGTCTCTGTTTAGGTTGTAACCAAGCCACAGTAAAAGTTTCACAGTCATTAGGTCTGTCTAGCAAGGGTTATGGACTTCACAACTTCAAAGTTAATACAAATGCATTTAAATTGATACATATGTTTCTTATATTATGTAGTCGCTAAGGTCGAGGAGGAACCCGAAGTCCTAGACTTCGTTACTCCGGAGGAACAGATAGCCTACGACCAAGAGCAGCAAGGCAAGCTCCGGTCCGCATTAACCTTTTTACAAATTTTTATTGTTTTGAGCACATACTTGTTTCCTTTCTTCTGTGCATTAGAGTCTTGTTTGGAAGCCCCACTGCATAGCCAAGAGAACCATGGGTTGGGTTTAGGATTGCAAACCCCGTTAGCCACTACATTGCTAGGATAGAGTAGGATTCGGTACAAGTCGAGTAGTTGGAACTACTCGCGAGAATAGGCTAGAGGCACATTGCTCGGATAGAGATAGCACATGATACACATGGCAAGAAAATGAGACCGAGCGAAGAGTAAGGGCAACAGGACTTTGGGGCCTGTGTGCTGTAGATCCGCTTGTGTCGATTGAGAACCGAGCCGTGTGCGGGCCTGTTGAACAAGCTAGAACAGTACCGAAGACCTACCAGCTATATGGGAACCGGGAAACTGATGTAACTCGGGTAGCTGGGTATTGAGGCATTGCCCGTCGTTCAGAGGGTAGGTTGAGAGCTCGAGGTTTAAATCGGCTGGCGGCACGGAGATGTGCGTGCAGAGACCTCTTGCTCGGGACGATGGGACCGGTTCAATATTTGGCTGACGGGTGAAAGGTAGTCGCGTACGGCGTCCGTGATGGTTGTTGGAGGCAACATCGAGTATGGGCGTACGTGACGGGTTGTTCGGGTAACCCTGCCGGTGTAAATCGATTATAATCGCCGTCCCTCGCGGTCAGTGAGTACCACTTGTTCACTGTACCGTGACGTAGAAAGAACAGGCTAGTTACATGTTAAAATGTTGCTGATTGAAAGCTGGACATTGATTGTTAATGATATGCTGTAGCTTAGAGCTAATTAAAGTTCTTTTCAACTTTGAGCAAAGTACATGAGAGAAATGTGTTTCTTGTTTGATTGCGGCTCTCTCATGTGCCTTAGCGTAAGGTTCTCCACAACCTGCTGCTAAAACTTGAAAGTAAGGTTCTACTAATTAGGCGAGTCCTTGCAAATGATTTTTACCTCATGCAACCTATTACCCTCATGTAGAAGTTCCATGTTTAGGTGAGACAGGTCAGACTTGCTGAGCCTTCGTGCTCACTGCTTGTGTTTGAAGCTTTTGCAGGGTTCTATGAGGAAGGGACTCCCGAAGAGGAGACGGAACCCCAGGAGGGGAACCCCGTCGAGTGGGAGTCGTGCACGCCGCAGAGTTAGTGTGCGTGTGTGCTAGCAAGGACACGTTCGAGGGCTGAACGCGCACTTGATGGTTAGTCTACGCCCGCGAGTGTAGACTGAACTTATTTTGATGTAAACATGTTCATAAACTTGTTTATGTAATAAAACTTCCGCTTCCGCTTTGCACCTTTGACGTGTGTTATACGGTGCTGTATAACGCAGCACCCCTCAGCGTGATCCTGGCTCGACAGGACCAATGGGGTCGTGTCAGCGTTGGTATCAGAGCGCTGTCCACCAGTACGCACAAGCTGAAGGGTGGAGCCCCACGGGTGGCAGGTAACCCGACCCGCTTTAGTATCCTCTACGACTCTTCATGTCGTTTGGGGTATTCGAGCAACGTCTGTCCCTGGCGTGCGTGGTGCAACATGGGAGACCCCGTCACATGGTCTGAAACATGAACACGTAACTCAAGGCATGTTTGGCTTGAGAACATCCGGGCGAGTGATGACGGCCGGATGTACGAACCGTATGGATTCCGGGCTCGGTGTGCAGCCGAGTCTGATGATTGTTTGAGTTTCTGCAGGTAGCCTTACCACGAAACGGTAGACGTGTAGCATCCGTGTGCGAGTGACGAGTAGTGCCACTGAACTAACGAAGCCGGCTAAGTCCGGTATAGGTTTTTCCTTTGTGAGGACGTAGTACCGACATAATCTGGTGACGCATCGACGTCACACCCAACTAAATGAACAACTTCATTTAAAAACTTGATGGTTTTGATCCAATGTAGTAAAACTTGATGTAACTCCTTCCCTTGAACAGGATATTCAAAGTTAACAAGCTTTCAACTTATAGGATGTTAAGGACAGAGCACTCTGTTTTCAGCTGAATCAAGGCTGAAGATAATCAGAGGTTAGAGGTTGAGTTCTTTCGAGGTTGGGGTCGTATGATACATTTCTGGAAAGTGTTGGAAGAGCTTTACAACTCTTCTTTTGAGGTCCAGAGGTGTTCCATCCCTTAACCACTCGAAAAATGCAGTAGAGTTGAAACTGTCCAGAAAACAGGACAGAGCAAAGACTCCCTGTAAACTCTCTGTAAATTAAGCATAACTTCCTGCTTAAAAATCCAAAAATAGGAAATGAGGTACTTCTGGAAAGATTATGAGATGGGTTACGACTTTGTAACAGAAAGTTTTGTCAGGTTGGGAACAGAATTAACTGGGATTCTTGGATCAATTCAGTACCTAAAGCAGGGAGGTGCTGTCCAATTGATTCCAGAAATTCTGTTAACTTTGACATCTCATAACTTTTGAACCAGGACAGATCTTAGGCCAACCAAATACTTTCTGGAAAGCTATTGAAGTTAAATTTAACTTTGATGTTGAGCTCCAGAATTGGTTTGCCTTTAACATGGCCTAAATCAGGTTGATATGGAAACTGGTCAAGGCTGTCATGGGAACAGCAGACCAGCAGTCAAATTTGTTTAAAATTTGAACTATGTTTCCAAGTTTTATGGGTTCAATGACATGTTCTATGTTATAACTCAAAGGTTTACTGTTAAAATAAATATTTGACATTTCTCAAATATATTTTTACAGATGACAGCAGATAAACAGTTGGAGAACGGGTTGGTGGCTTCCCACTGTTCTGACCGTAGCGGCTACCCGGAAGCATTGTGGCAAATGCTCCAATATTTCGGGTACAACAAGATGCCGCAATACTTCGCCAAGGAAGGAGGCGAAGAGGGGAACAAGGCGTGGACGATCCATGTCGAGGTTCCCGCAGGACCTACGCCACCCGGTTGGGTGCCATTCACCGTCACGGTGAGAGGAAGACAACCGGAAGGGATGTGGCAAGTGGCAGCCCGCGACACTATGTCACGTTTCTGCCAACTGCACGTGCAGGATATGGAGGGCACACCATACGCACTCGTTCCGGTGGAGGGACGAGCTCAGCATGTGTGGGAAGAGAGGTACCTGGAGGCAACAGACCCGAGTTGCCCAAGGTACAACCCCACGGAGGCAAATCTCAGCCTCCAAATGAGGGCGGGAAACGCTGTGATGGACAGCCAAGCTGTTCATACGGAGCATCTCGCCACCAATATCAAGGAGAGCACAAGCCGTGGAGATCATTTTGAGAGTGCTCACAGCGCACTCCGCAATGTGCTCCTTCCGACGATCAAGCGACTGAATGAACAACACAATCAGTTGCGTCGTCTGAAGAAGGCAAAGAAGAAGAGCCGTGTTGACATCGCGGCGTTGCAAGAGCTGGTGCAGACCCTAACCCAGCAGAATGAGGACCTTGCTCAGGAGCGGGACGACGCTATCGAGGAAGGCCAAGGCTGGGAAGAGGACTACAACCAAGCTATGGACGAGGTGCATGCCTTGCAGGACCTCGTGCCCCCGGTATTGGGCGTACCGGTAGTCTTGGGTCTTCCAGCCATGGGAGAACCTGGAATGGGAGAAGAGGTGGTAGACCCCGAGCCACCAGCAGAGGTACCGGAGGAGGACGACCCACAGGAGGTCGAGTTCTACTCCGAGTAGGGGGTTACGGTTGCCAAGTAGGGCAGCTAGGGTAGCGTAACCCAACTTTTGTAATCGGTGACATGTCGTGTAGACAGTAGCGTATGTATAGGTAGTGACGACATGAGCACGACTTCTCGGAGATCCGAGAATAATGTATCTTGTATAAAGTTTATGCTTTATCAATATATGTGAATGTTGTGCAAATTAATCATGTGTCACTTCAATACCTACTGTTGCGTATGGAATTTTAAGTAAGACATGTGCTAATTGCTGCTGTTTTGAATTTCAGAATGACGCGTACTCGTGCCAACCCTGACATTGGGGGTACCAGTCAAGGGGGAGAGACCTCCCAACCACCTCCCGAGGACTCCTCGGGACAGCAGCAGAAACAGCAACAGCAAACACCGCCACCGCCACTACCAACGGTTACATTGGCCGACATTGTCGCGGCAATGGCGGGCTCACATCAGCAGCACACAGAGTTGCTGCAGACTCTCATCGCCAATACGTCTCGCCCAGAGAGACGTCAAGATCGTGAGGAGCGCCAACAGAGCTCCTACTCCGACTTCCTGGCGACTCATCCCCTTGTATTCTCAAGGGCGGATGAACCACTTGACGCGGACAACTGGCTCCGCGCCATAGAGATGAAGTTCGGGCTGCTCCAAATCAGCGAGCAGCGCAAGACTCAGTTCGCGGTCCAGCAGCTCCAAGGATCCGCGAGTGCGTGGTGGGCAAACTTCTGTGCTTCACAACCCACCGACCGAGTGATGACCTGGGCGGAGTTCCGGACGGCCTTCACGGCCTATCATATACCGCCAGGTATGATGAAGAGGAAGACGCAGGAGTTCTTGCACCTGCAACAAGGGAGCCGGAATGCGCTGGAATATTCCAGGGCGTTCAACGATCTCGCGCTCTACGCGTCGTATCACGCAGATACGGACGAGAAGCGGCGGGACCACTTTTACCAGGGGCTTAACCCGCTCCTGAAGGACAAGTTGGCGATGTTCAATCGCGGCAGCCTCAACGACATCATTGATGCTGCGATTGTTCAGGAGGACTCCGGCAAGGAGTTGGCGGTGGCAGAGCGAAAGCGAAGCGCGCCGCAGAGCAGCGGAGAAGGAGGCGGTCCTTCTCAGAAGTTTCGGATGGTGAATCGCCCACCATCAGGCCCACGCTGGCAGCCACCACAGCGGTCGATGCCGTTCCGCAGTCGGCCGTACTCTTCACCGGCATTGCGGCCGGCACTGCCAGTACCACCGCAACAATAACAGCAGCAGCGGGCGATGCCGCGTGCGTTTGCACCTCCACAACGCATGCCGGGCTTTCGTCCACCAAGTACTCCACCAGCAGCGGCCACATGTTACAAGTGTGGTCGTCCAGGACACTTCGCGAGCAGTTGCCCGGAGAGGCAAGGCGGCGGAGTGGCACCACAGTTTCCGGGGAGGAATCAACCCCGGAACCCTACTAATGCGCGGCGGGCAAACCCTAGGCCCGGCACTGTCCACCAACTTGCCATTGAGGACATGCCGGAGGGCGAGCCAATCCTTGCGGGTATGTTCCAACTCCACCAGCATCCCGCTATAGTACAGTTTGATTCAGGCGCCACGCATAATTTTATTAGCCAAGCTTTCATTGCTAAACACAGTTTGCCAATACTACCCACCGATAGTCCATATTTAATTTGTTCACCGGGTGGGAAGATTTCATCCAGCGTAATGGTCTCCAAAGCACCATTATGCTTAGAGGGTAGAGTGTACCCCATGTCTCTCATTATCTTAGAGGGACAGAAGGTCGATGTCATCCTAGGGATGTCGTGGTTAACCCGCCACGGCGCTGTTTTAGACACCGTCCTTCGAGTCGTACACTTAAACTCAGAGGTGCATGATTCTCACTCATTATTTCTGGACAGTCCAGAAATAAAACTTTCAAGTGTCTATCAGTCCACAACTATCAGATTGGAAGACATTCCAGTGCTCCGAGAGTTCCCTGATGTATTCCCGGATGATTTACGGGGAATGCCACCCGATAGAGAGGTGGAGTTCAAGATTGAACTCGCACCAGGAACCATGCCAATATACCGAAGGTCGTACAAGATGGCGCCCAAGGAGTTGGCTGAACTGAAGACTCAGCTCACGGACCTTCTGGAGAAGGGTTTTATTTGGCCGAGCTCCTCCCCATGGGGCTGTTCGGCATTATTTGTCAAAAATAAGGATGAGACGTTGCGGCTTTGCGTGGACTACCGTCCATTAAATGCCGTAACCATCAAGAACAAGTACCCGTTGCCACGGATCGACATGTTGTTTGATCAGTTGGTCGAAGCAAAGATCTTTTCCAAGATGGATTTAAGATCCGGGTACCATCAGATTAAGATAAGGGCGGAGGACATTCCAAAGACAGCTTTCTCGACAAGGTACGGACTTTATGAGTACCTGGTCATGTCCTTCGGCCTCACCAATGCTCCAGCTCACTTCATGTACTTAATGAACTCGGTGTTCATGCCGGAGCTGGACAAGTTTGTCATGGTCTTCATCGACGACATCCTGGTATATTCCAAGTCGGAGGAAGATCACAAGAAACATCTGCGTATAGTCTTGCAACGGCTGCGGGATCACAAGTTATACGCAAAATTCAGCAAATGCGAGTTTTGGATATCTCAAGTGCCTTTCCTCGGGCATATCATCTCAACGGAGGGTATCTCTGTAGACCCGAGCAAGATCACGCAAGTGCTGAATTGGAAATCCCTGAGAACTGTTCATGAGGTACGGAGTTTCCTCGGACTCGCGGGATATTATCGGAGGTTCATTCCGAACTTCTCGAAGATTGCCAAGCCAATGACAGAGCTTCTGAAGAAGGCTACCAAATATGTTTGGAGTCCAGCATGTGAAGCAGCATTCAAGGCTTTAGTCAAGCACCTGACATCAGCACCGGTTTTGGCACAGCCAGACACAACAAAACCGTTCGATGTGTACTGCGATGCATCCGGCATTGGGCTTGGGTGTGTGCTGATGCAAGACCGAAGGGTGGTCGCGTATGGATCACGGCAGCTTAGGAACCATGAGCAAAATTATCCAACTCACGACTTGGAGCTCGCTGCCGTGGTACTTGCACTAAAAATGTGGAGGCACTACCTACTCGGTAACCTCGTACATTTATATACCGACCACAAAAGCCTCCAGTACATATTCACTCAGAAGGAGCTGAACATGAGGCAACGAAGATGGTTAGAACTGATAAAGGATTACGAGATAGAGATCCATTATCATCCGGGCAAGGCAAACGTTGTGGCAGATGCGCTGAGCCGCAAGTCACACGTCAATAATCTAACCATCACACTGTTGGAAGAGAGCGAACCACCACTCCATGTGATTCCACACGGAGCTCTCTACAACCTAGCTTTGATCCCCACCATCCGTGAAGAGATAGCGGCAGCCCAGAAGAATAACAAGGGCATGTCACATTTGCGGAGACGTATAGACAGTGGGGAGTTGAAATGTTTCCGGAAGGACGGAGACGGCGTCCTATGGTTCAAAGACCGGATTGTCGTACCCCGAAACCCGGAACTACGGAAGAAGATCTTTGATGAGGCTCACTTATCAAAGTTTTCTATTCACCCCGGCAGCAACAAAATGTATCAAGAACTCAGAAGAAAGTTTTGGTGGACACGGATGAAGTGAGAGACTGCAAAATACGTGTCCGAGTGTGATAGATGTCGAAGGGTGAAGGCAGACCACATGCGGAAACCGGGACTGCTACAACCACTGGCCGTTCCTGCCTGGAAGTGGGAGGACGTGAGCATGGATTTCATCGTCGGTTTACCCACCACCTTGCAGAAACATGATTCTGTGTGGGTGATCGTTGATCGGCTCACCAAAGTTGCCCATTTCATCCCGGTCAACACCAACTACAACGCCAAGAAGTATGCTGAACTGTACATCTCACGGATCCTATGCTTATACGGCGTACCCCGTACTATCATATCGGATCGGGGCACTTTATTTGTGTCCCGTTTTTGGGAGCAGCTGCACGCTGCCTTGGGGACGAAGCTGATCCGTAGTTCAGCCTACCACCCGCAGACGGATGGACAAACCGAGCGGGTAAATCAAATTCTAGAAGACATGCTACGAGCTTGCGCTATCGACCACGGCAAGAATTGGGATGATCACTTGCCGTTAGCCGAGTTCTCGTACAACAATGGGTACCAAGCCAGCATCAAGATGGCGCCCTTCGAGGCGCTATACGGAAGAAAATGCCACACACCATTGAACTGGTGTGAGTCTGGCGAAAGGGTTACCTTCGGGATTGACCTTGTCAACAACGCGGAAGAAAAGGTTCGACTAATTCAAGCGAACCTAAAAGCCGCTCAATCCCGTCAGAAACAGTATGCGGACCAGAGAAGGCGCCCATTACAATTCGAAGTTGGAGATCACGTATATCTACGGGTGTCCCCAATGAAGGGCGTAAACAGATTTGGGGTGAGAGGAAAGTTGGCACCCCAATTCATCGGTCCATTCCAGATTACCGAAAGATGTGGATCGGTGGCATACCGGCTGAAATTACCAGAAGCACTTTCCGGTGTGCACGACGTCTTTCATATTTCCCAGCTGAGGAAGTGTCTCAAGCTATCAACTACCGTTCAGCTGGAAGACATTGAAGAACTGCAACCGGATCTCACCTATCGGGAGGAACAGGTGCAGATTATTGATGAAAAGGCCCGAACCACACGCAACGGTACGTTGTGGTTCTACAAGGTTTTATGGAGTAATCACTCCATGGACGAAGCGACATGGGAGAGCGAAGAATTCCTTCACGCTAACTACCCCGACTCTTTCACGTCGCATATCCGGTAATTTTCCACCGTCCTCTCTCTCATTTTCACCTTATAATCTCGGGACGAGATTCTTTTAAGGGGGGAAGAATGTAAGGGCCTCAGTTTTTGACACCCATTTGCAGTGTTCATCACCACACCACACACCTCATTTGAGGAAGAATGATGAACACAAATGAAGAGCAAGTAACAATTATCAACATGCTCATTAGAGAACAAACTCACACATTACAAAAGTGGTATTTCCCACATGTGATATAGATGGGCTGGACATATGAAAACTCCTACACTTTGCTAAGGATGTCCATGCCAAGTTTCACCAAAATTCAAAACCTTTTTGAGGTCAGTTTGGGTATAGTTAGGAAGAGGGCAGTTTGAAACCATATTCAAATTCAAACTGTTTTTTTATCCAATGAATTTAAAAGTGGGGGGCATATTCTTACTCAGCACATTTTTGTGAGCTCACACACCAATTTTCACTCCATTTGGAGTTGATCTTGACATGAGCTAAGTGGGAGAAATTCAAACTTTATTTGAATTTCAAACTGAACTTGTGCTGAAATTCATTCAAACCAAACCTCATTTGAACTTTGATCAATTCAAATGGCTCATGGGTGAATAATTTGAATTGCCAAGGGTAGTATGGGGTTCACTGTTTACAACAGTGATTAGGAGTAAATTTCAGAGGTTAAAACTGGAGGTGGGACCCACATGTCAGCCACTGCTCAGATCAAACCGACTGAGACTTTTTCACTCGGGTCGCCGAGCCGCAGCGGTGATCGCCACCGAGGCCAGCCGCCGCGCCACCAGCTGCTTGCCCACGCGCGGGCATGAGGCGGTGCAGAGCCTTCTTAAGGCGCCTGCCCCTCCTCGGCCGAGGCACCGTCGTTCTTCCCCGCAAGAACTCAGCGCCGGCCGAAAACTTCCGCAGCTCGGACATGATCGGAGAACGCCGATCGCAGCTCCCTCCTTCCACTCTAGAGCCCCAGCAAGGTACTAGAGACCTTCCTCCATCCTCCCCGTTGCTAGAATTCGGTTGAAACCGAGTGATATCGGCTGTGCCGAAAGATCAAAATCGGAACTTGGAACCGCCGCACCTCGGGCTCTCGTGGACAGCCCAACAAGGGCGTTGTCACGCCCGAGCCAAGGCACCCTTGGACGCGCGGGTGACCGGTGCTGCTCATCCCCGAGCCACAGCTCGAGTGGTTGCTCACCGCGGCGAATTTCCACTTTTCCCCTTTCTGTTTGCAGAACGACCTTCGGGTACGATTCTGTTTAATTCGTCCTCTAGAAAGGATTAGGGGGCCACAAGCCGCTCTCACACGAGCTAGACACGGTAACGCACAAGTTGCCTTCACAACTCTGGGCCGGAGAACCTCTGTGCCCGGCGTAATTTGAGGTCTACTAATGGCAGAACGAACGGGGGGTATCGGGCGCACGGTGAGGACCTATTTCGGGCTTTCCCTGAGCTGCCTCGAGCTCATGTCGACCTTCTCTGAGGTCCACTGATGCTCCCCGACCGATTTCCCAAGTAGCTGAGGTGCTAGAGAAGTCAGCCGACATGGCCGAAGTCATTCCGAGGTGGCGGCTCGTCGCCGACCATGCTCCGGCCATTGTCATGAGCAGCTGACCCTAGAATCCTGTCCCCCGAGTAAAAGTTGGCAGGGGCGGCCAGAATCGAGAAGTTTGGAGCTGTACAAAAGCCGGCGGCGAGCTCTCCGGCGAGGCCCCTCGGCGGCGGAGCCCGGGCGTCGCGAGGTTGAAGAAGGGGGTGGACCCCAGCTGTCAGCGGCCGATATTTTGAATCGGGATCCGACTGCGGCCGGGATCGGGTGTGCTGGCACGCAAAATCCTTGTGGGCCGCGATGTGCCATCGCCTCGGCTTGCGACGCGTGTCCCCTGGGCCCACGCGCGAGTTTAAACTTTTCCCCGATTTTCAGATTTCCTTCAAACTTCAAATCCTTATAACTTTGGCTATAAAGCTCCAAATTGAGTGAACCAAATTTTGCTGGATTCAGCTCTCTGAGTAATTTCCAGAAAATCAAGTTTCAATTCATGAAATTCCTTATTTCTCCAGAATTAATTCCTCAAAATTTAAACTGTTAGGAATTTTAACTGGAGAATCCTTTGGAGCAAAATCCTGAAATTTTGCTGAGATGTTCACCAAAATATCCTTGAACTACCATAAAAATTTCAGATCCATTTGAGCTCATTTAATCAACCTAATGGTGTGATTAGTGAAACTGTTCCAGAGAAAATAGAAAATGTTCAGAAACATTTTCAGAATTTTCTCTGAAATTGTTTAGCTCATATCTTTAGTTAGAGACTTCCAAATTAAGTGAGACCAACTCCATTAGAACCCTCTGAAAATCTAGTTTTCAGAAAGTCATAGTTTGTTTCATGAAAATCCTTAGAACACCCTAAAAGCCTTTAATTAAGGTCAAGGACATAATTAATTGTGGAGGGCTCAATTGAGCTTTGCTGCAACTAAAACTTGACCTAGTCTCTGTTTAGGTTGTAACCAAGACACAGTAAAAGTTTCACAGTCATTAGGTCTGTCTAGCAAGGGTTATGGACTTCACAACTTCAAAGTTAATACAAATGCATTTAAATTGATACATATGTTTCTTATATTATGTAGTCGCTAAGGTCGAGGAGGAACCCGAAGTCCTAGACTTCGTTACTCCGGAGGAACAGCTAGCCTACGACCAAGAGCAGCAAGGCAAGCCCCGGTTTGCATTAACCTTTTTACAAATTTTTATTGTTTTGAGCACATACTTGTTTCCTTTCTTCTGTGCATTAGAGTCTTGTTTGGAAGCCCCACTGCATAGCCAAGAGAACCATGGGTTGGGTTTAGGATTGCAAACCCCGTTAGCCACTGCATTGCTAGGATAGAGTAGGATTCGGTACAAGTCGAGTAGTTGGAACTACTCGCGAGAATAGGCTAGAGGCACATTGCTCGGGTAGAGATAGCACATGATACACATGGCAAGAAAATGAGACCGAGCGGAGAGTAAGGGCAACAGGACTTTGGGGCCTGTGTGCTATAGCTCCGCTTGTGTCGATTGAGGACCGAGCCGTGTGCGGGCCTGTTAAACAAGCTAGAACAGTACCGAAGACCTACCGGCTATATGGGAACCGGGAAACTGATGTAACTCGGGTAGCTGGGTATTGAGGCATTGCCCGTCGTTCAGAGGGTAGGTTGAGAGCTCGAGGTGTAAATCGGCTGGCGGCACGGAGATGCGCGTGCAGAGACCTCTTGCTCGGGACGATGGGACCGGTTCAATATTTGGCTGACGGGTGAAAGGTAGTCGCGTACGGCGTCCGTGATGGTTGTTGGAGGCAACATCGAGTACGGGCGTACGTGACGGGTTGTTCGGGTAACCCTGCAGGTGTAAATCGATTATAATCGCCGTCCCTCGCGGTCAGTGAGTACCACTTGTTCACTGTACCGTGACGTAGAAAGAACAGGCTAGTTACATGTTAAAATGTTGCTGATTGAAAGCTGGACATTGATTGTTAATGATATGCTATAGCTTAGAGCTAATTAAAGTTCTTTTCAACTTTGGGCAAAGTACATGAGAGAAATGCGTTTCTTGTTTGATTGCGGCTCTCTCATGTGCCTTAGCGTAAGGTTCTCCACAACCTTCTGCTAAAACTTGAAAGTAAGGTTCTACTAATTAGGCGAGTCCTTGCAAATGATTTTTACCTCATGCAACCCATTACCCTCATGTAGAAGTTCCATGTTTAGGTGAGACGGGTCAGACTTGCTGAGCCTTCGTGCTCACTGCTTGTGTTTGAAGCTTTTGCAGGGTTCTATGAGGAAGGGACTCCCGAAGAGGAGACGGAACCCCAGGAGGGGAACCCCGTCGAGTGGTAGTCGTGCACGCCGCAGAGTTAGTGTGCGTGTGTGCTAGCAAGGACATGTTCGAGGGCTGAACGTGCACTTGATGCTTAGTCTACGCCCGCGAGTGTAGACTGAACTTATTTTGATGTAAACATGTTCATAAACTTGTTTATGTAATAAAACTTCCGCTTCCGCTTTGCACCTTTGACGTGTGTTATACGGTGCCGTGTAAAGCAGCACCCCTCAGCGTGATCCTGGCTCGACAGGACCAATGGGGTCGTGTCAGAAGGCCGGGTTGTCACACCAAGCCTCAGGGAGCAACACCCGCCCACGTCTGATGCAGCAACCTGCAGGGCAGACGAACCGTGCTGCGGTACCCTACTCAGCACCAAGAGGGTACAACCCGAACTACAGGCCTCCGGCAGCACCAGCACAGCCGCAACGTCAGTTTGTACATCAGCCTCGCCCCACATATCCACCTCGACCAGCAGTGCAAGAACCCCCAAACCAACCCCAAGACAATAAAGGCCAAGCACCTAAGGTTGGGGTGCAATGTTTTAATTGTGGTGAAGTGGGGCATTATGCCCATAAGTGCCCAAAGAAGAAGCCCGCGCAGCCACAACAGCAGAATGTATTGAGAGGACGGGTGAACCACGTCACTATGGAGGAAGCACAAGAGGCACCCGACGTGGTAGTTGGTAAGTTTCCTTCCAATTTACACATTGCAACCCTGCTGTTTGATTCTGGTGCTACCCACTCGTTCAATTGCTCAAGGGTTTGTTAAGAAGCATGACCTAGCAACAACACAAATGAACCATATGCTAGCCGTAAACTCTCCGGGTGGAGAAATACAGACAAGACAAGTGTGTCCCAAGGTGAACCTAGATATTAATGGGGTAGTATTTACTGCTAACCTCATAGTGATAGATTCACAGGGGATAGGTATTATCTTGGGTATGGATTGGTTGACCAAACATAAAGGAATCATCCATTGTTCGACCAGAACGGTGGAACTAACGCACCCTAGTGGCACAAAAGTAAAATTTATAACAATACAAGAGCCTAGGGGGGACATTAAATTAAATCGAGTTGAGGTGAAAGTTGAGGAGATCAGGACCATCAGGGAATATCCAGATGTTTTTCCGGAGGATTTGCCAGGTATGCCTCCCGATCGTGAAGTGGAGTTCGCAATTTAGCTAGTGCCTAGAACAGCCCCGATATACAAGATACCTTATCGGATGGACTCCAAGAAGCTAGAAGAACTCAAGGATCATTTTAGAGAATTGACGGAGAAGGGGTATATTCGCCCTAGTTCCTCACCATGGGGAGCTCCGGTGACATTTGTGCCCAAAAAGGACGGAACCCAAAGGTTATGCGTGGATTACCATGCCTTGAATGAGGTAACCATCAAGAACAAGTACCCATTACCCCGCATTGAAGACTTGTTTGATCAGTTGAGGGGAGCTTGTGTGTTCTCGGAAATTGATCTCAGGTCGGGATACCACCAACTCAAGATAAGGCAATCTGATATTCCCAAGACAGCTTTCGTATCTCGGTACGGATTGTATGAATACACTGTCATGCCTTTCGGGCTAACTAATGCCCCGGCGTACTTCATGTATCTCATGAACAAGGTATTCATGGAATATCTGGACAAATTTGTGGTGGTTTTCATAGATGACATTCTCGTCTTCTCCAAAGATGAAGAAGAACATGAGAAACATCTAAGGTTGGTGTTGCAAAGGCTGAGAGAACACCAACTATATGCCAAGTTGAGCAAGTGTGAGTTTTGGCTGAAGAGAGTTCCCTTCTTAGGACATATAATCTCGGAGGGAGGAATCTCCGTGGATCCTACCAAAATCAAGGATATACAGAAGTGGAAGACCCCTGAAAATGTCGGGGAAGTTCGAAGCTTTTTGGGATTGGCTGGATACTATCGATGGTTTATTGAGGGATTCTCTAAGATCTCGAGACCCCTCACCAAACTGTTGGAGAAGGGAATCACATTCACATGGACGCCACAGTGCGAGACGAGTTTTCAGGAGTTAAAGAAAAGATTGACAACAGCCCCAGTGCTAGTTATGCCAGATATGCAAAAGAACTTTACGGTGTACTGCGATGCCTCTGGAAACGGGTTGGGATGTGTTCTCATGCAAGAAGGGCATGTCGTGGCTTATGCATCCCGACAACTCCGGAAGCACGAGAAAAACTATCCTACACATGACTTAGAACTAGCCGCAGTGGTACACGCGTTGAAAATTTGGCGACACTATTTGATGGGGAAGAGGACAGAGATATATACGGATCATAAGAGTTTGAAGTACATTTTCACACAGCCAGATCTCAACCTCAGACAAAGGAGATGGTTAGAGCTAATCAATGACTTTGATGTGGGCATCAACTATCATCCTGGGAAAGCAAACGTCGTGGCCGATGCTTTAAGTCGGAAAGTGCAGGTCAATAAGTTGAGCTTGAAGGACATGCCTGCAGAATTGAAGGACGAGGTTATAAGGCTCAGTCTATGCCTGGTAAATAGTGGTGAAGCCATCGCCATGGAAGTGGACTCCACACTCGAGCGAGACATACGCGAGAGTCAAAAGAATGACGAGAAGATACAAGAAATCAGGCAACTCATCAAGGAAAATAAAGCTCCTCGTTTCAGAGAGGATGAACAAGGTACGGTGTGGCACGGGAAAAGAATCTGCGTGCCTGAAGTAAAAGAGATCCGTGAATTGATTTTGAAGGAGGCTCATGATTCTGACTATTCCATTCATCCTGGGAGTACGAAGATGTACCAGGACCTCAAGAGCAGGTATTGGTGGTATGGCATGAAGCGAGATGTCGCGGAACATGTTGCCCTATGTGACACATGTCTGTTGGTGAAAGCAGAACATCAACGACACGCGGGATTATTGCAACCACTCAAAGTGCCTGAATGGAAATGGGAAGAAATCGGTATGGATTTCATAGTGGGATTGCCTAGGACCCAATCCGGATATGATTCAATATGGGTCATCATCGATAGGCTAACCAAGGTAGTCACTTCATCCCCGTGAAGGAAAGCTACAGCGGATCCAAATTGGCGGAGTTGTACATGTTAAGGATCGTGTGTTACCATGGGGTGCCGAAGAAGATAGTGTCGGATCGAGGGACACAGTTCACCTCGAGGTTCTGGCAGAAGTTGCACAAAACCATGGGAACCCATCTGAACTTTAGTTCTGCCTATCATCCCCAAACTGATGGGCAGACGGAAAGAACCAATCAGATTCTTGAGAATATGCTGAGGGCATGTGCACTCAAAAACAATCGGAGTTGGGACAAGAACTTACCGTATGTGGAATTCTCCTATAACAACAGCTATCAGGCTAGTATGAAGATGTCACCATTTGAAGCTTTGACGGGAGGAAGTGCAGAACTCCCCTATTTTGGAACCAAACAGGGGAAAGTAAAGTGGTTGGTCCCGAAGTACTACAAGAAGCCGAGGCGAAGGTAAGGGAAATTCGCAACAACTTGAGGATAGCACAGACACGCCAAAAGAGCTATGCTGATGTACGAAGAAGAGAGCTCGTTTTCAACATGGGAGACTATGTCTATCTCAAGGTGTCCCCTATCCGAGGACTTCGTCGGTTCAAGGTGAAAGGGAAGTTGTCACCTCGATACATCGGACCCTTTCAAGTTCTGGAGAGGAAAGGCGAAGTGGCGTATCAACTAGAATTACCGGCTCGCCTATCGGATGTGCATGATGTATTCCATGTGTCACAACTCAAGAAATGTCTGAGAACGCCTGAAGAGGTGTTACCTATAAATGAAGTGGACGTAGCTGAGGATTTGTCTTATGCCGAGCAACCATCCAAGATTTTGGAGACAATGCAACACCTCACCAGAAATAAAAGAATCCGGATGTGCAAGTTGTAGTGGAAGCATCACTCAGAAGAGGAAGCCACCTGGGAGTGAGAAGATGAGCTTAAGGCACAATTTTCGGAATTGTTTTCTTAGAACCACCAATCTCGAGGACGAGATTTATTTTAAGGGGGGTAGAGCTGTAACACCCCCAAAATCCTGTTCAGAGGGGAGTTTAAAAATTTTTGGACGTGTTGCATGTGTTGCAAAAATTCAAAATCAAACTGGAATTCAAATTGAACTCAAAACAGAAAAGAAATAGAAAAAGAAAAAGGCAAACAGAAAAAAACCGGCCAGTGGGCCGAAAGCCACCAGCCGGCCCACCGAATCTCGTGCCAGCCCGCAGCCGCGCGGGCCCCCCTTCTTCCCACTGATATGCGGGGCCCACCAACCTTTCTTCCTCCTCGCGCCCGCGCCCGCGCTCGGCCGGACTCTCTCACCCCAAATCAAAACCGACTCGGATCTTTGCGTATCCCAGCCGAAATTCGTTCGTGGGCGACGCAAACTCGATCACAACCAACCCGCCGCCCTCCCCCGTCTATAAAAACCCCGGCCTCGTTCTGTTTTTCCCACGCGATCTGCCATTTTTACTATGGTGAGAACCCGAGCCCCTCCGGTGAATTCTGGCCGATCTACGCTCGGAAATTCCGATCTAACTAGCTGGTCTTGATCCACCGCCTCCGGGGAACCTCGTAGGTGCAGAAAACTCGGTGGTTTGCGGTTCAAACACAGCGCCGACGAGCCTCGCCGTGAATTCACCTCGGACCTCGTCGCCGACCGCCTTCCAGGACCTCCGAGCTCAAGAAAACCCCCGAGGTGAGATCCCCGACCTCCACTCCACAGATCTATGCCATAAAATCACAGTTCTAGGAAGAATTTACGAAGATCCGAAACTCTCCGGCGAGATCGCCGCCTCCCGCCGCTGTGCGCCGCCGGCAGCGCCGCCCGCGCTAGATCAGAGCGATGTGGCCGCTTGTGTGCAGTTTATTTTAAATCGCACGGTAGAGTTTAAACCCCCGCGTACCGGTTCGACGTTATAATCTCAGCCGTCTATTTTAAATCGGACGGTCCACGTCAGCCCCGCGTTATAAAGACTGGAATTTTTACGTGCTACCCCCTAGGGTTCTCGGGAAATAAGAGCTAGCCCCAGAAACTTCTGATCTAGCCCCTGGAACTTCAGAAAATCATGTAAATTCATTTAAAAATCAGTTTTAGCCCCTGGACTTAATAAAAATTAGGAAAAATTCATCTGTTATGAGTATCTAGACCCCTGAAAATTGTTAAAATAATATTATAGACCTTGTAGTGGGGTGAGTTTACCTTTTTAACCCTGTTTGATATTTAATTTAGAAAATTGAATATGTGGCTAGTATTTAAAATTTAAAAAGTGGGACAAACATATTGTCAAATTTAAATTAAAAACTTTCTCAGTACTTAGAAAACTTTGGAGTGAGATAAAAATAGATTTTGGCTGAAATGAATCTGTTTAATTTATTATTCACATTTATTAGTTATAGGGACACATTTTTAAGTAAAGAATAGTTCTGAAAATAGGGAAAATAAATGTAAAATAGTTTACATCAGAGGAAAAGGTCAAAAATATATTATTAAATATTTTAGATCAGAACCTATTCTGTTTAGATGATGTGTCTTGTTAATTTCATAATAAAGTTCACATTTAGGCATAGGAAATAAATCTGAAAATATAGCAACTAGTAAATGATAAATGAAGTTTCTAAAATTCAAAGAATTCAGTTTAGGGTTGGTAGAAGTTCTGAAGACACATCTGGAGTAGGAAAATATCTTTCATGCATACTTGGTAGCTAAAAGGTGTAGTAATTAAATATAAGGAATTTATTTAAATTGGAAACTCATATATATAGTATGTAAGCATAAATGTGAATACAAAAGTAGGAGTCATATACACATGATTAAAAGTACCTGTAAGCCAAAGATCAACACACATAGAGTAACCACAACACATATAATTGTGAATGACTTTCATAAATGTGAATGTGTAGTTTGTTTGAAGTGGAAGTGTGAACTATGTCTTATGGATTGTTGTTTTTTTTTCTTTTGCTATGTGTGATGGTATGATGTAGAACCTGCTCCAGAGCAAGTTCTTCTATTCCAAGATCAGGATTACCCATTCCAAGAGCAGCAGGAAGGAGGCAAGTGTCCTTGACCACTTTGATCCTATATTAGGATGTGTAGATAGAATTATTTGCATTGTCAAATGAAATATGAAACCCATGCTAGGAAGTTTCCCTAGAATTGCATTACATTGTTTTCTTGTAGCCTGGGTTGGGATTTATTTTATCATGTCATTTATTATTGTGCATATGCTTAGCCATGCTTAGAATGGGATATTTGGGATATGAGATCATCAGTTTATTTTACCATACTCTTGAATGAGATATTGTGAATTATGTAGAGGTAGGTATCAAGGCATGTTGGATGTTTTGGTTGTGTGCTGGGTGCACGAGACTCGGGTTTGTGTTTAGTACTTGCCTGGATCCTAAGGACCGGTTCATGGAGCATGTAACCTGGCTTTACCGTGCCAACCACATGCTGAGATGGGGCAGCTTGGCCAATTAATTAGGTGTATCCCCGGCGTAGTATGGGTGTGTTGGATGGTGCGGGGAATAGGTGTCAGCTGGACTACCATATGAACCGCAAGGCTCAAGAGGGGGCCACTGCAGCGGGGTTGGAGCCTCTTGTATGCTGTTAGGGGTGAAACCTCAGTGGGCCCACACTCGTCGGGAATCCCTTTGTAAAGGATTCGTAGTGATCTCCTGGCTACACACCTGGGAAGTGTGAATGTGGTTTGTAGCCATTGGCATAATGGAGGTTCTTTTAGTCCACCCGGCAACGGGGGATGAAATCACTATATGTGGGTACAGTGGTGCAAACTCTGCAGAGTCAAAACTGTCATGACAGCCGTGCTCACGGTCAAGAGCGGCTTGGACTTATTCATGATTAGAGGATTGATGGTTTTGGAAGGTGTGGATGTTAAGCGGGGAGCTTAACATTGGAAATGATGTTATGGTTATTTGATTATGATGATGGGATGGGAGATTGGGACCATTTCACCTGTGTAGTAATGTAGGTGCTTAATAAGCTAAGGTGATAGGTATTAATTGCATAGTGCTTTAACCATGAGTTCAACATTCCCTTGTTCTAGCCATGCATGACATAACTTTCCCACACTTGCTGAGTACCATCGGTACTCAACCTTGCATATTTGTTGGTTTATATTGCTGCTCAGGTCAAGATAATGAGGTGGTTTATCATGACCAAGACTTTGGACCCGAAGAAGGTTTCTAGGTTCATGGAGACCCCCGGGTAACGCCTGTGACGAAGCCCACAAGATTAATTATTCCGCTGCTAGTTTATTTACTTGTGATGAACTTATTATTGTCCATTGAGACATTTGCTATGTAAGACTTATTTATATTCGACACCTGGCTTGTAATAAATGATGCTTCACTATTTGTCATCACATGTATGAGAAAATGATCCTGGCATACATGTGATATTCACTTGGTTGTTCTTCGGAAAAACCGGGTGTGACATCCAGCCCGCGGACTCCTCTCGCTAGAAACACGAAGACATGGCAGTGGCTAGGTTCTCCAAGTGTGACATGACTCGGAAGTTTCAGAGTCTCACCGGACAACCTTCTTTATAGCGTTGATGTTTACCTGCAAAACCACTTATATAACAAGAGTGAGCACAAAGGCTCAGCAAGACTTAACCGTCTATCCTTAGACATGAAACTCTACATGAAAGTAACCTAAGACTTAAGCCTGTCATTTGCGAAAAGACTCGCCTACGAGTTCATCCTTATCTTTCAGATTTTAGCCATAATAGTAGTGACCTTGCGCCCAGCAACATTGGAACTCCACAATCAAACAAGAAACACTTCATTCCAATGTTACTTGTCCCAAGGTGAAAAATAACTTTAGTTTGCTCTATCTCTACTTCAACCATGGTTTTCATGCAATTTATAATTAGCATAACAGCATCTAAAACTTTTGTAAACTATTCCCACACAACTTGATTACTACGTCACAGCACAGTGAGCAAGCGGTACTCATAACCGCGAGGGACGGTGATTCGAATCAAACAGTACCCGGATAACTCGACACATACGCCCGCCTCTGAAGACCCAACTCTGGCGTCCTTCATTACGTCGTATGTGGCAACCTTTCTCAGGCCACTAAACTGTAGAAACGGTCGCGCCGTCTCGGGCTCATAGGTCTAACGAGATGATGCGGTATGCCTCTACAATCTAGTGAACCTGGTACATCAGTTTCCTGGTTCCCATATATCAGTAAGCATCCGGTACACAACTCAATACTTGCTCAGCGGGGCTGCATACGCTTCGGTCCTTGACCGACACGGGCAGAGCTACTCGACCAAGACCTCGTCTTGTCGCTGTCTAAACCCTCTGCCCGGTCTCATATTTAGAAATGTAAATTTTAGTTTGTCTCTCTTGCCAACCCCAATTATGTGGTCCTGGAACAAAGCTCGTGAGTAGATTCCAACTACTCCTCTTCTACCGGCTGTCCTAGCCTATTTAGCACGGCCTTATTCTACAGCGATGACACAATTCTACCCTTGACCTCGGGGTTCATGTTTGGTTATGCAAGTGGAGTATCACACATCCTTGACCTAATGCACATAACAACCTTGACCAATAGTAGTGAACAAAGGAAAAACTTTAAAAACAACTTAAGTGCAAACCGGGGCTTGCCTTGGTTTTGCAGGTGACTAAAGTCAGATGATTATGAAGTTAGTTGTTGCTGCCTTGAAGCTGAATCACTGCCTTCTTGCTTCTTGATTCAAGCTCAACTCTTTCTTCTTCGCTTTCCACGTCTAATCACTACACGTTATGAATATGTATACATGTTTAATTATAAAAATTTTTGCTAACAAAAGCTAAAGACAAGTTTGAATCTGGAACTTTGTTTAAGAATTTAAAATGAAACTGGTGCTAGTGGTTTGGGTTTGTGTTTAAGCACTATCATCAAGTGATGAGTGGTATTTCATCACTTGGGTGGGGATCAACTAATGAGGTTGAACAGGACATTACTGATCCAGGGCTCCTATGGAGCTGGAAATTTTCTTGTGAGTTCCTTGTCACAAGAAAGTCCTTTGGACCAAAATTCAGAACATTTCACTGAGTAGATCACCCAGAACAATTCCCTAAGCATCTGGGCAAAAAGGAATTAATTCTGAATAAGTTTGCACTTTCATGCAAATTCAAGTGAACTACAATTTTACACATGGCTCAGGGAGTATGCCTGAATTTTCCTAGGATTTTTTGGAGCTAAAAAATGGCTAGAACTGAATTTCCAAGTTTTGGAAATTCTCTGAAAATGTTTTCTGTATTCATTTGAATACAGAAACTTGGACCTCCCTAGCAAAAGTTATGAGGTTCTAAAGTTTGAACTAAATCTGGAATTCAAATTAATTCGGGAAAAGTTCAAACCCTGCGGGTGGGTCCAGGGGACCACGTGTCATGCGCTGGGGACAACCACACGGGGCCACAGTATCCTTTCCCGCGCTGTCGCAAAGGATCCGACTCCACAGAAAATCCCGGCCGGTCCTCCCCTCACTGACAGTGGGCCTGACGCCTTCGTCTTCTACCTCTGGACGCCCGTGCGACCCCGCCGCCGGAGTTCGCTGGAGAGCATCAGAATCTGGCTTCCCGGCCGCCTCTCGGCCTGCTACTCGACGCCTGGAGGTTTTCGGGGACGAGGAACTCATCTAGGGGGTCAGCCCACGCTCTAGGAGCCCGGAACCAGGTCGGCGGCGTGCAACGGCATCGGTGGAGCTTCGGCGCCGATGACCGATCGCTTCAGCCCACAAAAACCCCAAGGAATCGGCTCTACAGCATCAGTGACGCCTAAAGAAGCACGACGTGGCCACAAATTAGCTCGGGAACGATGGCTACTAGGACTTCACCGAGCACCCGATCGTTCCCGCCATGGCTGCCGAAGCAAGAGCTCAAAATTAGGTGCAACCGCTCAATTCTAAGCTAGGGTTGCGAAGTAAAGAAATTCCCTATCCATTCTAGCTCCTGATTGTGCAAAATGAGCAGCTTTAACAGCAAACTGAGTGTTAATTTCAACAATTCTTACCCGCGGGTAGGTTTTCCTCGTCCGAGGGAAAAACTTGAAATTCCGAAGCTACGTCGCACGGATTGCTCTGAAATTTGGAGTGGAGCAGTGCAGGGAGTTGGCGCACCTTGGAGTGCTCTCGTTCAGTCGTGAAACTGGCCGGTGTGAGCTGCCCACGAGAGCCCGATGTTGGTTTTCACCGGTTGCACTTCGGCTTCGGCGCTGATCCTCACAATACGGCCGACAGGAGCCCCGAACCCCAGAGCTGAGCTGGGGAAACTCTTGTGCACATGCTGGCGCTCCTCTTTCGTGTTGCTAGCTCGGGCAGCCGGGGAACGACGCTGGCTCCCGATCGGGACGAACAGGCGCGGCATCGGCGGCTTGTTTTCTTGGGAGGAAGCAGAACAGGGCTCGTGGGGGCGGTTTGCGACCGACAGAACACGGCGTAGGGGAGATAAGGGCGCGGGGGAACCGACGTTGAAGCAGCTCGGGAGCTGGCTGCGTCGTCGCCTCGGTGGCGTGCGCGTGGACGTCGGCTGTTCGGCGCCTTCGAGCGAAAAGCAGGAAACCGGTTGAGTCTGAACAGAGGAAAATATTGCTTAAGTGCTAAGTCTTCCCCTCTCCTCAATAACAATTGGGCCCCCTCATCTCCTCTCCTAAATATCCAAATTTTGGTACCTTGTAAACTTCAGCTGTGAGGGGTCCAAATTTAAAAGCCAATTTGCCATTTGACAATTTGTGCCACAGTTTCAAATTTAAATTCAAATTTGGATGAAATTTACAAGTCCTCTTGATATTCATATCCAAGCACCTCCAAATTTCCTCCAAATTGGTCTCCCTCATAATTTGGATCTGAGGAATTCAAATATGTCCTCTGATCTTTGAGTTGGCTATTGCAAATACACTTTTTCAAACAACAGTTTGAATTTTCTCTTTTGAACATGCCCTCCTTCTTTTTGAAGTGCACCTCTTAATTCAAACTGAATTCAAAGTATTATTGCACATGCCAACACTTTCATGAGGAACACAAAAGTCTTTGTAAGTCCCATTTCTTGTATTCAAACTCAACTTTATTCATAGCTCAACTTCTCTATTTACAAGTTTTGGGACTTTTACAAAGATCCAATACAACGCTAGTATAATACTTCACATCAATATGATTAGTTCCTTTCTCATGCAAGTTCTTACTACGTCACGACTGTGAGAACAAGTATGCTCGGTCCGTTCCGCGAGTGACGGTGATTCAAATCAATAACACCCGGACTACACGACACGTACGCCCGTACTCGACGTTGCCTACAACAACCATCACTGACATCGTACGTGGCAGCCTTTCCCCCGTTTCACCCCCGCTGAATCGATCAAGTCGCCGCGTACAGTAGCTACTCTCCGGTGCACTTTTCGACGTGAGATGTCATGAGAATATTCCCCGCATACTGCATACCGGCCGTCCGCCTGAGGCGACCCAAAAAGTCCCAATGACAGCTTCCCGAGGTACATCGGTTTACTGGGTCCCATATAGCCAGCATGAGTCCGGTACACAACTCGAACTTGTTCAACAGGGCCGCATACGGATCGTTCCTTGACTGACGCGGACAGGTCTACAGCACCCAGGCCCCTATGTCCTGCTGCTCCTACAACCTTCCGGTCTCAACTTTAACTTGCTAATTTAATTATGAACCAATCCCGTATGCCCCCGTTGTTCCTAAATCTGCGAGTAGCATCTCACCACTCGACTTCTACCGAACCGTACTTAAGCATGGCAGTTCTACACGGTGAAAGACACCTACCCAATACTCCATGGGTCATTTGGCTATGCAAGAGGAGTATCAAACACTAGACCTAATGCACAGTTCAAATCTTAACCAAAGGTGAATACAAAATAAACGTAACAGCTGTTAAATGCAAACCGGAGCTTGCCTGTTTTGCAGGGTAGTCGTATATAACAGTTAGTGTCCTTGCAGATCCACTCTTGACTCTCCGGAGCTTGATCCACTTCGATGAATCACTCCTTTGAGTCCCCTTCGTTGTGGTTCCTATTGAAATGCATATGTATATGTTTTATAGACTGTAATGGAAAGAAGTTATGGAATTAATTTCTTAGGACAGAGGTTGTGTGGAAAAGCCAAGCATGGCTTGGTTTGCCTCTGTTGTGCAAAGAACAGAAATAAACTAAATTGATCTTAAGGCCTTAGCTATACACTAACCACTTTCCCTAATGATCATAATAGACAAACTGAAAAGATTTGAGTGCAACTGAAGAACAAGCACTCCAATGGCATCAAAACTTTTACAGCAGGTTCTATACTACCTAAGGATTTAGCTTGCCAAATTGCAGCTAATGTGGAGTCATATTTTGTCCTCCCCAATTCTCACAATATCTCTTATGTATTCCCACATATACACAAGTATGGGGAATCAGAACAGGGAGTTCAAGGACTCATCTTAGGCTGATAATTTACATATGAGTTCTTGATCACATGAGCGTATCCTGGTCCAAAATCCAGCCCTTTTACTTGAGTAGTTCTTCCAGAACAATTCTTTAAGAATTTGTGCTCAAAAGAATTAAATTCTGTAATAATGTGCATTTTCATTCCCAATTAAGTGAACTACAATTCCATGTATGTTTCAGAGAGCTTGCCTAAATTTTCCTATGATTTTTGGAGCCATGGATTGCTCAGAACAGATTTTAGAAGTGGGAAACATTTTCTGAAAATGTTTCTGGACTCTTTTGAACACAGCAGTTTGCATTTAGCAAATTCCTACTCAAATGACCTTCAAATGAGCTGAAAATTTGCTAGTAGGTCAATACTATGCTAAAGAATATTCTGGCAAAATTTGGGGATTTTTGGATAACCCAACTCCCTCAATAATTCTTTTTCAGAAAACTTTCAAAGAATTTTCCAGAATATAATATTGACTTTCATACAAATCTGGGTTCATATTTGGATAGAACTCAGAGAGATGAATCCAACACAATTGGAATCACTCAAATTGGAGTTTTCTACAGGGAGATATGAATTTCCAAAGATTGAGCTAAGTCTGGAATTATTTTCCTACAGCAAATTCGGCTGGACCCACAGTTTTGAATTCCAGCCAATAGAAACGAAGCCACACCGGCCACAGCACCTCTGCGCGCCAACACACAGGATCCCGGCCACACCCGATCCCAGGTTTAAAATTTGAGCTGCTGACAGGCGGGGCCCACGCTCCGTCTTCTTCCTCCGGCTTCCTCGCTCGCGCCCGCGCTGCCCCTCGCCGGTCCGATGCCGGAGCTCGCTGGCTCGCCGTTTCGGGCCACCGCCTGAGCTGAAACTCGCCGCCAGAGAGTTTGTGACCCCGAGGAACACGGCTGTGGGGCTTGCTAGGGCTGCCGAGGACCGGAACATGGCCGGCGACGTGTGACTGCATCTGTGGTAGTTCGGCAGGCGTCGTCTAGGGTTTCCAGCACGCCAAAACCTGCGCCGACATGCCCTACAGCACCAGCGCAGCTCTAGGAAGATCGGCACGACCTCAAAATTGCTCGGGAGTGGCTGTAAATAGGTTGTCGCCGTGCGACCGAATGGGTCCGCCATGAACACCTCTAGTCGAGCTCGAATTCCGTCGTGCTGTGGCGTTTTCATGCGCTGGATCCTAAAGGAAAAATGACCGCCGGCTAATCCAGCGTCTATGTGCCAAATTTGATGACTTAAGGAGGATCAGAGGGCAAGAATTTGAAAGAATCATACCGGAAGCTCGGACTGAGGCCGCCTGAGCAAAACTTTGAAATTCTCCGGTGATGCTTCAGGGTATGGCCTGAGCTTGGGCTGAGAGCAGCACTGCACCCGTGCGCATCCGTAGGTGTGACCGTTTGGCCGTGAAACCCGCTGTGGAGGGCTGTCCACGAGCACCCAATCACGCTTTTGAGCTAGGTCGCCGCGGCGGCGGTTGTTCTCGGGCACTGGAGGCTGCAGCTCGCTGGCTTGCGGGTCAGGGAGGTGGAGGCCGAGTTCGCGGCGATGTTTAGCGGCTCAGGGGAGGAAGAGGCGCTCCGTTTCCGTGATTTCTCGAGCAGGCCGAAGCAGCGGCGGTGAGGTGCTCGGCTCTCGGTTTGTTTGCGAGGAGAAGAAAGCAATTGTGCTTTGCTTCGGCCGGGGGGCACGTGATCACGTTGGGGGCGCGGCCAGGACCGACCTCGGGGCGCCAGCGCGTGGAGACCGGCAGCAGGAGCTGGCGCGGCAAGCTCCACTGTGGCGCTCGCGAGCTGCTCGGGAAAATCTCCCACCGAGAGCAAAACTTAGTGAGTAAGTCTCCTCCTTTAGCTCTATGACATGTGGGTCCCACTCCACATGTACCTCCCAAATATCTGTTCAAGCTGATCTCTTTAATCCCCAGAATTCTAAGTTTAAAAAGGTGGGCTAGAATTTGAATTCCTCAAATTCAGTTTGAATTTGCAAGACTAAATCTGAATTTGGTTTAGAATTTGCAATATCTTCTTTTTAGCTCTCTTTTGAGTCCACCCTACAAATGGAAAGTTGGTGAGCAAACTTTTCCCTATAATTCCAACTATAGGGCTGCTTGTTTATTCAAAGTTTTTGGGTCACCATATGTGTGAACTTTGAATTTCAAATCTAAATTTTAAACTTACATGCAAAGAGGTATTTAACTCCTTATTGGTTCAACACTTTTAAATAAAAAGGTGAGCCTCATTTTGGATGATCATCCACGTATTACTTTGTATGAAGAAAAGTTTTAGCAAGTCCCATTTTTTCATGTCTTTGCCACACATATGAACTCAAACCTTGGTTTTTATTCATACACATTTTTGGGACTTTTACATTCAACATTTGGCTAACGGGTGAAAGGTAGTTGCGTACGGCGTCCGTGATGGTTTCTGTAGGCAACATCGAGTACGGGTGTACGTGACGGGTTATTCGGGTAACCCTGCAGGTGTAAATCGATTATAATCACCGTCCCTCGCGGTCAGTGAGTACCACTTGTTCACTGTACCACGATGTAGAAAGAACAGGCTAGTTACATGTTAAAATGTTGCTGATTGAAAGATGGATCTGATTGCTAATGATTTGCTGTAGTTTAGAGCTAACTAAAGTTCTTTTCAACTTTGGGCAAAGTACATGAGGGAAATGTGTTTCTTGTTTGATTGCGGCTCTCTCATGTGCCTTAGCGTAAGGTTCTCCACGACCTGCTGCTAAAACTTGAAAGTAAAGTTCCAATAACTAGGCGAGTCCTTTGCAAATTGTTTTATCTCATGTACCCATCACCCCTCATGTAGAAGTTCCATGTTTAGGAGAGACGGGTCAGTCTTGCTGAGCCTTCATGCTCACTGCTTGTGTTTGAAGCTTTTGCAAGGTTCTATGAGGAAGGGACTCCCGAAGAGGAGACGGAACTCCAGGAGGGGAACCCCGTTGAGTGGGAGTTGAGCACGCCGCCGTGTTAGTGTGCGTGTGTGCTATCAAGGACATGTTCACGGGCTGAACATGAACTTGATGCGTAGTCTACGCCCGTGAGTGTAGACTGGACCTATTTTGATGTAAACATGTTCAGAAACCAGTTTATGTAATAAAATTTTGCTTCCGCTTTGTACCTTGTATGTGTGTTATCCGGTGCTGTACAACGCAGTACCCCTCAGCGTGATCCTGGCTCGACAAGACCGTGGGGTCATGTCAGCGTTGGTATCAGAGCTCGCTTGAGGTTTAACGCACTAAAAAGGTCATCTTTTTTAAAAATCCAGTGAGGAACGAGTTAGTGGCCCATATAAGGATGTTATTAGTGTATAGAAAGTGGCATGCTAACCTATTTGTCTATGTTAGAAAATCGTGTATCCAAGGACGTTTATGTCTTGGGGGTGCACGTAAGCGCTGTCCACCAGTGCGCACAAGCTGAATGGTGGAGCCCCACGGGTGGCAGGTAACCCGACCCGCTTTAATATCCTCTACGACTCATCATGTCGTTTGGGGTATTCGAGCAACGTCTGTCCCTGGCGTGCGTGGTGCAATTTGGGAGACCCCGTCACGTGGTCTGAAACGTGAACACATAACTCAAGGCGTGTTTGGCTTGAGAACATCCGGGCGAGTGATGACGGCCGCGTGTACGAACTGTTTGGATACCGGGCTCGGTGTGCAGCCGAGTCTGGTGATTGTTTGAGTTTCTGCAGGTAGTCTAACCACAAAACGGTAGACGTGTAGCATCCATGTGTGAGTGACGTTTAGTGCCACTGAATTAACGAAGCCGGCTAAGTCCGGTATAGGTTTTTCTTTGTGAGGACGTAGTACCGACATGAGCTGGTGACGCATCGACGTCACACCCCACTAAATGAACTAATTCATGATAAAACTTGAAAGTTTTAATCTGGAGAATTAAAACTTTGATGTAACCTCTTCCCTTAATCAGTATATTCAAAGTTAACAAGTTTTCAACTTATAGGTTGTTAAGGACAGAGCACTCTGTTTTCAGCTGAATTAAGGCTGAAGTTAATCAGAGGTTAGAGGTTGAGTTCTTTCGAGGGTAGGGTCATATGATACATTTCTGGAAATCTTTGGAAGAGTTTTACAACTTTTCTGTAGAGGTTCAGAGGTGTTTCATCCCTTAACCAATCGAAAAATACGGTAGAGTTGAAACTGTGCAGAAAACAGGGCAGAGCAAAGGCTCTCTGTAAACTCTCTGTAAATTGAGCATAACTTCCTGCATAAAAATCGAAAAATAGAAAATGAGGTAGTTCTGGAAAGCTTATGAGATGGGTTACAACTTTTTAACATAGAGTTATGTCATATTGGGAGCAGAATCAACTGGAATTCTTGGATCAAATCAGTACCTAAAGCAGGGAGGTGCTGTCCGATCTTCTCCAGAAATTCTGTTGACTTTGACATCTCATAACTTTTGAACCAGGACAGGTCTTAGGCCAAGCAAATACTTTCTGTAAAGCTAGTGAAGTTAGCTATAACTTTGATGTTGAGCTCCATAGTTGGTTTTGCTTTAACATGGCCAAAATCATGTTGAGATGGAAACTGATCAGGGCTGTCATGTTGAACAGCAGATCAGCAGTCAAATTTGTTTAAAAATTTGAACTATGTTTCCAAGTTTTATGGGTTCAATGACATGTCTTATGTTATAACTCAATGGGTTACTGTTTAAATAAATATTTGACATTTATCAAATATATTTTTACAGATGACAGCAGATAAGCAGTTGGAGAATGGGTGGATGGTGTCCCACTGTTCTCACCGCAGCGGCTATCCGGAAGCATTGAGGCATAGGCTTCAATATTTCGGGTACAACCAGATGCCACAGTACTTCGCCAAGGAAGAACGCGAGGAGGGGAACAAGATGTGGACAATCCATGTCGAAGTCCCTGCAGGACCTACGCCACCCGGTTGGGTGCCGTTCAACGTCACAGTGAGAGGTAGACAACCGGAAGGGATGTGGCAAGTGGCAGCCCGTGACACCATGTCACGTTTCTGCAAACTACACGTGAAGGCTATGGAGGGAACTCCATACGCTCTCGTTCCGGTGGAGGGACGGGCTCATCATGTGTGGAAGGGAGGTACCGGGAGGCAGCTGATCCGGGTTGCCCAAGGTACAGCCCCATGGAGGCAAGCCTTAGCCACCAGATGAGGGCGGGAAACGCCGTGATGGACAGCCAAGCTGTTCATACGGAGCATCTCGCCGCAAAGCTCAAGGAGAGCACAAGCCGTGGAGACCATTTCGAGAGTGCTCACAGCGCACTCCACAATGTGCTCCTTCCGACGATCAAGCGACTGAATGAACAGCACAATCAGTTGCATCGTCTGAAGAAGGCAAAGAAGAAGAGCTGTGTTGACATCGCAGCGCTACAAGAGCTGGTGCAGACTCTAACCCAGCAAAATGAGGACCTCACTCAAGAGCGAGATGACGCTATTGAGGAAGGGCAAGGCTGGGAAGAAGACTACAACCAGGCCATGGACGAGGTGCATGCATTGCAGGACCTCGTACCTCCGGTATTGGGCATACCGGTGGTCTTGGGCCTTCCAGCAATGGGAGAACCCAAGATGGGAGAAGAGGTGGTAGATCCAGAGCCACCAGCAGAGGTACCGGAGGAGGACGACCCGCAGGACGTCGAGTTCTACTCCGAGTAGGGGGTTACAGTTGCCAAGTAGGGCAGCTAGAGTAGTGTAACCCAACTTTTGTAATTAGTGACATGTCGTGTAGGCAGTAGCGTATGTATAGGTAGTGACGACATGAGCACGACTTCTCAGAGACCCGAGAACAATGTATCTTGTATGAAGTTTGTGCTTTATCAATATATGTGAATGTTGTGCAAATTATTCATGTGTCACTTCAATACCTACTGTTGCATATGGAATTTTAAGTAAGACATGTGCTAATCGCTGCTGTTTTGAATTTCAGAATGACGCGTACTCGTGCCAACCCGGACGTTGGGGGTACTAGCCAAGGGGGAGAGACCTCCCAACAGCCTCCCGAGGACTCCTCGGGACAGCAGCAGCAACAGAAGCAACAGAAACAGCAAACACCGCCACCGCCACTGCCAACGGTTACATTGGCCGACATCGTGGCGGCAATGGCGGGTTCTCATCAGAAGCACACAGAATTGCTGCAGACTCTCATCGCCAATAAGTCTCGCCCAGAGAGACGTCAAGACCGTGAGGAGCGTCAACAGAGATCCTACTCCGACTTCCTAGCGACTCATCCCCCGGTATTCTCAAGGGCGGATGAACCTCTCGACGCGGACAACTGGCTCCACGCGATAGAGATGAAGTTCGGGCTGCTCCAGATAGGCGAGCAGCGCAAGACTCAGTTCGCGGTCCAGCAGCTCCAAGGATCCATGAGCGCATGGTGGGCAAACTTCTGTGCTTCACAGCCCACCGACCGAGTTATGACCTGGGCGGAGTTCCGGACGGCCTTCAGGGCCTATCACATACCGCCAGGTCTGATGAAAAGGAAGATGCAGGAATTCCTACACCTGCAGCAAGGGAGCCGGAACGCGCTGGAATATTCCAGGGCGTTCAACGATCTCGTGCTCTACGCGTCGTATCAAGCCGATACCGACGAGAAGCGGCGGGACCACTTTTACCAGGGGCTTAAACCGCTACTGAAGGACAAGCTGGCGATGTTCAATCGCGGCAGCCTCAATGACATCATTGACGCTGCGATTGATCAGGAGGACTCCGGCAAGGAGTTAGCGACGGCGGAGAGATAGCGAAGTGTGCCGCAAAGCAGCGGTGAAGGAGGCGGTCCTTCTCCGAAATTTTGGATGGTGAATCACCCACCATCAGGTCCACGCTGGCAGCCACCACTAAGGCCGATGCCATTCCGCAGTCGGCCCTACTCTTCACCGGCATTCAGGCCGGCACTGCCAGTACCACCTCCGCAACAACAACAGCAGCAGCGGGCGATGCCGCGTGCGTATGCACCTCCGCAGCGCATGCCGGGCTTTCGTTCCCCGAGCACCACACCAGCAGCGGCCACATGTTACAAGTGTGGTCATCCAGGACACTTCAGCAGCAGTTTCCGGGGAGGAATCTGCCCCGGAACCCTACAAATGCACGGCGGGCAAACACTAGGCCCGGCACTGTCCACCAGCTTGCCATAGAGTACATGCCGGTGGGTGAGCCAATCCTTGCGGGTATGTTCCAACTCCACCAGCATCCCGCCATAGCTTCATTAGCCAAGCTTTCATTGATAAATACAGCTTGCAAATACTACCCACAGATAGTCCTTATGTGATCTGCTCACCAGGTGGGAAAATTTTAGCAAGCATGAAGGTCCCAAAAGCGCCATTGTGCTTAGAGGGTAGAGTCTACCCTACGTCTCTCATAATCTTAGAGGGACAAAAGGTCGATGTCATTCTAGGGATGTCGTGGTTAACCCACCATGGCGCTGTTTTAGACACCGTCCTCCGAGTTATGCAGTTAAACTCAGAAGTGCACGAATCTCACTCCTTATTTCTGGACAGTCCAGAAATAAAACTTCCAAGTGTCTATCAAGCCACAACCATCAGATTGGAAGATATTCTAGTGGTCCACGAGTTCCCTGACGTATTCCCGGATGATTTGCCAGGGATGCCGCCCGATAGAGAGGTGGAGTTCAAGATTGAACTTGCACCAGGAACCATGCCAATATCCATAAGGCCGTACAAGATTGCGCCCAAGGAATCGGCTGAGCTGAAGACTCAACTAACGGATCTCCTGGAGAAGGGTTTTATTAGGCCGAGCTCCTCGCCATGGGGCTGTTCGGCATTATTTGTGAAGAAGAAGGATGAGACGTTGCGGCTTTGCGTGGACTATCGTCCATTAAGAGCCGTAACCATCAAGAACAAGTACCCGTTGCCACGGATCGACATGTTGTTTGATCAGTTGGTCGAAGCAAAGATCTTTTCCAAGATGGACTTAAGATCCGGGTACCATCAGATTAAGATACGGGCTGAGGATATTCTGAAGACGGCTTTCTCGACGAGGTACGGGCTTTATGATTACCTGGTCATGTCCTTCGGCCTCACCAATGCTCCAGCTCACTTCATGTATTTGATGAACTCGGTATTCATGCCGGAGCTGGAAAAGTTTGTCGTGGTCTTTATCGATGACATCCTGGTATATTCCAAGTCAGAGGAAGATCACAAGAAGCATCTGCGTATAGTGTTGCAACGGCTGCGGGATCACAAGCTATACGCAAAATTCAGCAAATGCGAGTTCTGGATATCGCAAGTGCCTTTTCTCGGGCATATCATCTCAGCGGAGGGTATCGCTGTAGACCCGAACAAGATCACACAAGTGCTGAATTGGAAATCACAGAGGACTGTTCACGAGGTACGGAGTTTCCCCGGACTCGCGGGATATTATCGGAGGTTCATTCCAAACTTCTCGAAGATTGCCAAGCCTATGACGGAGCTGCTGAAGAAGGCTACCAAATATGTTTGGTGTCCAGCGTGTGAAGCAGCATTCAAGGCTTTAGTCAAGCACCTGACATCAGCACCGGTTTTGGCGCAGCCAGACAGAACAAAACCCTTCGATTTGTACTGCGATGCATCCGGCATCGGGCTCGGATGTGTGCTGATGCAAGACCGAAGAGTGGTCGCGTATGGGTCACGGCAGCTTAGAAACCATGAGCAGAATTATCCAACTCACGACTTGGAGCTCGCTGCTGTGGTACTTGCACTCAAGATGTGGAGGCACTACCTACTCGGTAACCTCGTACATCTATATACCGACCACAAAAGCCTCAAGTACATATTCACTCAGAAGGAGCTGAACATGAGGCATCGAAGATGGTTAGAACTGATAAAGGATTACGAAATAGATATCCATTATCATCCGGGCAAGGCAAACGTAGTGGCTGATGCGCTAAGCCGCAAGTCACACGTCAACAATCTGACCATCACACCGTTGGAAGAGAGCGAACCACCACTACATGTGATTCCACACGGAGCTCTCTACAACCTAGATTTGATCCCCACCATCCGTGAAGAGATAGCGGCAGCTCAGAAACATGACAAAGGCATGTCGCATTTACGGAGACGTGTAGACAGTGGGGAGTAGAAATGTTTCTGAAAGGACAGAGACGGCATCCTATGGTTCAAGGACCGGATCGTCGTACCCCGTAACCCAGAATTACGGAAGAAAATCTTTCATGAGGCTCACTTGTCATAGTTTTCTATTCACCCCGGCAGCAACAAAATATATCAAGAACTCAGAAGCAAGTTTTGGTGGACACGGATGAAGCGGGAGATCGCGAAGTATGTGTCCGAGTGTGATACATGTCGAAGGGTGAAAGTGGATCACATGCAGAAACCGGGACTGCTACAACCACTGGGTGTTCCTGCCTGGAAGTGGGAGGATGTGAGCATGGACTTCATCGTCGGTTTACCCACCACTTTTCAGAAGCATGATTCTGTGTGGGTGATCGTCGAACGGCTCATCAAAGTTGCCCATTTCATCCCGGTCAACACCAACTACAACGCCAAGAAGTACGCTGAACTGTACATCTCACGGATCCTATGCTTGTACGGCGTACCCCGTACCATCATATCGGATCGGGGCACTTTATTTGTGTCCCGTTTTTCGGAACAGATGCACGCTGCATTGGGGACGAAGCTGATCCGTAGTTCAGCATACCACCCGCAGACGGATGGGCAAACCGAGCGGGTAAATCAGATCCTAGAAGACATGCTACGAGCTTGCGCTATCAACCACGGCAAGAATTGGGATGATCACTTGCCATTAGCCGAGTTCTCATACAACAATGGGTACCAAGCCAGCATAAAGATGGCGCCCTACGAGGCGCTATACGGAAGGAAATGCCGCACACCATTGAACTGGTGTGAGTCTGGCAAAAGGGTTATCTTCGGGATTGACCTTGTCAACAACGCGGAAGAGAAGGTTCTACTGATTCAAGCGAACCTAAAAGCCGCCCAATCCTGTCAGAAACAGTATGCGGACCGGAGAAGACGCCCATTACAATTCAAAGTCGGAGATCACGTATATCTACGTGTATCTCCAATGAAGGGCGTAAACAGATTTGGGGTGAGAGGAAAGTTGGCACCCCGATTCATCGGTCCATTCCAGATTACCGAAAGATGTGGATCAGTGGCATACCGGCTAAAATTACCGGAAGCACTTTCCGGTGTGAACGACGTCTTTCACATTGCCCAGCTGAGGAAGTGTCTTAAGCTATCAACTACCGTTCAGCTGGAGGACATTGAAGAACTGCAACCGGATCTCACCTATCGGGAGGAACCAGTTCAGATTATTGATGAGAAGGCCTGAACCACACGCAACCGCACATTGTGGTTCTACAAAGTTCTATGGAGTAATCACACCGTGGACGAAGCGACATGGGAGAGCGAAGGATTTCTTCGCGCTAACTACCCCGACTTTTTCACGTCGCATATCCGGTAATTTTTCCACCGTCCTCTCTCTCATTTTCACCTTATAATCTCGGGACGAGATTCTTTTAAGGGGGGAGGAATGTAAGGGATCAGTTTTTGACATATGTTTGAAGTGTCATTCCCACACAGACACCTCATTTGAAGCAAGTTGATAAACACATTTGAGGAGCAAGTAACCACCATCAACATGCTCATTTGAGAACTAACTCACATATTGCAAAAGTGGTATTTCCCACATGTGATATACAGGGGCTGGGCATATGAAAACTCTTACACATTACTAGGAATGTCCATGCCATGTTTCACCCAAATTCAAAACCTTTTGAGGTACTTTTGGGGTATAGCTAGGAGGAGGGCAGTTTGAACTCAAATGCAAATTCAAACTGTTTTGATTCCATAAATTCAAAAGTGGGAGGCATAATCCTACTCAGCACATTTTTTGAGCTCATACACCAATTTTCACTCCATTTGGAGTTGATCTTGACATGAGCTAAGTGGGGCAAATTCAAACTTTATTTGAATTTCAAACTGAACATGTGCTGAAATTTATCCAAACCAAACCAAATTTGAATTCTAACCAATTCAAATGGCTCAAAGGTTGATAATTCAAATCACCAGGGGTTTTGTGGGAACTACTGTTTACAACAGTGAATAGGAGTTAATTTTAGAGGTTAAAAATTGAATGTGGGACGCACATGTCAGCCACTGAAGGAAATCAACCGAGAAGACTTTCAGTACTCGGGTCCCCGGGCTTCAGCTGTGATCGCCACTGAGGGAGGCCGCTGCACCAGCAGCTGCTTGGCCACGCGCGCGCCAGGGTCGGTTCCGGACCCCTTCTTAAGGCGCCCCCCTCCTTGGCAGAAGCCCTCGCCATTTCCTCCTCACAAGAACACAGAGCCGGGAATTTTCCTCGGCCACTCAGAACCGATCGGAGAGCTCCGACCACAGCCTCCCCGTCCCCTCCAGAGCTACGGCAAGGTACTAGGAACCCTCCTCCTTCTTCCCCATTGCTAGAACTCAGCTGAAACCGATCGATCTCGGCTATACCGAGAGTTCAATTCGGTGACCTAAAACCGCCGCACTTCGGGCTCCCGTGGACAGCTCAACCGGGGGGTTGTCACGCCCGAACCAAGGTGCCCGTGGACGCGCTAGTGACCGGTGCTGCTCACCCCCGAGCCACAGCCCGAGTGCTTGCTAACCGGCAGCGAATTTCCAGTTTACCCTTTTCGGGGTGCAGGCCGACCTTCGGGTGCGGTTCTGTCAAATCCCTACTCTAGGAAGGATTAGAGGGCCTCAATCCGCTCCCACACAAACTAGACACGGTAGCGCACAAGTTACCTTCACAACCTTTGGTCTGAGAACATCTGTAACCGGCGTATTTCAAAGTTTACCGACGGCGGAGCATGCGGGAGGCATCGGGCACAGGGTGAGGGCCTACTTCGGGCCTTCCCTGAGCTGCTTCAAGCTCATGCCGACCTTCCCTGCAGTCCACTGATGCTTTCTGACCGGTTGCTCGAGTGATTGGGGTGCTAAGGAGGTCGGCCGACACGGCCGAAGTCTTCCCTAGGCGGCGGCTCGTCGCCGACCATGCACCGGCCATTGTCATGACGAGCTGAGCCCAGAATCCTGTTCACCGAGTGAAAGTAGGCAGGGGCGGCCAAAATCGTGAAGTTTGGAGCTCCACAGAAGCTTCCGGCGAACTCTCCGGCGAGCTAACCCGGCGGCAGAATGCGGGCGGCGGGAGGTAGACGAAGGGGGTGGACCCCAGCTGTCAGCGGCAGATATTTAAATCGGGATCGGGCTGCGGCTGGGATCTGCTGTGCTGGCGTGCAAAAACCCTGTAGGCCTCAGTGTGCTGACGCCTCCGTGCCAACCACGTGTCCCCGTGGGCCCCGGCAGATTTAAACATTTCTCCGATTTTCAGATTTCATTCAAACTTCAAATCCTCATAACTTTGGCTAGGTAGCTCCAATTCGAGTGAAACAAATTTTGTTGGATTCAGCTCTCTGAGCACTTTCCAGCAAATCAAGTTCCACTTCATGAAAATCCTGAATTCTCCAGAATTAATTCCTCAAAGTTTGAACTGTTTGGAATTTTAACTGGAGAATCCTTTGGAGGAAAATTCTGAAATTTTGC
The DNA here is from genome assembly GCA_030760725.1 of Neostapfia colusana. Lineage (NCBI taxonomy): Eukaryota > Viridiplantae > Streptophyta > Magnoliopsida > Poales > Poaceae > Neostapfia > Neostapfia colusana. The sequence goes on along the minus strand of JASWHV010000013.1, from coordinate 34,682,544 downwards.
TGGGATGTTAACCAAAATATCCCTGAACTACCATACAAATTTAAGGTCCATTTGAGCTCATTTGATCCACCTAATGGTGTGATTAGTGAAACTGTTCCAGGGAAAATAGAAAATGTTCAGAAACATTTTAAGAATTTTCTCTGAAATTGTTTAGCTCATATCTTTAGCTAGGAACCTTCAAATTAAGTGAGACCAACTCCATTAGAAACCTCTAAAAATCTAGTTTTCAGAAAGTCATGGCTTCCTCCATGAACGTCCCTAGAACACCCTAAGAGCTCATATTAAGGTCACAGACACAATTATTTGTGGGGAGCTCAAATGAGCTTTGCTGCAACTAAAACTTGACCAAGTCTCTGTTTAGGTTGTAACCAAGCCACAGTAAAAGTTTCACAGTCTTTGGTTCTGTCTAGTGAGACTTATAAGGTTCACAAGTTTAAAACTCAATTCAAATGCATTTAATTAATACATGTACTTCTTATATCATGCAGTTGCTAAGGTCGAGGAGGAACCCGAAGTCCTAGACTTCGTTATTCCGGAGGAGCAGCTAGCCTACGACCAAGAGCAGCAAGGCAAGCTCCGGTTTGCATTAACTTATTAAAAAATTTTATTGTTTTGAGCATTTTGAAGGGCGGCCTTGGCGCAGCGGTAAAGCTGTTGCCTTGTGACCATGAGGTCACGGGTTCGAGTCCTGAAAACAGCCTCTTGCAGAAATGTAGGGAAAGGCTTCGTACAAAAGACCCAAATGGGTCGGACCCTTTCCCGGACCATGCGCAAGCGGGAGCTACATGCACCGGGCTGCCCTTTCTTTTTTCTTTTTTGAGCATTTTCTTTGAGTATCACTTATTTCTTTGCATTAAAGTCTTGTTTGAAAACCCAATTGCACACCCAAGAAAACCATGGGTTGGGTTTAGGACTGCAAACACTGTTAGCTACTGCAGAGCTAAGTTAGGGTAGGATTCGGCACAAGTCGAGTAGTTGGAACTACTCGCGAGCATAGGCTAGAGGCACTCGACTCGGGTAGAGATAGCACATGATACACATGGCAAGAAATATGAGACCGAGCGGAGAGTAAGGGCAGAAGGACTTTGGGGACTGTGTGCTGTAGGTCTGGTTGTGTTGATTGAGGACCGAGCCGTGTGCGGGCCTGTTGAACAAGCTAGAACAGTACCGAAGACCTACCGGCTATATGACAACCGGGAAACCGATGTAACTCGGGTAGCTGGGTGTTGAGGCATAGCTGGTCGTTCAGAGGGTAGGTTGAGAGCTCGAGGTGTAAATCGGCTGGCGGCACTGAGATGCGCGTGCAGAGACCTCTTGCTCGGGATGATTGGACCTGTTCAACATTTGGCTAATGGGTGAAAGGTAGTTTCTTACGGCGTCCGTGATGGTTGCTGTAGGCAACATCGAGTACGGGCGTACGAGACGGGTTGTTCGGGTAACTCTGCAGGTGTAATTCAATTATAATCGCCGTCCCTCATGGTCAGTGAGTACCACTTGTTCACTGTACCGTGACGTAGAAAGAACAGGCTAGTTACATGTTAAAATGTTGCTGATTGAAAGATGGACCTGATTGCTAATGATTTGTTGTAGTTTAGAGCTAACTAAAGTTCTTTTCATCTTTGGGCAAAGTACATGAGAGAAATCCGTTTCTTGTTTGATTGCGGCTCTCTCATGTGCCTTAGCGTAAGGTTCTCCACAATCTGCTGCTAAAACTTGAAAGTAAGGTTCCAATAATTAGGCGAGTTCTTTACAAATTGTTTTATCTCATGTACCCATCACCCCTCATGTAGAAGTTCCATGTTTAGGAGAGACGGTTCAGTCTTGCTGAGCCTTCGTGTTCACTTCTTGTGTTTGAAGCTTTTGCAGGGTTCTATGAGGAAGGGACTCCCGAAGAGGAGACGGAACCCCAGGAGGGGAACCCCGTCGAGTGGGAGTCGTGCACGCCACCGTGTTAGTGTGCGTGTGTGCTAGCAAGGACACGTTAACGGGCTGAACGTGAACTTGATGCGTAGTCTACGCCCGTGAGTGTAGACTGGACCTATTTTGATGTAAACAAGTTCAGAAACCAGTTTATGTAATAAAATTTTGCTTCCGCTTTGTACCTTGTATGTGTGTTATCCGGTGCTGTACAACGCAGTACCCCTCAGCGTGATCCTGGCTCGACAAGACCGTGGGGTCGTGTCAGATCTTTCGTCCGGGTGTCATCAGATAAAAATCCGGGCGGAAGACATACCCATGACGGAATTCTCGACGAGATATGGGTTATATGAGTACCTCGTCATGTCATTCGGGCTCACTAATGCTCCGGCTCATTTTATATACTTGATGAATTCAGTCTTCATGCCGGAGCTGGACAAGTCCGTCGTGGTCTTCATCGACGATATCTTGGTATATTCTAAGTCGGAAGAAGAACACGCTGAACATCTGCATATTGTGCTCCAACGCCTACGGGATCACAAACTATATGCAAAATTCAGAAAGTGTGAGTTCTGAATCAACCAAGTGCCATTTCTTGGGCACATTATTTCTGTGGAGGGCATCGCAGTTGATCTGAGCAAGATCGTCCAAGTGCTGAATTAGAGTTCACCAAAGTCAGTCCACGAAGTCCGTAGTTTTCTCGGTTTAGCGGATTACTATCGGAGATTCATTCCGAATTTCTCCAAGGTCTCTAAACCGATGACTGAACTTCTGAGGAAAGGCAACAAAAATGTGTGGAGTGAAGCATGTCAAAAGGCGTTCAAAGCATTGGTAAAGAACCTCACAACAGCCCCAGTGTTGGCACATCCCAATACAACTAGGCTTTTGATGTTTATTGCGATGCATCTGGCATCGGCCTTGGCTGCGTGCTTATGCAAGAAGGGTGAGTGGTCGCGTATGGATCCAGGCAGCTTAGGAATCATGAGCAGAATTATCCGATACATGATCTCGAGCTAGCTGCAGTTGTCTTGCTCTAAAAATATGGAGGCACTATTTACTTGGAAATTTAGTCCACCTCTACACCGACCACAAGAGTTTAAAGTAAATCTTCACACAAAAGGAATTAGAAATGAGGCAACGAAGATGGTTAGAGTTAATAAAGGATTATGAACTAGAGATTCATTACCATCCTGGAAAAGCGAATGTGGTTGCCGACGCACTTAGTCAGAAATCACATGTTCATAACTTAGCCATGGCTGCAAGGGAATAAGAAGAACTGAGCCTACGCTTGGCCTTTTCTTTCGTATTGAGAAAGCCACTTCATAAAAAGAAAGCGGCGGAGCTGCTATAGATGCTTTGATTGGCTGGAGACAGAGATCTCTCAAGTGTGCAGTGATAGATCTTTAGAGATAGCCATACTGAAGTCGGCCCAAGCAATGCCCAAAGAATTTCATTTCTTTCATGGTTGGACTAACCCAACCGGCAATTTCCGTCTTCCTGAATTGGGAAGAAGTCGACTAGGAGGATTGGTTCGAGTTTAGAGAAAAAAAGCCATACGGAACTAAAAATCTTTTCCGGAGATATTCATTTTCATGAAGAGGCGGATAAGATATTAGGCGCCAGTTTGATACCACCAGAAAGAGAAAAAAAAAGATTCTAAGGACTCAGAAAAAAAAGAAAAAATTGGGTTTATGTTCAACGGAAAAAAATTCTCAAAAGCAATGGTATCCAAGTTGAAAGTGATAAGTTGAACAAGTATGGTCGTCCTTTATTGGGATGTACTATTAAACCAAAATTGGGATTATCCGCAAAAAATTACGGTAGAGCATGTTATGAGTGTCTACGCGGTGGACTTGATTTTACCAAAGATGATGAAAACGTAAACTCACAACCATTTATGCGATGGAGAGACCGTTTTGTCTTTTGTGCCGAAGCCCCAGGAGTTTCAATGGCGCTTATATTCATCACTGTAGGACTTGGTTTCAAGCTTTCCCCAGCCCCCTTTCATCAATTGGACTCCTGACGTCTACGAAGGAATTCCTACCTCTATATCTATCTCTGAGGTGTTTGGGTTTTGCGAAACTCCATAGACATGCAGAAGAGAAATGCCATCCCCACTCCGACCAAGACAGAACTTTTACCAAAAGTTTATTATGATCTTTTTGTTCAAATAACAATTAAGGTGAAGCAGGGTCAGGAACAACGACTCTCTTTATGTATGGGTCATTGTTTAACCTTGCCCTCATTCCTATAATTCGTGATGAAATTGTAGAGGTGCAAAAGAAAGATAAGAGCATGGCCCATATCCGGAAGAGAATAGACAAAGGAGAAGCTAAGTGCTTCCGGAAAGATGAGAATGGTACGCTATGTTCAAGAACCGTATAGTCGTACCGAGGGACATGAAGCTTCGTAAGAAGATATTAGACGAAGCTCATTTATCAAAATTTCCATTCATCCGGGCAGCAACAAGATGTACCAAGATTTGAGAAACAAGTTTTGGTGGACACGGATGAAGCGGGAAATATCTAAATACGTATCCGAGTGCGATACGTGTCGAAGGGTGAAACCAGATCACATGAAGAAACCTGGTTTGCTGCAGCCTTTCCATATTCCGGCATGGAAGTGGGAATATGTATGGATTTTATTGACGGGTTACAGCTCACATATCGGAAGCATGATTCGGTTTGGGTAATCATTGACCAATTAACCAAGGCAGCACACTTCATACCGGTGAATGTGGGATTCAACGCCAAGAAATATGCGGAGTTATACATTGAACGGATATTATGCCAGCATGGAGTTCCAAGAACAATAGTCTCAGATCGTGGTGCACTGTTTGTTTTTTGTTTCTGGGAACAGCTGCACACATCTTTGGGAACCAAATTGCTTAGAAGCTCCGCATATCACCCTCAAACCGATGGACAAACTGAGAAGGTGAATCAAGTCTTGGAAGATATGTTGAGAGCGTGTGCCATCCACCATGGTAAGAATTGGGATGCTCATCTACCATTAGCGGAATTCTCGTACAACAACAGCTATCAAACGAGTATCAAGATGGCACCGTATGAGGCTCTCTATGACCGTAGATGTCGCACACTGCTGAATTGGTGCGAATCCGGTGAAAGAGTGACATTCGGGATTGACCTTGTCAATCACGCCGCAGAACGAGTTCGGTTCATAGAAGTAAATTTAAAGGGTGCTCAATCTCGGGAGAAGAGCTATGCAGACAAAAGACGTCGACCTCTCCACTTCGACATCGGGAACCATGTGTACCTCCGTGTCTCTCCGATGAAAGGGATTCATCGTTTCGGAGTGAAGGGAAACTTGATTCGCAATTCATCGGGCCGTTTGCCGTTGTTGAAATATGCGGACCCGTAGCTTATCGGCTGGAGTTATCGATGTCACTTTCAGGTATTCACAATGTTTTCCACGTCTCTCAGCTGCGGAAATGTCTTAAGTACCCAACTGCAGTTCATATGGAGAACATTGAGGATCTTCAACCGGACCTCACTTATTCTGAGTACCCGATACAGATTATCGATGAGGAGACTCACGCCACAAGAAATCGGACATTGCGATTTTACAAAGTCTTGTGGAGCAACCACACCGCTGATGAAGCCACGTGGGAAAGCGAGGATTTTCTCTGTTTAAATTTTCCAGACTTGTTTGTACCATATGTCCAGTAGTTTTCTTCCTTCCTATTTCTTTTTATAATCTCGGGATGAGATTCTTTTAAGGGGGGAGGAATGTAACGGTCCTTAACTTCAGTGAAGTTTTATTTCACATTGTGAAACAAAGTGAGGCAAAGAAAGACTATAATTGTGTCACATGAAATGATGAACACACAAATGGACATGTGAGGGAGTTAAAAATTTTCTCTAGCCCATGCTCAACTCATGTTAAGCTAGGGAAAATAAATTCACTCACAAAACTCTAACTCATGTGCACCTTCTCTATGAGGAGAGTGGAGGAAATTTAAACAAAATTTTGAACCTTTTAAAAGGATTCATATTCAGATTGCCAAGTACATGCAAATGAATTCACCAATGCAATTTGCAGGTATTAAGGAGCTTCTGGTCCAAATTGGAATAATTGTGGAGATCATTTGCTATTTATTCAAAGGGATAAATGAGGGCCCGTTCAAATACAAACTTGAATTCGAATTTTGAACCAAACAAACTTTATTTTAAAATCCGATTCCAGATTCGTGTTCCTCATAAGTCTTTTGACCTATCCTCAACGTTTGATCAAATTTGTATCTCATTTGCTATTTTAAATCAAATTGTGGGATAAGAGGAAGAATTGTGCTGTGTGGACCCCACTGGTCAGTCTCACAAATCGCAGAACCGACTCTGTTCACGGGAGCGTGCCACCTCCTGCTCCCCGGTGTTGACTGACTCCCGCACCACTCCACCTCTTGTTTGGTGGCTGAGAACGCCGGGTGAAGTGTTCAGCACGTTGCTTCCCACGTGAACCCCCTTGCTTCCCCTCTACAGCTTCGCTCACACCGAAGTAAACAGCCACCGGCCGACACCTCTCTGCTCCCCGGCGCCCGGCTGCTAGAGGCCTCTTCGTGGCCGACGGTCTACATGGAAAAGGAGCACCCTCAGGTGTGCAAACCGATGGTGCAACCCTCTTCTCCTTTCATGCATCGCTAAGGATGAATTTTGCCGTTTATTGTTTCGGTATACCTAGGACCAAGCCTTATCAATCTTCAAAATTCATCGTAATCAATCCACCATCACGTGTGCCGAGCTACAAACATGATCTAGACACTCCCGTGCTCCTCTAGGATCAAAATCATCAAAAATCATAAAGATTTGGCGCTGTTCTTCGAGGATTTCGGGCCGGCACCAATTTTTGCCCTAGGTCGCCGATGAACTCTTGTTTGCAGCCATTTTTTAGAAGATTTGAGCACATGACGAGGCTCAGGGTTCCACAGCGGTGCTGTAGGAAGAAAAACCATGTTGTTTGAGCCATTTTTGTGCGAGCTAGAGGTCGCCGGAGTCATGGCCCCGGCTGGTGCTGTGCGGGGCGCCATTACAGTCATCACCGGCCGGATTTGACCCCACCATCAGGTTTCCCATCCCTCAAAACCCCCAAGCGGCCAGTATGGGGCCGGGAGACGGCCGGGAAGGGCCTTCCGGCGACCCTCGCCGGAGGGAGCCACCACTGACCCTGTCTGGCGCGAGGTTGAAGATGAGGGATGACAGGTGGGGCCCACGTGCAGTGTTTAAACTTTTCCAGATTTTCCTAATTCGGTTCAAACTTTGGAGAGCCATAACTTTGTGTAGGAACCTCCAAAAATTGTATAATAAATTTTGTTGGATTCCTCTCAAAGAGTACTATCCAGGGGTACAGCCCAATATTTTTGAAAATTCCATGATTTGGCTCATTAATTCATTTAAGGAAAATTTTGTAGGAATTTTTACAGGACTTCTGTTTATTGGAAAATTCCCAAATTTTGGCAGGACATTCTTCCAAAAATCCTTGAACTCCAGTAAAATTTTCACAGGGATTGGATGTAAAAGTCCCAAAAATGTATATGAATAAAACCGAGGTTTGAATTCATATGTCTGGCAAAGGCATGAAAAATGGGACGTGCTAAAACTTTTCTTCATGCAAAGTGACACATGGATGATCATCCAAAAATGAGGCTCACATTTTTATTTGAAGATGTTTAACCAATAAGGATTTAAATACCTCTTTGCATGAAAGTTTAAAAATCAGATTTCACACTTTAAAGTTCACATCAATTTGTGGCTAAAGAATTTGAAGACTTATGCAGCCCTATATCTTGGATGTGTGGAAGTTTAGGGAGGCAAACTTTTCATTTTTAGGTTGGGCTCAAAAAGGAGTTAAATAGAAGCATTTTCAATTTCAACCAAATTCAAATTTGCTATGCAAATTCAAACTGAATTTGGGGAAATTCAAATGCTAGCCCACAATTAAATTTCAAACTTTGGAATTTGGAGAGATCAACATGAGAAGATATTTTGGGACGAACTTTGGGGTGGACCCCACATGTCAATGGTACACCATGACTTACACACAAAGCAAAGAAATCTCTGTTTCTCCACTTCAACAGGGGATTGCACCGGGCGCCACCGAGAGAACACAGCGGCGCCACCTCCTGCTCTCTCTTTTGCTCGCGCTGGCGATCGGTGGACTGCCCCCTCATGCGCTCAGCGTGATTATCCTCGCAGACTGAGCAAAGCTTTTTTGTTTTCTCCTCCTCACGAGAATACCAAACAGAGCCTCCCCTCAGCTCCGCTCCTCGGCTTGATCGGGAAACCGGCAGCACACTCGTTCACACTCCACCCCGAGCTGCTAAACGGCATCACAAGCCCAGTTCTCACCTCCCTGACACCCAAACCGCTGAGCTTCGGCCTCTGTTTCCCCAGGAATAGCTGTCTCAGCGGCGACCTAACTCAAGTCGGCGATCGGCCTCACGCGGACAGGCCACCATGGTGGTTTTCACAGACGATCAAGCACATCCACGGGAGCGCGCTACTGTGGTGCTGCTCTCAACGGAAGCTCAGGCCAAACCGTGGAGCGTAGCCGACGAATTTGAAGATTTTGCTCTGTCGAGTGCAAACCGAACGGCCGGTACGAGTTCTTCAAATTCCCACTCTCCAATCCTTCTTAGGTTTTCAAACTTGGCACATAGGTGCTGGATTAGCCAGCGATCATATCTCCTTTACCAACCCTAGCATGAAATCACCTCGGAGCAGAGGATTTTGAGGTCTCCCGAGCGTGTTCTTGACGGGACTAATCGGTCGCATGGTGAAACCTTATTTGAGGCCGTTCCCGAGCTAGTTTGAGGCTTTGTTGAGCTTCCTAGTCATGCCCTGGTGCTGTAGAGCATGTTGGTCGACGATTTGGCGTGCTAGAACCCACGGCCGACGGCGTCGAAGGGCAACCGAGGCTGCCACACGTCGCTGGCCATCTTACGGTCACCGGCAGCCCCAGAACACCTCACCATCATGTTCCCCGGCGGCTAAAACCCCATGGCGGCAAGTTCCCGCAAGTGCGGTGGCCGGAAACGGTCAGTCGGTGAGCATCAGTTTGCTCCGACAAGGGCAGGCGGCGCGCGCGAAAAGCAGCCGGCTGGAGGTGGAAGAAGGGGCCGGGCCCGGCTGTCAGCGGCTCGATTTTAAATCTGGGATCAGCTGTGGCTCGGGGATCTTATGTGGCTGCGCGTCAAAATGCGGTGGCCCGGTGTGGCTGAATTCTGAGTGGCTGGCATTTAAACAGTGGGACCAACCAAATTTCAATAAAAAAAAGGGCATACCCAGTGCTGAAAGCTCCCACACGTTGTGGGGTCTGGGGAAGGGAATTTCTAGGCAGCCTTCCTCTTGCTTATTTTGCAAGGAGGCTGATTCGAACCCAGGACACAAGTGGAGAGACTCTACCACTGCGCCAGGCCTGCCCTTCACCAACCAAATTTCAATACGGAAAATAATTCCAGAGATTGCCAGAACTTTGGAAAATCATATCTCTTTGTAGAAACATCCAAATTGAGTGATTCCAATTGGGTTGGATTCATTTTGCAGAGATCTATCCAAATATGAACTCAAATTTGAACGAAAGTCAATATTAAATTCTGGAAAATCCATTGAAGTTTTTCTTAAAAATTAATTATTGAGGGAGTTTGGTTTATCCAAAAATCCTCAAATTTTGCCACAATATTATTTAGCATATTGTTGACCTTATAGCAAATTTTCGGCTTATTTGAAGATGAATTGAGTAGGAATTTGCTAAATACAAAATGCTGTGTTCATAAGAGTCCAGAAACATTTCCAGAAAATGTTTCCCACTTATAAAAATTTATTCTATGAAATTCGTAGCTCCAACAATCATAGGAAAAATTTAGGCAAGCTCTCTGAGACATATGTGAAATTGTAGTTTACTTAATTGGGCATGAAAATGCACATTACTTCATAATTAATTCTTTTGAGTAGAAATGTTTAAAGAATTATTCTGGGAGAACTACTCAAGTAAAAGGTCTGAATTCTGGACCAATTTACTTTCATGTGACCAAGAACTCACATGTAAATTTTCAGCTCAAGTTGAGCCCTAGATCTCCCTGTTCTTGTTCTCCATACTTATGTATGTGGGAAAAATGTGGGGACCACCCCGTGGTTTACCCACTCCGGCATCGCATAGCGTGGTGACGTACGATGCGGTACCCAACAGCACACAAGAATAGAATAAAAGCAACATACAAACTTTTATTTGATATAAAACATCGGAAGTCTTTTTACAAAAATTGAATTATACAGCGGAAGTACTATACGTAGCTACTCTCTAATCCTAACTAAGCAGAAGTGCAGCCGTCCAACTCGGGGACGCTACACACTAGCAACATGTAACCGGAGATCACGGCGGCGTGCAGGGCTCCAGCTCGGCCGTGAACCCCGACGGGGGCACCGCCTCGTCCTCGGACCCCTCCTCATAGCTCTCACCTGCACACAACTCAAATATTGCAAGCGTGAGCACGATGGCTCAGCAAGGCTTAACCGACACCCTAGTCATGGAACTCTACATGATGGGATGTGTAAGATAGGAACAAGGACTTTGCAACAAAAACGCGCCTATAAGTTGATCCTTACTTTCAGTTTTATAGCAACAGATTCATGTGCCTTAGGCAGCCCTCACATCGGAAGTCCACAATCAAACAAGAAACGCTTTCCTCTGATGTGGTGATGCCCAAATCAGAAAATAAACTTAATTAGCTCTGCATCTACAACAGACATCGTTTCCAAACAGTAATAGTTCATCACAGCATATTATCATTCATCAGGCTTATTTCTCTTCTTACTACGGCACAGAACAGTGAACAAGCGGTACTCAAATAACCGCGAGGGACGGTGATTGCAATCAGGAGACACCCGGACAACACGTCACATACACCAACTTTCAGAAGCGTGATTCCACACCCCTTCCTACTCTGTTGTATGCAACAACCTTTCAAAGGAAACCCAAATGCCGAACCGGTCCATCCGTAACGGGCAGGAGGTCCTCGCGTGGAGCGTGACTGTGCCCACCGGCAGATTTACACCGTTCTACCCTCAACCTACTCCTATTTATGGTTGGGTAAGCCTCGGCACCCATGTTAACCAATTACATCGGTTTTCTGCTTATGTCAGTATGCCATCCGGTACTGTTCGATACCTGTTCAGCAGGACCGCACACGATTCGGTTCTCAATCGACACCAACAGGGCTACGCACATGAGACCTCCGCTCACTGCATCCTATCCACCCTGCTGGGTCTCATTTTCACCACTCTTAAGCCATTTTTTACTCTTGCCATTCCGTGTGATAAAACCTTACCTCGCGAGTAGATTCCAACTACTCGACTTCTACTGAGATCCTAAGCATATTAGCAGGGCCTTGTCTACTCGTCGGATCTGTAAGCTACCCAACCCTTTCATAGGATTTAAAGTCATGCAAGTAGAGTATCAAACACCCTAACTCTAATGCAAACATTTCAACCTAGACATAAGTGATACAAATAAAAACTTTATAAAAGGTACTGAAATACAAACCGGGGCTTGGCTGGTTGTGAGTTAAACATAAAGTCAGCGTCTGGTGGGAGGACGTCCAACGGCTCCTGTGTATTTTCAACTTCGGTCACTATATGAGATGTAACAAAATATATGCATAAGTGCAAGTATTATATATGAAGTATACTTCTATTTATAGCCACTGTTATTTAGGTTCCTTAATTGGCTTTGGGATTTTTCCAGTGGCTACTAGACTCTCTAAGGACGGTATGAGCAAAATTTGGAGAATCTCAATTGAACCTTGTGGTCTCCAAAATTCCCACAAGTCCAAGTCTTCTCTGAATTCTGATCCCAAATATGAAGCTTTGACATGACTAACAGTTGACGATCTAGTTAGGGTAGGTCTCCATGGTTCTAACAAAATTTGTTTCACCATTTTTGGAGCTACCAACGGAGAGATATGAATTTTTGAAGTTGGACAGGAGTTCTGAAAAGTTTCTGTTTAGAATTTGAATTCCCAAATAAAGGCTGAACTTTGGAAGGTATTTTGTCCTAGCAAATGAACTCCACTGAAGCTTAAACTTTTACAGAAGATCACTAAGGAATCTTCTGGCCAAATTTGAAGAAATTCCATAACAAGGATCTTCTGGAATTAATTCCCAAAGATTTAAATTTGATGAATTTTGAAGAATTTTCCAGAGGTGTTCAGATCAATTTCTTTGCATTTCTGTAAACTAAGGACTGAGAGGAATCCAGCAAAATTTGTTTCACAAATTTTGGACATTCCTATTGAAAGTTATGGTCATTTGAAATTTGCACCATTTTTCTGTAAATCAATTCTATGATTTTTAGCTAATTTATTTAACCCTGCGATAAACTACTTATTAAGCCCTCTTAACGAGCTCCAAAAATCCTAAAAACTTTACTGGAGATTAGGAACTATGAAAAGGATTTTCTTCACAAATTTGGAAATGTTTTATAAAGAATTGCTCCTGGAATAAATCTCTAAAGGATATATTAAAAACAATTCTACAGAGATTCCTGTGCGTTTTCATAGCAATCACTTTGTTTATCTGCAAAGTACTTCTTATTAGGAATCCAACAAAATTTGTCTCACTAATTTTGGAGCTTTCTACCCGAAGTTATGGATTTTTCAAGTTTCACTAACTTTCTGTTTGAATTTTACAGAGCACTCAACGTGGGGCCCACTCGTCAGGTCTTTCTTCAACCTCCCGCCAGAGAACGCGCGTGCACACCGGCACAGATCATGGCGCGGCTCGTTCTCCCTCATTTCTCCACCTTTTTTGCTCCGGTTTCGCCCTACACGACCGTGGGAACGTGGCACAGCTGCCGGCCAATGTTTCACCTCATGAAAACAGCCGAAAACAGGTCGGCACCGGCGGCGGCGCTCGACGGCATGGCATCATCACGTTCCGGCGTGTCCCAAGCTTCTCCCAATGAGATAAGTTGCCCTAAAGCATCACTAGTGATCGGGGAACATGGAATGCAGGCCAAACCTTGCAGCAAACGGCGGAGAAAGGGGGTTCACCAGAGGACCGACCCGTTTTTGCCGTCGCCGGTGATTTCTCGTCGCCCTGGGCGTGTAGTAGACGGTTTGCTGCGGTATTCAGCGTTGGAGGGCCCTAGGATGGTGTGATGCTATGGCTTGAACCGAAGTAAGAACGATCAAACGTGTTGGACGAATTTCCAGTTTTAGTTTTGATCGGTTCTTCTCGTGTATCGGCGCCAAAACACAAATTTCGGCGAGCCGGCGACGGGGAAGAGCAAGGGGACTGTGGTAGCCTGATCTACACACCTTGGCGCACCTTAGGGAGGTGTTGGTCGTGCGGGAGAGGCGTTGGACCGGCTGGAATACGTGGAACAATGATGGCCATGTCGTGCTGCACCGAGGGGAAAAGGTTGGCTCGGCACCATCTGGAGGACGATGGACACAAGTTGAAGAGGTGTGGATGACGTCCAGGAGGCCGGCGCACGCTCTGGTCGGCTCAGCAAGGCACTAGACCCATTGGAGGGTGATCGGCGAGGAGGTAGTGAGGGCGCCGTGTGCTGCGTGAGGGAGCTTGCGATAGCTAGCGAGCAGGCAACCATCGTTTGGTTTGTGCAGCTTTGGGGATCTGTCGTGCAGCCGAAGACTGAGGAAACCGCCTCGGTGAGCCAGCACAGAGGCAGCTCGGTGGAGCTGCATGCTTCTCATGCCAAGCGCACATGGAGCAGAACTCGGATTGTTATCTGTTTTCAATGACATGCGGGTCCCACCAGTAATTTCCCCCTAAACAACAGTGGGTCTCCAACTTCAAATTCAAAATTTGCAGCTATTGCCACAATTCTGAATTTTATTACCGGGAGTTAACCTTTCGTTAGGTTCAAAACTTAAAATTCGGAGCTCTCGGTCCAGTTCGTGTGCGAGGGGAAAATAACGCCCGGGGTTGCTGTTTTCGTGAGCAAAAGATCACATTGGGAGCTACTCAATCCCACGAGCTGGTCGCCAACGCGATGGAAACAGCAAGAAGGTGGCCTCCGCTTGCAGCTTGGTTGGTGAGTGAGAGGATCACACCGTGAGGTGTTGAAGCAATGAGCAGGTTGCCAGCTCGATGCAAGAAGCTGGAGGTGGCTGCCCTCGTTGGCGCTCTGAGGAGGCTCGGATGGTGTTCGACACCGAACCGAGGAAGTCTTCGGGAGCAAGTTAAAGCGGCCCAATGGCATGTGGGGTCTACCCCCTACTCCTCTTCTTATCTGCAAAATGTTTCCAAAAGATCTTCCTTCATGTAAATCCCCTCAATCTGATATTTTGGGGGTTTAAACATGGGATGAAGTTTGAATAAACCGAATTCAGTGTGAAGTTCACTATCATTTTTAATTCAGCTCACATTTGGAAATGGTCGTATTTAACTCCTTTTTAGCCCACCCTGAAATTAGGATGTGGCCACCACAAATTTCCCCAAATTCAATGTTATGAGTTCAAATCTAAATTTTAGACTCCCTCTTACACATGAGAACTTTAAACAGGGTGTTAATCCAACCTTGGCTTAACACATTTCAAATGAACGTGAGAGCATGTTTGGTTGGACACCCATGTGCATCATCACTTGTACAAAAATATTTGTAAGTCCCATTTTCATGCATTCCGACACGAATGGAAATCAACATTCACTTTATTGACTTTGCATTTTTGGGACTTTTACATTCCTCCCCCCTTAAAAGAATCTCGTCCCGAGATTCCAACGAGAAGAGGAAAGTAGGGAATGTTATCGGTAATATGACGATCACTCACCGAACGGAAATAACAATCTTCTAGCTTTTCCATTGTGCTTCCCTTGACGGTAGGGCGAGTCCATAAAACTCTGTAGACCTATATCGACCGAGTCGATTGGCTGGAACCTTTACTATCGAATCTTGACATGGATAACAAATACTTGTCTAGATTAACTGAGTCCTTAGAAGCTTTGGGTAGTACTTCCCAAACATGAATTGAGATGTTTGTGAGATTATCAATGAATCGGTAATCTCGCCTCAAGTCGGCATCTCAACCCTTTAGTCAAAATCGAATGCTTTGCTTGCACATAAGAGTAACCACAAGTCAATTTCACTTATGTTACCAACATCGCAAAGGCCAACTACCTATGGTGACCACAAGGTTGTCAAAGTCACCATATGATCTCTCAAGAATTTAGATTGTGTTCAAGGATTGTCACAAGGTTGAGCAATCGATCGGTAAGCCCCGTGATGAGAAATTAGTTTAGTTCCAACAATTATTGCGCTCGGAGCTAAACAAGTAATAGATGAAAGCTCGAAACTTTCTTAGGTACAAGGGATGTTGAGTAACTGGTTTCCCTTGTATTGTCCAATGAGGTAGAATCAACAGCTTGATCAATAATATAAGGTCATTAGATATCGCTTAATGGTTTGAAGAGAGGCACACAATCTTGCTCAGTAATTTGGTATTTCACATGTTATATGGTGCAAATGGTGCATATGTATGATGCAAAATGGTGCATATGTATGATGCAAAATGGTGCATACGTATGGTGCATACAAGGTGTTGTGCATAATAGGTTGCACATATCTCAATGCTTTTCAATATGTATGGTGCATCATCTTTTTATACTCCGAGCAAGAATTAGTACGATAATTCAAACATAGTTAAGAAGCATCTCAAACTTTGCCAAGTACAAATAACTTGGTCAAGAAAGGTGCTAAACAAGGCATGCCACTTTCATGTGGTGACCAGGTTAAGGTAAAATATGTCAAATGTTTGACAAGAACATTGGGAAATACTCCATAATAACTTGACCTAGGAAATCTCTATTCTTACATTGACTTCACTTTCTCTTTTCTCCTGAGTCTTCACGATACCCGTTTAGCGTGAAACACCAGCTACTAGTTCTAGCTCCTAGTCTTGTTCTCTCAAGTCTTGTGATTCTAACGAGCATCTGTGTGTACGTGGTGAAGACGCTAAAACTACATCTTCCTCGATGGTGACGGACCTTGTACTTGAACTTTGATTACATAAAAATGTAATTTCTTCTTGTCTCTTGGTAATGTCATACTTCGGTGTATAGCCCATTAGTTATCAATGCTATGGTCTACATGGATGCGCTTCTCCCCCTTTAAGTTCCAATGTGGAAAATTGATGACTTAATCCATAATCTTCTGATGGGAAGGTAATGCATAACCATAGCCTTCCAGAGCTATATCACACAGCCTTTGGTAACGAGGTATACCTGAAGTTATGGTCCAACAACAGCAAGGTACAGAAACTGAACCATCTTCTGTTCGATGGTTTAAATCCTAATTTAACGTTTGAACTGTTGTGGCAGTGAACCAAAAAGTTGGATAAGACTTCCATATCTTTCCAATGAGTGTTTATTTTCATTCAACCAAGTTCTAGATCATAAGTTATGAGCTTCTAGAGTTGACAGAAATTCTGGAAGAATTTCAGCAGCACCACCCTTGTAAGTGCTCACTTTGGGTCAACCTTTTCATGCAGTTAGAAACATGTATGGACCAGACTCATAATTACAAAGTTGAAACATGATTCATAAGATTTCTATAATTGTAAGATTTCACCTTTTACAATTCTTATACAAGTCATAAGAAAAATCCAATTCGGTATAGAAACTATGCACAGACTTTGATACTCTGGACAGTTTCACTTGTACTGCGAATTTCACCTCTTTACAGGAGGATTCTGTCCTGGGGTTGAACATAACAATTGTAAATAACTTCCCAAGCTCTCCAAAAATGTATTTATACGATCTATTTGCATTCCCGGATCAAAAGATATGATAGTTCAATGTTAACAGAATTTGTGGCAGAATTTTGACAGCACCTCCCCAGAGGTACCTAGTTTCAATCAACAATTCCAATTAATTCTGCTCCAGTTTTGGCAAAACTTTGAATTAAAAAGTTGTAGCATATATCATGCCCTTTCCAAAGGTGTCTTACCTGACCCTTTGGAATTTTTCTACAGAAATTTGTGGTTGAAATTCAGAAAATTCCAGAGAGCATTTTGGTCTGCCTTGTTTCTGGACAGTGCCTACTTATCTGAAATTTGCATCCATTTGGAGGGAGATTTTGTTCTGGAGCTCTACAGAAAACTTGTAGAGGACTTCAAAACCTTTCAAGAATGGTGTCCCACACTTCCATTGGTTCGACAAATCCTAAGTTATACCCTGTTTATGTTCAGCAAAATTTCTGCCAAAAAGAGGGGAGGTTGTTCCTAAGTCTTTGAAATTGAATCTATACTTCCAATTGACTCTTAGTTCAATATCGAAGTTCAATAACCCCTAAATGGAATCCTAAACCTAATTTTAACTCTTTTATTTGAAAAAAATATCCTTTTATGCAGTCTCGATACTACGTTTCTTCACCAAAGAAAAATCCTAAGCCGGTATTCCGGCATATACGTGTCAAATGGTGGAACTAAGAACGTCACTCACAAACGGTTGCTAAACGTCATGCACTAACACGGTTAATGTACCTGCATAAGAACACACAATAATGGTGCACACAAAGGTTTTAACATTGCAGGCAGTTCCATATCATAGTAAAAACCTACGGTCCGTATCATTGCCATACGGATCGTCCTTGAGTCAAGCCACGTCTCAAGGTACATGGTTGTGTTTTCACACCACACGACGGGGAACCCGAGTAGAGCGCGAACGGGTCACCACGGTTGGGAATTTCATCAACCCAACGGATACCACCTACTGCCTCATAACCGTTGAGGCACGCCGATGGCGAGCGCTGCGTATGGCCCTTTGAACATTGAACGTTCAAGAGTTGCATACTATCGTGTTGCTTACCACACGATGGGGTATTCTCGCTTTTGTCTAAAGCACGCTGGAGATCAGCGTTTTCATATGCTCTCAGAACCATTGAGAGGTTCAGAGACTCATATTAACTACCGTGCCAAGCCACGGTATACCATTCCATACTATCACTCGTATGGCGAGTTACCGCAAATGATCTGCCTGCGGTGGCGTACCTTACCTCTTACCTGACATCGGAGCGTCATTACAGAATGTATAACAAGTATCCCCTGTTTAAGTTCAGCAAAATTTCTGCCGAAAACAGGGGAAATTTTTCCTAAGTCTTTGGAAATGAATCTACACTCCCAATTGACTCTTAGTTCAATATGGAAGTTCAATAACCCCTAAATGGAATCCTAAACTTCATTTTGACTCCGTTCTTTAAAAATATCCTTTTATGCAACTAATAACTTTTTTCGGAACTACGTTGCCTCACCAAAGAAAAAATCCTAAGCCGGTATTCCGGCATATACGTGTCAAATGGTGAAACTAAGAATATCACTCACAAACGGTTTCTAAACGTCATGCACTAACATGGTTAATGTACCTGCATAAGAACACACAATAATGGTGCACACAAAGGTTTTAACATTGCAGGCAGTTCCATATCATAGTAAAAACATACGGTCTATATCATTGCCATACGGATTGTCCTTGTGTCAAGCCACGTCTCAAGGTACATGGTCGTGTTTTCACACCACACGACTTGCTTTGTCTAGGTCTGACTTACTTTGGCTAGGTCCGACTTGTTTTTGCTAGATCCGGTGCTAGGTCCGACTAGCTTTGATATGTTCCGTGCTTGGTCCGACTAAGCTTTAGTAAGCTCCGGAGCTGGGTCCGACTAGCTTTGGTAAGCTCCAGTTCAAGGTCCTGTTAGTTTTGGTAAGGTTCGGAGCTTGATTGCAAGGGTTCTGCTTTTAAATTGCAATGTTTCGAACTTGCTTTACTCTTATGGAAAGTTTGCTTAGTATTATTTTACTAAGTTTTTAGTGTATTTTGGTGGTTATGGCTGATATCATTTTGCTATGGTTTACAACATGCTTATGTGAGGTGCTCACGTAAGATGTTGTAGTTTCGGAAATAACGAGAGTCAAGTCGAGGACTTGTGCTCGGAAGTATTGGTTGTTTATTCATGTGCAGGTGTTGATTGAGTTCAAGACATGGATGGTGACGGGATCCACTGAACTAGTCTTAGGGAGAAGATGAGGTTCAACAACCAAGTTCGGGAGGAATTGTGGTTGAGTTGATCGGGAGGTTGCACAGTATGTTTCAATCAAGAACAATGCATATGAAGATATCTTGGACGTCGTTGGAAGATGTTTGCATTTTTGCAAGGAGTGCATGGACGTGGCTGCATGGTTCCAAGGTGTGATGAAGAGATGTGGACGTAAAGAATTGGTCGGAAAGGTCCAACCAACTAGGTTATGGACTCAGGCTGCGGCTGAGTCGTGTTTGACTCAAATATGAAAAGTTTTGAGTTGGTTATGATAGGATTTCGTGTGGGTCACGAATTTGAGTTATTTTAGGAATGTGGGATACGTTCCTAAGGTATTTGGAAGTCTTAAGATTGCTTCTATCTGCATATAGAAGAGTCCTAAGCAGTATTGGAAAGTTACAGTTTGAATCCAAGTAGGAGTAGGAGTTCTAGTTTGAGTTGAGTTGGCCTTCGGGCTGGTTATATAAGCAAGGGAGACCAGAGCTCGTAGTGCACGACTTTGGGGCTGTTCCTCTTGTGTTTTGATAAATAAAATTCGTATTCTAAAGTAACTTTTGTGCCTTGTTCGTCCGACTTGTTTCAGACAAGTTTTTCTCATCGAGTTTCTGTCCAGCACTACCTTGCTTTGGTGGTTTTATCATAACTTGAGTTTTACAGATCCAATTGATCTGATTCTTTTTGGGTTGTCTTCACAACTTGATTACATATCATATGTGAAAATTTCACGGTCATTGAATTTGTGGTTTCTGATCTACACGAGTTTCTTTGCAGTATTCCAGAACTGTTTTTTTCGTGTTGGACAGATTGACCTTTGTTCGATCTTTCGATCGTAACTTGAGTTTCTCTCAACGGATTTTCATGATTCTTGTTATGACGTATTCGTGACTTGATTCTCTACAATATGTAATAGTTTTGTCACAGTTGAACATGTTTAGATTAGTCGCACACGCGGTTTCTTTAACAGATTAGTTTTCTGCTGAGGGGTGTTTCGTTGCTTCCGCTGAAAAGTTTTTATCTACCATTCACCCCCTCTGATAGATTTACACGTGTACTTCGATCCTACAATTGGTATCAGAGCCAGGTTGCTCTAATCTTTGTGATTTGCATGTGTTTTGACTAATCATCATGAGGAAATACTCCGCCAAACCTTGTGTGTTTAGTGGTATTGATTTTCAGGTTTGGAAGGCACGCATGGAAGCTTTCATCCAGGCGCAAGGCTTTGCAATATGGGAAAAGGTGTACAAGGCTTACGATGTGCCTTCAAATGATCAAGTCACGGCTACAAACATCAGAGATGTCGACAACAACAACAACAAGACTCGGAACATGATCATACAAGGACTAACTCAGAGCGACTTCGACCGTGTTGCACACCTCCGATCGGCGTACAATGTGTGGAGAGCACTTTGTGACTACCACAAAGGATCCAACACGATCAAGGAGGTAAGATAGTATATGTTCAAGAAAAAATACATGCACTTTGGGATGCAACCCGGTGAGTCCATTGATGACCTCTTTGCTCCCTTTAATAAAATTCTCAGCAACTTGCGTAGCATCATTGTTAGTTTTTCATATGCTGAAAATGCTAGGTAATTACTAAGTGCATTAGACATGTCAATTTGGGAGATGAAAGTAAGATCCATACGTGAATCCACTGTCATGAGTACTCTTACATTAGATGTGCTTTATTCTAAGCTAAAAACTCATGAAATTGACATTATATCACGTAAGAACCCAAATAAGACTATTGCATTTGTCTCACAACGTGATATGCCTAGCTCCGGCCAATCATCTAGCAATACACTTGCTTTGCTGTCTTCCCTAACCCTGGAACAGATTGAGGAGTTTCCAGAGGAGCTAGTACTTCTTTCTACTAGGTTCTCAAAAGCATTGCAAAATGTGAGAACTAGAAGGAGAGGAAGCTCCAGACCTCAACGATGCTTTGAATGTGGTAAGACAGGACACTTTCATACAGATTGCCCTAACCTTTCAGGTCCTTCTAACCATGATGAAAAGCAGAATAAAATCAAGTCCTCTTTTGGCAACACTAACAAGAAAAAGAAAGGTTTTACAGGACGCAAACTGATAAACAGTTTCATCACCGCACTTCAAGAACTTGGCTCGAGTGATGTAGACATTGGAAGTGATGAAGATGAAGATGATCTGGCAAACTTGTGCTTCATGGCGGGCAAATCAAAATCAAGTATGGAGGATGCAGAACACAACAGTGACAACGAAGAGGTATGTCCTACTTGCGAAGAAATGTGTGATGCTATTTCTCGTGCCACTATTATTGTTAAGAAAAAGGACAAAAAGCTTATGGACAATGCTGTAAAAATTGAGTCACTAGAATCTGAAATTAATCGTTTAAAATCCTTGATTCCTAGTGATGATTCTTGTTCCTCATGTGATTTAATATATGAACAATTGTCCTCTCTAAGAAGTGCACACACCTCCACACTTGATAAACTTGAACTTGAAATTGAAAAGAACAAAAAGCTTGCTGCACTTAATGATAAAAACATGAAAGATGCTTGTTGTTCTACAATGGATTTGCATTGTTCTACTTGCGATGATCTTGATAAGAAACTACAAGAAGCTATAAAAGAAATTTCTATATTGAACAATGCTTTACGTTCTCATGAAGTTAAATATTGTTCCAATTGCAAATTAAAAGGAAAAACTTCATGTGAAAATTGCCTTGATCTATCAAATAAACATGATAACATGCATAAGACATTAGATCGGTTTTGTAATGGGAATAAGAACCTAAACTTGCTGCTGAATTCTTCCAAGTCTTGCAATGATAAAACTGGTTTAGGTTTTGATTCACATGCTCATGATAAGGAACATCCACCTAAAATTGTAAAATCATTGGGAAGTGGTTTGATTCAAACAGTTCCTAAACAAAAAGAAGTGGTTTTTAAATCTGCAGGAGTGTTGTCACATTTGGGTTCAAATAAGTATACTGCATGCTCATCTAGACATGAACACAAAGTTAAATTTCATTGTACCTATTGTGGTAGAGATGGTCATGTCATAGATTATTGTTATAGACTAGCTAAACAACATAAAAAGGAAAGAATGCAAGCTAGATCTTATAACTCTCATGCAAAATTTGCTGCGAATGTCAGGAACATGCAACCTGCTGTTATGAGTCAGAAATATTCAAAGTTTACCTCCGGAGCTTCAGTTTTTGCCTATGGACCTTCTGTTTTTGCGTCCGGAGCTACTGATTTTTGTGCTACACAAGTAACACCTCATAGGTCAGTAGTTAAGAACAAAAAATCTCAAACTTTGACTCATAAACCTGCTGTTTTATCTCAGCTTTCGCATGTTATTCCTGCTGGACATCGTATGACTCAGTACTGGATTCCTAAATGACTTTTAACTAACCCCAGTATCGAGTCATCGACGTATTGTACTTCTATGTAGGTTACATGCTTGAGGAAGAAGAACATTTGGATTATGGATTCAGGTTGCTCACGCCACATGACCGGTAGCAAAGAATGGTTCTCCTCTCTCTCTTTTGTGTCACGTGTAGAGAATGTTACTTTTGCCGATAATTCTTCAACTCCTATAATTGCTAAGGGTTCGGTTAGAGTAAATGATCACTACACTTTGAAGGATGTGGCACTTGTCAAAAATTTGAAATACAACTTGCTATCTGTTTCACAATTGCTAGATGAAAATCTGGAAATTATTTTCAATAAAAACTGCTGCAAAGTTGTAGGTTCAAATAGTGAGCTTATTTTTAACATGTCTCGGTTCGGAAGAGTTTTCAAAGCTGATTTTGATATGTCTTCCTCTAAGCATAGATGTATAGTTGCAAATGATTCCAAAGATTTATATTTTTGGCATCGTAGACTTGGTCACGTAGGCTTTGATCATCTCACGCGTGTTAGTGCTCTTGATCGCATACGTGGGCTGCCTAAGTTTAAAGGGGACAAAGAAATTTTGTGCTCTTCTTCTAGACATGCTAAGATGGTTGAAGGTTCACATGCTCCTCTCACAATGACCATGACAACTGAACCGGGTCAACTTTTACACCTTGACACCGTAGGACATTCACGTGTTCAATCCTTCGGAGGTAAATGGTATGTTCTTGTGATTGTTGATGACTATTCTAGATACTCTTGGGTTTACTTTATGGCATCTAAGAATGAAGCTTTTAGTCACTTTAGAACTTTATTTCTTAGATTATCAATTGATCACCCAGGATCTTTAAGGGCAATTAGAAGAGATAATGGAACTGAATTTAAAAATCAATCGTTTGATCACTTTTGTGCTGAAAATGCAATAGATCATCAATTTTATTCACCATATGTACCTCAACAAAACGGTGTTGTAGAGAGAAAGAACATAACCTTAGTTGAGATGGCTAGGACTATGCTTGATGAATATCAAACTCCTAGGAAATTCTGGGCTGATGCAATTGCAACCGTTTGTTATGTCTCAAATCGTGTTTTCTTGCATGCTAAGCTAGGTACAACACCATATGAGCTCAGGTTTGGACATAGGCCTAGTGTCACACACTTTAGGGTCTTTGGTTGCAAATGCTTTGTTAAGAAACATGGTAATCTTAATAAATTTGAAGCTAGATCTGTTGATGACATGTTTCTTGGTTATCCATCTCATACTAGAGGCTACCGTGTGCTTTTACTTGATACTTACAACATTGTGGGGACTTGTGAGGTTTCTTTTGATGAAACTAGACCAGGTACTAGTTCAAATATTGCAGGTCCGTATCCATATCTGCAGGGGGAGAGTATTTTCGTTAAAGAAGAGGAAGAAGTGGTGCTGCTGCTCAAAAATTCAGCAGCTAATGACATTGTTCCAGCTCCTGATCTTGATTCACATTCAGCACCGACGACCACCATTGCTGGTCCAGACCCTCCTCGCATCACAAGGTCATCTATTTGTGATGAACATGAATAAGAAGAAGCTTGTGAAGTGTCCACTCCCCTCCGGATTCTCAAAAGTCATCCTCCACAACAAATTATTGGAAGCTTGCATGAACGAGTTACAAGATCCAGGTTTTTCGACCCCAATTCTCATGCTTATTCTTCTTTTGTTGCTTCTTTTGAACCCAAATATATACCACACGCACTCACTAATAAATCTTGGATTATTGCCATGAAAAAGAGTTAGAAAATTTTGAAAGAAATAATGTTTGGAAACTTGTACCTCCACCTCAAGGTCACACTTTAATTGGAACTAAATGGGTGTTTAAAAATAAACAAAGTGAGGATGGGGTTGTGGTTAGGAATAAGGCTAGGTTGGTTGCTCAAGGTTTCACACAAGTTGAAGGTCTAGATTTTGATGAAACTTTTGCTCCTGTTGCTAGATTAGAAGCCATACGAATTTTGTTAGCTTTTGCTGCATCTAAGGGTTTTAAGGTATATCAAATGGATGTTAAAAGTGCTTTTTTAATGGCTACATAGATGAGGAGGTTTATGTCAAACAACCACCTGGTTTTGAAAATCCAAATTTTCCTAATCATGTTTACAAACTGTCCAAAGCCTTGTACGGTCTCAAACAAGCCCCTAAAGCATGGTATGATAGGTTAAAAACATTTATACTTGAAAAGGGGTTTACCATGGGCAAGGCTGATAAAACTCTTTTTGTGCTTAAGCATGGCAATGACTCATTATTCGTTCAAGTGTATGTGGATGACATTATCTTTGGTTGTGCTTCTCATGATCTTGTGTCCAAGTTTTCAGCTATGATGATTTCAGAATTTGAGATGAGTATGATGGGAGAACTCACGTACTTTTTGGGGCTGCAAATCAAGCAAACCAAGGAGGGTACCTTTGTGCATCAAACAAAGTATACAAAAGATCTCCTAAGGCGCTTCAACATGGACAAAAGCAAGCCTCTTCAGACACCAATGGGAACAGCAACAACACTTGAACTTGATGAAGATTGTGATCCCGTTGATCAAAAAGAATATAGAAGCATGATCGGATCACTTTTGTATCTCACAGCATCAAGACGGGACATACAATTCAGCATATGTCTTTGTGCACGGTTTCAAGCCTCCCCACGTGCTTCACATCATCAAGCCGTCAAAAGGATTCTCAGGTACTTACATGGAACTCAAGAATTTGGCATTTTTCTTCCTTCTTCCTCAACCGTTACTTTGAAAGCTTTTTCCGATGCTGATTTTGGGGGTTGTAGGATTGATAGGAAAAGTACTTCTGGTGCTTGTCATTTTCTTGGTAATTCACTTGTTGCCTGGTCCTCTAGAAAACAAAGTTCAGTTACACAATCCACAGCCGAATCTGAATATGTAGCTGCTGCTAGTGCTTGCTCACAAATTCTTTGGATTGTTCAAACACTTAAGGACTATGGGGTTTATCTAGATAGTGTTCCACTGTTTTGTGATAACACTAGTGCCATTTGCATTGCTAAAAACCCCGTGCAACATTCGAGAACTAAGCACATTGACATTAGGTATCACTTTCTCCATGATAATGTCGAAAAAGGGAACATTGTGCTTCACCATGTAGATACCGAACAACAATTGGCTGACATTTTTACAAAACCTTTGGATTTCACTCATTTTTGTTACATTCGTAGTGAAATAGTGGTTATGCATCCTCATGGCTTAAATTGAGGGAGAATTTTGAAACTTGGGAAGTCTATGTGTGAATCTGAAATTAAAATAATATGAGCATAGTATTTCATGCATATATGACTTTGTGATTATTTTTTCATGCTGAAAGTTCTTACTACATTACTCGTGTTATACATTTTGTAGTTTTTACCATGTCTAGTAATTGGAATAATTACTTACACTAAATCTGATCATGGTCAAACTTTCTTGCTGTTTTGAACTTGTTGCATGCTCACAAGTGCTTTTAATCATAAAGAATTATCAAGTACTCAACTCACATGTTGAGTTTTTATGTTCAAATAAAAAAATGAGAAAAGATCAAGAGAATATGCATGCATCACACTTCTTCTTTCGAGATGGCTTATCATTGCACTTAGATATGAACTTAAAAGGAGTTGTGTATGACTAAAACCATGTCCTTAAGCTTCTGACTGTCAAATGACATAGGCTTGGCTTGGTTGGTTAGAATAAGGCTGATGCTGCATATAATCTCTTGCAAATGTCATAAGATCAAAATTTGTGCTTTAAATGTTAATTAAAATGCAGCAACAAGTGTCATGCTTTCAGGTCTTGAAATAGTTAAGTTTATGAGATCATGACTTGTTTAAATTGAAAATTACACTTGATCTCTAGCATGGCTTACACTACTTTATGTATCTCATTGATGTGATAGTGTAAGTTACTTGATAGTATGATTTGGATGAGCTTTGTTTTATATGTATATGTTATAATGTGCTCATAACAAATTAAAATTTCTCTTTTGTACCTTGCTAAATACATTGTCGAAGGGGGAGAAAATGATCACACATTGCACACATTAACAAGTGTTTTGGCATGATTCTTCTCAGGGGGAGAATTTTTGGTATTTTTATTTTTCTTCTCATTTTATTTCTGAATTACAAAGGGGGAGAAATTGTTTTCAAAACTTTTCATGTGAATAAGCCAATGTTCGGATTTTAAATGGTGTTGCCAATGCATTCATCAAGGGGGAGATTGTGAGACCTATGTGCGCTGAATACATTGGCTTTGACGATAAAAGTTTTGAATACTACCAAAACACCTTTTTGACAAGGTCCGACTCTAGGTCCGAGCTCCTGCAAGGTCCGAGGATAGGTTCGACTTGTTTTGGGTAGCTCCGGCAAGGTCCGACGTAAGGTCCGACTTGCTTTGTCTAGGTCCGACTTATTTTGGCTAGGTCCGACTTGTTTTTGCTAGCTCCGGTGCTAGGTCTGACTAGCTTTGGTAAGTTCCCTGGTAGGTCCGACTAAGCTTTAGTAAGCTCTGGCGCTGGGTCCGACTAGCTTTGGTAAGCTCCGGTTCAAGGTCCGGTTAGCTTTGGTATGGTTCGGAGCTTGATTGCAATGGTTCTGCTTTTAACTTGCAATGTTTCGAACTTGCTTTACTCTTATGGAAAGTTTGCTTAGTATTATTTTACTAAGTTTTTGGTGTGTTTTGGTGGTTATGTATGATATCATTTTTCTATGGTTTACAACATGCTTATGTGAGGTGCTCACGTAAGATGTTGTAGTTTTGGAACTAACGAGAGTCAAGTCGAGGACTTGTGCTCGGAAGTATTGGTTGTTTATTCATGTGCAAGTGTTGCTTGATTTCAAGATATGGCTGGTGACGGGATCCATTGAACTAGTCTTAGGGAGAAGATGAGGTTCAACAAACAAGTTCGGGAGGAATTGTGGTTGAGTTGATCGGGAGGTTGCGCAGTATGTTTGAATTAAGAACAATGCATATGAAGGTATCTTGGACGTCGTTGGAAGATGTTTGCACATGTGCAAGGAGTGCATGGACATGGCTGCATGGTTCCAAGGCGTGATGAAGAGACGTGGACGTAAAGAATTGGTCGAAAAGGTCCAACCAACTAGGTTATGGACTCAGGCTGCGGCTGAGTTGTGATTGACTCAAATATGGAAAGTTTTGAGTTGGTTATGATAGGATTTCGTGTGGGTAACGAATTTAAGTTATTTTAGGAATTTGGTATACGTTCCTAAGGTGTTTGAAAGTCTTAAGATTGCTTCTATCTGCGTATAGAAGAGTCCTAAGCAGTATTGGAAAGTTACAGTTTGAATCCAAGTAGGAATAAGAGTTCTAGTTTGAGTTGAGTTGGCCTTCGGGCTGGTTATATAAACAAGGGAGACCAGAGCTCATGGTGCACGACTTTGGGGGTGTTCCTCTTGTGTTTTGATAAATAAAATTCGTATTCTAAAGGATCTTTTGTGCCCTGTTCGTCCGACTTGTATCAGACAAGTTTTTCTCGTCGAGTTTCTGTTCAGCACTACCTTGATTCGGTGGTTTTATCATAACTCGAGTTTTACAGATCCAATTGATGTGATTCTTTTTGGGTTGTCTTCACAACTTGATTGTCTATCATCTGTGAAACTTTCACGGTCATTGAATTTGTGGTTTCTTATCTACACGAGTTTCTTTGCAGTATTCCAGAACTGTTTTTCTCGCGTTGGACAGATTGACCTTTGTTCGATCTTTCGATCGTAACTTTAGTTTCTCTCAACGGATTTTCATAATTCTTGTTGTGAAATCTTCGTAACTTGATTCTATACAATCTGTAACAGTTTTTCACAGTTGAACACGTTTAGATTAGTCACACACATAGTTTCTTTAACAGATCAGTTTTCTACTGAGGGGTGTTTTGTTGCTTCCGCTGAAAAGTTTTTATCTACCATTTACCCCCCTCTGGTAGCTTTACATGTGTACTTCGATCCTACAATACTATCGTGTTGCTTACCATACGATGGGGTATTCTCACTTTTGCCTAAAGCACGCTGGAGATCAGTGTTTTCATATGCTCTCAGGACCATGGGAAGATTCAGAGACTCATATTAACTATCGTGCCAAGCCACGGTATACCATTCCATACTATTTCTCGTATGGTAAGTTACTGCAATTGATCTGCCTACGGTGACGTACCTTACCGCTTACCTGACGTCGGAGCGTCGTTACAGAATGTATAACACATAAGTTAGCTTTTCCGTCTTAGTAACTACTACTATCATAGACCTTATGTGGGCATAGTGACTAATCCTCACTCGACTAATTCTAATTTTTTAAATTAGGCTCTTTTCAAGTGTGTTATTCCCAATGCCGCTCTGATACCATGTCTGTGGGGACCACCCTGTATTTCACCCACTCCAGGATCACATAGGGTGGTGCCGTGCGATGCGGCACCCAACAACACACAAGAAAAGAATAAGAGCAACATACAAACTTTTATTTGATATAAAACAGAGGAAGTCTTTTTACAAAAACTTAATTATACAGCGGAAGTAGTATACATAGCTACTCTCTAATCCTAACTAAGCAGAAGTGCAGCCGTCCAGTCCGGGGACGCTACACACTAGCATCAAGTAACCGGAGATCTCGTCGGCGTGCAGGGCTCCAGCTCGGCCGTGTACCCCGACGGGGACACCGCCTCGTCCTCAGACCCCTACTCATAGCTCTCACCTGCACACAGCTCAAATATTGCAACCGTGAGCACGATGACTCAACAAGTCTTAACCGAGACCCTAGTCATGGAACTCTACATGCAGGGATGTGTAAGATAGTAACAAAGACTTTGCAACAAAAGTACACCTATAAGTTGATCCTTACTTTCAGTTTTATAGCAACAGATTCATGTGCCTTAGGCAACCCTCACATTGGAAATCCACAATCAA
Source organism: Neostapfia colusana (assembly GCA_030760725.1). Taxonomy (NCBI): domain Eukaryota; kingdom Viridiplantae; phylum Streptophyta; class Magnoliopsida; order Poales; family Poaceae; genus Neostapfia; species Neostapfia colusana. The sequence goes on along the minus strand of JASWHV010000013.1, from coordinate 34,653,267 downwards.
AGAAGAAACGCTTTCCTCCGATGTGGTGATGCCTGTAACAGCTCTCTAGGATCATAGACTAGCCCCACATACCACCACTCGTTTTTTCTGCGCACTTTGTCCTCACTCGTGCGCACCCGGGAAGACTTCCCGGTCAGTCACACATCCCCAAATTCCTCCGAGCCAAGCACGCTTAACCCCGGAGTCCATTGGAGGTGGGCGTCCAGAAAAAAAGGTATACCTTGATGGTATGAGTACTCTATCAATCCTATTATGACGGGAGTCAGGATATCACACAATCTATCCCCTTAGAAGACCGATGTACTCATCGGTCAACGCCAAGACAGGAACGTCCCCTCTTAGCCACGTCCGTACGTTCAGTACTAGCATACTCATACCGTACGTCCGGTTAGCAGAATACGTACCGTACCGTGTCCCACACAGAGGACTCACTGACCCGTACGCACCCGTGAAACTGCGAGGGTCGGCTCTGATACCATTTGTAACAGCTCTCTAGGATCATAGACTAGCCCCACATACCACTACTCATCTTTTCTGCGCACTGTGTCCTCACTCGTGCGCACCCGGGAAGGCTTCCCGGTCGGTCACCCATCCCCGAATTCCTCCGGGCCAAGCAAGCTTAACCCCTGAGTCCTTTGGAGGTGGGCTTCCAGAAAAGAAGGTATACCTTGATGGTATGAGTACTCTATCAATCCTATTAAGCCGGGAGTCAGGATATCACAATGCCCAAAGCGGAAAATAAACTTAATTAGCTCTACATCTACAACAGACATGGTTTCCAAACAGTAGTAGTTCATCACAACATATTATCATTCATCATGTTTATTTCTCTTCTTACTACGTCACAGAACAGTTAACAAGCGGTACTCAAATAACCGCGAGGGACAGTGATTGCAATCAGGAGACACACGGACAACGCGTCACATACCCCCACTTTCAGAAGTGTGATTCCACACCCCTTCCTACTCTGTTGTATGCAACAACCTTTCAAAGGAAACCCAAGTGCCGAACTGGTACATCCGTAACCGGCAGGAGGTCCCTGCGTGGAGCGTGACTGTGCCCACCGGCAGATTTACACCTTGCTACCCTCAACCTACTCCTATTTACGGTTGTGTAAGCCTCGGCACCCAGGTTAACCAATTATATTGGTTTCCTGCTTATGTCAGTATGCCATCATGTACTGTTCGATACTTATTTAGCAGGCCTGCACACGACTCGGTCCTCAATCGACACCAACAGGGCTACGCACATGAGACCTCCGCTCATTGCATCCTATCCCACCTTGCTGGGTCTCATTTTCACCACTCTCAAGCCATTTTTTACTCTTGCTACTCCGTGTGATAAAACCTTACCTCACGAGTAGATTCCAACTACTCGACTTCTACCGAGATCCTAAGCATATTACCAGGGCCTTGTCTACTCCTCGGGTCTGTAAGCTACCCAACCCTTCATAGGATTTAAAGTCATGCAAGTGGAGTTTCAAACACCCTAACTCTAATTCAAACATTTCAACCTAGAGATAAGTGATACAAATGAAAATTTTATAAAAGGTACTTAAATGCAAACAAGGGCTTGCCTGGTTGTGAGTTAAACGTAGAGTCAGCGTCTGGTGGGAGCGTCCAACGGCTCCGGTGTATCTTCAACTTCGGTCACTATATGAGATGTAACAAAATATATGCATAAGTGCAAGTATTATATAAGAAGTATACTTCTATTATAGCTACTGTTACTTTGGTTCCTTAATTGGCTTTGGGATTTTTCCAGTGGATACTAGACTCTCTAAGGATGATCTGAGCAAAATTTGGAGAATTTCAATTGAACCTTGTGGTCTCCAAAATTCCCACAAGTGCAAGTCTTCTCTGAACTTTGAGCCCAAATATGGAGCTTTGACATGACTAACAGTTAAAGATCTAGTTAGGGTAGGTCTCCATGGTTCTAACAAAATTTGTTTCACCATTTTTGGAGCTACCAACAGAGAGATATGAATTTTTGAAGTTGGACAGGAGTTCTAAAAAGTTTCTGTTTAGAATTTGAATTTCCAAATAAAGGCTGAATTTTGGAAGGTAATTTGGCCTAGCAAATGAACTCCACTGAAGCTAAACTTTTTACAGAAGATCACTAATACCATGAGGAATCTTCTTGCCAAATTTTAAGAAATTCCATAACAGGGATCTTCTGGAATTATTTTCCAAAGATTTAATTTGATGACTTTTGGAGAATTTTCCAGAGATCTTCAGATCAATTTCTTTGCATTTCTGCAAAGTAATGACTGAGATAAATCCAGCAAAATTTGTTTCACAGTTTTTGGACATTCCTATTGAAAGTTATGGTCATTTGAAATTTGCACCATTTTTCTGGAAACCAATTCTATGATTTTTAGCTAATTTTTTAACCCTGATATAACCTACTCATTAAGCCCTCTTAACCAGCTCCAAAACTCCTAAAACTTTTACTGGAGATCAGAAACTATGAAAAGGATTTTCTTCCCAAATTTCAGAATGCTTCATAAAGAATTGCTCCTGGAATAAATCTCTAAAGGATTTACTAAAACCAATTCTACAGAAATTCCTGTACATTTTCATAGCAATCACTTTGTTTCTATGCAAAGTACATCTTATTAGGAATCCAACAAAATTTGTTTCACTAATTTTGGAGCTTTCTACCCGAAGTTATGGATTTTTTAATTATCACTAACTTTCTGTTTGAATTTTACAGAGCACTCAACGTGGGCCCCACTCGTCAGGTCTTTCTTCAACCTCCCTCCAGAGAACGCGCGTGCACACCGGCACAGATCGTGGCACGACATCATTCTCCCTCATATCTCCACCGATTTTGCTCCGGTTTCACCCTACACGACCGTGGGAACGTGGCGCAGCTGCCGGGCAAGGTTTCACCTCATGAAAACAGCCGAAAACAGGTCGGCACTGGCGGCGGCGCTCGGCGGCACGGCATCAACACGTTCCGGCGTGTCCCAAGCTTCTCCCGATAAGATAAGTTACCCTAAAGCAACACTAGTGATCGGGGAACATGGAACGCAGGCCAAACCTTGCAGCAAACAGCGGGAAAAGGGGGTTCACAGGAGGACCAACCCGTTTTTGCCGTCGCCGGTGATTTCTCGTCGCCCTGGGCGTGTAGTGGATGGTTTGCTGCGGTATTCAGCGTGGGAGGGTGCTAGGATGGTGTGATGCTATGGCTTGAACCAAAGCAAGAACGATCAAGCGTGTTGGACGAATTTCCAGTTTTTGTTTTGCTCGGTTCTTCTCATGTACTGGCGCCAAAACACAAATTCCGGCGAGCCGGCGATGGGGAAGAGCAGGGGGACTGCGGTAGCCTGATCTACACACCTTGGCTCAACTTATGGAGGTGTTGGTCGTGCGGAAGAGGCGATGGACCGGCTGGAAGACGTGGAGCAGTGATGGCCATGTCGTGCTGTACCGAGGGGAAAAGGTTGGCTCGGCACCGGCCAGAGTACAATGGACACAAGCTGGGGAGGTGCGGATGACATCCAGTGGAGGCCGACGCGGCCTCTGGTCAGCTCAGCGAGGCGCTAGACCTATTGGAAGGTGATCGGCGAGGAGGCAGTGGGAGCGCCGTGTGCTGCGCGAGGGAGCTTGCGATAGCTAGCGAGCAGGCAAACATCGTTTGGTTTGTGCATCCTCGGGGCTCTGTCGTGCAGCCGAAGACTGAGGAAACCGCCTCGGTGAGCCAGCACAGAGGCAGCTCGGTGGAGCTGCATGCTTCTCGTGTCAAGCGCACTTGGAGCAGAACTTGGATTGTTCTCTGTTTTCAATGACATGAGGGTCCCACCGGTTGTCTCCCCCCTAAACCACAGTGGACCCCCAACTTCAAAATCAAAATTTGTAGCTATCCCACAACCTAAATTTGATTACCGGGAGTTAACCTTCCGTTAGGTTCAAAATATTAAATTTGGAGCTCTCGGTTCAGTTCGTGTGCGAGGGAAAAATAACGCCCGGGATTGCTGTTTTTGTGAGCAAAAGATCACGTCGGGATCTACTCAATCCCACGAGCTGGTCGCCAACGTGACGGAAACAGCGAGGAGGTGGCCTCCGCTTGCAGCTCTGTTGGTGAGTTGAGAGGATCATGCCATGAGGTGTCGAATCCATGAGCAGGTTGCCATCTCGATGCAAGAAACTGGAGGTGGCTGCCCTCGGTGGCGCTCTGAGGAGGCTCGGATGGTGTTTGACACCGAACCAAGGAAGTCTTCGGGAGCAAGTTAAAGCGGCCCAATGACATGTGGGGTCTACCCCCTACTCCTCTTCTTATCCGCCAAATATTTCCAAAAGATCTTCCTTCATGTAAATCCCCTCAATCTGATATTTCGGGGGTTTAAACGTGGGATGAAGTCTGAATAAACTGAATTCAGTGTGAAGTTCACTATTATTTTTAATTCAGCTCACATTTGGAAATGGTCGTATTTAACTCCTTTTTAGCCTACCCTGAAATTAGGATGTGGCCACCATGAATTTCCCCGAATTCAATGTTATGAATTCAAATATGAATTTTAGACTCCCTCTTACACATGAGAACTTTACACAGGGTGTTAATCCAACCATGGCTTAACAAATTTCAAATGAACGTGAGAGCTCGTTTGGTTGGAGACCCATGTGCATCATCACGTGTACAAAAAATTTTGTAAGTCCCATTTTCATGCATTCCAACGCGACTGGAAATCAACATTCACTTTATTGACTTTGCATTTTTGGTACTTTTACAAAAAATACATAAGAGCATTATGGGAATTGTGAAGAACACATTTGTATTCACATTAGCTGCAATTTGGCAAGCTAAATCCCTAGGTAGTATAGAACCTGCTGTAAAAGTTTTGAAGCCATTGGAGTTCTTGTTCTTCAGTTGCAATCAAATCTTCTCAACTCATCTCTTGTGGTCATTAGGAAGGTAGTTAGTGTATAGATAAAACACTAAGATCAATTTAGTCCTTTCACAATTCTTTGCACAACAGAGGCAAACCAAGCCATTCTTGGCTTTTCCACACAACCTCTGTTCCTAAGAAATCAAGTCTGAATTTCTTTCCATTGCATCCTATAAAACTTGTGCATATGCAATTCAATAGGAATCACAACGAAGGGGATTCGAAGGAGTGATTCATTGAAGTGGATTAGACTCCGGAGAATCAAGGGTTGATCAGAAGGGATCCCTAACTGCTTATATATGACTACCCTGCAAAACAGGCAAGCCCCGGTTTGCATTTAAGTACCCTTTTACAAAGTTTTTCATTTGTATCACATATGTCTAGGTTAAAAAGGTTTGCATTAGAATTAAGGTGTTTGAAACCTTACTTGCAAGACATTAAAACCTATGAAGGGTTGGGTAGGGTACATAATCGACGAGTAGAGAATGCCGTGCTAATATGCTTAGGATCTCGGCAGAAGTAGAGTTGTTGGAATCTACTCGCGAGGTAAGGTTTTATCACACTGTTTGGTAAGAGTAGAAAATGGCTTAACAGTGGTGAAAATGAGACCCAGCAGGGAGGATAGGATGCATTGAGCGGAGGTCTCACGTGCGTAGCCCTGTTGGTGTCGATTGAGGACCGAGTCGTGTGCGGGCCTGCTGAACAAGTATCGAACAGTACCGGATGGCATACTGACATAAGCAGGAAACTGATGTAATTGGTTAACCTGGGTGTCCAGGCTTACCCAACCGTAAATAGGAGTAGGTTGAGGGTAGCAAGGTGTAAATCTACCGGTGGGCATAGTCACGCTCCTCGCGGGGACCTCCTGCCCGTTACGGATGGACCGGTTCGGCATTTGGGTTGCCTTTGAAAAGTTGTTGCATACAACAGAGTAGGAAGGAGTGTGGAATCATGCTTCCGAAAGTGGGTGTATGTGACGTGTTGTCCGGGTGTCTCCTGATTGCAATCACCGTCCCTCGCGGTTATTTGAGTACCTCTTGTTCACTGTTCTGTGACGTAGTAAGAAGTGAAATAATCCAGATGAATGATAATATGCTGTGATGAACTAATAATGTTTGGAAACCATGTCTGCTGTAGTTGTAGAGCTAATTAAGTTTATCTTCCACTTTGGGCATCACCACATTGGAGGAATGTGTTTCTTGTTTGATTGTGGACTTCCGATGTGAGGGCTGCCTAAGGCTCATTAAACTACTGCTATAAAATTGAAAGTAAAGACTAACATCTAGACGTGTCTTTAATGCAAAGTCTTTATCCCATATTACTAATCCCTGCATGTAGAGTTCCATGACTAGGGTGTCGGTTAAGCCTTGCTGAGCGTTATGCTCACGGATGCTATCCGAGTTGTTTTGCAGGATTGACTTCATGCTTATGAGAAGGGATGTCGATGAGACTCGGAAACCTCCAAGTGATTACTCAAGAGTATCCTCGCCGCTGTGGTTTGATCTTCGTGTTGCTAGTAAGAAACGTCCGCGGGCTGGACTGTTTCTTTGTTGCTAATTTAGAAATGAGTCATGAAAGTTATAGTCTTCCGCTGTAGCTTATTTTGAAATAAGTATTTGTAAAATACCCTTGTACGCTTCCGCAAAAGATTTATGTAATGTGATGTGTTTCCTCGACTCGTGTGGTATTGGGTGCCGCATATCACGGCACCACCCAACGAGGTCCTATCTGCGGCGTTGTTCGGCAGCGGTTCCCCCACAGTCGTGCTATCAGAGCTGCGTTGGGGATAGCGCACGGATTGAGCATCATATTACATTAAAAACTTAGGATACGGTGAGATAACGATATTAGACCCAAATAAGGACTACTATTAGCATATTATGAAGGTGGCAACCTAACCTATTTGTTATGTCAGAAAATCGTGCATCTCGGGAGGTTTTATGTCTTGGGGGTGCACGTATGCGCTGTCCACTAGTGCGCACAAGCTGAAGGGTGGAGCCCTACGGGTGGCAGGTAACCCGACCCGCTTGAGGTATTCGAGCAATGCCCTTCCCTGGCGTGCTTCGGGCAAGTATGGGAGACCCCGTCACATGGTTAGTAACGTGAACACGTAACACAAGGCGTATTTGGCTTGAGAACACCTGTGCGAGTGATGACGGACGGGTGTACAAACTGTATTGGGACCGGGTTCAGTGTGCAGTCGAACCTGATGATTGAGTGTGTATTATGTAGGTACTAACCACGAAAACCATAGTTGTAACACCCTCAATTTCATATTCATGCATTGCATATACAAAAACATTATAAAAGAAATAGAAATGAGAAAGAATCATAAAAATGGGAGAAAGACAGCTGAAAAGAGCCAATTCCAATTCGCCGAGGAGCGCTGTCAACACTTCCCGCGGCCCGCTGAGCATGTGGCGTCTTCGGAGCTCATCCCAGCGGAGGGGGGGGGGGGGGTGAGGTCCGGCACTGCTGGCCACGTGGCAGGCTCGAAGCTCGCCTCAGGAGAAGGGGCGAGGTCCGGCCCTGCTGGACACGTGTCGCCTTCAGAGCTTGTCTCTGTGGAGAAGTGAGGCTCAGCCCCGCGGGACACGTGTTGACTTCGGAGCTAGTCTCTGCAGAGAAGCGAGGCCCAGCCCGCGGGACACGTGTTGCTCTCGGAGCTCACCCCTGCGAAAGGGATGAGGTTCGGCCCCGCGGGACACGTGTCACTTTCAGAGCTCGCCTCCGAGAGGTCCGACACCGCTGGACACGTGTCACTTTCGGAGCTCGTCTCCGAGAGACACCGCTGGACACATGTCACCCTCGGAGCTCGCCTCCGAGAGGTCCGACACTGCTGGACACGTGTCGTCCTCGGAGCTCACCTCTGAGGAGAAAGGAGGTCCGGTGCTTCTGGACACATGGCACTCCCGGATCCCACCTCCGAGGAGAGGGGAGGTCCGGCACTGACACGTGGCGCACGCGGAGCTCGCCTCTGAAGAGAGGGGAGGTCCCGCCCGCCAGACACGCGGCGCACCCGGAGCTCGCCTCTATGGAAAAGGGAGGCCCGGCCCCCGCTGGACACGTGGTGCCTCCGGAGCTCACCATGCAGAGGTGACGAGATCCTTAAGCGGTTTTTCTCCTGTGCGCGTGGAAATACTCGGTACTGAGGAAACTGACACGATTTCCACGATGATACCGCACCAAATCAATTGTGGATAAGTTGTTAAGATCAAAAACAAAATTGAATAACACTCTTATTTGAATTCCAATCGGAGTAGGACTCTTTATTCACCCCTTATAAATAGAAACCCAAAACCCCTTGGCCATAACACCTTTCAAAGTTGACAACTTAGAGACCCTTCCCCCCTACTCGACGAGTTACACACCTCGCCGGAGTTCAGTCGCCGGTGAGACCGCCGACGAGCCCCGTCACGCTCGCCGTCGCCGGAAGAGAGCCGACGATCTATCCTGCTTCCATTGCTAGGAGGAAGGCCGAGGTAGGTCTTTGTTACCACCTTACGACATCATCACGGTTTTCTTCGCATCTGTTTTTCTTTGAACAGAAGCTTTTTTGTGTGGACAGATCACGTCTTGATCAGTTTTTGATGCTGGTACTGATCTAGATCTTGAGTCAAGATCATCACCATGTCCACACTTGATCCCTACACCCTTGATCATCGTAAAACCCCATACAAAGCCATTAAAACATGCAAGAACATGTACAAAATAAATTAATGAAACTGCACCATAGGATTAGCATGCACCTACACCATTGCATCTTAAGTAAAGTTTGTGCATGATGATTGATTGCTGTGAATCTTGTATGTGAGTGATCGTGAGTAGAAGGACAAGCTCAGGGAGCTACCTACGAAGGACTACAGCACCAAGACATCGAGACACAAGAGCAACAAAAGCCACAGGAACATGGCAAGTGCCCCTTGACCCTATTGATCCCATGTTTTGGAAACTATTTTGTTTGCAAAAATGTGTATGCTTGAGTCAACTTGATGTGAAACCCTTTTATAGGAGTTTACTAGCTTTTTTAACCACCCTTGTCGCTGAGGATGTTGATGAGACGGGTATGGTCGTTTATGTTTCTCGCTTCGCTTAGCTTACGGGTTATGGGAAGCCGAGAAAGAACATGTCTAGCTACTGCACTCATATGAATAATGTTAATGGGAACTTGATGATGTTAATGAACATCAATCGGAGGAGATCTAGGCAAGCTTGGTTCGTGGATGTGGTAGAATGAGATGGTGGTTTACTTTCCGTAGATCTAAGGACCGGTTCATGCCAGCACATGCCAGGAAAACTTCCACCACGAGGCCAAATAAGGGTGCGGCTTAGCTGACTAATTAGGTAAGTTGCTAGATTTTTATGGACCGTGGAAGGCGCGGGGAATGGGAGTCGAGAGAGGACTGCACTGGGAACTGCATGGCACAAGAGGGGGCCCGTAGGTGGGAGAATGGTGATTCGAGTCTGCTGGTGAAACCTTAGTGAGTCCATACATCTAGTAGCCCCTTTGGAAAGACTATTTTGTGATCTCTTGGCCATACACCGACGGATGTGTACTGGTATAATGGAGGTTCTGCAGTCGCCGACGGGTGACAAAATAACAAACTTGTGGGTAAAGTGGTGCCACCTCTTAAGAGTGTAAAACTATCATGATAGCCGTGATTACGGTCAAAAGCGCCTGGCCAACTCACATGATTAGATGGGAGAACTTGGGATAGTTATTGGGATGGTTATTTGGTTTTGGTTATGGTATGGTCATTGGAAATTGGTTTCGGGACTGTTGAGTCATGATAATGAGATTTGGTTTCGGTTATGAGATGGATATCAATATGAGATGGTTATTATGAGCATGAGATGGTGTCGAGAAAGATTAATGGTTGGATGAGACGTTATAAGTGGTAAATTATGATGGAGGTATGTTACTGTTTTAATTGGATATATGTTGGGATAAAATTCACTTAAAGATAGTTGCTGTTTTCATCGTGTTTGTTAAATAAACTTTGCTTTCTGCAATGAGCCTTTTTATTCCTACCTTGCTGTAAGCTACATGTCATACTTTTCCCGCACCTGCTGAGTACGACATGTACTCACCCTTGCGTTATCATACAAACATCAGCAACAGGAGAAGAGTACTCCGAAGATCATGTGGAGTACTAGGTGTGCGAACTAGCATCAACTTGCCTGTGGAGTTGGAGATGGAGCCGCTGCCGTGTTTAGTTGCTTCTGCTATCGTTTAGAGACTTCCGCTGCTAGAATAAGTTAGAGACTTCCGCTGTAAGAATGAGTTAGAGATTGATGTAATAAAGTACTTAAACCCTATTATTTTTTGTTATATTCTGAATTCAGTTTGTGGATTACATGCGTATGTGTGATGAACATCCTGGGCACAAATATGCATTAGTTGAATTCCGTGTTTTACGGGACCGGGCGTCACAGATTGGTATCGGAGCCACGTTTACCGTAGGACGCAAGCCTAGGTAGAGCACATAGATTGGCATCAGAACCACGTTGGCCGCAGGACGCAGGCCTAGGTAGAATGCACAGATTGGCATCAGAACCACATTGACCGTAGGATGCAAGTCTAGGTAGAATGGTCACTCTAAAACACATAGGAACACCCCTCTAAGATGCTATTTTCAAAAACTTCTTGCTGCTGAACTTTTCTTGTCAATTCAGCCACCGCAAGGTGCTATTTTCAACCCCTCCTTGTCTCTTCTTTTGGACAACAACACCCTTGATTTCTTGCTCCATAACTTCTGAAGTTTTGGATTTAATTATTCCTTCTCAAAGTTTTCTCATGTCCTATTTATAGATGCCAGAGATCCGGAGCATGAGTACTCGTTCACCACCACGTGGGAGTACACTTAACCCCATTAAGGTGTCTGATGGACCACCCCGTCACACGGCGGGAACAGCACCAGTTCACATGATTAAGTTTAGGACTCTCATTGAATAAGCTTGAGTAGGAGTGGTGTGTTGAACTTTTGTGATGATTGCTTGTGTTTGTGTGCTTAGTGTGAGTTGTGTCACGCCTCGGCGAAGGTCCACATCCACACATAGTAGAGGGATCTGAGATGTTTCGGCATGTGTTCACAACCTCGTATAGGCTGATATTAATAGAAGGAGATATATAGTTCCTACACCTTGATGCATATAGTTGGGGTATCAACCTAAACTTCTCTTTTCTATACTACCCAACTCTCTCACAGATGGTGAGGGAAAACGCCAACCGTCAAAGGAGGAACGTCCGTGGCAACCATGAACCACAAGAGGATGACCACGTTGAAGTTCCTGAGAATGCTAACCCCGGGGCTGGTGCAAACAACCTTGAACGGTTGATGGCTATGCAGAACCAGCTCATGCAAACTATGATCCAAACTTTGGGTCAGCTGCAAGCCAACAACAACAACAATCCTAACCCCGTTCCTGCACCACCACTACCACCACCACCGCCGGCTCACAACAGGTTGGTATAGTTCATGAGGACTCGACCTCCTACTTTCGCACACGCTAATGATCCCATGGAGGCTGACGATTGGTTGAAGTCCATGGAGAAGAAGCTTGCTATTGTTCAGTGCAATGATCGGGAGAAAGTTCTCTTCGCATCGCACCAACTTATGGGAGCAGCCGCTGACTAGTGGGACACTCTTTGCAATGCTCATGTCAACCAGGAGACTATCACTTGGGCTGAGTTCAAGGAGAGTTTCCGCTCTTATTACGTCCCTGTCGGGGTCATGATGCTAAAAAGGCAAGAGTTCGAAAGTATCAGCCAAGGAAAGAAGAGCGTGAATGAGTACCTCAACAAGTTAACGCAGCTTTCAAGGTATGCTCCAGAAGATGTCAACTCGGATCAAAGGAAGCAATACTTGTTCATGAGAGGGTTGAACAATGAGATTCAAGTTCAACTGCTCAACAATGACTATGCAAACTTCCAGAAGCTAGTTGACAAAGCTATAGTGGTTGAGAGCAAGATCCGTGAGATCGAGGAAGAGGGCAAGAGAAAGATGCCATACCATCCACAAGGGAGCAATGTACGTCCCCGTTTCATGCCCCAAGCTGCACCGCAGTATGGCTCGTCCACTTCTTCTTTTCGCCCTAATCCACCACCGCAGCAACGTCCTTTTGTGCAAGCACCTCGTGTGCCTTTGCCTTCTGCGCTCCGTCCCAACATGGGCGCATATGCTCAAAACCACCCTCGCCCCAACGTCCCTGCTGTCTTGGGCAACAAGGCATGCTTTGCATGCGGAGAGGCGGGACACTTTGCAAGTCAATGCCCGAGGAAATACCTTGGACAGCTGACCAACGCGCCCAAGCAGAACCCACGGCAAAATGGAGGAGCTACTCAAGGCAATCGTGGGCAGCAGAACTTCGCTCGTGGCAACGTGAATCATGTCTCTGCTGAGGAGGCGCAACAGGCTGAGGACGTCGTGATTGGTATGTTCCTTGCCAACTCCAACCCAGCTACTGTTTTATTTGATTCCGGAGTATCGCATTCATTCATATCATCCAAGTATGTTGCCAAGTATAATCTGCCCATATCACACATGAAATATACTATGTCGGTTAATTCTCCCGGTGGAGAGATGAGGCTAATATAGTATGTCCAAAAGTCAACCTTAAAATAAGGGCGGTAGACTTCCTTGCCAACCTTATTGTCTTGGATTCTCAAGGGCTTGATATAATACTTGGAATGGATTGGTTAAGCAAGCACAACAGAGTGATCCAATGTGCTGAGAGGAGCGTGCAGTTGACAAATGAGCATGGTACTCGTATTGAGTTCGAGTCAGCCCAACTAAGGCAACATTAAACCACGTCGAAGAAGCAACATTGGAAAGCATTCTGGTGGTTCAAGAATATTCGGACGTGTTCCCGGAAGAACTTCTAGGTATGCCACCTGACCGGGACATTGAGTTTGCCATTGATTTAGTACCTGGAACTGCACCTATAGCA